>JAEPBF010000009.1:20880702-21482244 GCA_019739055.1 Passiflora organensis
CTCAATGGAATGCTAGAACTTTCTTTTCCTTGATTTAGTTCATTAACCAGGCCAGGACCCTTGTGAGGCCTCAGTTCCATCTGATATTCAATGTCTTCTGTTATTTCTCGTCATTCTTTGTGCATAATGATGTTATGGTGCATGATCAACTCCACAACAAGTAGAAGCCAAACACTGATTAACTGTGGGTGGTGAGTGAAACACTAAGGCGAGATGAGAGCACACTCAGATTACTACGTAGCAAATCTGAGGGTGAGGTCTTCTGGGAAGTTAAACTCGAAAGGGGCGGAGGACATTCCACCCCCCTGGAGTGCTCAGTCGTACTGAGCAATCTACTAACCGGAATCCAACAGAAAAGACGCGAATACATCTTCAGAAGGCCTGTGATCAAGGGTGGTCTAGGTATGGATTGAATCGAGGAATATCAAAAGCATTTTGAGTCAGAAACTTTTATTATTTTTATTCTCAATTCGTAACACTTATTCACGCAATCTCTACCTATCACTCTGAACCAATAACCCTTCGCTCTTATCGACCGTGGGCACACCGTGACCACGGCCGATTCCACATTAAGACTTCCAACTCTGAGCCATCTCCCTGAGGATTCGACCTTCCTTGCTGCTAGCTACCTGTCCAAACAGAGGAAGATTATTTTGGTGAAACACACGACAGTCATCAATGTACAAGTACCCAGATTACTAGAATAGAACCAAATTAGTTTTCCTGATACATGGGAAATATCTAATGTCATTCCACCAAGAACTATTAGATCTCGAACTCAACCAATTGAAACAATCGAAAGTTCCACAGGGAATGCTGAGATATTATTTCAAAGTATGATTAATTCCCTTAGAGAAACCATTAGAACACCCTTATCCATCCCAAGTAGACATTCTACTAGTGAACCACCTTTAATTAGGAAACGAAGCCATTTACGTGGAATCGATTGGGATCGAACCATCCCACGACCATATTATCAGGAATCCATTAGTAAACCTCCTTCTAATGAAGAAAAATCACCGCATATGTCTCCCACACCCAGTGATATGGTATCCAACGATCCATATAAACAACAATTATTAGTTTTGAATAATTTTGTGTTCGATGAACAATTATTAATCAAGGATCCCTATTACGATACTGTTCGGCAAGTATATTTTCACGACCACGACCCAAAATTCAGGGGGAAAATATGGGATACCTAAATGAAAACCAGACAAAAACACACTTCCTTTTTCATTTGGTGGAAATATAGAAAATCTACCTATCTGATTAATGAAACTCGTAGTAAAAAACGAGTCTGGACCACAACCGTCGGACCTAATCAAGTTAAATAAGTATATCCTCCTTTTGAAGAAATAGATATTGAATGAAAAAACCATAAGATAATAGCTAGCCCTTTAAAGGACACCGATAGCTCACCTTTTGATTTAGGACACATTAAAGCTCAGAATAATTACACTAATCAAATATTACAAGTTATTGCCCAACAACTAGAAACCATAGAATCAAATCAAGAGGGACAATCATCTACATTAGGACCCAGTAATCCACTGATAAAGTTAGAAAAACGTTTATTCGAACCTTATCATGTACCAGGAATAAAGTTAGAAAAAGAAGATAAGACTAAAGAAATATTGGATAAAATAACCAACCAGTTAAAATAATTAAAGTTAGGAAAAAGGAAACAAATATCCACTGTAAATAATAAGATAGCAACTTTATCAGAAACCGAAGAATCAGATGGTGAAATTAAAGAGTTAGAAAGACAGTTTGATGAAACCCTAGAAATTAACAAAATAAAAAATAGGCAATATACTCATCCCAAGATACCACATTATTATGCTCGACCGTCCTTTCCCGACATACAAATAGAGGATTACCCATTCAGAAGTCAAGTCAGTTGTGATGGTAAAAGCCTGTATGAATGGAATGTAGATAGTAAATCAGAGCATGGTATATTAAATATGTTAAATAAAATATGCATGGCGGCCTCTGCCTATAAAACTCAGGGCAATAGAGAAGTAAATGTCACTAATGCATTAATAGCAGGGTTCACAGGACAACTCAAGGGATGGTGGGACAATTACTTATCAAAAGTAGAAAAAGAATCTATTTTAACAGCCGTAAAAACAGAAACTAGTGAAGACCGAACGACAGTCATAGAAGATAGTATAGCTAATCTAATCTACGCTATATCAAAATATTTCATAGGAAACCCTCAACAATTTAAGTATAAAACCTCAGAATTATTATCAAATCTAATTTGTCCCAAGTTACAAGATTTCAGATGGTATAATGATATGTTTTTAACTAAAGTAATGATTAGAGAAGATTGTCAACAACAATTCTGGAAAGAGAGATTTATTGCCGGATTACCTAGGTTATTTGCAGACAAAGTAAGGAACAGAATTAAGCAAAAATGTGGAGGAATAATTCCTTATGAGAAAATTACGTATGGAGACATAATAGCAGAAATAAACGAAGAAGGATTAGCATTATATACTGATTTCAAACTTAAATCTAAATTAAAGCAAGATATACTAAATAGTAAAAAAAAATTAGGATCCTTTTGTGAACAGTATGGATATGAAAAGATTTTAGCACCCTCAGCCAAGCAAAAACGAAAAGCAAAACGATTTAAACCTAAGACTACTTACAAAAGAAATTACAAAACCACTAAGCCCATTAAAAGAACTTTTCCCATAAATATAAGGTCAAAAACTTATAAGAAAGAACCAGTGTGCTATAAATGTAATAAACCAAGACATATTAAAACAGATTGCCCTTTAATAAAAAAGATTAGAGCTTTAGAAATAGAAGAAACAGAGAAAGAGGAACTCCTGAATATGTTTGACTCATCAGAAGGGGAAGAAAACATAGAAGAATCTAGTACAGATAATGAACAAACAGATATCTGTGAATGTATTGGACCATGTAATTACTATACTCTTAATACTATAACTACAGAGAACAATCTAATAATAGACTTAATAACCAAGATAGAAGACCCCGAGGAACAACGAAAATACTTACTAACTTATAAAGAAAGTTTAATAAAATCCAATGAGCCATTTAATAAAATACATGATCAAAAACCTTATAATTTAAATGAAATTTTATATAGACAACCAACTAAAAAAGAACCCACTATAGATGATCTAGTTCAAGAAGTCAGAAACATAAAACAGGATATAAGGCAACTTAAGGAAGAAAAGGAAGAGTTGCGCTTTAGAATAGATCACTTAGAAGAAAATCAACCTTTTACGAGTCAGGAATCAGCCTTTGTGTCAGCTTTATCAAAAATCGAATATAAAAAATGGTATGCTTACATAACCATAGTTATAAAAGATTACAAGTTAAGAGTAAAAGCCTTACTAGACTCAGGAGCAGATCAAAACTGTATTCAAGAAGGATTAATCCCTTCCAAGTATTTTGAGAAAACAAGGGAAAGATTACACACTGCAAGCCATCAAAGATTACAGATAAATTATAAAATAACTAATGCTCATATTTGTAATCAGGATATATGTTTCAGAAATTCGTTTTTATTAGTAAAAAATTTAGCACAACAAGTAATACTAGGAACTCCTTTCCTAACCCAAATATATCATTTTACGGTAACCAGGATAGGGATAACCACACAGGTCTGTGGTAAAGCAATAAACTTTGAATTCACAAATTCCATAAAAGAAAAAGACCTAAATGAGGTAAAAGCAATAGGAATAGCCCAAATATTAGTAATACAAAAAACTAAACATCTTCATTCCCTAAACCAAGAAATAAATTATAAAAGAATAGAACAAGAACTAGAAACTGAGAAAATAATACAAAAAATTAAAGAATTACAAGAAACGTTTGAAAAAGAAGTATGCTCATCCATACCCAATGCTTTCTAGAACAGAAAACAACACAAAATTAAGTTACCCTATGAACCTAGCTTTGATGAAAGGAATATTCAAACCAAATCAAGACCTATACAAATGAGTAAAGAATTAATGGAATACTGTAAAAAAGAAATACAAGATTTATTAGATAAAAACTTAATACGTCCAAGCAAGTCCCCATGGTCATGTTCCGCCTTTTACGTACAAAATCAGGCTGAAATAGAAAAAGGAGCACCCAGATTAATGACTAATGATAAACTTTTAAATAAAACATTACAATGGATTAGATATCCTCTCCCAAATAAAAGAGACATATTCAAAAGATTAACAGGATCAACTGTATTCTCAAAGTTCGACATGAAATCAGGATACTGGCAAATTCAAATAGATGAACCAGATAGATACAAAACCGCCTTTACCGTACCATTCGGACACTACGAGTGGAATGTCATGCCTTTTGGCTTAAAAAATGCTCCCTCAGAATTTCAGAACATTATGAACGATATGTTAAATCCTTGTACAAAATTTCTAATAGTCTACATAGATGATGTATTATTATACTCAAAGAATGTAACTGAACATTTTACACATCTACAAAAATTTCTAAATATAATAAAACAAAATAGATTAGTACTATCAGCATCTAAAATGAAATTATTTCAAACCAAAGTTAGATTCTTAGGATTCGAGATAAATCAAGGAAGTTATACCCCTATAAACAGGAGTTTGGAATTTGCAAGTAAATTTCCAAATGAGTTAAAAGATAAAAAACAACTTCAGCGATTCTTAAGATGTTTAAATTATGTAGCAGACGTTTTACCCAAAATTAGAGAAATCTGTTTGACATTATACAAAAGATTAAGAAAAAAATCTATTCCTTGGACCCCTGAATTAACCCAATTAGTAAAAGAAATTAAAGGAAAAATAAAAAATTTACCTTGTTTAGGAATTTCAGAAGAAAATGCGGAATTAATAGTAGAAACAGATGCCTCAGATAAAGGGTATGGAGGAATTCTAAAACAGAATAAAAATCAACAAGAGTAATTAGTTAGATATTATTCAGGAATATGGAACCCTATACAATCAAATTATTAAAAAGGAAGTATTATCTATAGTCTTGTTTATAAATGCATTTTAAGATGATATATTTAATAAAAAATTCTTGGTAAGGATAGACTGTAAATCAGCTAAATACATATTAGAAATGGATGTCAAAAATCTAATATTTTTTACTTTTAGTCTAAAATTAATTTAACATTAACATCAATAATTATATATAATCTTTTATAAAACATAAAAATAAAAAATATTTTTTATAATATTTTTTTTATTGTTATGCTTATTTTACAATAAAAAAATAAAAATCATGTCACAACTGAAAATCGTCATCCGAATACCTAAATTAAACGGCACAAACCAACCAAAACATGCAGAAACGGAGGCAGTCCTTTGAACGGTAAGCGTTGAAGCAGAGAGATTCATCCAAAGAAAAAAAAAAGAAGAAAAGTTGAAGCAAAGAGCCTTTGCGAACTGTCAAATTAGGGTTTTGCGTTCTCTTCTTGTGTCCTTTACCTGTTTCTTTTACTCAGCCAGCGCGGTACTTTCTTTCTTGCTATACTTTTTCGTTCTGTCTTTCCATCATATGCGTTTGAGTTTCAAGATTATTTTCCAGTGGGCTACTTCTCTCGTAAGTTCAATATTGTACATGCTATAGCTTTATTCTTGTTTCTCACTGTCCTGCCTTCATTATCGGAACTGAAAGTTGGTCTTGAAATGGTTGTGGATGGTGAGAACTCAGAGAGACTTGGTTTAGATAAAACTGATTGTGCATGATAGGTTTGGTATAGATCGTATAATATTTATGATGATTAAGCTGCCAACAAAATAACATTGCTCTCGACATCTTTTCGTTTGCTTTTATGTAGATATTGTTTAGTCGCGGAAGGTGCTATTATTCCGTTGGCAGCGTAACTACCACAGAGTTTATGCTTTGTGCTAATGCAGTTTTTAAAATTAGAGATTTTCATAAGTGATGGCCGATGATAAGATGTAGAATCATTTTTATAAAATCTTCTTTCGTAAGAAAAGAAGACACAACCACTGTTTATAAATTCCTAGTCTGCTTCTGTTCTTGATTCTTTCAGGATATTATCCTAGGGTGTTTCTTCTCAAACAAAATTTTATTCTAGTGAGATCTTTATTGAGTATTTGTCAATGGGAGTTCCTGCGTTCTATCGCTGGTTGGCGGAGAAGTATCCCCTAGTTGTGGTGGATGTGGTAGAAGAAGAGCCCATCGAAATTGATGGCGTTACAGTTCCTGTGGATACAAGCAAACCTAATCCTAACAACATTGAATACGACAACTTGTATCTCGACATGAATGGCATCATTCACCCCTGCTTCCATCCTGAAGACCGGGTACTGGATTTAATTGAGTATTATTTTTCTAATATTGTTGGAATCAACAGTAACTTGTAATATTCCTGTTGCTCGATACCTTCAATGGAGGATTTATTTTCTTGAATTTTTTCTCTGTATGTGTGTGCAGCCTTCACCTACGACATTTCACGAGGTGTTCCAGTGCATGTTTGACTACATTGATCGACTTTTTGTGATGGTCAGACCAAGGAAGTTGTTGTACATGGCTATTGATGGTGTAGCACCACGGGCAAAGATGAACCAGCAGCGATCTCGGCGGTTTAGAGCAGCTAAAGATGCATCTGATGCAGTATGTTCTGTGTTATTTGTTAGCCTCATCGTTCATTTTGATTGTAGAAGTGATACCGTACTGTCATTATCTCTGGAGTCATTGCTTTATTGTTTTTGGGTTCTACATATTATCAGTCTCACCTGTTTGCTATTTGGAATGCTTTCTTGTCATTTTACGAGTGCGTTTATTATGCAAAAATCAAGTTCAATTCTGAAGTGAACTCTTTTTTGTTATTAATTGCCATAACTCCATTTGCAGGCAGCGGAAGAAGATAGGTTGAGAGAGGAGTTTGAGAGGGAGGGAAGGAAGCTTCCTCCTAAGGAGAGCTCCCAAGTTTTTGATTCAAATGTTATAACTCCTGGAACTGAATTTATGGCTGTGCTGTCGATTGCACTGCAGTATTATATCCATCTTAGACTGAATTCGGATCCTGGTTGGAAAAACATTAAGGTATACCAACCACTGCCTTGTTCACTCTTTGTTTTTCCTTTCATATATATATATATATATATGTATATATTTATTTTCTTTTCTTTTCTCTACAGTTATAAGTTCTTTTTATGTTGTTTAAGTTGCAGTTGCAACGGAATGCACTTGAGTTGATGCTTTCAACTTTATATTGTGAAGGTTATCCTTTCGGATGCCAATGTTCCTGGTGAAGGGGAGCATAAGATTATGTCTTACATTCGTCTTCAGCGGAATCTTCCTGGTTACAACCCAGATACATGCCATTGCCTGTATGGTTTGGTACGCCTCTTTATTCTTTTTGGCACTCCTGGTTAATTCTTGATTCTTTACAATATTGACTAACATGATTTATTTACATTGGTTCACTGGTAGGATGCTGATCTAATCATGTTGGCTTTGGCTACTCATGAAGTTCATTTTTCTATTCTCCGAGAGGTATGAGTCTTTCTGTTTGTGGATATTTGCCTTCCAAGCAAACAAAGAAATTTTGGCTGCTATTGTTTTGCTTGCTGCTGTTACAGGAATCACTTTTTGTTTTTACTCTTAATTTTTGTGCCACTATTCATCAAAATGATAGTGTGTAATTTTAGTTCATTATACTCTAGGCAGATAGAGCTTTAGATTTTAACTTCTGATTGTTTGCTAATGTTATTGATCAGGTTGTCTTTACTCCCGGGCAACAAAACAAATGTTTCCTATGTGGTCAAATGGGTCATTTGGCAGCCAATTGTGAAGGAAAGGAAAAGAGAAAAGCTGGAGAATTTGATGAAAAAGGTGATAGTGGCGCTGTACCCAAAAAGCCGTACCAGGCAAGTTCCTTCTGATTCTTTATTTTTGGCAGCTAGCATTATTTTATAAATCATCCGTCTAATTCAATATGTTTAACTCTTTGAGTTTTATGCCTTTTTGCAGTTTCTTAACATTTGGACCCTTCGAGAGTATCTTGAGTTTGAGATGCAAATTCCTAATCTTCCATTTCAGATAGATTTTGAATGCATTGTGGATGATTTTATTTTCATGTGTTTCTTTGTCGGCAATGATTTTCTGCCGCATATGCCTACACTGGAGATTCGTGAGGTTTGTTGAAGTTAGCCTTTTCATTTGTGCCCTGTGATTTTGTTTTTGAATAATTTTTGAATTATATGATTGAAAAGTAATTGCATTTGAATGCTTTTGCATTTGAGAAAAAAAAATATTTGGTTGAATAATTTGAATGTGCTTTTGTTTATTATGCATGTCCAAAATATATTATTTGTGGGAATGTATAAGTTACTTTTTTTTGAGATATTTAACTGTTAAATTAATTGAGATAACATGGCTAGTCTGTTGGACCTGTAGGATTGTATGTTTGGCTGGAGTATAATTTTACTTCTCCGATAGGTTAACATATTTCTAAAATGTGAACCAACCAATTCTGCTTCATATAATCATTTTATTTTTCATTTAATATTGGTAAAAGTTGCTTATGGGTTGAAGCAAAGGGTAGGATGCAGATACAAATTGTTACTAAAACGTCAGCTATCAACAGTGAGGATCTAGTATGTTAGAACTTGATGATACTGTTGTTATGTCTATACTGTGAATGCTGAACTGCACATTTTTGCTTTTGAATGCCTGTTGGATGCAAACTGGTTACAATGCCATTATAATGTATGAAGCTTGTTAACCAGGTGATTACTTTGGTGATGCTCATAGAGATTGGGCATCCAGTCCTATAGCATATCTGTGCCAAAAAATTGTGATACACGTATTGTTTTGAGCATATAAGTAATTGGATTCCGTGTTTTGAGATGGATATTATGCGTTGTCAAGTGAAAGTCTGAATATGAGAAACCCAATAGGCTGTCTTACATGCATTATGAATTGTTTGAGCCACTGATTGGTTGGATAGTTCTCGGTTTCTTTCCTGATACCTGGATTCTTAATTATGGTATGACTTATCAATTAATCTCGTTTCCTTTCCCAGGGTGCAATCAACTTACTGTTGGCTGTGTACAAGAAAGAACTCAGCGTTTTGGGTGGATATTTGACTGATGCAAGCAAGGTATGTGACTGTCTGTTATATAGTATTTACTGCCAAACCTGCCATATAGTGCGGTTTCTGGATGGTATTACAAAATTATTTTTAGATTCATTTCTATTCTTTTCCAGCCAAATTTGAGCAGAGTGGAACATTTCATTCAAGCGGTTGGATCTTATGAAGACCAAATATTCCGGAAAAGAGCTCGACTGCATCAGGTTAACAGTACTTTCAAGATCAACAGCATCAGCTTAACTTATTGAATGTTTGCTCCATTTACCTGGACTATAATTTCCCTACTTTTGCTAGAGAGCAAGTTGCACATGTGAAATTTTTTTCTTTTTCATGGCATGAAATCCCAAGGTAATATGTTCATTTGAATTTTGCAGCGTCAGGCAGAAAGAATAAAGCGTGAAAAGGCACAAGCAAAACGGGGAGATGATATTGAGCCTCAAGTTCTACCAGAAGCTTTGGTACCAGTTGCCCGATTTCATGGCTCTCGTCTTGCTTCAGCTCCTAAACCTTCCCCTTATCAGAATAGTTCAGATAGCCGAAAACATAATGGTAGTGGATCCTCGGTACGACCACATAAAGTTGCACATTTTTCTACATCAGCAACAGTTGGTGCTGCCATTATTGAAGCAGAAAAGGGTCTGGAATCAGATGTATGTTTTCATGCATTTTAATGCAATTCTGATTGCTTCAGCCATTCTTTAGGACTCATATTCTATGTTTATACTTTCAGATGGTTTGAGCCATCAGCGGAGAGGGGTTAAGAGTAGAATTATTTCTGTATTTTATGATAGTAATTTTTTCTGATTGTTGCAGTCAATAACTAAGCTCTTGTTAGATTGGTTGATTTTTTTTTCCCTTGATTTTCAGGTGCATGAGAACAAAGAAGAACTGAAGACAAAGGTTAAGGAGTTACTTCGAGAAAAATCTGATATTTTTAATTCAAAAGATCAAGTAGACAAGGTTTGGATTCTTTCATGTTGATTATGATGCATATGCTGCTATCCTGGTCTCTGTCCCATTTAAGCACTTGAATTTTTTGGTTGGACTGAAGCATTAACTCTCTAAAATCTCTTTCTTGGAAGTACTATAATGTTCATATAAACGTGAGTTCAAATGAGCAACAGTGATACTATTTCCATTCTTTTGATTCTCTCTTTAGGAATATTTGAACATTGGATGAATGGGAAAGGGGCACCATCCTGGTTGGTGGTGTCTTGGATCATTTGAGAGAAACAACCCTTTAACATTGTCTTTGTGGTACTGCTATACCTCTAGGATGCCATTATTTGTTAACAAAATGTAGTCAATGTATCTGCATTCTGAGTGGATTCTATAGTTATCTGTTAATGTCCTTTTGCTACGTTACCCTTTATTCAGTCACTCATTTTATGGATAATATATGGTATTCATTGAGGTCACAAAATTTAGTTATTTTGTGTTATCATCTCTTTACTGAAAGTTCGTTATAATGTGTTACTCTTTTTTGAGCTTAAGATTGCTTATGTTGGATGTTTATAAATCTTATCCTATCAGATTAGATTGGGAGAACATGGATGGAAGGAAAGGTACTATGAAGAAAAATTTTCTGCTAAGACACCCGAGGAACTTGAAGCCATACGCAGAGATGTTGTGAGTTAAAAATCAATAATTGGTTAAGTTTGAATTTTAACTTATTTTTAGCCTTTGATGTTCGATTTTTTAAATCTTCATAGTACTAAGAATATTTTATTTGTTTGACTTACCCAACGGAATAGGTTTTGCGGTACACAGAAGGGCTATGTTGGGTTATGCATTATTACTATGAAGGAGTTTGTTCATGGCAGTGGTGAGTTCATGTTTTATCCTTGTTTCGTTGTAATTGTTTGTTTTCTGCTGATGTCATTTTTCTTCTGCTAGTTGTGACTTTATTGTGCCCATAACTATTACAGTGTTACAATTGTTAGGCATATATTAATTTAGTTAAATTTCACACTTTAGTAATTCAAGGTCACTCTAAAATCATGATGTGTTATGGTTAATAATATCATCATTTCATATGTACCTGTCTCCATCAACCTTTCACTTGCTTCTAAAAAATGTTTCAGGTTTTATCCTTACCATTATGCTCCATTTGCTTCTGATCTCAAAGATCTGGGCCAGCTGAATATTAGTTTTGAATTGGGCTCTCCGTTCAAGCCATTCAATCAGCTTTTGGGAGTTTTTCCTTCTGCAAGGTGCATACCTACTTGAATTCCTTGTAGATGTTTGTCTGATAGGAACTAATTATATTCCTTAGCTGTACATTTTCATTGTATGCAATTCTTCAGGGATGGATCTAAATGTAGTTCTTTTACAGTGCTCATGCTCTTCCTATGCGTTATAGAGAACTGATGACGAATCCAAATTCACGAATTATTGATTTTTACCCCACTGGTATGCACGTTAGTGTTTGAACATGGCTGTCATTTTTTATCGCAAGAGGTTCTAAGAAATTTCATTTTATTTTAGATTTTGAAGTGGACATGAATGGAAAAAGATATGCATGGCAGGCAAGTTAACCTTTTTGGTCTGAACTCGTTTGTTTTGAGAACAACTTCCAAAATAATATTCCTCCAATTAACATTTTTTTCTTTTCTTTTTCCTCAGGGTATTGCGAAACTCCCCTTTATTGATGAAGCTAGACTTCTTGCAGAAGTGGAAAATATTGAGCATACATTGACGGTATGGTGTGAAATGCTGTTGTTGATAGAATATCGCACTTGCTTCTGGTTTGAACCAAAACATGGCTATTTTATGCAGGAAGAGGAAGCAAGGCGAAACAGTGTTATGTTCGACATGCTATTTGTGCTATCATCTCACCCACTCGCTGAAAGCATATATTTGCTTGATAATCACTGTAAGCAATTATCTGACAGAGAGCGAATTGAAGTCAAGGAACGCATTGAACCAGAGTTGAGGTTTGTACTGACAAGCTAGATTTTGTTTACATTCTAATTTTATTTTCTTTTTCATATTTAGCTGATGATCTATTGGTGTTTTCTTCTGTATTTAAATTTATAAATTTGAACTTATATTCCCCTATTTTCATGCTGTGCATTTGTATTTGTAAATTGTGATCAAACATATATTACAAAGAATGTTGGAAGGATTTGTTTCCATTTTCTAGGGTGAAATGTCATCATGTGCTATGTAATAATTCTGTGTAAACGACTTTTTGATCTCTCAAATGATCAATTGTGTTTCTTACTCTTAGAAAGATGGAAGCCTGAGCCAGTTTCTGCTTGGTTAGATCTAAGTATTATATATATTGTTTAGATGATTAACCATCCTACTCTCAAGGTTCATATATATGCCCTTCTCTGTAACTCAACAAATCTGAATGAAGGCCTAACGATTGAGAATAACTCTTGTATGTTGATGTGATTAACTTGTTCTTATGACATCGGCTGTTCAAAAACTTATTGACTTGATTTGAAAAGAAATGCTGTGCTACATAACTTCTATGTTGGCATTTGTGGTGTCATCCATAAAAAATTCCATGCTTGTGTAATGGGCTGTTTTTATTCTTTTGAAAGATGCTTGCATCACAGTAACATGATTTCTTATTATGGCATCTTTTTAATGCTATCGTGCACTATATTGATGCTGCGGTCTACTTTTTGCAAATATTGGAACATTTGTGGACTACTTAATGATTTTATTATGGGCTACATACAGTGAGGGGATGAATGGCTATATATCACCATGTGCTGGAGATACTCATCCTACTATATTCAGGTCTCCTGTTGAAGGCCTTGAAGATATATTGGATAATGCAGTAATGTAAGGATTTAAGCTTTGAAGTTAGCTTTCTACTGGATTCTTTTTCCTTGAATTTTGTTCAAACCCTAATTTTTCTTTTCTTTACATTCTCTTCTTCTTTTTGGTTTCTGTACAGATGTGCCATATACAGACTACCCGATCCACATAAGCACATTACTCGACCACCAGCGGGGGTGATCTTCCCTAAGAAGGTATATTTAAGCAGATTAGGTACTGAGGTGCCAATGCTTCCTACTCAGGTTGCCTTTTATTGTCTGGTTATTGATCCATGCTAGTTTAGTTGTGCTTTCTGTAGATTTATTTACTACTGTTTGACACAGTTTTGTCATCTAAATGTTCTCTCTATTTCTTTTCCTCTTCTTCTCCCAAAATTGTTGTATAACTATATTTCAATATTTAAATTTTAAGGTGAACTGTGGTATATGGAAAGTTGCTGCCTTTTGTTTTCCTAGCTTGATGTGTGATATATATAGCCTGCAGTTGGTTTAAACTTCTGGAGCTGCCTTGGATTTAAGTGTTATTTCTTTTTAATCTGGAAGTTGTGCTTACATAATTGAGCAGTGATTAATCTTTTTCAATAAGAATTAGCATATTGTACTCACAACTTTTAAATTCTGAGGTCCTTTAGTCTTTTTGAAGATTGAGCTATCATGACATGATTAAATTAGAAGGAAAGTATAAACATCAATAGGAGACAGAAGGGCTACAGTGGTCTAAAAGATTTTATTTAGAACTAATGCAAGAAGAGGTAAAAATGCTATCAATCACATTGAAGTTTCTATTTGCTATTAACCGTTTCTATGATAAAATGGAACCATTATTTTATTGGGGTTCCACACATGTAGGAGTGAGCTTTAGATGGTTAGAGCGTGTGCTATATAAAGCTATGTCTTGTCAGTAAGATTCCTTGCTATTTATCTCCGGGTCATCTCATTCTGTGGCATGAAATTCCTGAGCATATCTGTCTTTCAGTTGTCTTGACTGCTTATTTCCGCCTCCATTGTCTCTATTTGTTTAGTTTGTTGATTGAAAATAAGAAGGGCTGCTTTTAGGTGTTCTGCCTCATTTAACTATGTTATAACGCAAATTCAATTTTACTGTTCGTCCCCAAAATGTCAGTGATTTATTAGAGCCTATTAAGCCAGGTAGTTTCATTAAAATGATTTACATGCTCAATTTTCTCTTGTTAGATGGTGAATCTGGGGGATTTGAAACCTGAACCTATTTTGTGGCATGATGATGGGGCAAGGAGGAATCGGGAAAGTGACAGGTACCTCTATGTTAATATTTTGTAGGATAATGTCATTATAACGGCTATGGACTTACTATTTTAAATTTTATACCCTTCCTGAAATTCTCTTCCTAACAATTCTCTTTCAAATCTCATATCAACAATCAGTCAAAAGCTCACTAGAAATGTTATTAATCAGTATTTTTTATACAGTATTTTCTGGTGATTTATGCTGGCAAGCAAGGGGGTTTTTTGTTTGTAATGTTAATAATTAATATTTTTTGAATTGTATTTTCCCGGATATGGATAGTAGATTATCTTTCTAATTTGTTAGTAATTATGGATTTGGTTCTTCCCTCAGGAAAAATCCTCCTGGATCCATCTCTGGCCGTCATCTTGGGCAGGCATCACAACGACTTATTGCCAATAGTTTACAGGCAAGGACTGATACTAATGGATATGGCAATAATTCTCGTGGCAGGACATCTTCTCGTTTTGTGGCTGCTCATGGTCCGCAAAACACCTCGTCTCCAAATGGATTGCCTGATGATGGACGCCATAGAACTATGCGATCTGTTGGCTGTACTTCAAATGCAGATTATAACCGATCATTTAACCCTGCCATGGCATCTTACCACAGTCAGGGGCATGGTGAACCCTATGCTTCAACCGGCGTCAACCCCCGGTACGGCCAGTCACGCCATCATTACGAAAGGGATAACCAACAAAGTGGACAATATGCACGGAGCGCATACCACCGCCAGGCAAAATTCGATCAGAATAGACCTATGCAGCGTGCACCCAATGGGGCAGCTAGTTATGCTTCTGAATGCTCTGATACACACCGAAGTCAACTCTCACCTGGAGCTGGTAATCATCATCAATGGCGTGGTAGGATCCCGCCAACAACTGACCAGAATGCCTATGGAGTGTTTCGTACTGCTCCAAGAGGAAACTCTGGGTTCATTCCCCACCACCAACCAAGTGTAAACCGATTTTCTTCCCTAGCCTCTAGGCCGAATAGGGTGGCTTCATATCCTGGTGAATCAAATCGCAATTCGCGGCCAGCGCCTGGTGGTGGAAGTAGGTGGTCTCATTCCCCCCAGTCTGGCTATGGTAGCAAGTAAAATTTTTCCTATTACTTTCTTTTACCTGTATTGTTGTAGTGTAGTAATTCTTTTAATGGCTGGTGTAGCTTCCTCAGTGCATCCCCGACGCTGACGCCTACTCCAACGCTTTGTGTACACCCCAAGATAAAGGGGTACAAGGAGGTTTTCATATTAACAATAGTAGAGATAATTCTTGTTCTGTTTAGTGTATACTTTGTTTTAAATTAATTGAGTTGATATGAGGGTGCCATGTGTCTCAGTGAATGGTTAGATATTTTTTTATTCTAATTTTGGGGATTTATTCTGACATATTTTCTTGTATTAATATATATTTTTATTTTTACATTTGTTTTTACGACCTTAATGAAAATATCTTGTTATTAATTTTTTTTTATTATCTCTGGCGTTGTCAAAGAAATAAATGTGAGAAACAGTCTAATAGGATAAGATTGGTTTTCTAAGACCATATCACATTGTTGTATAAATATAAAATCTTAAGATTTCTAATATAATTCACAAATAATAATTTTTTATTTATTATGTTTATTTTATAATAAAAATATAATTATTTCAAAATCTATATTAATTTATATAAGAATTGGTCTTTTCAATTTGTAAAAGAATTTTTTTATTTATTATTTTTACCATTACTATTTATGATTATGAGATATTTATAGATAATTGTTATTTGTAACGATTTATTTTATGAACTTATGAACATTATCATAAATAATAAATTATTATATCAATTTTATAATAACAAAATTTGATATAATTGATCATAAATTAAAATATTTTTAATTGAAAATATTTTTAATGATTGTATAAAATATTGAAAGGGTAATTTTTAATATATAAATATAATTTAAATACCATAATTAATAAAATTTTATCGTTAACAATTGTTTTAAACTTATTAATATATATTATTGAATA
This sequence comes from Passiflora organensis, assembly GCA_019739055.1. Taxonomy (NCBI): domain Eukaryota; kingdom Viridiplantae; phylum Streptophyta; class Magnoliopsida; order Malpighiales; family Passifloraceae; genus Passiflora; species Passiflora organensis. The sequence goes on from JAEPBF010000009.1 coordinate 20,896,880, forward strand.
TATAATTGAGATTGGTGAAATATTTTTGTATCTACAACCGCCATTGGCGCCGCCGTTGTAACACATCTTAACTTGAAAACTTAAAAGTGAGATACCCGCGAAACAGAGACAGTCCCCTCTGAACGGTACAGAGTCGAAGAGCCTTTACGAAACTCTATGTAATAAGTGTTCAAGCGAGTGACCATGACTATTAATCTAACTCTTCTTTATGTTTATGCAGCGACAGAGGCAACATCTCTATCTGAGATACCCGCGAGAGTGACCGGTTTCATATCCTTGCCCTATCCGCTTCGTTCCCGAAACCACTGAGTTATTTGATCAAACCATAGAAAGAGGCCCGTCTCGTCTTTACAGGAATTGTCGCAGCTGAGCGTAGATGACTTCCCGCAGATTGGGCTACTTCTATTTATCAATATAGAAAGAAGATCTATCAAGACCAACTGTCAAATTAGGGTTTCGTGTTCTCTTCGTAGCCTATTATTTATACTCGTCCAACGGTACTACTTTTCTTCTCTCTTTACATACTGTTTCATTTTGTTTTGTCCATCGTGAATGCTCGAGTTTCAATATTGTTTTCCATTGGGCTGCTTCTCTCGTAAGTTTAACTTGGCGTGGTGCTCTTCTTCTCTCTTATGTTTTCCCTCGTGCATGCTATAGTTTTAAAATTTTTTTTCACTGGCCGGATTCTCTCCTTAAATTGTTGACGTCTAAGCGGATGGTTCCCCGAGGTGATTGTTCAGTATCGAGCTAATGCCTGGTTACCTGGATATTTGATCCGATATACCCGATTTTTTGTGTTGGGGGTTTTAACTGAGGCAGTAGTATGAGTGTAAGAGTAGAGAGGTGTGTTTTGCAGTATAGAGATTTTTTATGTATCTGAGATTTGACTTCGGACATAGTCTTTGGCTAATTGATGTACACACCTCAGAAAAATAAACTTGTTACAAACCTTAACATTAAAACAAGTCTAAAGTAATCTCAACCTGGATTTATTTTTATAATGAGGATTTTAGTAACTTTTGGTTTTACTAAAAGAATTTAGTTTTCCAACTTAATGTATGGATGTGGGGTATATACTATAATTTAATATGAAACCTCTTGTGCATTAAAATTTGGAACTGGGATTACTTTTTTGGCTTGATACGACAGGTTGTCATGCATTCCTGTAAAATATCTTATGTTTTGCCTTTGATTTTAGTACTGTTGCATTTGATGGGTTACGAACTTACACTGATGCTTATATATATATATATATATGTATCAAACTGGAATTGATCAATCTCACATAGTTTTTTTTTTGGGCTTATTGTTGTTACAGTTCATTATTGTTTCTGTCTAAAACACCATTATGAAGAACAACAAGAGATTGAGTTTTGAACGAGGTAAAATTAAACTGTTTCCAAGTCTACTTGATTTTGTTTTTGGTAATTTCAATTTTGTGATACAGTTTAATAGAGAATTTTTAATGACATAGAGCTGTGGTAACCTGCAACTGTGTGCAATACATTGTAGGGCTGAAACGGCACAAGTTAATGTCAGGAGATATAAGTGAGAAACACTATGTTGGTGATGCATCCCTGGATAAAATGACTAAAACATTATCAGGGTACGATAACAAAAGGTATATTTTTGATGTGTTGCGGTACTATAGTTGTTGTACGATTAATGTTTATTGTTTTCATTAAACAATACTTAAACCAAATTTTCTTTGATTTTAGACAAAGGCATGAAACTGATGAAATCAGCACAGAAGAAGATGAAGCTGAGGTTTCTGAATCTACAACCTCTTCTGAAGATGAGGATTCTGGTGAAGAAGGTATCGTAAATTTTCTCCCTATTTTGATCTTATAGCTTCAATCGCTTCTTTTGAACTTGACAAGCGTCATTATCACATTTAGTTATTTCTGATGACCTTACTTTTCATGTTTTTGTGAAGACCCTATGAAATAAATTATGTAACTTAAAGAAATAGTTGGCAAGAGTCTAATAAAAATGGTTTGTGGGTAACATTGAAGCTGCTACTTCGGAGGATGTCCAGGCGGCCTCTGAAAGTGATGATGAACACAACTTCAATATGACTTCACAATCTGCTACCGTGGCTGCGGAATCTGTGTCTACCAGGTAACTGGCTGTTCACGAGTGTGCTTGAATTCTTGCTGTTACTAATTTGAGATTGATAAAATGCATTTGCGTCATATTTGACCAGTTTTAGATATTTTTTTTTAAAAAATCAAAGGCTATCCACTGTCAATAACAGTGAGTAGTCTTTTTCGTTGTATTGTATGCACCAATCAAGGGTGGGTCCAGCTGGCCTGAAGTTTTTAAGATGCTCCATATCCAAAGCCAATGATTGAATCCTTGATTTTTGTTTAATGATAGATGAATCTTACTACTTAACCACATCCCTTGGTTTTTGCAATATCATCAGCTTGCACTTATATTTTAATTTTGGACGGTGAATACAAATCAATATTTGTTTTGTATAAGTGGAGTAAACTTAATTTTTCTGTGTTGATATTGCTAGTGTTTGCTTGGAATGGTTGATTCTTTGACTCTGTTGATATTCATGTGTTCTTGCTTGTCCTGGTCCATTGCTTTTAACCTTATGGGTTGGATTTATTTGCTGTTTTTTGATAATCAGTTCATTGAATTTCAAAGTGTAGAATCCAGAGTATAGGATACCAACAGATATATCAACCAAGGATGACAGCTGTCATGACCTTTTGAGCCCTCATATTCTGCTGTGGGTATTAGCTTGCATAATAACCGTTCAAAGTGAAGAATGCACTTGATATCTTTATTACATTTGGCCTTCATCCTATTCTCTCTGACCTTCTCCATCAATCTAAGTATCGGTCTTTATTTTGAGAGTTTTTATTGTCTTCTTGCTTTTGTTTGACATGCCACAATTTTTCCCCTTTTTTACTTTTTTAAGAGTGTAAAAAAAATTATTTTCATGCAGTTCCTTTCAAGCACATTTGGGATACAATCTGTCAGAAGCAGAGGTGGAGAGTCTGTCAAAGAAGACATGGAAATATCAATGGGAGGTGCCTGCCTTGGTCATGCCAGATTGCAAGTGGACTGGGACTGGAGAATGTTTTTTAAAGGTAGACACCTTGTCTGACCGTCCATCATTGTTATTAACTAGCCAGGCCTTTGTGAATCATCATCTGCAACTTTACTTCCTATAATTTTCATGTAAATCTTTTTGACCTAGAAGATATTTTTCCAATTTTGCATTTTACTTACCGACCAAAATGATTGATAGTAGTGATAAAAACATTTAATTGCAATAGACATGTTGTGGTTGGTAGTTTTTATAATATTTTTGTATTTTCTATGTCTTGAATAACAGAATTGATGTGTAGATGTTAGCTTTATTTGACCTTTTTGGTTGTCAATTAGAATTGCAGTTTTAATGATATTTTAACTGAATGCTGAAAGATAAAGCAAGTATTATTTCCATTTTCCTATCAAGCAATTTTTGCTGAGTAAAATTTTCTTTGGAAGTCAAGGCAGTCACTAAAATTTGCGACTGCTTTTTCTCTCTCCATGATAATGAGGAATGTGAATGAGTAAAGCAGAGATAGGTTTTTCATGAACAAAAAATTACAAAGATACCAGGGTTACCACCCAAGTTGTGACTTGCCATGTGTAGACAAAAGGCTACCTCTATACTTGATATGCGACAGTGTGACTTTTGTAATTTATGCGGGAGTCTATACCTGTGTAGGAATTTATTCCAACAGTTTGACAAGAGCCTCTTGTGGGTCTTCTATATGGTTATCATTTTAAAAGATGACTTTATATAAGCTCTGTATGATATTTATAAAGAGTTATTTCTATGCAGGATGTTAATAACAACTCCACTTCTGATCTCAAACTAAAGCTATATGAGCACTGGTTGCATATTTACCAGGCATCAGGCGGAAATGATTTTCATTCATCAAAGCAGAACTTTTTCTTGTCCCTTTGTAAGTTTTATTATTTATGGAGCTTACTATATTTATTTGATAGTTTTATTCTGTTTCCTCTGGTTGTTATTTCTCTTGATACTTTATATGTGCTTGTCACCTAATTGCTGATATTGCTCTATGATTTTTACACGGTTGAGAAGCCAAATTTGACAAATTCCACTTTTTGTTTGAATTATCATGATTATTATGATGCATGATATATACTTTGCATCTTCTAAGGAGTTAGGTATGTCAATGATAATGCTAGTCATCGGAGCAAGGTTTCAAAGAATATCATATTTGGCTGAGGTTACACTAGTTACAGTATTAATGAAGGATAATCATGACATAAGTAAAATATCTACTGGTAGAAATCAATCCCGATTATGAAGCATGACTTTTTTTGAAGACTAATGATGCCAGAAAATCCAGATTAAGTGAAAGTTATTTGTTTGGTGTTAGTAGATTTTCAAGACACCTAAAACTTTTTTTTTGAAGATATATCGATATGTATATTAAAAATTAGAGAAATACATAGAGTCTGTACAAATGCACACTGGATCCACACAATGACCAGCATGAAACCAACAGATCCTGTGACTAAGTTACAGGATCCATCACTTTCAAAACACCCATTCATTTCAGATCCATCGCTGCCAAAACCACCACACTAGCACTGCAATCTTGCAAGAAGATATACTATCCCCATGAGAACCCAGGGAGCACCACAATCAATCTGGATAACCAAAATAAAACTAACAAAAGCCCACCGAGGTACAGCGGCCAGCAGACCGATACCTCCACCTGTGAGGAGGGGCGTTGCCAAATATCCCCATGCCTCATCCTCTTGTAAAGCCTGTCTGGCACGCAATAAAATGATTCAGCGGGAACCAAGCTGCAAAAAACTTCCTCCAACCAAGAATGAAGCAAAAACACCTACTGATATGCTCTATCTCAAACTGTCTAAATGAAACCGCCAGATCCTTCACTGCTGAGCAGTAATCAAAACTATCACCTGCCAGAAACATTATCCAGCCAGCAATGAGGACAAGATCACCTGTTGGTAAGACATCCAAGCTATCTAGGTGGACCTCCGGAAGGTTGATCTTTGCCCACGAGAAACCATGCCGCATACCGTCAAAGAACAACTCATCCGCCCTGCTCACACCTCCTTTGAACACACGATTATTACGACCCAGCCATATGCTCCACGCACAAGAAAAGAGCAGTACATACCATAGTCCGCGATAACGAGCAGGGACAGGGAAGCCATCCCATTGTTGGAACAGATCAGAGACATTGTGAGGTTGAACCCATTGGAAGCCCCACCGCTTGATAACCAATGACCAACACTTCCACGCAAGCCGACAATCCAGAAGAATGTGAGTACTATCTTCTTCTACTCTTCCACAAGCCTCACATAATAAATCTGACCCTTGAAGGAGATTGAGCCGACTTAAAAGTCCCTTGGCCGGAAGTCTTCCCCAACATGCTATCCACATGAAGGCCTGCCATTTGGGAGCCCCTGGTTGACGCCACACATTTGGGAGCACTTGCTCACTGACTCCATCTTCACTCGCTGCCAGCGACCGGTAACAAGAACTAACGGAGAACGGGGCACTTTGTGTCCCCCATAGAAGTAGATCCTCCTCCTGAGGATTGAGCTGCTGAGCCTCCAGAATGCTCATCAATCGTTGTACTTCTTGATCCTCCCAAACAAACAACTGACGGCGCCATATTATATTCCATTTCCACTCAGTTCTATCCCACACCCCAAACTGTACCACCGGTCCATTCTTGACCATGGATAACGCATACAGCCTGGGGAATGCGACTCGCAAAGCATCCGTGTCGCACCAAACGTCATCCCAGAAACGTATGCTGTAACCTCTGCCCAACTTCCACCTAAAGAAGGACGAGATGCTCTGACCATTGGATAACAGCGCTCGGCTGGTCCGAACCAAACTGTTCCACATAATAGAACCGCCCCTAACACCACACACAATGCCTTCTTGGAGAAGCCTGGGGCTGTATTTATGTTGAATTATCCTACTCCACAATGAACAAGTATCGTTGGCTATTCTGCTACTCCACTTTGAGAGAAGAGCCTGATTCTTCAACCTCAGACATCCCACTCCAGCGCCCCCTCGATCCTCCGACCTTGTAACCGTCGCCCACTTCACTTTACAAAAGCCGCGTTTGTCCAGTGTTCCCGTCCACAAGAAACGCTTCATCCATTTCTCAAAATCCTTCCTTACCCCCACCGGCATCATAAAAAACGTCATATAGTAAACTGGTAGGCTGTTGAGGACAGACCTGATGAGCGTGAGTCTGCCAGCTACCGATAGTAAAGCCCCTTTCCAAGTGGCTAATTTTCCTTTGAAACGAGTAATCACCGGTTCCCATGTACTACGACGTCGAGGATTTGCACCTAGAGCTATTCCAAGATACGTAAAGGGGAAGGACTGCAGGCGACAATGAATTGATGCTGCCAGCTCCTCAGCCTCAGGATATGGAAGCATTGATGCCCACCAATCCTGATTTGAAAAAATTGATCTTAAAGCCCGAGAGTAATTCAAAACACCTGAGAGTACTCTGAATGTTGAGAACCTCCTGCTGGTCGCCATCATAGAAAATTATGACGTCATCCGCATATTGTAAGTGTGAAAGCTGAAGATTGCCAATATTGATGCCCCGAAACAATTGACAGTCCTCTGCTCTACGAAGTAAGCATGATAGTACCTCAGCTGCCAAATTGAAGAGCAGAGGAGACAGGGGATCACCCTGGCGCAACCCGCGGCCCATAGGGAACTCCATTGTAGGTACACCGTTGATGAGTACTGCACAGCGAGCTGAGGAGATGCACTCCATGATCCACTTGCACCAGCGCACCCCAAAACCCATCTGGTTCATTACTGCCGACATGAAACACCAGGCTACAGAATCGTAGGCCTTCTGAAAATCTAGTTTGAGGCACCATCCCTTGCCTCCCGACATGCGCATAGAATGTAGAATCTCATTAGCAATCATCACAGTATCCGATATGGATCGGCCCTCCATGAAGCCAGTTTGGAAAGGCGAAATGAGCAACCCCATCACCTGTTTCAGTCTGCTGGCTAGGAGTTTAGCAACTACCTTGTAAAGACTATTAATCAGACTTATAGGTCTATAATCTCCCAAGTCCACAGCGCCACTAAACTTAGGGATTAGAGTAATAAAATTGTTGTTTATTCCTTTCGGCAGGATGCCGCTGCGCTGAAATTCCTGAATCATGACGATTATCTCCTCACCTATCACGGGCCACGCATTCTTGATGAAGTGGAAATTAAACCCGTCCGGTCCAGGAGCCTTATGGCTTCCGCACGCCCAAACAGCCCTCTTGATCTCATCGGCAAGAAATGGTTGTTCTAACGCCAATGCTGCATCAATAGATAAACGTGGCAGACCCAATCCCTCAAAGCCAAACCAACTGACATCTTCGGCTGCAAAGGCAGTCTGAAAATGCCTAACTGCCTCAGCCTTTATCTCCTCAGGACACCGGATTTCTCTGCCCTGTACACAAATTGAGCCTATGAAGTTCCGACATCGCCGTAATGTTGCACATGTGTGGAAGAACCGAGAATTCTTATCACCCAGCTTTAACCACTGCTGACGAGATCTCTGTCGCCATAGAGACTCAACCTTCCTTTTCAGTGTTCCTTTCTGATCCTGCAATACCATATAATGCCTTGCAACCTCTGGACTCCAGACCCGACGCTGTTGATCCAGGAAGTCGATTTCCACTAATATCTTCTTCAGCTGGTGATCGAGAGTACTATAGGACTCACTATGCCATGCCTTAAGTTTCGTCCTCAGCAAGGCCAACTTCTTAATCATCTTAAAGTCCCCTGGAATACTGATCGCCGCCTCCTGCCAAAACTCTTTCACCTGCTGCAGAAAATTATTGTTGTCCCACCACACATCCCATGACCGAAAGGGGCGAACACCCCAAAATGCCTGATCCGCTCTCAGAATAAGTGGGATGTGATCTGAAAATCCCTTGTTCCCTGCATACATACGATGTCTGTTGAACTGTAAACACCAAGATGAGGAGGCAAGGATCCGATCAATTCTGGACGCGCGCGAGGATGTAAACCAGGTATATGTCTTGCCGATTAGGGGCAAATCCACCAAATCATTCTGCTGTATGAAATTCCGAAGACGTCTGGCAGCACGACTGTTGAAATAGTGTCCTAATCGCTCCTCTACCGTGAGAGATTCGTTGAAATCTCCCATGATTACCCACGGCGCTGGATCTATCGACTTTCTTTGTTGCAATTCTACCCATACTCCGTTACGTTCCAGCTCTTGATTCGGCGCATAAAGGCCCACACATTTAAATCTAAAGCCAGACTCTAGGTCCTGCATATCCAGCAGTAGCCATCGTTCATACTTCTCTGTTCCAAAGCACTGAACTGTAGCCTCATCCCACAGACAAGCAATACCCCCCGACGCCCCATCGGCATCCACTGTTGACCACACTACTGTGGCACTTGGCCACAATCTATGAGCCAATCCAGCCGGAAAAGTTTCCAGTTTTGTCTCGCATAAAACTAACAAACTCAATTGTTCCTTGTCTACTAACAATCTGATTTGTTGTTCCTTCAACTTACCCCTACAGCCCCTAATATTCCATACAGCCAAATTTAACATAAAGTTAAGGGAGACCGCAAGCGAAACGCATACCTGCATAATTCTACGAGGCACAATGAGTCTGCCATGCCAGACTATCCTCCACAATACGCCCCTTTAATTTCAACCGGATAGCATCCTTTGTCTGCTTACGTCGTAGACCCAGAGTTTCTGCCATCTGCAACGTGCGCTGAGCCTCCTCCTCAATGAGACACTTAGGCGAGCGTGACCCATTGCGACTAGCCGACTCAGATAGACCTTCAATTGCTTCACAACTTCCATTGAGGAAAGATGGGTCTTCTGCAAGTTGCACTAACCCTTGCTTCTCGCGAGAACTTTCCTGACCTGAAGAAAGGCTTCCGGTGGGCTTAAGATATCTGAGTTTCTTCTGTTTTCCTTTCCTGTTATGAGCTGGCCATCCTTTAAATCCGAATCTCGTAGCCTTGTGTCCAGTCTTCCGCATTCTAACGAAAGATGTCTCCTCTTGCAATAAGGGAGTTTCAGTCAGATTCACTGCTGACTCTATGTCTGTCCCTGCGAGCTGCTCCTTCCTGGTCGAGCGCAATTGGCTCCTCTCGTTCGCACCAGTGCGAACCAACAGAAAAGCTGGAGCCGATTGATTGCTGACTTCATCCCTGCTATAGCTTGGGCTCGCGAGAACCACTGGACTCGTCTGGATTTCAGAATGCGAACGCACCTGTACAATCTGGGCTGAGATCTCTGGGCTGACAGCTTCTTGGTGGCCCAGTACTCCTTGATGGGCCACATTCACCCCTTCCTCTACAATTGCTTGTTTGAGAAGCGACTCCCGCTGGCAACGTTTCACTGGGAGTGCAGGTCCCTCCAAATTATCAACCCTTTCGATCCTACTGACATGAGATAGATGTGACGCTTGAGCAGGGCGGCTGATGTGTACACCCGGAACAGAGCCTTGTACATCATCATTGACCCCATCCCCACACCCAGTCGGAGTTTCCCTAACGTGCACCTTAAAACATTGACCTTCAACTTGAACTTGCACCGTTTCCTGAAGAATTGCCACAGATGCTGTCACCACTCTAAGCCGCGCCATGGCCAGACACTCCCAATTGAGTGTAGTTGGGTGAATTTGAACTAAGGAGCCAAACTGATGAGATATCTTCACGAAAGCTATCTCTGTCCAAGCATGTAGGGGAAGACCAATAATCTCCACCCAGCAATACCTCCTGCCTCCAATGTCAGCTGGGCTCCAAGGATGAATATCCACGAACTTGTTCGACCAAAAGTTGAAATTACCTGACAGTTCCTTCTTTAAACACTCAACAGTGGGGAATATAATCAACCTCTGCATCCCTCCCATTGATACGCACTTCGCCTCCTGCGGGAGGAGAGGTTCTTCTATGATGTTCCCTCTGAGAAATCCCACTGCACTCCTCTGTAACTTCTCTACGGCTTCAGTATTCACCGGGAGCATTACCATGTCCACGCCCTTATCCTGCAGGCTTCTTCCGGTGATAACTGCAGCATATGAACGACCATCTCGTTCTCTCAGGACCGCACCGGGAACCTCCCTTGGCTTTCCCGGGAGGTGAGAGTTACGATCATGTCCATGACCCTCGCCTGTGTTCTCCCTCGGCCCCTTCCTAGCGGAGAATCTCGCCACCCTAAAAGTCATCCGAGTTTGCGAACCCAACGACGAAACCAACCTACGAAGTCTGGTTTGCTCTTGATAGTCACATCGAACGAACTTAGCAAAGCCGAACCTTACACCCCTGCTAGACTTACGGTTCGGGATATACACATCCGCAACTGGCTCAATTTTGGCGATCTCCTGAAAGACTCTGTTCGAGCCCCACCCGTCTGGTATATTATCCATGTAGTAGGAGATGAATCGCTCCTCGCTAAAGATCTTAGCGGGGTCCCAGTAGAAAGGCGACCTCCCCGTTGGACCTAAAGCCGCGTGAGGAGTCTCATTGAGTGGTGGAACTTCTCTTACCTGTCGCTGTGCATGGGGTGGAGGAGGACAAGAGCTGGTGGGAATCGGGTTGGTGATATTGGCCTGGCATGTGGTAGAGAGATGTGGGAGGTTTTGAGGAGTGAGAGAAAACATGTTGACCCTGATAGGACAGGAACCCACTTTGGAGTCTTTGATTGATCAAAATGTAGCGAGACTTGGCACAAATATCAGGGTTGTTTCAACCCCGGTGGGAAAGAGACAAGAGTATACTATTTTGCCAGGAATAAAGATGGTTGCGAACGACAGGATATCCATATGCCACAGAGAGAGATATCCTTACGCAGTATATTATTGCCATGAAATCAAAGAGACAGAGGTCTACAGGGTTCCACTTTTTGGGGCCGATGGCACCAGAGTCAGTGTAGTAACAATTTGCCACAAGGATACATCAGGTTGGAGCCAAGGTCATCTTGCCTTCCAAATCCTGAAAATAGAGAAACCAGGGCCACCTGTTTGTCACTTCGTTGGTGGTGACACCCTGGTTTGGTTCCAGATCAGTGATCTTGGACATGTGTCCGTTTGATGCCAACCTCTCTAAACAAATATATATATATATATATATATATGGTCTGCTACCAGTGTGATTAAACCTTACCAGCAACTCGTGTGCTTTGTAATTGTACCAATAATGGTGGGCTTGCTTGCTGAATATGAATGTTTGAAGTCACCAAACTAGTTGCATGTGTGTATGAGATCTTCAATCTTTCTATTATTAATGCACTGTGTCCTGTCTGTATTAATAAAATTTAGCATTGTGGCTCTATGTCATCTTCTGTGAGACCCCATCTGTCATGATCCGGCCCCCAGATCCCCAGTTCAATGGATCTGAATGTGTATATGTACGTGATAGATCATAATTGCAATACTGAATTGGGCTTCTAATTATATTGCCTAAAAGATACAACTTGTTATAAATGATCCATTCACATAACACATGTAAGCCCAAGACTTCTCCTACTCTTTTACGATGTGGGATTGGATAACTTGACCCCTACACAAGCTGAGTCTAATAATTTTTCCTCCTTATACACCTCGTGTCCTCACGAAGGGAGCCTAACGTAACTAACTTGAGCCCAAATGTGAACTCAACACAAAATACGGTCCAAGCCCACCTGGAAGAGGGAGCGAGATCGACTCCGCTACCATTTGTCACGACCTGGCTCCCGAACCCTTGGCCCAATGGGCTTGAATGTGTATATGTGTGATGAATCACAACTGCAATGTTAAGTTGGGCTTCTAACCACATGACCCAAAAGATGCAACTTGTTACAAATGATCCATTCACATAATACGTATAAACCCAAGACTTCCCCCACTCCTTTCCATTGTGGGATTGGGTAACTTGACCCCTTAAGTAGGTTGGGTCTCACACCTTCCTTCAAAGAGTCTAGTCAGCATTCGGATACAATAAGATCATCTGAATAGGTCAATTTGAGTGGGTTTGATCAGTCGACCACTCAGAGTTGACCTATTTGACTAGTCAGTTAAATAGGGGATAGAGAGTTGGCCCATTGACCGAATGACCTGGACATAGTCATAGAGCCTAGGTGTCGAGTCTTAGACGTCTAGAATGTCATGTCATTGGTAATGTGGCGATAGTTTGCACAATAAGTTATTTCAAAGTTTTAGCGTGCATTAGAATAATTAGTTTGATCTGTGTGTTGTTCAAGGCATGAGTCCAGTGAAAATATCTTTTTCTACTCTCTTGATCCAATTATGAGTTTTTGAGGCTCGTTTTGAGTGGCTAGAGGCCTTTGGGCCTATTTACCTTTAGTGGACCCAATTTCTATTCACCGGGCCTAGTTATATTTTAAAATTCTAATTTTTTTTTATTTTGAGCCTTTAAACCTTATTTTGGCCCACTTAAGGCATATGAGGGTTTTTTTGTAGGTTCTTTCAGATTGTCAAAAAAAAAAAATTTTAGTGGCAGAAAGTTAAAATAACAAGTTGGTGCCAAGACTCATCTATCCTTAACCAACAGGTAAAGGGTTTGAACCTTGCCATTGGGAATGGAGCACTTTAAAAATTTCAGGCTAGCTAGACCCACCCATAGTTGTTGCTTACGATACAACGGAGGGGATTAATCACTGTTGCCGACGGTGGATACCTCTTTGATTTCAAAAAAAAATTATCAAGATTGCCCTTTTTTTTCCCACCTGTTCACATGAGACCCGAGATGCAGCAAAGGAGCTTCCCCTTCTCCCTTGTCCTTCTCTCATGCAAGTAAGGCCCCAAAGCACATTTTTTTCACAAATCTTTTTCCTCTTAAAATTAACAATTGGGTTTTGTTCCTAACTTAAATCCTAGCTCTTCTCTACAGATTTCCAATGGTGTATGGTTGATTATTGGTGATTTTTTCTGAATTTGGGTATTTTAGGCTAAAATCTGATTTTGAGATAATGATCCAATTTTCCTCCCTTTTATTGTTGATTTTGCATGCTTTAACTTGTTTTGGGGTTTTCTAGCATGCTTAGATGGTTTTTTTTATTTTCCTTGAGTTTTGTGAGGTGTGTAAGCATTTATGCGTTGAATTCTTGTGGGATTTTGAGGATTTTAGGCCTATATGCAAAATTAATGTTGTTGTTGGCTGATATTGATCTTTTTTAGCTTGTTGGATGTGAATAAATACTTTCTAGTGGTTGGTTTTGAGCTGGTTCAACTATGGGTGAAGTTGATGGTTTGTCAAGAAATTACTGTTTTTGATTCAAGTGGTGTTTTAGGTATATTAAGTGGTCATTTTTTATTGGATTGAGTGTTTAATGATTAGTAGAGTGTTAACAAGAGGAATAGATAGGGTCTTAGGTTTTTTTTTGATTTTGAGTCATTTTGATTATTTATTTTTGTTTAGGTTTTTGAGTTGGTTGCTTGCCTTGTTCTTAGGTGGTATTTCAGCTCGTGAGAAAGGTAAGGGTGTGGCGTTAGCGAGTCATCTGCATGAAAAAAGGTGAGAGTCTATATCTCATTCACATGTGCAGAATTATGTGAATGAAATCAAAGAGATATCCATAATGCAGAATTATGTGAATTATCCATATGCCACAGATAGAGATATCCTTATGCAGTATATTATTGCCATGAAATCAAAGAGACAGAGGTTTACAGGGTTCCACTTTTGGGGGCCGATGGCACCAGAGTCAGTGCAGTAACAATTTGCCACAAGGATACATCAGGTTGGAGTCAAGGTCATCTTGCCTTCCAAATCCTGAAAATAGAGAAACCAGGGCCACCTGTTTGTCACTTCGTTGGTGGTGACACCCTGGTTTGTATTTTATGCATCATAAATATGCCTCACACATAATGAACCTAGCATGCCAAGTCATTCATCAATACACATATTGACTCCATTCAAAAACAAGTATTTATCTATTTTAATTAATAAAATAAAATAATTCCGTATATGTAAATAAAACATAGTCTCCCACCTCTTGACGCACCGACAAGTCAACGACGATACCTTTGCCCTTATCGACCGCTGAAGCACCACCTAAATAACTATACACACAAAACCATACTATGAACAAATACAAAAATAATACACTCGAAAATGACCAGAATTAAAAACAACCTAAGAGACTCCTTAAACACTCACTCCAACTCTCAATTCACTCAATTCAACCTCTAAAAATACAAACCACTCAATCCCTTAAGAAAAACAATAAACCCCTTCATACACCCAAGCCTTCCTCAGCTCAAATTTCAATTCCAAGCTCAACCAACATCAAAATTGGTTTCTTCAATCCACAACCCTTGTCTACAGCACACTAACAACCTAAGTCAAGAAATAGAATCAACCAATTTCATCCAATTCAACAAAAAAGCAAATTTCCCAAAATTGCCATCGAAACTCTAAATGATCATCCATGGATTAATTGTTGTTTTCGTGCAATCTAAAGCATCAGACCATCACAAGAAACATCTAAGCATGCTAAAACAACCAAAAAATCTAAAAGAAAATGGAAAAAATTAAGCATTTACCCTAAAATTCTAATTTCACTAAAAATACCCAAATTCAAATAAAATCTTCATAATCAACCAAAATACCAGTGAAAATCTATAGAGAGAAGTTAGGTTTATAATTTGTAACAAGTCCCAATTGCTAATTTTGAATAGAAATGAATTGGTGAAGAGAATTAGAATTTTAAAAAAAAAGAAAGAAAAGAGACCTTACCTTGGCCTTGTTATCGGGAGAAAGGAAGGAATTTGTTTTTCTGCCAACTCACGTGCAGAAGAGGGGAAAAAGAAGGTAAGGGTTTTTTTTGAAATTATAGCTCCCTTTGACTCTTTGACCTCGACTTTGACTTTGATTTTTTGAAAACATTCTTAAAATCTAAAATAAATATAAAATGACCCATATATGCCCTAAGTGAGCTAAAATAAAATTTAAAAAATCAAAATATAAAAATCAGGCTTTTAAAACGTAACTAAGCTCGAAAAACAGAACTCGAGCCCATCAAAGATAAGTCTGCCCAAAGATTTCCGGCCACTCAAAACGGACCTCCAAAATTTATACGCGGGTCAAAGGAGTAGAAATCGATATATCCACTAGATTCAAGCCTTGAACAACAACCAATCGACTAATTATTCTAATGCATGTTAAAACTTCAAAACGACACGTCACACAAATTATCGACACACTACCAATGACATGACATTTTAGACATTCTAAACCCAACACCTAAGCTCTATGACTATGTCCAGGTCACTCGGCCAAAAGGTCAACTTTGACGGTCAATTTTTCAACTCACTTAAATCGACCAATTAGAAAAAATCGGGCTGAATCCGAGTGCTGACTAAACTCCCAGAAGGATGGGGTCTCACATCCTCCCCTCCTTATAGGAATTTCGTCCCCGAAATTCACTTACAAGAATCCTCAAACAAATACGGATACTACTGTCTTATCAATTGCTCTGGCTCCCAAGTCTGTTCCTCCATACGATCACTACACCACAAAACATAAACCATAGGTACACTGTGACTGCGCAACTGTCTCACCGCTCTATCCACTGTGGCTACTAGCTGAGTCAAATAAGACAAATTATTGGCAATCTCGATCGGTGGTGTCTCCAAGATATGAGATGGATCCGATACGTACTTCCTTAACATGGACACATAGAAGACATTATGGATCCTCTCTAACTTTGGTGGTAACTCCAATCTGTATGCCACTAGGCCAACTATGTTAACAATACGGTAGGGACCAATATACCTCGGAGCCAGTTTGCCCCGCTGCTAACATATGATCACTCCCTTCTATGGCGCTACTTTCAAGAATACTCTATCATCCACTGCAAACTCCAAGTCTCGCCTATGATGATCTGCATAACTCTTCTGTCGACTCTGAGCTGGTCTCAATTGCTCTCTAATCAAAGTAACCTAGTGAGTAGCCTGGTCTACTAACTCTGGACTATCAAGACGCCTCCCACCAACCTCATCCCAACATAATGAAGTACGACACCTATGTCCGTACAGTGCCTTGTACAGTGCCATACCAATACTCCTTTGAAAGCTGTTGTTATAGGAAAACTCCACTAAGGGTAAGCACCGATCCCAAGTGGTCTGCCTATCCAACACACAAGCTATGAGTATATCCCCTAGGATCTGTATAGTCTGCTCTGACTGACCATCTTTCTGTGGATGGAAACCTATACTGAACCTCAGTTTTGTACCCAATGCTTGGTGAAACTTCTCCCAAAATCGAGAAGTGAATCTCGGATCCCGATCTGACACTATAGTAACAGGCACACCATTCAATCTGACAATCTCATCTATGTACCTCGACGCTAGCCTCTCTGGTATATCTGTCACTCTGATGAGGAGGAAGTGCGCAGACTTGGTGAGTCTGTCCACTATCACCCATATGGTATCATATCCTCGCTGCACAGGTGGCAAACATACCACAAAGTCCATGGTGATATGCTCCCACTTCCACTCTGTAATGGGAAAAGGCTATAACATGCCTGCTGGTCTCTGATGCTCGGCTTTCACCTGCTGACAAACTAAACATCGAGCAACAAACTCTGCTATGTGCCTCTTCATGCCTGACCACCAATAAGACTTTCTCAAATCTCTCTACATCTTGATGTACCCAGATGTACAGAGAATGCTGAACTTGAGCCTCTATTAGAATTCGTTGTTTCAACTCCTCGTCATGTGATACACACATACGACCTCAGAAAGTCAGAATATCGTCATCTCTAACTTTGTACTCACTGAACGAACTCTCTGCATTGTCACTGCTGTCCAAACTCTGTCTCACTCTGACCAAAGCTAGATCCTCAAGCTGACCGACTCATATCTCATCAATCAATATCGGTCTCACTACCATCTGTGCAAATAGTGCTCGGGTCTCATCACTATCCAGCTGAACTCTAGAATCCCTCAAACTCATCAACAAAGGCATATATTCAGCTCGCATATAAGCCAAGGAAGAAGTAGTCTTCCTACTCAAAGCATCTGCAACCATGTTGGTTTTATCCGGATGGTACTTAATGATCAAGTTATAGTCCTTGATCAACTCAAGTCAATGCCTCTATCTCAAGTTCAACTCTTTTTGGGTGAGAAGGTATTTGAGACTTTTGTGATATATGTAAACATGATAAGTCTCACCATACAAGTAATGACACCAAATCTTCAAAGCGAAGACCATCACTGCAAGCTCAAGGTCAAGGGTCAGATAGTTGCCCTCGTGCGGCCTCAACTGTCTAAAAGCATAGGAAACTACCTTCTCATCCTGTATCAACACACATCCCAATCTAAGTCTTGAGATATCACTGAAAACAACATAGCCTCTGCCAATGACTAGTAATGTCAATATTGGAGTTGAAACCAATTTGATCTTCGACTTACTAAAACTCTACTCACACTTCTCGGTCCACACAAACGAAACACCCTTGTGAGTTAAACGGGTGAAAGGTTCTGCTAAAGAAAAGAAGCCCCCTACAAACCGTCTATAGTAATCGTCCAAACCTAAAAAGCTACGCACCTCTATCACACTGCGATGCGGTTCCCACGAAACAATAGCCTCTATCTTTTGGGGGTCTACCAATACTCCACTAGCTGACACTACGTGCCCCAAGAAGCCAACCTCACTCAACCAAAACTCACACTTAGAGAACTTGGCATAAAGCTGTCGAGCTCTAAGTGTGTCTAAAACTGTCCTCAAGTGCACCTCGTGCTTCTCCTAGGTCCTCAAATACACCAATATGTCGTCAATGAAGACAATGAAAAATCGATCCAAAAACTCTCGAAACACCCTGTTTTTGAGGTCCATAAACACTGAAGGTACATTCGTCAACCCGAACAGCATAATAACAAATTCACAGTGTCCATACCTTGATCTAAACGCTATCTTCAGGATATCGGATTCCCGAACTCTCAACTGATATTATCTCGATCTCAAATCTATCGTCGAGAACAATGAAGCACCCTGCAACTGATCAAACAAGTCATATATCCTAGGCAACGGATATCGGTTCATCACTGTATCCCGGTTCAGTTGCCTATAGTCAATGCAAAGCCGAAGGGTACCGTCCTTCTTTTTTACGAAAAGGGCAGGCGCACCCCACAGAAAAACACTCAGTCTAATAAAGCCTCGATCCACAGGATCCAACTTAGTCTTCAGCTCCCTCAATTCAGCTGGTGCCATCCGATATGGAAGAATTGAAATGGGTGTTGTCCCTGGCAATAAATCCTTCGGAAACACATCTGCATACTCCCTGACAATTGGCACACTACTCAACTCTAGAGGCTCAACTAATACATCCTTGCATAAACAAGAAAAGCTATGCAACCCTTGTGAATCAACTGCCTGGCACTCATCCAAGATATTACACAAGTTGGTAGCACCCATCAGTCTCTCTCAAAAAAATACTTTGTCCCATCTGGAAGACTAAACTATAACCTTTTCGTGAAGCACTCCATGCGAGCTCTGTATCTACATAAGCAATCCGTACCAACTATCACATCAAAATCTCTGATATCCAACGGTAACAAATCTATCTCGATCTGTACTGTACCCAGTGTCAACACACAACCCAAGAAAACACTGCTGTAAGTAATTTGTTAACCAAGCGGGGTCAACAGAACTATAGGCAGCTCTAAGAGTGACAACACTCTATTTGCACTCCTAGCTATCCTAGGACTAACAAATGACCTATTCGCCCCGAGGTCTAACAGAACTCTAGTAGAACAAGAAAATATAGAAATAGTACCTATTACGACCTCCAGAATAGTGCATGCCTCTGCATTTGCTGTGTTAATAGGCGTGTCTGTGGCCTCTGCTGCAGCTGCAGCTGCTGCTAAGTCTGACCTATAGCCTGGCTGCTAGATGGTCGACCTATCTGTGATCTAGTATGAGGCCTCAAAGATCCCTATGAACCCATATGGCTCACACTTGACCTCTGTGCTGCTAGCAAAGCCGGAACTCTGGGCTGAGAAAATATAGCTCTAGATGGGCTGCCCCCTGGACAATCTCTAGCCAAATACCCAAACTGATCACATGTGTAACACCTGGGCGGAAGTGGACATGGAGGGGGATGATTCTGTCTGCAGTTCCCACATTTAGGAAGCCCTGTTGGTCCACTGACACTAGGAACTGACTAAACAGGCTGTGTACGGGTCACAAAAGAAGATGTGCCCTGTGATCTAGTATACCCTGCTGAGTAAGGAGTAGACATCCTACTCCTCTACCTGTGGTCAAACCTGCCACTGCGCCTTATGGGACCCTTGCTAGATGCAAGTCCCCTATACCTTTGGATCTGAAAACTCTGATCATGAGCAATCTCTTCTGACTTTACTGCATCTACCACTAGCTTCTCAAAGTCACTGCTGGTATTCGGACCCATCATCGAGCGGATGTTCTGGTTAAGACCCTGCTCAAATTGACTAGTCATGACTGCCATATCTCTCCCTATCTCTGGCACAAAATGGGCCAATACCCTAAACTCAGTCTCATACTCCGCAACTATTTTATTCCCCTGGCGAAGTATGTAGAACTCAGACCTCTTATTATTCTAAAAGTGTGCTGAAAAGAATCTCATATCAAACTCTCTCTCAAACTCCTCCCAAGTGGGCTGACACCCACATCTGTTCCTGACAGTGCTCCACCAAGTGGTTGCATCTCTCTCGAGCAATCGAGTAGCCAAAGTAACTCTGTCCTCAACAGAAACCCTCAAGTCCTGGGCAATGAGAAAAACCTTGTCTTTCCACATCTTGGCAACCATAGCGTCACTAGCGCCATAAAAGCTCTCACAACCCAAATTTTTGGCCTCCTTAAGTAACTTGGACACCTATAGTGGCAATCTGGCACCCTGTACCTCAACTGGCTAAACCCTAGGTTGTACCTCTAGCTGAGTTGGTGCCTGCTGTGGCTGTACCTGTGGCTGCTGAATTATTGTAGCCTGCACCATCTGTATTGTCTGTTGTATCTAACCCAAAATAGTCTGAAGGGCGGCCAACATCTGAAGTAGGACGGGGTCCTAAGCTGCAGGTGTTGCCTGGCCTACCTGTGTCCCCTGTGCTGTCTGTGCCTGCTGTACCTCAGTTGTTGGGCCTTGAGAATTAGACCTCTCATCTGCATCGACTGCCTGAGCACGAGCTCCTCAGCCTACTCGGCCTCTAGTAGCACGATGAGCTCTCCCACAGGCCATCTCTATAAACTGGACGCATAGTCATTTAATGAGCCCTAAGAACAAAACAGGACTACTAGACACAACTCATCGTCATGCAGTCCCAATTGGCCCAACCGAAACCACACAAGGCTTATCCTTAAAACAAATTTGCAAAATATATAAAAATATAGATAAATTTAAGACTTTTTATTTTTTTTAAAAAAGGAGCATGTATTTAAACGGAATCCTTGACACAACATAATAAATCACAGAGTATAATCACAAACAGCGGAAGTCTTAATCTCACACACAACAGGCCACACGACCCCAAATATGCTTCGTCAAAATAAATCCAATCAACCCAATCCCACTAAGGGGTCACAATTGCAATGAGTAAGAATGCAAACAAAGATAAGCAAGCATAATAAAATCCAAATTACAAAAAAAGTATCGAGTTTTCAAACGTGTCTTATGCAGAAGTCCAGCCCTATGACAAACAAGAAATCTTGACCTCAAAAGGAAGTCAGCTACTTAAGTTCTCAATCTAGTCTTGAAAAACAGCAACAAGAGGGGGGTGAGATCTCGAGGACCTCAGTGAGAGTCACAACATCATAAACAATTCCAGTGGAATAGAAGCATATTCGAAAACAAGTATAAACATTTTATAATAAATTCACAGTAAGTCCATGATGCTATTCTTGTAAACAACCTCACATGTAAATATAGTTAAATGCACATGCGTGAGTTTGATAATATATATGTATATCTCAGGCCCATGCCCAATTAGGAAACAAATCAAAAATCTCATTCTCGTGGGCTACTATGCAAAAAACTATCGAGGTGGACCTCTAAAACCGTTTCACTAATAACCCCGGCCAAAGGGAAATCAGAAACCCATTGGTGGTTAATTTAATGCACATTATCACATTATCACATAACCCCGGCCAAAGTGTCCCCTACCACCAGTGTCGTCCTCGGGAAAAGTGGATAAATCACATTATCACACGATTCCCGACTCACACACAACTCAGAAAGTCCGAAGGCACATGTAGCCTACCACATCACATACTCACACAAGGCATACATAATCCATCTATACTCCTAGGCAAGAGACTATCCTCCTATCTAAGGATACTCATCCACTTACATTCGAATTGGCTATGCACAGTTCGTCAATTCCAGGTTACACCTAGAAATTATATATATACATATGTTTTGTAAATGTGTTAAACAAATCCCATATCGCATTACAATTTAATTAAAATATAGTGCACTCAAAAACAATTCAAAGGCTCCCTAAGAGCCCCCACAACTGAAAAATTCAATATATAAATATTCTCACGATGTATTTCAATCACATCGCAAACATGCATATAGGTCTATAATAAACATTTTATGCATCATAAATATGCCTCACACATAATGAACCTAGCATGCCAAATCATTCATCAATGCACATATTGCCTCTATTCAAAAACAAGCATTTACCAATTTTAATTAATAAAACAAAATAATTTCGTGCATGTAAATAAAACATAGTCTCCCACCTCTTGACGCACCGACAAGTCAACGACAATACCTTTGCCCTTATCAACCGCTGAAGCACCACCTAAACAACTATACACACAAAAAAATACTAAGAACAAAGCCAAAAATAATACACAAATCTTGTCTACAACACACTAACAACCTAACTCAAGCAATGGAATCAACCAAATTCATCCAATTCAACAAAAACGCAAATTTCCCAAAATTACTAAAATTGCCATAAAAAACTCTAAATGATTATCCATGGATTAATTTCTGTTTTCGTGCAATTTAAAGCATCAGACCATCACGGGAAACATCTAAGCATGCTAAAACAACCAAAAATTTGAAAAGAAAATGAAAGAAATTAAGTATTTACCCCAAAATTTGAATTTCACTAAAAATACCCAAATTCAAATAAAATATCCACAATCAACCAAAATACCAGTGAAAATCTGTAGAGAAGAGTTAGGTTTATGATTTGGAACAAGTCTCAATCGCTAATTTTGAACAGAAATGAATTGGTGAAGAGACTTAGAATTTGAAATAAAAAAAGAAAGAAAAGAGACCTTACCTTGGCTTGTTATTGAGAGTACGAAAGCGGGGTTCTTTGTTTTTCTGTCCATTCACGTGCAGAAGAGGGAAAAAAGAAGGTAAAGGGTATTTTTGAAATTAAAGCTCCCTTTGACTCTTTAACCTCGACTTTGACTTATTTTTTGAAAATATTCTTAAAATTTGAAATAAATATAAAATGACCCGTATATGGCCCAAGTGAGCCAAAATAAAATTTAAAGCTTAAAATGTGAAAATTAGGGTTTTAAAACGTAATTGGGCTCGAAAAATACAAATCGGGCCTATAAAAGGTAAGTCGGTTCAAAGATTTCCGGCCACTCAAAACGGACCTCCAAAACTCATACACAGGTCAAAGTAGTAGAAATCGATATATCCACTGGACTCAAACCTCGAAAAACAACCAATCGATTAATTATTCTAATGCACGTCGAAACTCCGAAACGTCACGTCACGCAAATTATCGACACACTACTAACGATATGATGTTATAGACATTCTAAACCCGACACCTAAGCTTTATGACTATGTTCATGTCACTCGGTCAAAAGGTCAATTCTGATGGTCAGTTGTTCAACTCACTTAAACCGACCAATCAGAAAAAATCAGACTGAATCCGAGTGTTGACTAGACTCCCAAAAGGACGTGATCTCACAGGCTAGGTCTCACACCGTCTTTCAGAGAGTCTAGTCAGCATTCGGATATAGTTAGATCATCCGGATTGGTCGGTTTGAGTGGGTTTCACCAGTCGACCAGTTAGAGTTGACCTATTTGACCAGTCAGTTAAATAGGGGACCAAGAGTTAGGCCATTGACCGAGTGACTTGGACATAGTCATAGAGCCTAGGTGTCGAGTCTTAGAAATCTACAATTTCATTTTATTGGTTGTATGACGATAGTTTGCACGACAAGTCATGTCGAAATTTTAGCGTGTATTAGAATAATTAGTTTGATTTGTGTGTTGTTTGAGGCATGAGTCTAGTGAAAATATCCTTTCCTATTCTCTTGATGCAATTATGAGTTTTCGAGACCTTGGAAATACTCATCTATAATCATGACTTACTATATTTGATGTAGTGATTAATGTATTTGATAAAATATTTTTATCAATTGTATAAAAGATCTCAAGTGTCCCCATCAGCCTTGATTTAGCATTCAGGTTAATTTTATTCTAGAAATCATAATTTATATGTTTAAATGAAAAGAATATGTCATATCTTTTATTTAATCAATTTATACGTTTAATAATATTTATATACAGTTGATTTTTATATCTATCATATTAGGTTACATACATATCCAGAAAATTAATATTTTTTTTCAAAATCCAACCTCAATAAATTTATTTGTTGATAGGTCGAGTTTTTTCCCATAGAAGTCATGTAAGGACCCAAACTCGGACATCGAGCCCTTACCTCCGTGAAGCCCGAAGAAGCCCGACACATGGACTAATCCGAACTCCACAAGGCTATTTTGACTTTTCAAACGTAACCCCAAAACAAAATAAGATTTAACATATTTACAAATTATAATATGGCAGATAAGCACGGAAAACATGGCACAGTAAGTAACGGAGCAACATTCAAAACAGCGGAAATCTTATTACAATAACACAAGATAAACAAGTGAAACCATAACTCACAAGCCCCAAGTAACTGAAAACGAAACCAAAAGTCCAAACAATAAATATTCAACAGTGTGCCAATAAAACTATACATGTGCAGATGCTATAGTTCCAGCGAGTAGTCCCGACGCTCAAACTTAAACAACTACTGATCACGATCTAGTCCTGGGAGGAAAAAAAAAAAACGAAGGGGGTGAGATTTTCGAGAATCTCAGTAGGGGACAACAAGGTGAACTTATCAAAGGAGATGAGTAACAAGGTGAACTTATCATAGGACAGGAGCAACAAGGAACTCATTAATTCAATGCTAAACCTATGAATTCTCAAAACTTTAAATTTACTGTTTAGTTTATAAAACATTTACTTACTGGACCCGGAAACAACATAGAACTCAACAAGGGTCAATAGGAAAACATGGGCGGACTGAAAATCACTTCCCGAGTAACCCTCGCTAAAGGGAAACCTGAAGCCCACTGGTAAATTTTACATATATACTTTTAAAATATTTACATACATAGCCCCTTCTACCAGTGTTGTCCGAGACTAGATTGATTAATAAAATTATATACGTAAAAGATCAACTAGTCCTCTCAGATCATCTTGCTAAGCAAGGAACATACAATATCCATACACCTCCCAACAGATGAGTGTCTCTCCGCTTACTCTCAGAGACCGAGCACTCACCACGTTTGGCCAAACGGAACACAAGTAACATGAAAACTTACATACTTTAACTTACATATAAAGAAAACTAGTTTAACTTTCAATAACACTGGAATACCATATTTTACAATTAAAACTCCACAATACGATACCGTCACAGAAACCTTTAATTACAATAATTATTTTCTTACTTTACGGGCAATGATACAGAATCAGCCCAATTTACACAACGAATCAATCAAATGGACTTTGATTGATCATATGAAATTTTGGAGATACATTATGATACTTTACAGTGACATACGAAAAAGATCGATATAACTTGGATAATGGGTCAATCGGATGGGCTCCGATGGACTATACAACGAATCAATCAAAATCAAGGTAACACGGATTTTAAGATAAAGAAATACTCTTAATGGGTCACATACGGTAAAGACCCTACCTTAAGGCTGAAGAAGAGGAAGCGATACACTTGCCCTTGTCCTCAACACTCGCCCTTCTTAAGAATATAACATCCCAAAACAGAAATCCAATAAGGTTAGGCTCAAACAGCTGGTATGAAACCTAAGAAATAAAATTT
Organism: Passiflora organensis; assembly: GCA_019739055.1. Classification (NCBI taxonomy): domain Eukaryota; kingdom Viridiplantae; phylum Streptophyta; class Magnoliopsida; order Malpighiales; family Passifloraceae; genus Passiflora; species Passiflora organensis. The sequence continues at coordinate 20,922,077 of JAEPBF010000009.1, forward strand.
AAAACGACTATAACTCAACAATGACATGTCAAATGGAAAAACGGATCGCGCCACTGCGATCAAAATGTCAAAATTACCAATCGGGACGGTCAATCGGTCAACGGTCGGTCGGCGGTGGCAAAAAAAAAAAATCAATTTCATCCAAAACCGAAAATTTTTACATCAAAATGAAGCTACAAACACTAGGAATACGAATCCGAAAACCAAACTTCAAAACTCACCTCCGATCGGCCGGGATCTACGATTTTCCGACGCGAAAATCAAAACTTCCGGCCTCCGACCGTGTTCTGATGAAGACGAAACCAACGGCCGGTTGCTCGTGACGACGAGAGAAACGCAAAGGTGTAGGCGGTGAGACGATCGGACGATACCAAAGAAGAACGATGACGGTGAGAAGAGGAGAGGCAAGGGAAAATGGCAGCGGGGAGGGGAAAAGGGAATATTGGCAGGGAGAGGGGTATTTAACCCAGTGGGTGACGTGGCAAAAAAAATTTCCATGTCAACCTGGATATGAGTCTCACAACCTACCCCCCTTACATAAATTTCGACCTCGAAATGTACGTACCGTACTACTGAAAGAGGTAAAGGTAACGCTCCCGCATAGACTCCTCGATCTACCATGAGAGCTCCTCGGAACTACCACTACGCCAAAAAACTCGAACCATAGGGACTAATCGACTGTGAAACTGCCTGATCGACTCGTCAACGATAACCACTGGCTGAGCTGGAAACGACAAGTCACTGGCAACCTCTACCGGTGGTGCATCCAACAGATATGACGGATCTCGAATGTACTTCCGTAGCATAGAAACATGGAAGACACTATGGATCCTCTCCAAGGACGGTGGAAAAGCAAGACGGTATTCCACTAGCCCGACCCGCTCGGTGATCTCATACGGTCAAATAAAATGCGGCGCTAACTTGCCTCGCTGCTGGAACCGAAGTACTCCTTTCCACGGTGCAACCTTCAGGAATACTGTGTCACCAACCTGAAACTCAAGGTCACAACGTCGGTTGTTTGCATAACTCCGCTGTCTGTCCTGAGCTGTCTGCAAACGCTGTCTGATCCAAGCCAACTGCTCTGTCTTCTGCTCTATCAACTCGGGATTGTCCAGACGTCTCTCGCCTACCTCAACCCAACACAGGGGCGTACGACAACGTCTACCATACAAGGCCTCATATGGCGCCATACCGATGCTGACTTGGAAACTATTGTTGTAGGCAAACTCTGCTAGTGGGAGACATATATCCCATGTAGTCTGTCTGTCGAGTGCACAAGCTCGAAACATATCCTCCAATGTCTGAATCGTCCTCTCTGACTGTCCATCCGTCTGCGGGTGAAAAACCGTACTGAAATTCAGACGGGTACCCAAAGCACCCTAAAACTTTCCCCAGAAGCAAGAAGTAAATCTCGGGTCTCGGTCTGAAACTATAGAGACTGGAACTCCATGGAGTCTGACGATCTCATCAATATACCGGTGAGCTAACTTCTCCGGCGTATCGGTAACTCGTTATGGCAAGAAGTGGGCTGACTTGGTTGACCTGTCTACGATCACCCACACTGCGTCAAAACCTCGCTGAGTCCTCGGCAAACCCACAACAAAGTTCATTGTGACATGTTCCCACTTCCATTCAAGAATTGGAAGCGATTGGAGCAGACCGGGTGGTTTCTGATGCTCAGCCTTGACCTGCTGGAAAACTAAGCAACGAGCTACAAACTCAACGATGTGTCTCTTCATCCCCGACCACCAATACTGCTATCGCAAGTCCTAATACATCTTGGTGCTGCCGGGATGAATCGAGAACATAGAACTGTGTGCCTCAGTCAAAATCAACTGACGCAACTCCTCATCTTGAGGAACACAAATTCTGCCTCGGAACATCAGAATATCATCGTCTTGAACTCTATGCTCACTGACTGTGTCACCACTAGTACCACTATTTAACTGCTGTCTCAACTGAATCAACAATGAGTCCTCTAACTTCTTGACTCGGATTTTTTCAAGTAAAGAGGGTCTGGCAACAATCTGAGCCAACAACGCTCCAGAACCGTCACTGTCAAGCTAGACTCGAGATGCCCTTAAGCACATAAGCATCGGAAGGTACTCTGAATGGATATACGCCAAGGAAGAAGAAGTCTTCCTACTCAGTGCATCGGCAACTACGTTGGCTTTACAGGGATGATAATCGATCACAAGGTCCCATGATACAACAGCCTCGATCTTCTTGGGATCTACCAATACTCCTCTAGCCGAAACAACATGTCCCAAGAAATCGACTTCTCGTAACCAGAACTCGCACATAGAGAACTTGGCGTATAAGTGTCTCCAATACCATCCTCAAATTCTCAGAATGCTCCTCCTCTGACTTTGAATAAATGAGGATGTCATCAATGAAGACAATCACGAATCGATCAAGGTACTCCCGGAATACTCGGTTCATCAGATCCATGAAGACGGCCGGTGCATTCGTCACCCCGAATGGCAAGACCAGGAACTCATAGTGCCCGTAACGAGACCTGAAAGCCTTCTTCAGAACATCTGACTCTCGCACAAGTAGCTGATGATATACCGAACGCAAGTCAATCTTGGAAAAGACTGACGCTCTCTGAAACTGGTCGAACAAATCATTTATTCGGGGCAGAGGGTACCTATTCTTCACGGTAACCTGGTTCAACTGCCGGTAATCAATGCATAACCGCAATGAGCCATCTTTTTTCTTTACGAACAATACCGGCGCTCCCCACGGTGATACACCTGGCCTAATGAACCCACAATCTACCAGATCCTCCAATTGAGCCTTCAGCTCCTTCATTTCAGCTGGAGCCATCCGATACGGCAGGATGGATATCAGGTTTTTCCCTGTAATCAACTCGATCTCGAACTCCACCTCTCTCTCTGGTGGTAACCCGACTACGTCCTCAGGGAATACATCTGGAAACTCAATGGAAACCGGAACTTGATTCAACTCCGGCGCCTCGGCTGAGGTTTCTCTGACATGGCCCAGAAACGTTGTACAACCTTTACTGATCATCTTCTTCGCACTAAGCCATGAGATCATACAAGTAGGCACAATACGCCTATCTCCCTCAAAGAAATATTCTGAACTATCGGGTAGACTAAACCAAACCCGCTTGGTGAAACACTCCATTCGGGCATGATATCGGGCTAAACAATCCATACCCAATATAACATCAAACTCATGGATGTCAAACAGAATCAAATCTGCCTCCAATACAGCTGTACTCAACCTCAGAACGCAACCTTTATATACCTGACTGCACGTCAAAAGCTCACCTAACGGGGTCATAACCTCGATAGGTGGAGCTAACGGAGACAACGGGCGATCTGCATAAACTGAAATTCTAGAACCTACAAAAGATCTATTTGCTCCTGGATCTAACAAAACTCGAGCAAGAACAGAAAATACAGTAATAGTACACAAACAAGGACATCCTAATTAGTCTAAAAAAACTAAAGGGGACAATTACTACGATACAACGCTGCACTATGCATGTGCAGTGTAGTGAGTTGGAAATCATACTTTGAATTTATCAAAGGAGATGAGCATCAAGGTGAACTTATCATAGGAGAGGAGCAATAAGGAACTCATTAATTCAACGCTAAACCTATGAATTCTCAAAACTTTAAATTTACTGTTTAGTTTATAAAACGTTTACTTACTGGACCCGGAAACAACATAGAACTCAACAAGGGTCAATAGGAAAACATGGGCGGACTGAAAATCACTTCTCGAGTAACCCTCGCTAAAGAGAAACCGGAAGCCCACTGGTAGGTTTTACATATATACTTTTAAAACATTTACATACATAGCCCCTTCTATCAATGTTGTCCGAGACTAGATTGATTAATAAAACTTTATACGTAAAAGATCAACTAATCCTCTCAGATCATCCTGCGAAGCAAGGAACATACAACATCCATACACCTCCCAATAGATGAGTGTCTCTCTGCTTACTATCAGAGACCGAGCACTCACCATGTTTGGCCAAACGGAACATAAGTGACATGAAAACTTACATACTTTAACTTACATATAAAGAAAACTAGTTTAACTTTCAATAACACTGGAATATCATATTTTATAATTAAAACTCCACAATACGATACCGTCACAGATACTTTTAATTACAATAATTATTTTCTTACTTTACGGGCAATGATACAGAATCAGCCCAATTTACACAACGAATCAATCAAATGGACTTTGTTTGATCATATGAAATTTTGGAGATACATTATGATACTTTACAGTGACATACGGAAAAGATCGATATAACTTGGATAATGGGTCAATCGGATGAGCTTCGATGAACTATACAATGAATCAATCAAAATCACGGTAACACGGATTTTAAGATAAGGAAATACTCATAATGGGTCACATATGGTAAAGACCCTACCTTAAGGGCTGAAAAAAAGGAAGCGATACACTTGCCCTTATCCTCAACACTCGCCCTTCCTAAGAACACAACATCCCAAAACAGAACTCCAATAAGGTTAGTCTCAAACAGCTGGCATTAAACCTAAGAAATAAAATTTAAAATGACTATAACTCAACAACGACATGTTAAATGGAAAAACGGATGGCTCCATTGCTATCAAAACGTCAAAATTACTAAGTGGGACGGTGAATCGGTCAACAGTCGGCGGCGACGGCCAGAAAAATCCAACTTCATCCAAAACCGAAAATTTTTACATCAAAACGAAACTACAAACACCAGGAATACGAATCCGAACACCAAACTTCAAAACTCACATCCGATTCGGCCGGGATCTACGATTTTCCAATGCAAAAATCGAAACTTCCGGCCTCCGTGGTCTGATGAAGATGAAACCAACGGCCGGTTGCTCGCAAAGACGAGAGGAACGCAATGGTGTAGGCGGTGAGATGATCGGACGGTCGGTGACGATACCGAAGAAGAACGGCGACGGTGAAGAAGAGGAGAGGCAGGGGAAAATGGCAGAGGGGGGGAAAAGGGAAAACTGGCAGGGAGAGGGGTATTTAACCCAGTGAGTGACGTGGCAAAATTTTTTCCACGTCAACCCGGATGTAGGTCTCACAAGTCAAGTGCTGGAACACACATTTGAATCGAACTACAAGTCATACTCATCTATAATCATGACTTATTATATTTGATCTTGTGAATAGTGTATTTGATAAGATATTTTTATCAATTGTACAAAATATCTCAATTTTCCCCATCAGCCTGATTCAGCATTTCTGATGGATTCCACAAGTTGACTTTAATCGGTAATTATTATATTTTTATATTTGTAAACGTGTTAAACAAATCCCATGTCGCATTATAATTTAATTAAAATATAGTGCACTCAAAATCAACTCAAAGGCTCCCTAAGAGCCCCCACAACTCAAGAATTCAATATATATAAATATTCTCACGATGCATTTCAATCACATCGCAAACATGCATATAGGTCCATAATAAACATTTTATGCATCATAAATATGCCTCACACATAATGAACCTAGCATGCCAAATCATTCATCAATGCACATATTGCCTCCATTAAAAAACAAACATCTTCTAATTTTAATTAATTAAACAAAATAATTTCGTGCATGCAAATAAAACATAGTCTCTCACCTCTTGACGCACCGACAAGTCAACGACAATACCTTTGCCCTTATCGACCACTGAAGCACCACCTAAACAACTATACACACAAAAAAATACTACGAAAAAAGCCAAAAATAATACACAAACCTTGTCTACAATACACTAACAACCTAACTCAAGCAATGGAATCAACCAATTTCATCCAATTCAACAAAAACGCAAATTTCCCAAAATTACTAAACTTGCCATCAAAAACTCTAAATGATCATCCATGGATTAATTGATGTTTTCGTGCAATCTAAAACATCAGGCCATCACGGGAAACATCTAAGCATGGTAAAACAACCTAAAATTTGAAAAGAAAATGGAAGAAATTAAGCATTTACCCTAAAATTCGAATTTCACTAAAAATACTCAAATTCAAATAAAATCTCCACAATCAACCAAAATACCAGTGAAAATCTGTAGAGAAGAGTTAGGTTTATGATTTGGAACAAGTCTCAATCGCTAATTTTAAATAGAAATGAATTGGTGAAGAGAATTAGAATTTGAAATAAAAAAAGAAAGAAAAGAGACCTTACCTTGGCTTGTTATCGAGAGAAAGGAAGAGAAGGGGGGTTCTTTGTTTTTCTGTCCACTCACATGCAGAAGAGGGGAAAAAGAAGGTAAAGGGTATTTTTGAAATTATAGCTCCCTTTGACTATTTGACTTTGACTTTTTTTTTGAAAATATTCTTAAAATCTGAAATAAATATAAAATCACCCGTATATGCCCCAAGTGAGCCAAAATAAAATTTATAGCTTAAAATGTGAAAATCAGGCTTTTAAAATGTAATTAGGCTCGAAAAACAGAAATCGGACCCATAAAAGGTAAGTCGGCTCAAAGATTTCCGGCCACTCAAAATGGACTTCCAAAACTCATACGCGGGTCAAAGGAGTAGAAATCGATATATCCACTGGACTCAAGCCTCGAACAACAACCAATCGACTAATTATTCTAATGCACGTTGAAACTCCGAAACGACACGTCACGCAAATTATCGACACACTACTAACGACATGATTTTCTAGACATTCTAAACCCGACACCTAAGCTCTATGACTATGTCCAGGTCACTCGGTCAAAAGGTCAACTCTGACGGTCAGTTATTCAACTCACTTAAACCGACTAATCAGAAAAAATCAGACTGAATCCGAGTGTTGACTAGACTCCCAAAAGGACATGGACTCACAGGCTGGGTCTCACACCGTTTTTCAGAGAGTCTAGTCAACATTCGGATACAGCTAGATCATCCGGATTGGTCAGTTTGAGTGGGTTTGACTAGTCGACCAGTTAGAGTTGACCTATTTGACCAGTCAGTTAAATAGGGAACCAAGAGTTAGCCCATTGACCGAATGACTTGGACATAGTCATAGAGCCTAGGTGTCGAGTCTTATAAGTCTACAATGTCATGTCATTGGTAGTATGACGATAGTTTGCACGACAAGTCATGTCAAAATTTTAGCGTGTATTAGAATAATTAGTTTGATCTGTGTGTTGTTCGAGGCGTGAATCTAGTGAAAATATCGTTTCCTATTCTCTTGATGCAATTACGAGTTTTCGAGACCCGTTTTGAGTGGAAATACTCATCTATAATCATGACTTACTATATTTGATATAGTGATTAGTGTATTTGATAAAATATTTTTATCAATTATATAAAAGATCTCAAGTGTCCCCATCAGCCTTGATTTAGCATTTATGAGAAATTATGTGATGGATTCCACAAGTTGACTTTAATCAGTAATTATTATATTTTTTATATTGAGTGATTACGAAATTATCAGAATTTATATTTTAAAAAATATTATTGAAAATTTTGAAGATGATGTTTTACTTACCCTAATCTATTAAATAATATTATTTTTTATAATCATTAGAGATGACGATCTTGACGAATCTTTGGACAGATCTTGCTGTCGTAAAACAAGGAGAAGATCGTTTGTTGATTGTTTGATTTTATTATAGGTTTACTGAAAAATAACTTAATAATAGAATTAATACTGATAAAAATATAACCTAAAAATATTAATGGAGCGTGTTACATTATAATCAAATCTAAGCATTATGAATAATAAAAATAAGAAAAAATACAATAAAAATAAGGAAAATTTCGAGAGAGTAGAATGAGATGAGAGGAAAAAAAAGGAAGAATAGATTATTTTTTTATTATGAACTAATTGTGGTATGACCAATTAACCATCGTTGTCAAATATTCATTTAAATATATAGGGACTGATAAATAAATTAATCTATAATCACCAATATAATCTTCACCAACTAACAAATCCATTATCATAGGCAATTATATCACCAAATTGCACTGCTCCCTTGATATTTAAATAGTTAGTGTACTATCAGTAGTGAGTAACCAGATAAGCACAAACCATGCGTAAATTAGTGAATATGGATGTTTGAAGTCACCAAACTAGTTGCATGTATGAAATCTTCACTCTTTCTGTTAGCGCATTTTGGATGTCAAATTTCTCAAATGTCAAGAAGTCACTTCCCCTGATATACTATGCTGTTGACAAGCGCCAAAAACTCTCAGATCTCAGGAAGTCATTTCCCCTGGTATACTACGCTGCTCAAGATGACATTGATCTTGCAAAAGGTGACTTGACCCACAAAACTCTATTTTATAAGTATAACGATATCCATGCCGCCCAAAACTTACAATTGCCTTTTCTAACGCTGGGAACAAAGTCCCTTTCTTGCCCCGTGACCTTGCCTAGTCAGTACCCTTTTCCAGCGATAAACTGGAGGAGATTCTGGAATTTTTCTCTATCGATCCCAACTCACCAGAAGCTCCCATCGTGGCTGATACTATAAATGACTGCGAGGACCCCAAAAGGAAAGGAGAGGACAAATACTGCGCCAGCACTTTGGAGTCTTTGATTGATCAAAATGTAGCGAGGCTTGGCACAAATATCAGGGTTGTTTCAACCCCGGTGGGAAAGAGACAAGAGTATACTATTTTGCCAGGAATAAAGATGGTTGCAAACGACAGGATATCCATATGCCACAGAGAGAGATATCCTTATGCAGTATATTATTGCCATGAAATCAAAGAGACAGAGGTCTACAGGGTTCCACTTTTGGGGGCCGATGGCACCAGAGTCAGTGCAGTAACAATTTGCCACAAGGATACATCAGGTTGGAGCCAAGGTCATCTTGCCTTCCAAATCCTGAAAATAGAGAAACCAGGGCCACCTGTTTGTCACTTCGTTGGTGGTGACACCCTGGTTTGGTTCCAGACCAGTGATCTTGGACATGTGTCCGTTTGATGCCAAATTCTCTAAACAAATATATATATATATGGTCTGCTACTTGTACCAGCAACTCGCGTGCTTTGTACTTGTACCAATAATGGTGGGCTTGCTTGGTGAATATGGATGTTTGAAGTCACCAAAGTAGTTGCATGTGTGTATGAAATCTTCACTCTTTCTGTTAGTGCATTCTATCGCTCAATGGGCCTGGAAGTCTATATACGCGTGGTAGATCACAAGTGTAATGCTAAGTCGGGCTTCTAATCACATAATCCAAAAAATACAATTTGTTATAAATGATCCATGACTATGACTTCCCAACTCATTTTAGATGTGGGAAGTATATATGCGCGTGATAGATGTGGGAAGTATATATACGTGATAGATCACAATTGTAATACTAAGTTGGGCTTCTAATCCCATGACCCACACAAAAAATACAACTTGTTATAAATAATCCATGACCATGACCTCCCAACTCTTTTTCGATGTGTTGTGCTTTTCCATGTAGGATTAGGTAACTTGACCCCCTAGTCAGCCTAACGTAATTGACTTACGCCTAAATATGAACTCAAAACACAATATGGCCCAAGCCCACCCGGAAAAAGGAACAAGATTGGTTCTGCTACCATTTGTCATGACCCGGCCCCCGGTCCCATGGCTCAACGGGCCCGGATGTGTATGTGCATGTGATATCACAACTGCTATGCTGAGTTGGGCTTCTAACTACCTGGCCAAAAAGATACAACTTGTTACAAATGATTCATTCACATAATATGTATATAGCCCAAGACTTTTCCCACTCTTTTCCGATATGAGATTGAGTAACTTGACCCCTATGCAGGTTGTGTGAGGACCCGAACCCGGTAATTAGGCTCCTCACCGCCGTGCAATCCCAATTGGCCCAAATCCTGGCCCAATCGAAACCACACAAGTCTTATTCTCAAAACAAATTTACAAAACATATAAAAATACATATAAATTTGAAACTTTTTATTTTTTTTTAAAAAAGAGCATGTATTTAAACGGAATCCTCGACAAAACATAATAAATCACGGAGTACAATCACAAACAGCGGAAGTTTTAATCTCACACACAACAGGTCACACGACCCCAAATATGCTTCGTCAAAATAAATCCAATCAACCCAATCCCACTAAGGGGTCACAATTGCAATGAACAAGCATGCAAATAAAGATAAGCAAGCATAATAAAATCCAAATTACAAAAGAAAGTGTCGAGTTTTCAAATGTGTCTTATGCAGAAGTCCAGCCCTATGACAAACTAAAAATCTCGACCTCAAAAGGAAGTCAGCTACTTAAGGTCTCAATCTAGTCCTGAAAAACAACAACAAGAGGGGGGGTGAGATCTCGAGGACCTCAGTGAGAGTCACAACGTCATAAACAATTCCGGTGGAATAGAGGTATATTCGAAAAAAGGTATAAACGTTTTATAATAAAATCACAGTAAGTCCATGATGTTATTCTTGTAAACAACCTCACATGTAAATATAGTTAAATGCACATGCGTGAGTTTGATAATATATCCGTGTATCTCAGGCCCATGCCCAATTAGGAAACAAATCCAAAATCTCATTCTCGTGTGCTACTACTCCAAGAACTATCGGGGCGGACCTCTAAAACCGTTTTACTGACAACCCCGGCCAAAAGGAAATCGAAAGCCCACTGGTGGTTAATTTAAAGCATATTTTCAAAATAAGTATAAGTGTCCCTTACCACCAGTGTCGTCCTCAGAAAAAGTGGAGAAATCGCATTGTCACACGATTCCCGACTTACACACAACTCAAAAAGTCCGAAGGTACATGTAGCCTACCACATCACACACTCACACAAGACATACATAATACATCCATACTCCTAGGCAAGGGACTATCCTTCTATCTAAGGATACTGATCCACTTATCTTCGCATTGGCCAAGCGCAATTCGTCAATTCTAGGTTACACCTAGAAATTATATATATATATATGCTTTGCAAACATGTTAAACAAATCCCAAATTGCATTATAATTTAATTAAAATATAGTACACTCAAAATCAACTCAAGGGCTTCCTAAGAACCCCCATAACTCAAGAATTCAATATATATAAATATTCTCACGATGCATTTCAATCGCATCGCAAACATGCATATAGGTCCATAGTAAATATTTTATGCATCATAAATATGCCTCACACATAATGAACCTAGCATGCCAAGTCATTCATCAATACACATATTGCCTCCATTCAAAAACAAGTATTTACCCATTTTAATTAATAAAACAAAATAATTCCGTATATGTAAATAAAACATAGTCTCCCACCTCTTGACGCACCGACAAGTCAACGACAATACCTTTGCCCTTATCGACCGCTGAAGCACCACCTAAACAACTATACACACAAAACCATACTAAGAACAAAGCCAAAAATAATATAATAAAAAATGACCAGAATTAAAAACAACCTAAGAGACTCCTTAAACACTCACTCCAACTCTCAATTCACTCAATTCAACCTCTAAAAATACAAACCACTCAATCCCTTAAGAAAAATAATAAACCCCTTCATACACCCAAGCCTTCCTCAGTTCAAATTTCAATTCCAAGCTCAACCAACATCAATATTGGTTTCTTCAATCCACAAACCTTGTCTACAGCACACTAACAACCTAACTCAAGCAATAGAATCAACCAATTTCATCCAATTCAACAAAAAAGCAAATTTCCTAAAATTTCCATCGAAAACTCTAAATGATCATCCATGGATTAATTGCTGTTTTCGTGCAATCTAAAGCATCAGACCATCACAGGAAACATCTAAGCATGCTAAAACAACCAAAAAATCGAAAAGAAAATGGAAAAAATTAAGCATTTACCCCAAAATTCGAATTTCACTAAAAATACCCAAATTCAAATAAAATCTCCACAATCAACAAAAATACTAGTGAAAATCTATAGAGATGAGTTAGGTTTATGATTTGTAACAAGTCTCAATTGCTAATTTTGAATAAAAATGAATTGGTAAAGAGAATTAGAATTTTAAAAAAAAAGAAAAGAAAAGAGACCTTACCTTTGCCTTGTTATCGGGAGAAAGGAAGGAAAGGGGGGGGTTCTTTGTTTTTCTGCCAACTCACGTGCAGAAGAGGGGAAAAAGAAGGTAAGGATTTTTTTGAAATTATAGGTCTCTTTGACTCTTTGACTTTGACGTTTTTTTTGAAAATATTCTTAAAATCTGAAATAAATATAAAATGACCCGTATATGCCCCAAGTGGGCCAAAATAAAATTTAAAGCTCAAAGTGTGAAAATCAGGCTTTTAAAACGTAACTAAGCTCGAAAAACAGAACTCGGGCCCATCAAAGATAAGTCTACTCAAAGATTTTCGGCCACTTAAAACGGACCTCCAAAACTCATACGCGGGTCAAAGAAGTAGAAATCGATATATCCACTAGGCTCAAGCCCCGAACAACAACCAATCGACTAATTATTCTAATGCACGTTAAAACTCCGAAACGACACGTCACACAAATTATCGACACACTACCAACGACATGACGTTCTAGACATTCTAAACCCGACACCTAAGCTCTATGACTATGTCCAGGTCACTCGGCTAAAAGGTCAACTTTGACGGTCAATTGTTTAACTCACTTAAACCGACCAATTAGAAAAAAACAGACTGAATCCGAGTGCTGACTAAACTCCCAAAAGGATGGGGTCTTACATCCTCCCCTCCTTATAGGAATTTCGTCCCCGAAATTCACTTACAAGAATCCTCAAACAAATGCGGATACTACTGTCTTATCAATTGCTCTGGCTCCCAAGTCCGTTCCTCCATACGATCACTACACCACAAAACATAAACTATAGGTACACTGCGATTGCGCAACTATCTCACCGCTCTATCCACTATGGCTACTAGCTGAGTCAAATAAGACAAATAATTGGCAATCTCGATCGGTGGTGTCTCCAAGATATGAGATGGATCCAGTACGTACTTCCTCAACATGGACACATGGAAGACATTATGGATCCTCTCTAACTCTGGTTGTAACTCCAATCTGTATGCCACTAGGCCAACTATGTTAACAATACGGTAGGGACCAATATACCTCGGAGCTAGCTTGCCCTGCTGCTGACATCTGATCACTCCCTTCTATGGCGCGACTTTCAAGAGTACTCTATCATCCACTGTAAACTCCAAGTCTCGCCTATGATGATTTGCATAACTCCTCTGTCGACTCTGAGCTGCTCTCAACCGCTCTCTAATCAAAGCAACCTAGTGAGTAGCCTGGTCTACTAACTCTGGACTATCAAGATGCCTCCCACCAACCTCATCCCAACATAACGAAGTACGACACCTACATCCATACAGTGCCTTGTACAGTGCCATACCAATACTCCTTTGAAAGCTGTTGTTGTAGGCAAACTCCACTAAGGGTAAGCACCGATCCCAAGTGGTCTGCCTGTCCAACACACAAGCTCTGAGTATATCCTCTAGGATCTGTATAGTCCGCTCTGACTGACCATCCTTCTGTGGATGGAAGGCTATACTGATCCTCAGTTTTGTACTCAATGCTTGGTGGAACTTCTCCCAAAATCGAGAAGTGAATCTCGGATCCCGATCTGACACTATACTAACTGGCACACCATTCAATCTGACAATCTCATCTATGTACCTCGACGCTTGCCTCTCTGGTGTATCTGTCACTCTGATTGGGAGGAAGTGCGCAGACTTGGTGAGTCTGTCCACTATCACTCATATGGTATCGTATCCTCGCTGCACACGTGGCAAACCTACCACAAAGTCCATGGTGATATGCTCCCACTTCCACTCTAGAATGGGAAGTGGCTGTAACATGTCTGCTGGTCTCTGATGCTCGGCTTTCACCTGTTGACAAACTAAACATCGAGCAACAAACTCTGCTATATGCCTCTTCATGCCTGACCACCAATAAGACTTTCTCAAATCTCTATACATCTTGGTGTTACCCAGATGTACAGAGAATGCTGAACTTGAGCCTCTATTAGAATTCGTTGTTTTAACTCCTCGTCATGTGGTACACATATACGACCTCGGAAAGTTAGAATACCGTCATCTCTTACTCTGTACTCACTAATTGAACTCTTTGTATTGTCACTGCTGTCCAAACTCTGTCTCACTCTGACTAAAGCTGGATCCTTAAGCTGACCGGCTCGTATCTCATCAATCAATGTCGATCTCACTACCATCTGTGCAACTAGTGCTCCGGTCTCATCACTATCCAGCTGAACTCTAGAATCTCTCAAACTCATCAACAAGGGCATATACTCAGCTCTCACATAAGCCAAGGAAGAAGAAGTCTTCCTACTCAAAGCACTTGAAACTACATTGGCTTTACCCGGATGGTAGTCAATGATCAAGTCATAGTCCTTGATCAACTCAAGCCAATGCCTCTGTCTCAAGTTCAACTCCTTCTGGGTGAGAAGGTACTTGAGACTCTTGTGATCTGTGTAAACATGACACATCTCACCATATAGGTAATGACGCCAGATCTTCAAAACGAAGACCACCGCTGCAAGCTCAAGGTCATGGGTCGGATAGTTGCCCTCGTGTGCCCTCAACAATCTAGAAGCATAGGCAACTACTTTCCCATCCAGCATCAGCACGCATCCTAACCCAAATCTCTAGGTATCACTGAAAACAACATAGTCTCTGCCACTGACTAGTAATGTCAATATTGGAGCTGAAACCAATTTGATCTTCAACTTACTAAAACATACTCAGACTTTTCGGTCCACAGAAACAGAACACCCTCGGGAGTTAAACGGGTCAAAGGTGCTGCTAAAGCAAAGATACCCCCCTACAAACCGTCTATAGTAACCATCCAAACCTAAAAAGCTATGCACCTCTATCACACTACGATACGGTTCCCACGAAACAATAGCCTCTATCTTTTGGGGGTCTACCAATACTCCACTAGCTGACACTAAGTGCCCCAAGAAGCCAACCTCACTCAATCAAAACTCACACTTAGAGAACTTGGCATAAAGCTGTCGAGCTCTAAGTGTGTCTAAAACTGTCCTCAAGTGCACCTCGTGCTCCTCCTGGGTCCTCGAATACACCAATATGTCGTCAATGAAGACAATGACAAATCGATCCAAAAACTCTCGAAACACCCTGTTCATAAGGTCCATGAATACTACAGGCACATTCGTCAACCCGAATAGCATAATAACAAATTCACAGTGTCCATACCTTGATCTAAACGCTATTTTCAGGATATCGGATTCCCAAACTCTCAACTGATATTATCTCGATCTCAAATCTATCGTCGAGAACAATGAAGCACCTTGTAACTAATCAAACATATATCCTAGGAAACGGATACCGGTTCATCACTGCAGCCCGGTTCAGCTGCCTATAGTCAATGCAAAGCCGAAGGGTACCGTCCTTCATTTTTACGAAAATACCCCACAGAGAAACACTCAGTCTAATAAAGCCTCGATCCACAAGATCCTCCAACTGAGTCTTCAACTCCCTCAATTCAGCTGGTGCCATCCGATATGGAAGAATAGAAGTGGGTGTTGTCCCTGGCAATAACTCAATCTCGAACTCGATCTCTCAGACTGGAGGTAACCCTGTCACATCCTCCGGAAACACATCTACATACTCCCTGACAATTGGCACACTACTCAACTCTAGAGGCTCAATTGATACATCCCTAACATAAGCAAGAAAAGCTATGCAACCTTTGTGAATCAACTGCCTGGCACTCATCCAAGAGATCACACAAGTTGGTAGCACCCATCTATCTCCCTCAAAACAATACTCTGTCCCATCTGGAAGAATAAACCATACCCTTTTCGTGGAGCACTCCATGCGAGCTCTGTATCTACATAAGCAGTTCGTACCAACTATCACATCAAAATCTCTGATATCAAACGGTATCAAATCTATCTCGATCTGTACTGTACCCACTGTCAACACATAACCCAAGAAAACACTGCTGCAAGTAATTTGTTCACCAAGAGGGGTCAACAGAACTATAGACAGCTCTAAGAGTGACAACACTCTATTTTCACTCCTAACTATCCTAAGAGTAACAAAAGACCTATTCGCCCCGAGGTCTAACAAAACTCTAGCAGAACAAGAAAATATAGAAATAGTACCTATTACGACCTCCGGAATAGTACATGCCTCTGCATTTGCTAGTGTGAACAGGCGTGTTTGTGGCCTCTACTACAGCTGCTGCTAAGTCTGACCTATAGCCTGGCTTCTAAATGGTCGACCTATCTGTGATCTAGTATGAGGCCTCGAAGATCCCTATAAACCCATATGGCTCACACTTGACCTCTGTGCTGCTAGCAAAGCTGGAACTCTGGGCTGAGAAAATATAGCTCTAAATGAGCTGCCCCTGGACAATCTCTAGCCAAATACCCAAACTAATCACATGTGTAGGACCTGGGCGGAAGTGGACATGGAGGGGGATGATTCTGTCTGCAGTTCCCACATTTAGGATGCCCTGTTGGTCCACTGATACTAGGAACTAACTAAACAGGCTGTGTACGGGTCACAAAAAAAGATGTGGCCTGTGATCTGGTATACCCTGCTGAGTAAGGAGTAGACATCCTACTCCTTTACCTGTGGTCAAACCTGCCACTGCGCCTCATGGGACCCTTGCTAGATGCAAGTCCCCTATACCTCTGGATCTGATAACTCTGATCATCAGCAATCTCTTTTGACTTTACTGCATCTACCACTAGCTTCTCAAAGTCACTGTTGGTATTCGGACCCATCACCGAGCGGATGTTCTGGTTAAGACCCTGCTCAAATCGACTAGCCATGACTGCCACATCTCGCCCTATTTTTGGCACAAAATGGGCCAATGCCCTAAACTCAGGCTCATACTCTGCAACTATTTTATTCCCCTGGAGAAGCATGTAGAACTCAGACCTCTTATTATTCTAAAAGTGTGCTGAAAAGAATCTCATATCAAACTCTCTCTCAAACTCCTCCCAAGTGAGCTGACACCCATATCTGTTCCTGACAGTGCTCCACCAAGTGGCTGCATCTCTCTCGAGCAATCGAGTAGCCAAAATAACTCTGTCCTCAACAGAAACCCTCAAGTCCTGGGCAGTGAGAACAACCTTGTCTTTCCACATCTTGGCAACCATAGCATCACTAGTGCCATAAAAGCTCTCACAACCCAAATTTCTGGCCTCCTTAAGTAACTTGGACACCTGTAGTGGCAATCTGGCACCCTGTACCTCAACTGGCTAAACCCTAGGCTGTACCTCTGGCTGAGTTGGTGCCTGCTGTATCTGTACCTGTGGCTGCTGAATTATTGTGGCTTGCACCATATGTATTTTTTGTTGTATTTGACCCAAAATAGTCTGAAGGGCGGCCAACATCTGAAGTAGGACGGGGTCCTGAGCTGCAGGTGCTGCCTGGCCTACCTGTGTCCCCTGTACTGTCTGTGACTGTTGTACCTCAGCTGTTGGTCCTTGCGCATTAGACCTCTCATCTGCATCGACTACCTGAGCACGACCTCCTCAGCCTACTCGGCCTCTGGTAGCACGACAAGCTCTCCCACAAGCCATCTCTATAAACTGGACGCATAGTCATTTAATGAGCCCTAAGAACAAAACAGGACTACTAGACACAACTCACTGTCGTGCAGTCCCAATTGTCCCAACTCATGGCCCAATCGAAACCACACAAGGCTTATCCTTAAAATAAATTTACAAAATATATAAAAATATAGATAAATTTGAGACTTTTCATTTTTAAAAGAAGGAGCATGTATTTAAACGGAATCCTCGACACAACATAATAAATCACAGAGTACAATCACAAACAGCGGAAGTCTTAATCTCACACACAACAGGCCACACGACCTTCAAATATGCTTCATCAAAATAAATCCAATCAACCCAATCCCACTAAGGGGTCACAATTGCAATGATCAAGCATGCAAAAAAAGATAAGCAAGCATAATAAAATCCAAATTACAAAAGAAAGTGTCGAGTTTTCAAATGTGTCTTATGCAGAAGTCCAGCCCTATGACAAAGGAAGTCAGCTACTTAAGTTCTCAATCTAGTCCTGAAAAACAACAACAAGAGGGGGGGGGGGTGAGATCTCGAGGACCTCAGTGAGAGTCACAACATCATAAACAATTCTGGTGGAATAGAAACATATTCGGAAACAAGAATAAACATTTTATAATAAAATCACAGTAAGTCTATGATGCTATTCTTGTAAACAACCTCACATGTATATATGGTTAAATGCACATGCATAAGTTTGATAATATATACGTGTATCTCAAGCCCATGCCCAATTAGGAAACAAATCAAAAATCTCATTCTCGTGGGCTACTATGCCAAAAACTATCGGGGTGGACCTCTAAAACCGTTTCACTAATAACCCCGGCTAAAGGGAAATCAGAAGCCCACTGGTGGTTAATTTAATGCACATTTTCAAAATAAGTATAAGTGTCCCCTACCACTAGTGTCGTCCTCGGAAAAACTGGATAAATCACATTATCACACGATTCCCGACTCACACACAACTCAAAAAATCCGAAGGCACATGTAGCCTACCACATCACATACTCACACAAGGCATACATAATCCATCCATACTCCTAGGCAAGGGACTATCCTCCTATCTAAGGATACTCATTCACTTACCTTCGCATTGGCTATGCGCAGTTCGTCAATTCTAGGTTACACCTAGAAATTATATATATACATATGCTTTGTAAACGTGTTAAACAAATCCCATGTCCCATTATAATTTAATTAAAATATAATGCATTCAAAATCAACTCAAAGGCTTCCTAAGAGCCCCCACAACTCAAGAATTCAATATCATATTAGGTTACATACATATCCAGAAAATTAATATTTTTTTTCAAAATCCAACCTCAATAAATTTATTTGTTGATAGGTCGAGTTTTTTCCCATAGAAGTCAAGTGCTGGGACAGACATTTGATTCGAACTACAAGTCATACTCATCTATAATCATGACTTACTATATTTGATGTAGTGATTAGTGTATATGATAAAATATTTTTATCAATTGTATAAAAGATTTCAAGTGTCCCCATCAGCCTTGATTTAGCATTTATGAGAAATTATGTGATGGATTCCACAAGTTGACTTTAATCAGTAATTATTATATTATTATTATATTTTTATATTTTTTATATTGAGTGATTACGAAATTATCAGAATTTATATTTTAAAAAATATTATTGAAAGTTTTGAAGATGATGTTTTACTTACCCTAATCTATTAAATAATATTATTTTTTATAATCATTAGAGATGACGATCTTGACGAATCTTTGGACAGATCTTGCAGTCGTAAAACAAGGAGAAGATCGTTTGTTGATTGTTTAATTTTAATATCTGTTTACTGAAAAATAACTTAATAATAGAATTAATACTGATAAAAATATAACCTAAAAATATTAATGGAGCGTGTTACATTATAATCAAATCTAAGCATTATGAATAATAAAAATAAGAAAAAATACAATAAAAATAAGAAAAATAAGAAAAATTTCGAGAGAGTAGAATGAGATGAGAGGAAAAAAAGAAGGAAGCATAAATTATTTTTTTATTATGAATTAATTGTGGTATGACCAATTAACCATCGTTGTCAAATATTCATTTAAATATATAGGGACTGATAAATAAATTAATCTATAATCACCAATATAATCTTCACCAACCGACAAATCCATTATCATAGGCAATTATATCACCAAATTGCACTGCTCCCTTGATATTTAAATAGTTAGTGTACTATCAGTAGTACGTAACCAAATAAGCATAAACCATGCGTAAATTATTCTATTCTTTTCTCTCTGAGGGCTATTTTTTTTGTACCTTGTTTTATTAATTAATAAAATGATCAGAAAGACTTGGGAAAAAACAAGAGTAGTTAATGGAGCTATATAAAAAATTGGGTTTTGGAGATTGTCCACGATGCTTATTTATGGAAAGATTTGGCTAATGAGCTGTAAGATCCAGATCTGATCCTCCCGAATTATCTTCTGCGACAAAATAGGGTTGTGGTCAGGAGTATGGTATGGAGGGTCATGTGTGGACTGCAAGCCTTGCTCTTGGCTTATCCTATCCTTTATGACTGTGTCGGCCATTAGTTATAAATTTAATAATTGAAACATTACTACGGATCAGTCTCTGTCGTCCCGGACCATGCTCGATTTTTTCTTTAACTACTAGCCAAAAATAGTAATTTCTTAACAATTGAGGTAGGGAGCTCAGCTATAAATCCAAGCATCTCTCACCACTCCGATGCCAAGCTATCCTCTTAGGTTACACTCATAGTTTCAGAAAGTACTGCATCGATGGAGCTTCATCTCCTTCCCATCTTCGCTCTACTATGCGTAAGTATCATACAGTACTAGAGTTTCTCCTTCAAGTACGTAGCTAGCTGTCTTTATAACATTGACTATTAACTCTACGTGTAAACTGAAGAACTTTTTTATTGCATGGCAATGGCAGCTTGTGCTGGTTGGAACCAATGCTTCCTCACCTGCTGAGGATTACTGGCATTCTGTGTTGCCAAACACTCCAATGCCAAAAACTCTCAGATATCAAGAAGTCACTTCCCCTGGTATACTACGCTGCTCAAGACGACATTGATCTTGCAAAAGCTGACTTGACCCACAGAACTCTATTCTATAAGTATAACGATATCCATCCCGGCCAAAAGCTTACAATTGCCTTTTATAACGCTGGGAACAAAGTCCCTTTCTTGCCCCGTGACCTTGCCGAGTCAGTACCCTTTTCCAGCGATAAAATGGAGGAGATTCTGGAACTTTTCTCTATCGATCCCAACTCACCCGAAGCTCCCATCGTGGCTGATACTATAAATGACTGCGAGGACCCCAAAAGGAAAGGAGAGGACAAATACTGCGCCAGCACTTTGGAGTCTTTGATTGATCAAAATGTAGCGAGACTTGGCACAAATATCAGGGTTGTTTCAACCCCGGTGGGAAAGAGACAAGAGTATACTATTTTGCCAGGAATAAAGATGGTTGCAAACGACAGGATATCCATATGCCACAGAGAGAGATATCCTTACGCAGTATATTATTGCCATGAAATCAAAGAGACAGAGGTCTACAGGGTTCCACTTTTGGGGGCCGATGGCACCAGAGTCAGTGCAGTAACAATTTGCCACAAGGATACATCAGGTTGGAGCCAAGGTCATCTTGCCTTCCAAATCCTGAAAATAGAGAAACCAGGGCCACCTGTTTGTCACTTCGTTGGTGGTGACACCCTGGTTTGGTTACAGATCAGTGATCTTGGACATGTGTCCGTTTGATGCCAACCTCTCTAAACAAATATATATATATATATATGGTCTGCTACCAGTGTGATTAAACCTTACCAGCAACTCGTGTGCTTTGTAATTGTACCAATAATGGTGGGCTTGCTTGCTGAATATGGATGTTTGAAGTCACCAAACTAGTTGCATGTGTGTATGAGATCTTCACTCTTTCTAATATTAATGCTCTGTGTCCTGTCTGTATTAATAAAATTTAGCATTGTGGCTCTATGTCATCTTCTGTGAGACCCCATCTGTCATGATCCGGCCCCCAGATCCCCAGTTCAATGGATCTGAATGTGTATATGTACGTGATAGATCATAATTACAATACTGAGTTGGGCTTCTAATTATATTGCCTAAAAGATACAACTTGTTATAAATGATTCATTCACATAACACATGTAAGCCCAAGACCTCCTCTACTCCTTTACGATGTGGGATTAGGTAACTTGACCCCTACACAAGCTGGGTCTAATAATTTTTCCTCCTTATACACCTCGTGTCCTCATGAGGGGAGCCTAACGTAACTAACTTGAGCCCAAATGTGAACTCAACACACAGTACGGTCCAAGCCCACCCGGAAGAGGGAGCGAGATCGACTCTGCTACCATTTGTCACGACCTGGCTCCCGGACCCTTGGCCCAATGGGCCTGAATGTATATATGTGTGTGATGAATCACAACTGCAATGTTAAGTTGGGCTTCTAACCACATGACCCAAAAGATGCAACTTGTTACAAATGATCCATTCACATAATACGTATAAACCCAAGACTTCCCCCACTCCTTTCTAATGTGGGATTGGGTAACTTGACCCCTTAAGTAGGTTGGGTCTCACACCTTCCTTCAAAGAGTCTAGTCAGCATTCGAATACAGTTAGATCATCCGGATAGGTCAGTTTGAGTGGGTTTGATCAGTCGACCAGTCAGAGGTGACCTATTTGACCAGTCAGTTAAATAGGGGATAGAGAGTTGGCCTATTGACCGAATGACCTGGACATAGTCATAGAGCCTAGGTGTCGAGTCTTAGATGTCTAGAATGTCATGTCATTGGTAATGTGGCGATAGTTTGCACAAGAAGTTATTTCAAAGTTTTAGCGTGCATTAGAATAATTAGTTTGATCTGTGTGTTGTTCAAGGCATGAGTCCACTGAAAATATCTTTTTCTACTCTCTTGATCCAATTATGAGTTTTTGAGGCTCGTTTTGAGTGGCCGGAGGCCTTTGGGCCTATTTACCTTTAGTGAACCCAATTTCTATTCACCGAGCCTAGTTACATTTTAAAATTCTATTTTTTTTTATTTTGAGCCTTTAAACCTTATTTTGGCCCACTTAAGGCATATGAGGGTTTTTTTGTAGGTTCTTTCAGATTGTCAAAAAAAAAAATTTTAGTGGCAGAAAGTTAAAATAACAAGTTGGTGCCAAGACTCATCTATCCTTAACCAGCAGGTAAAGGGTTTGAACCTTGCCATTGGGAATGGAGAACTTTAAAAATTTCAGGCTAGCTAGACCCACCCATAGTTGGTGCTTACGATACAACGGAGCGGATTAATCACTGTTGCTGACGGTGGATACCTCTTTGATTTAAAAAAAAAATTATCAAGATTGCCCTTTTTTTTCCCACCTGTTCACATGAGACCCGAGATGCAGCAAAGGAGCTTCCCCTTCTCCCTTGTCCTTCTCTCATGCAAGTAAGGCCCCAAAGCACATTTTTTTCACAAATCTTTTTCCTCTTAAAATTAACAATTGGGTTTTGTTCCTAACTTAAATCCTAGCTCTTCTCTACAGATTTCCAATGGTGTATGGTTGATTATTGGTGATTTTTTCTGAATTTGGGTATTTTAGGCTAAAATCTGATTTTGAGATAATGATCCAATTTTCCTCCCTTTTATTGTTGATTTTGCATGCTTTAACTTGTTTTGGGGTTTTCTAGCATGCTTAGATGGTTTTTTTTATTTTCCTTGAGTTTTGTGAGGTGTGTAAGCATTTATGCGTTGAATTCTTGTGGGATTTTGAGGATTTTAGGCCTATATGCAAAATTAATGTTGTTGTTGGCTGATATTGATCTTTTTTAGCTTGTTGGATGTGAATAAATACTTTCTAGTGGTTGGTTTTGAGCTGGTTCAACTATGGGTGAAGTTGATGGTTTGTCAAGAAATTACTGTTTATTGGATTGAGTGTTTAATGATTAGTAGAGTGTTAACAAGAGGAATAGATAGGGTCTTAGGTTTTTTTTTTGATTTTGAGTCATTTTGATTATTTATTTTTGTTTAGGTTTTTGAGTTGGTTGCTTGCCTTGTTCTTAGGTGGTATTTCAGCTCGTGAGAAAGGTAAGGGTGTGGCGTTAGCGAGTCATCTGCATGAAAAAAGGTGAGAGTCTATATCTCATTCACATGTGCAGAATTATGTGAATGAAATCAAAGAGATATCCATAAGCAGAATTATGT
The DNA here is from genome assembly GCA_019739055.1 of Passiflora organensis. Lineage (NCBI taxonomy): Eukaryota > Viridiplantae > Streptophyta > Magnoliopsida > Malpighiales > Passifloraceae > Passiflora > Passiflora organensis. Next base: position 20,945,784 of record JAEPBF010000009.1, read on the forward strand.
GAATTATCCATATGCCACAGATAGAGATATCCTTATGCAGTATATTATTGCCATGAAATCAAAGAGACAGAGGTTTACAGGGTTCCACTTTTGGGGGCCGATGGCACCAGAGTCAGTGCAGTAACAATTTGCCACAAGGATACATCAGGTTGGAGTCAAGGTCATCTTGCCTTCCAAATCCTGAAAATAGAGAAACCAGGGCCACCTGTTTGTCACTTCGTTGGTGGTGACACCCTGGTTTGTATTTTATGCATCATAAATATGCCTCACACATAATGAACCTAGCATGCCAAATCATTCATCAATACACATATTGACTCCATTCAAAAACAAGTATTTATCTATTTTAATTAATAAAATAAAATAATTCCATATATGTAAATAAAACATAGTCTCCCAGCTCTTGACGCACCGACAAGTCAACGACGATACCTTTGCCCTTATCGACCGCTGAAGCACCACCTAAACAACTATACACACAAAACCATACTATGAACAAATCCAAAAATAATACACTCGAAAATGACCAGAATTAAAAACAACCTAAGAGACTCCTTAAACACTCACTCCAACTCTCAATTCACTCAATTCACTCAATTCAACCTCTAAAAATACAAACCACTCAATCCCTTAAGAAAAACAATAAACCCCTTCATACACCCAAGCCTTCCTCAGCTCAAATTTCAATTCCAAGCTCAACCAACATCAAAATTGGTTTCTTCAATCCACAACCCTTGTCTACAGCACACTAACAACCTAACTCAAGCAATAGAATCAACCAATTTCATCCAATTCAACAAAAAAGAAAATTTCCCAAAATTGCCATCGAAAACTCTAAATGATCATCCATGGATTAATTGTTGTTTTCGTGCAATCTAAAGCATAAGACCATCACAGGAAACATCTAAGCATGCTAAAACAACCAAAAAATCGAAAAGAAAATGGAAGAAACTAAGCATTTATCCCAAAATTCGAATTTCACTAAAAATATCTAAATTCAAATAAAATTTCCATAATCAACCAAAATACCAGTGAAAATCTGTAGATAGGAGTTAGGTTTATGCTTTCGAACAAGTACCAATTGCTAATTTTGAATAGAAATGAATTGGTGAAGAGAATTAGAATTTTTTTTAAAAAAAGAAAGAAAAGAGACCTTACCTTGGCTTGTTATCGAGAGAAAGGAAGGAAATTTGTTTTTCTGCCAAGTCATGTGTAGAAGAAGGGAAAAAGAAGGTAAGGGTTTTTTTTGAAATTATAGCTCCATTTGACTCTTTGACCTCGACTTTGACTTTGACTTTGACTTTTTTTAAAAAAATATTTTTAAAATTTGAAATAAATATAAAATGACCCATATATGTCCCAAGTGAGCCAAAATAAAATTTAAAAACTCCAAATGTGAAAATCAGGCTTTTAAAACGTAACTAAGCTCGAAAAACAGAACTCGAGCCCATCAAAGATAAGTCTGCCCAAAGATTTCCGGCCACTCAAAACGGGCCTCCAAAACTCATACACAGGTCAAAGGAGTAAAAATTGATATATCCATTGGACTCAAGTCTCGAACAACATTTCAATCGACTAATTATTCTAATGCATGTTAAAACTTCAAAACGACACGTCACACAAATTATCGACACACTACCAATGACATGACATTTTAGACATTCTAAACCCAACCCCTAAGCTCTATGACTATGTCCAGGTCACTCGGCCAAAAGGTCAACTTTGACGGTCAATTTTTCAACTCACTTAAATCGACCAATTAGAAAAAATCGGGCTGAATCCGAGTGCTGACTAAACTCCCAGAAGGATGGGGTCTCACATCCTCCCCTCCTTATAGGAATTTCGTCCCCGAAATTCACTTACAAGAATCCTCAAACAAATACGGATACTACTGTCTTATCAATTGCTCTGGCTCCCAAGTCTGTTCCTCCATACGATCACTACACCACAAAACATAAACCATAGGTACACTGTGACTGCGCAACTGTCTCACCGCTCTATCCACTGTGGCTACTAGCTGAGTCAAATAAGACAAATTATTGGCAATCTCGATCGGCGGTGTCTCCAAGATATGAGATGGATCCGGTACGTACTTCATTAACATGGACACATAGAAGACATTATGGATCCTCTCTAACTTTGGTGGTAACTCCAATCTGTATGCCACTAGGCCAACTATGTTAACAATACGGTAGGGACCAATATACCTCGGAGCCAGTTTGCCCCGCTGTTGACATCTGATCACTCCCTTCCATGGCGCGATTTTCAAGAATACTCTATCATCCACTGCAAACTCCAAGTCTCGCCTACGATGATCTGCATAACTCTTCTGTCGACTCTGAGCTGGTCTCAACTACTCTCTAATCAAAGTAACCTAGTGAGTAGCCTGGTCTACTAACTCTGGACTATCAAGACGCCTCCCACCAACCTCATCCCAACATAATGAAGTACGACACCTATGTCCGTACAGTGCCTTGTACAGTGCCATACCAATACTCCTTTTAAAGCTGTTGTTGTTGGAAAACTCCACTAAGGGTAAGCACCGATCCCAAGTGGTCTGCCTGTCCAACACACAAGCTCTGAGTATATCCTCTAGGATCTGTATAGTCTTCTTTGACTGACCATCTTTCTGTGGATGGAAGGCTATACTGATCCTCAGTTCTGTACCCAATGCTTGGTGGAACTTCTCCCAAAATCAAGAAGTGAATCTCGGATCCCGATCTGACACTATAGTAACTGGCACACCATTCAATCTGACAATCTCATCTATGTACCTCGACGCTAGCCTCTCTGGTGTATCTGTCACTCTGATCGGGAGGAAGTGCGCAGACTTGGTGAGTCTATCCACTATCACTCATATGGTATCATATCCTCGCTGCACAGGTGGCAAACATACCACAAAGTCCATGGTGATAAGCTCCCACTTCCACTCTGTAATGGGAAACGGCTGTAACATGCCTGCTGGTCTCTGATGCTCGGCTTTCACCTGCTGACAAACTAAACATCGAGCAACAAACTCTGCTATGTGCCTTTTCATGCCTGACCACCAATAAGACTTTCTCAAATCTCTCTACATCTTGATGTACTCAGATGTACAGAGAATGCTGAACTTGAGCCTCTATTAGAATTCGTTGTTTCAACTCCTCGTCATGTGGTACACATATACGACCTCAGAAAGTCAGAATACCGTCATCTCTTACTCTGTACTCACTAACTGAACTCTTTGTATTGTCATTGCTGTCCAAACTCTGTCTCACTCTGACTGAAGCTGGATTCTCAAGCTGACCGACTTGTATCTCATCAATCAATGTCGGTCTCACTACCATCTGTGCAACTAGTGTTTCGGTCTCATTACTATCCAGCTGAACTCTAGAATCTCTCAAACTCATCAACAAGGGCATATACTCAGCTCTCACATAAGCCAAGGAAGAAGAAGTCTTCCTACTCAAAGCATCAGCATCTACATTGGGTTTATCCGGATGGTAGTCAATGATCAAGTCATAATCCTTGATCAACTCAAGCCAATGCCTCTGTCTCAAGTTCAACTCCTTCTGGGTGAGAAGGTACTTGAGACTCTTGTGATCTGTGTAAACATGACACATCTCACCATATAGGTAATGACGCCAGATCTTCAAAGCAAAGACCACCGCTGCAAGCTCAAGGTCATGGGTCGGATAGTTTCCCTCATGTGCCCTCAACTGTCTAGAAGCATAGGCAACTACTTTCCCATCCAGCATCAGCACGCATCCTAACCTAAGTCTCGAGGCATCACTAAAAACAACATAGTCTCTGCCACTGACTAGTAATGTCAATATTGGAGTTGAAACCAATTTGATCTTCAACTTACTAAAACTCTACTCACACTTCTCGGTCCACAGAAACGGAACACCCTTGCAAGTTTAACGGGTCAAAGGTGCTGCTAAAGCCAAGACCTACAAACCGTCTATAGTAACCATCCAAACCTAAAAAGCTACGCACCTTTATCACATTGCGATGCGGTTCCCACGAAACAATAACCTCTATCTTTTGGGGGTCTACCAATACTCCACTAGCTGACACTACGTGCCCCAAGAAGCCAACCTCACTCAACCAAAACTCATACTTAAAGAACTTGGCATGAAGCTGTCGAGCTCTAAGTGTGTCTAAAACTGTCCTTAAGTGCACCTCGTGCTCCTCCTGGGTCCTCGAATACACCAATATGTCGTCAATGAAGACAATGACAAATCGATCCAAAAACTCTCGAAACACCCTGTTCATGAGGTCCATGAACACTACAGGCACATTCGTCAACCCAAACAGTATAATAACAAATTCACAGTGTCCATACCTTGATCTAAACGCTATCTTCAGGATATCGGATTCTCGAACTCTCAACTGATATTATCTCGATCTCAAATCTATCGTCGAGAACAATGAAGCACCGTGCAACTGATCAAACAAGTCATATATCCTAGGCAACGGATACCGGTTCATCACTGTAGCCCGGTTCAGCTGCCTATAGTCAATTCAAAGCCAAAAGGTATCGTCTTTCTTTTTTACGAAAAGGGCAGGCGCACCCCACAGAGAAACACTCAGTCTAATAAAGCCTTGATCCCCAAGATCCTCCAACTGATTCTTCAACTCCCTCAATTCAGCTGGTGCCATCCGATATGGAAGAATAGAAATGGGTGTTGTCCCTGGCAATAAATCCTCCGGAAACACATCTACATACTCCCTAACAATTGGCACACTACTCAACTCTAGAGGCTCAATTGATACATCCCTAACATAAGTAAGAAAAGCTATGCAACCTTTGTGAATCAACTGCCTGGCACTCATCCAAGAGATCACACAAGTTGGTAGCACCCATCTGTCTCCCTCAAAACAATACTTTGTCCCATCTGGAAGAATAAACCATACTCTTTTCGTGAAGCACTCCATGCGAGCTCTATATCTACATAAGCAGTTCGTACCAACTATCACATCAAAATCTCTGATATCCAACGGTATCAAATCTATCTCGATCTGTACTGTACCCACAGTCAACACACAACCCAAGAAAACATTGCTGCAAGTAATTTGTTCACCGAGAGGGGTCAACAGAACTATAGACAGCTCTAAGAGTGACAACACTCTATTTGCACTCCTAACTATCCTAGGACTAAAAAAAGACCTATTCGCCCCAAGGTCTAACAGAACTCTAGCAGAACAAGAAAATATAGAAATAGTACCTATTACGACCTCCAGAATAGTACATGCCTCTGCATTGCTAGTGTGAACAGGCGTGTCTGTGGCCTCTGCTGCAGCTGCTGCTAAGTCTGACCTATAGCCTGGCTGCTAGATGGTCGACCTATCTGTGATCTAGTATGAGGCCTCGAAGATCCCTATGAACCCATATGGCTCACACTTGACCTCTGTGCTGCTAGCAAAGCCGGAACTCTGGGCTGAGAAAATATAGCTCTAGATGGGCTGCCCTCTGGACAATCTCTAGCCAAATACCCAAACTGATCACATGTGTAACACCTGGGCGGAAGTGGACATGGAGGGGGATGATTCTGTCTGCAGTTCCCACATTTAGGAAGCCCTGTTGGTCCACTGACACTAGGAACTGACTAAACAGGCTGTGTAAGGAGTAGACATCCTACTCCTCTACCTGTGTTAAACCTGCCACTGCGCCTTATGGGACCCTTGCTAGATGCAAGTCCCCTATACCTTTGGATCTGAAAACTCTGATCATGAGCAATCTCTTCTGACTTTACTGCATCTACCACTAGCTTCTCAAAGTCACTGCTGGTATTCGGACCCATCACCAAGCGGATGTTCTGGTTAAGACCCTGCTCAAATCGACTAGCCGTGACTACCACATCTCGTCCTATCTCTGGCACAAAATGGGCGAATGCCCTAAACTCAGTCTCATACTCCGCAACTATTTTATTTCCCTGGCGAAGCATGTAGAACTCAGACCTCTTATTATTCTAAAAGTGTGCTGAAAAGAATCTCATATCAAACTCTCTCTCAAACTCCTCCCAAGTGGGCTGACACCCATATCTGTTCCTGACAGTGCTCCACCAAGTGGCTGCATCTCTCTCGAGCAATCGAGTAGCCAAAATAACTCTATCCTCAATAGAAACCCTCAAGTCCTGGGCATTGAGAACAACCTTGTCTTTCCACATCTTGGCAACCATAGCATCACTAGTGCCATAATAGCTCTCACAACCCAAATTTCTGGCCTCCTTAAGTAACTTGGACACCTGTAGTGGCAATCTGGCACCTTGTACCTCAACTGGCTAAACCCTAGGCTGTACCTCTGGCTGAGTTGGTGCCTGCTGTGTCTCTACCTGTGGCTGCTGAATTATTGTGGCCTGCACCATCTGTATTGTCTGTTGTATCTGACCCAAAATAGTCTGAAGGGCGGCCAACATCTGAAGTAGGAAGGGGTCCTAAGCTGCAGGTGCTGCCTGGCCTACCTGTGTGCCCTGTGCTGTCTGTGACTGTTGTACCTCAGCTGTTGGTCCTTGAGCATTAGATCTCTCATCTGCATCGACTACCTGAGCACGACCTCCTCGGCCTACTCGGCCTCTAGTAGCACGACGAGCTCTCCCACAGGCCATCTCTATAAATTGGACGCATAGTCATTTAATGAGCCCTAAGAACAAAACAGGACTACTAGACACAACTCATCGTCATGCAGTCCCAATTGGCCCAACCGAAACCACACAAGGCTTATCCTTAAAACAAATTTGCAAAATATATAAAAATATAGATAAATTTAAGACTTTTTATTTTTTTTAAAAAAGGAGCATGTATTTAAACGGAATCCTTGACACAACATAATAAATCAACAGGAGTATAATCACAACAGGCCACACGACCCCAAATATGCTTCGTCAAAATAAATCCAATCAACCCAATCCCACTAAGGGGTCACAATTGCAATGAGTAAGAATGCAAACAAAGATAAGCAAGCATAATAAAATCCAAATTACAAAAAAAGTATCGAGTTTTCAAACGTGTCTTATGCAGAAGTCCAGCCCTATGACAAACAAGAAATCTTGACCTCAAAAGGAAGTCAGCTACTTAAGTTCTCAATCTAGTCCTGAAAAACAGCAACAAGAGGGGGGTGAGATCTCGAGGACCTCAGTGAGAGTCACAACATCATAAACAATTCCGGTGGAATAGAAGCATATTCGAAAACAAGTATAAACATTTTATAATAAATTCACAGTAAGTCCATGATGCTATTCTTGTAAACAACCTCACATGTAAATATAGTTAAATGCACATGCATGAGTTTGATAATATATATGTGTATCTCAGGCCCATGCCCAATTAGGAAACAAATCAAAAATCTCATTCTCGTGGGCTACTATGCCAAAAACTATCGGGGTGGACCTCTAAAACCGCTTCACTAATAACCCCGGCCAAAGGGAAATCAGAAACCCATTGGTGGTTAATTTAATGCACATTATCACATTATCACATAACCCCGGCCAAAGTGTCCCCTACCACCAGTGTCGTCCTCGGGAAAAGTGGATAAATCACATTATCACACGATTCCCGACTCACACACAACTCAGAAAGTCCGAAGGCACATGTAGCCTACCACATCACATACTCACACAAGGCATACATAATCCATCTATACTCCTAGGCAAGAGACTATCCTCCTATCTAAGGATACTCATCCACTTACTTTCGTATTGGCTATGCACAGTTCGTCAATTCCAGGTTACACCTAGAAATTATATATATACATATGTTTTGTAAATGTGTTAAACAAATCCCATATCGCATTACAATTTAATTAAAATATAATGCACTCAAAATCAACTCAAAGGCTCCCTAAGAGCCCCCACAACTCAAGAATTCAATATATATAAATATTCTCACGATGCATTTAAATCACATTGCAAACATGCTTATAGGTCCATAATAAACATTTCATGCGTCATAAATATGCCTCACACATAATGAACCTAGCATGCCAAATCATTCATCAATGCACATATTGCCTCCATTCAAAAACAAGCATTTACCAATTTTAATTAATAAAACAAAATAATTTAGTGCATGTAAATAAAACATAGTCTCCCACCTCTTGACGCACCGATAAGTCAACGATAATACCTTTGCCATTATCGACAGCTGAAGCACCACCTAAACAACTATACACACAAAAAAATACTACGAACAATGCCAAAAATAATACACAAACCTTGTCTACGACACACTAACAACCTAACTCAAGCAATGGAATCAACCAATGTCATCCAATTCAACAAAAACAAAAATTTCCCAAAATTACTAAAATTTACCATAAAAAACTCTAAATAGTCATTCCATGGATTAATTGCTGTTTTCGTGTAATCTAAAGCAACACACCATCACGGGAAACATCTAAGCATGCTAAAACAACCAAAAATTCGGAAAAAAATGGAAGAAATTAACCATTTACCGTAAAATTAGAAATTCAAATAAAATCTCCACAATCAACCAAAATACCAGTGAAAATCTGTAGAGAAGAGTTAGGTTTATGATTTGGAACAAGTCTCAATCGCTAATTTTGAACCTAAATGAATTGGTGAAGAGAATTAGAATTTGAAATAAAATAAGAAAGAAACCGCAATGAGCCATCCTTTTTCTTTACGAACAGAGGGTACCTATTCTTCACGGTAACCTGGTTCAACTACCGGTAATCAATGCATAACCGCAATGAGCCATTCTTTTTCTTTACGAACAATACCGGCGCTCCCCACGGTGATACACCTGGCCTAATGAACCCACGATCTACCAGATCCTCCAATTGAGCCTTCAGCTCCTTCATTTCAGCTGGAGCCATCCGATACGGCAGGATGGATATCAGGTTTTTCCCTGGAATCAACTCGATCTCGAACTCCACCTCTCTCTCTGGTGGTAACCCGACTACGTCCTCCGGGAATACATCTGGAAACTCAATGGCAACCGGAACTTGATTCAACTCCGGCGCCTCGACTGAGGTATCTCTGACATGAGCCAGAAACGTTGTACAGCCTTTACTGATCATTTTCTTCGCACTAAGCCATGAGATCATACAAGTAGGCACAATACGCCTATCTCCCTCAAAGCAATACTACGAACTATCGGGTAGACTAAACCAAACCTGCTTGGTGAAACACTCCATTCGGGCACGATATCGGGCTAGGCAATCCATACCCAATATAACATCAAACTCCCGGATGTCAAGCGGAATCAAATCTGCCTCCAACACAGCTGTACTCAACCTCAGAACGCAACCTATATACACCTGACTACACGTCAAATACTCACCTAACGGGGTTAGAACCTCGATAGGTGGAGCTAACGGAGACAACAGGCGATCTGCATAAGTTGAAATTCTAGGACCGACAAAAGATCTATTTTCTCCTGGATCTAACAAAAGTCGAGCAAGAACAGAAAATACAGTAATAGTACACAAACAAGGACATCCTAATTAGTCTAAAAAAACTAAAGGGGACAATTACTACGATACAACGCTGGACTATGCATGTGCAGTGTAATGAGTTGGAAATTATACTTTGAAAATATTATGAAAATACTTGCAAAACTTTGTTTGTAAAAACAAAAACCTGGGGCTCCGCTACCATTCCTATAAGGACCAAAACCCGGACATCGAGCCCTTACCGCCATGAAGCCCGGAGAAGCCCGACACGTGGACCCATCCAAACTCCACAAGGCTATTTTGACTTTTCAAACATAACCCCAAAACAAAATAAGATTTAACATATTTACAAATTATAATATGGCAGATAAGCACGGAAAACATGGCACAGTAAATAACGGAGCAACATTCAAAACAACGGAAGTCTTATTACAATAACACAAGACAAACAAGTGAAACCATAACTCACAAGCCCCAAGTATCTGAAAACGAAACCAAAAGTCCAAACAATAAATATTCAACAGTGTGCCAATAAAACCATACATGTGCAGATGCTATAGTTCCAGCGAGTCGTCCCGAGGCTCACACTGAAACAGCTACTGATCACGATCTTGTCCTGGGAGGGAAAAACAAAAACGAAGGGGGTGAGATTTTCGAGAATCTCAGTAGGGGACAACAAGGTGAACTTATCAAAGGAGATGAGCAACAAGGTGAACTTATCATAGGAGAGGAGCAACAAGGAACTCATTAATTCAACGCTAAACATATGAATTCTCAAAACTTTAAATTTACTGTTTAGTTTATAAAACGTTTACTTACTGGACCCGGAAATAACATAGAACTCAACAAGGGTCAATAGGAAAACATGGGCGGACTGCAAATCACTTCCCAAGTAACCCTTGCTAAAGGGAAACCGGAAGCCCACTGGTAGGTTTTACATATATACTTTTAAAACATTTACATACATAGCCCCTTCTACCAGTGTTGTCCGAGACTAGATTAATTAATAAAACTTTATACTTAAAAGATCAACTAGTCCTCTCAGATCATCCTGCGAAGCAAGGAACATACAACATCCATACACCTCCCAACAGATGAGTGTCTCTCCGCTTACTCTCAGAGACCGAGCACTCACCACGTTTGGCCAAACGGAACATAAGTGACATGAAAACTTAAATACTTTAACTTACATATAAAGAAAACTAGTTTAACTTTCAATAACACTGGAATACCATATTTTACAATTAAAACTCCACAATACGATACCGTCACAGAAACCTTTAATTACAATAATTATTTTCTTATTTTACGGGCAATGATATAGAATCAGCCCAATTTACACAACGAATCAATCAAATAGACTTTGATTGATCATATAAAATTTTGGAGATATATTATGATACTTTACAGTAACATACAGAAAAGATCGATATAACTTGGATAATGGGTCAATCGGATGGGCTCCGATGGACTATACAACGAATCAATCAAAATCATGGTAACACGGATTTTAAGATAAGGAAATACTCATAATGGGTCACATACGGTAAAGACCCTACCTTAAGGGCTGACGAAGAGGAAGCGATACACTTGCCCTTCCTAAGAACACAACATCCCAAAACAGAACTCCATTAGGGTTAGGCTCAAACAGCTGGTGTTAAACCTAAGCAATAAAATTTAAAACGACTATAACTCAACAACGACATGTCAAATGGAAAAACAGATCGCGCCAATGCGATCAAAACGTCGAAATTACCAATCAGGACGGTCAATCGGTCAATGGTCGGTCGACGGTGGCAAAAAAAAATCCAATTTCATCCAAAATCAAAAATTTTTACATCAAAATGAAGCTACAAACACCAGGAATACGAATCCGAAAACCAAACTTCAAAACTCACCTCTGATCGGCCGGGATCTACGATTTTCCGACACAAAAATCGAAACTTCCGGCCTCCGACCGTGTTCTGATGAAGATGAAACCAATGGCCGGTTGCTCGCGACGACGAGTGGAACGCAACGGTGTAGGCGGTGAGACGATCGGACGATCGATGACGATACCGAAGAAGAACGATGACGGTGAGAAGAGGAGAGGCAAGGGAAAATGGCAGAGGGGAGGGGAAAAGGGAATATTGGCAGGGAGAGGGGTATTTAACCCAGTGGGTGACGTGGCAAAAAATTTTTCCATGTCAACCCGGATGTAGGTCTCACAACCTACCCCCTTACGTAAATTTCGAGGTCGAAATTTACGTACCGTACTACTGGAGCATAGACTCCTCGATCTCCCATGAGAGCTCCTCGGAACTACCACTACGCCAAAAAACTCAAACCATAGGGACTAATCGACTGCGAAGCTGCCTGATCGACTCGTCAACGATAACCACTGGCTGAGCTAGAAACGACAAGTCACTGGCAACCTCTACCGGCGGTGCGTCCAACAGGTGTGACGGATCCCGAACGTACTTCCGTAGCATAGAAACATGGAAGACACTATGGATCCTCTCCAAGGACGGTGGAAAAGCAAGATGGTATTCCACTAGCCCGACCCGCTCGGTGATCTCATACGGTCAAATAAAATGCGGCGCTAACTTGCCTCGCTGCTGGAACCGAAGTACTCCTTTCCACGGTGCAACCTTCAGGAATACTGTGTCACCAACCTGAAACTCAAGGTCACAACGTCGGTTGTTTGCATAACTCCGCTGTCTGTCCTGAGCTGTCTGCAAACGCTGTCTGCAAACGCTGTCTGATCCAAGCCAACTGCTCTGTCTTCTGCTCTATCAACTCGGGATTGTCCAGACGTCTCTCGCCTACCTCAACCCAACACAGGGGCGTACGACAACGTCTACCATACAAGGCCTCATATGGCGCCATACCGATGCTGACTTGGAAACTATTGTTGTAGGCAAACTCTGCTAGTGGGAGACATATATCCCATGTAGTCTGTCTGTCGAGTGCACAAGCTCGAAACATATCCTCCAATGTCTGAATCGTCCTCTCTGACTGTCCATCCGTCTGCGGGTGAAAAACCGTACTGAAATTCAGACGGGTACCCAAAGCACCCTAAAACTTTCCCCAGAAGCAAGAAGTAAATCTCGGGTCTCGGTCTGAAACTATAGAGACTGGAACTCCATGGAGTCTGACGATCTCATCAATATACCGGTGAGCTAACTTCTCCGGCGTATCGGTAACTCGTACTGGCAAGAAGTGGACTGACTTGGTTGACCTGTCTACGACCACCCACACTGCGTCAAAACCTCACTGAGTCCTCGGCAAACCCACAACAAAGTCCATTGTGACATGTTCCCACTTCCATTCAAGAATCGGAAGCGATTGGAGCAGACCGGCAGGTTTCTGATGCTCGGTCTTGACCTACTGGAAAACTAAGCAATGAGCTACAAACTCAACGATGTGTCTCTTCATCCCCGACCACCAATACTGCTCTCGCAAGTCCCAATACATCTTGGTGCTGTCGGGATGAATCGAGAACATAGAACTGTGTGCCTCCGTCAAAATCAACTGATGCAACTCCTCATCTTGAGGAACACAAATTCTGCCTCGGAACGTCAGAATACCATCGTCTCGAACACTATGGTCATTGACTGTGTCACCATTATCCAGCTGCTGTCTCAACTGAATCAACACTGAGTCCTCTAACTTCTTGACTCGGATTTCCTCAAGTAAAGAGGGTTTGGCAATAATCTGAGCCAACAACGCTCCAGAACCGTCACTGTCAAGCTAGACTCGAGATGCCTTTAAGCACATAAGCATCGGAAGGTACTCTGAATGGATATACGCCAAGGAAGAAGAAGTCTTCATACTCAGTGCATCGGGAACTACGTTGTCTTTACCGGGATGATAATAGATCACAAGGTCGTAATCTTTTATCATTTCAAGCAACCTCCTCTGTCTCAAGTTAAGCTCTTTCTGAGTCAAGAGCTACTTGACACTCTTATGATCTGTGAAGACTCTGCAAGTCTTACCATATAGATAGTGGCGCCAAATCTTCAATGCGAATACCACGGCTGCTAACTCCAAATCATGTGTCGGGTAATTAAACTCGTGTGGCCTTAATTTTCGCGAGGCGTAGGCGACTACCTTCCCATCCTGCATCAGTACACAACCCAAACCATGCTTTGATGCATCACTGAAAACCACTGTAAGACCCCGAATTTTGAGTCCTAGAAGTCCAGAAGCCAGTGCAGATGAAAAGACAATTTTACCCCTGAAGAAAAGGATGTGTGATGGCCGAAATTGGTAAGATTGTTTAGTAGTTAATTTTGTTTTAAATTCCTTTAGATTTAAGTCCTTATAGATGGGTAATTTCCTTAGAAATTATCCTTATAGATAGAAAGTTGGCTTAGAGATTAAAGTCCCTAAAAATAGGGGAAGATAATTAAAGAGTTTATAGTTTAATTATCTAGTAAATTATCCTATTTAGATAAAATGATTAAAAGTAATAATCATAATTCTATACCCATTCACTATAAATAGGAAGCCAACCTCACAAAGAATTGTTCATAGAAAACCTACAAATTTCGTATAGGCTTAAAACCCTATACCTCCCCATAGCCGTCAGAATTTGCAGAAACTTTAAACCAACATAACTCCCTCATAGTTCATTGGATCTCTGCGAATAATAACTTGTTGGAAATCTCTCTTCATCCTCTTTCCAACCATCTTTGAATTTTTTTCGGGAGGTTAGTGTTTCTTTGTCTAATGTTACTTTGAAAATCTGCGGCCGAATTAGGTTTCCGCCAAATCTTCTTGAACTTCAAAATAGCATAACTTTCTACTCGTTTGTTGGAATCTTTCAAATAATATGTCGTTGGAAAGCTCTTTTCATTATCTTTCCAACCATATATAAATCGCAGCTTGGATGTAAATACTTCATTGTTTTAGGTTGAGACGAAATCGTCCTATGCCCTACTTTTAGCGACAGGTTTTGCATAGTTAATTGGAATGGTAAATTCAGGTTGATTCTTGTTAAGTTTCTGGCTATCACATCACACATCCAAGGGGGAGGTACCTGCAGCATCTGATCACTGGTTTCTGATAGGTTTGGTGAGTGGTATTGGTAAGGAAATAAGGTATTCAATTGATTATTGAATATGCGTGCTTAGTTTGTTTTGTCTTTGCCTGGTGATAATTTAGGTGGTTCGGATTTACTTAATAAAGGCAAAGGATTAGCTTATTGTTCAGAGACAAGAGAGGTAGGATCTACACCTCATCGGTTTCTCCAGAAACCCCTGTTCTTATTTGATGTTTTTGTTACCTGCCCTTGTTGTATTATTTGTGATTGGATTGTAGGGTGTGAATATAAAATTCAGAATGAGATATGAATTCCCTAGGCTATATCGAACCCCTGAGTTAGGAATTGAGTGCCTGGGATGCTATTGTCATGTGAATTGGATGTGTTGATTGTTTCCTGACATGATTGAGGATACCCCGTTGTGGTATTATGTTTTGTACTTGCCTGTGTGTGCTTGTACGTGTTTGTGTGTCAGGATCCTGTTCCGCTGGCCAGGCAGGGTAAGCACTGATGCTCCTAGTGAGAGGAGAGGTACTTACCGATTTATGGGAGGTGTATCGGTGTTGAACCAACAAGTGCACGCTGGATATCTGTCCTTGCGGGGCCAGATCCCTATCTTGCGAGATAGGAAGCCCTTATCTTGCGAGATTTGGGATGCCCTAGTTGCAGCTAGGGAAGACTTGTCCATGTGGGGCTAGTCGACTTGTCCTTGCGAGGATAAGGTGAAAGGCTTACTGATTAACTTGTGTGTTAACCATCTACCCTTTGTGCAGTAAGTCTTGGACAACAAAGGTGGAAGGGGATGACCTTTCTTCTTCATTGAGAGCGATTTTGTTGTATTTCACCTGCCTGTGTACTTCTGAACTTTCGGAAGTGTGGTCCTCCCTCAGCCATAATCTCGGCCTTAACCTCTTTTGGTTTATTGTTGATTTGCGTGAGCCCTTTAGTTGTTTAGGGACTGATCTTATGTGAATTGGGAGATTTGTGTTTAGGGATTCTGTAGATCTTATGATGCTGTGACCCTACTGAGTTTCTTGTAATCTCAAACCGTTGTTTTTACCATTTTTCAGGCTTAGGTACATTCACTGTTTGTGGTACCAGTGTGTGAGATCAAGGCTGCACGACGGGGCGATATCGCATCACATTTGCATACTTGTTACTTGCGCATATAACATGAATGAGTGGACAACTTTCTGGTTTAATTTAAGCACTCTTCTTTGCTTGCTATTTCCGAAACTTGTGAAGAATTTCTTGCTGGTTATTTGGATCCCTGTGGGACTTGTGTTATGAACCCAATGGATTGATTTAAGACTTCCGCTGATGTTTTATTTACTCCGTATGTTACCAGAACATGTGTCCAATATCATGCTCCAATTGATTGATAAGCAACAAAATAAACAAGCTTAAAATTGATATCTTATGAGTAGCCTTGTGGAATTCTAATAGGTCTTAGGTGTTATTAAGGCTTATTTGGGTTTCACGGCGGTAATGACCTTAATCGGAGTAATTAAGAATAGTTAGGAATTGGGGTCGTTACAAGTTTGATAGCGGAGCATGGTTTAGGGAATATAATTTCTTATATGCTAATTTATTTGTTGATTTTGGTGATTTCAGGTGGTGATTTCGGGTATGAACATAGGCACACACTCACTCACCTAGGGGCTAATACTGAAAGGGAACTAAGGCTAAAGTGGGATTAAGTTGTAAAGTTTAAATGATAACAATAATAAACTAATATGCTGATTGTTCATATGCCTTCATATGTTTTCTTGTCATTACCGAATGTGTATGCATGTGTATGGTGATGTGTATGATGTGTGAGTCTATACTTGCTTGATGTTTGATGATGATTTCTATGAGTGTTGATGTAATTGCCTAGTGTGCATTGCATGTGTGCATGTGATTTCCAAAAATCTGTATTTTGTTTTCCAGCATATGCGTATCGTCCGGTGCATGCCTCTCCACCAGGTACCACTCCTTTTACTAGTATTGTATTTAGTATATGTTGAGTAGTAAAAGTATAATCGAGTAGTATGACACGCTCAAGACAACAAATGGACCAACGAGGTAGGTCTGAGATTCAGACCGAACAGCAACAAGTTATAACTTAATGGTATTCAAAAAAAAAAAAAAAAAAAACCTTTCACGCGTTGGTCAGTGGAAGCGTTTGAGACTAGAGCATTTGACTGAAGAGAAGGTCGAAGAGCTGATTTGCATGCTTCCGAAAACACTGGCAATTGCTATTGCTGGCTGTTTCATAGATGAAGCATTTGAAGACGCGCATGCTTGAACGAGAATGGTCTCCTCTGATTGTCGATGAATCTCACATGTGCGCTGTTCAAAGAAAAAGTCCGAGCCAATGGAGATAAAAGTTGTTCTTGACATTGCTGTAATGATGAAGAAGAAGTACCAGCCGGTGAAGTCTCAGCTCAAGGTCAACAGGAAGAGCTCTCGGGTGAAGGGAAACAAAAGAGTAACAGTATACAATCCCTTAAACGAGTCAAAAGTGCTACTGCTCTTGCCACTTTGACTGCTACTCCTTAAACGAGGAAGTGAACTGAAACAGTAATTAGAACTAGTTTAACGAGTGCCTTGGAGACATGAGAAAACGCCGGCTCAGCTACAAGCTACGGAAGATGCTGCCGAGGTGCTGCTCAACCATCAAGATGAATCCCTGGCGGGAAGATGCAGATAATCATCCTACCGTGCCACCTATGCTGCCTGTGCAAGACAAGAGCACTCCACTTCATCCAAGCAAGCGAATAGAGCTCATCGATACACTGATTGAGGAGAACGATCAGCGAATGATCATGCAAGACGGCTCGTCAGTTAAGCTAGGAAGAGGGAGAGGAGCGGTCTTCGTTCTTAGGCTGCTCTGTGCCTTTCACAGACAGGAGAGAGGATTGCCATGCATGCATCGTATTCTGCTAAAAAAAAAATAATAATAAAAAAAAAATATATCTAAACGGAAGAGGACCAAGAGGAGAAGGGGTGCACCATGCGCAAGCAGTAGCAGAGAGTTAAAACCCAGACCACCGCGGAGCAGCATCCCTACTGAGGGACAAAGAGCTTACGAAAGATAAAAATATTGAGATACGGAAGATCAAAAAGTTGATCAAGGCATTGGAATCTGCTAGAGGGCGCAGGCTCACCATCGGTTAACAATGGCCGCAGCATCTAATGGCAACGAGTACTTCGAGCTGGATTTTGATTCTGCGAGGGAGTCGTTTGCACAGCCATCGAACGAGGATACAGAAGAGGAGGACGAGGACCTAGTGTTATGGGAGGCTATCTCTTGGTTTCCGTCGCAGGAGCAAGGTACCACTGCGATTCTGAAAGGGGACTTACACTCCATCTGTTCTTACATGTTGGTTTCAATGTTTGATCCGAGCTTCAGTCTCGTCACCCATGAACCGAAGGAATGCCATGTAGACAGGAGCCATGCCAAGTTGGAAGGCTTCAAAGTGAAGGCAGAAGGATTGTCCAAAACAATGGAAAACCTGAAGAAAATATGATCAGTGTTCCAATGGATCCATTTCATAACAAAAGCTCAGACAGAATTCTATGGCAGAAGGCACTAACAACTATTAACACAAAGGAATATTTCTGTGATTTCCGTCAGCATCCTGCGTGCATAGCCACTTTATGATCATCTCTCAGATGCGAAACCAGAAAGGCAATATCTCCAACGACAAAGCATTCTGAGCCCGCATATGGACAATTATATGGTCTGAAATTGCAACCAGCTTCATGCTTCAATTTGCTATAATATGAGAATATCTCTGGACATCCCAGGTTGAAATATTTGCATGGCAATTTAAGCGGCTCAGCCACCTTCTCAAGTGCTAAACACCTAATAACGCCGAGCTTGGCTAGTAAACATGTGCAAATATATGGGCATCAGCCCTTTTGGAACTGATGCATCTACGTTTCATGCTCCAGAAAAGAATACAAGGGATCAAGAATGATGATAAAATGATTCGAGCAAAGGGTATAGAATCCCTTTCAGAAACCGAGCTTCATCAGGCTTGTAGAGATCGTGGATTGTATGGATTGCTTTCAGTGGAGGAAATGCGCCAGCAGTTGTGTGATTGGCTAGATGAGGTCGTTGATACTGTCCAGGTGACTTCCATGCCATCTGAAGCTTCTGTTTCAGAGAGAAGAAGAAAGTTGGAGTTCCTAGAGATGCAAGAAGAACTGATCAAGGAGGAAGACATATATAGCTTGTTAGAATATCACGGGTTTATGACAAATGAGTAATGAAGGTGCACCAGAAGGTTGAAGGGTTGGGAACAAATGCCAACTTTGCTTCTTATGATGGAAAGGATTAAAAGGGAGTTCGAAGCTCATGCTGGGAGTGCAATCCACAGACCAGCTGCCAATATTATCTTGAATAAAAATGGTAGGACATTGTTTCAGTACGCAATCGAGTTGGAACTTAACACCATGCGAAAGAAGACCTCTACAAGTTGCTTTCTTAAAGTTGATAATGAGATTGGAGGAAAAGCTGGCATAGACATGATTGAAGGTGATGAAGATGCTTCTGATGGTAGTGGTGGGTCCATAGCACCAGAAATTGTTGGATCCACAGCTGTGGTGGCTATAGGTCTGTTTCGGATGATGGGATCAATTGCAAGAGATATGGTTATGGCTAAAACATATGGATCAGCAACACTGTTGATTATATTCTTATTGGATAGATTTATTATTCCGGAAAAGCATGATTAAACCTTGGTGGAGTTGGGCTTATTGGGTGTCGCCACTAACCTATGGGCAACGTGCCATTTCTGTCAATGAATTTGCGGCTGACAGATGGATGCAGAGATCTGCTATTGGGAACACTAAAGTTGGATACAACATCCTTCAACAACTAGTTCAACATCAGCGATCACAAAAGCAGCAAAGTCAGCACCGCCAGCATATATTGAAGAGTGATGCCTTTTTCCAGCATCGTGCTCAGTGGCATCTGATTAAAAAAAAGGGGCATGCTCTGGCATCTTTCCAAATACCAGTGGAACTATTCTATGCAGTTTGTGTAAACAGGATTGTTAAGTAGCTTTTCTCAACTACAGTTGCCAGTTGCATTCTTTGTGCCTTTGTCACGATATTGAGTCAGTTGACTTGTCATGTGGGAGGAGTTATTCACTATTTCTGAGGGAGAATATTTTAAAGATGGAAGCTGCTGCTGCGAAGTTTGAAAAGGAAGAAAGCCTATCAGAGAAGAGTCAATGGCCGTTAAGGGATGGTGATGATCTGTATTTATACCCATGCTCAACTAAGTTTCAAACTATTGCAGATGAATATTCTCCTCATTGTGAGATAAACTTTACTGCTGAGTCCAATGCATCAAATCGGGATCATCCACAAGAGTTTGACAACTCTTTGTTATTCACATGGAGCACTGAAAAGTCTGGACAGGAAATATCAAGAACTTTTGATTCTTTCTATGCTTCGGTTCCCAGTTCTTTAGGAAAGCCAGCTCAAAGATCTTTTGAAGTGAACAACGAAAAGGAGCACAATGAGAATAGTGTAGGAAATATTGATTCTAAAATGATCTTTGAAGTATCACAGAGAGCATGCAAATCCTCCGTATCCTCACTGTCACGAGATAAATGCTCAAGTGTACCCTTGCGTTTATTGATGATGGTGGTGATGATGATGATGATGTTCTTGGTAATTGATGAAGATGAGACAGGTGAAACAGCTGAAAGTGGAGAAAAAATAGATGATTCGGATACAATTGGAGAAGCAGAAGAAGGTGCCAAAGTACAGGCTGAAGATTCTGAAAATTTTTCAGAGAAAGGCTTAAGTGATAAAGATGGACACGTGGGGGACAATGACCAAATTGAGACTTTTGATGATTCAAAAGATGAAGAACTACCTAATATTAATCAAGCAAATGAAAACAACGTATTTCACATTTCAATGCTAAGAAAGAATATGTGAGATCCTGCTAATGTGTTTAAAGAATCGCTAGTTGAAGTTGCTGAAGACCTATCCTATCCCTTACAGCCAGTTGTCATACTAGATCGGTCAGTTCGGTAGCCTCGAAGTCGAAACGTACCTATGGTACGAGTTGTTTGGCGTAATGGCCAAATTGAGGAGCAGTTTTGGGAGACTGAGGAGTCTATGCATGCAAAATTTCCTTACTTGTTTGATTAGGTACTTATGTTGAAAAATTTCGAGGACGAAATTCTTATAAGGAGGGGAGGATGTAAGACCCCGAATTTTGAGTCCTAGAAGTCCAGAAGCCAGTGCAGGGAAAAAACGATTTTGCCCCTGAAGAAAAGGATGTGTGATGGCCGAAATTGGTAAGATTTTTTAGTAGTTAATTTTGTTTTAAATTCCTTTAGATTTAAGTCCTTATAGATGGGTAATTACCTTAGAAATTATCCTTATAGATAGAAAGTTGCCTTAGAGATTAAAGTCCCTAAAAATAGGGGAAGATAATTAAAAAGTTTAGAGTTTAGTTATCTAGTAAATTATCCTATTTAGATAAAGTGATTAAAAGTAATAATCATAATTCTATACCCATCCACTATAAATAGGAAGCCAACCTCACAAATAATTTTTCATAGAAAACCTACAAATTTCGTATAGGCTTAAAACCCTATACATCACCATAGCCGTCAGAATTTGTAGAAACTTTAAACTAGCATAACTCCATCATAGTTCATTGGATCTCTGCGAATAATAGCTTGTTGGAAATCTCTCTTCACCCTCTTTCCAACAATAATTGGAGTTTCTACGGGAGGTTAGTATTTCTTTGTCTAATGTTACTTTGAAAATCGGCGGCCGAATTAGGTTTCCGCCAAATCTTCTTGAACTTCAAAATAGTATAACTTTCTACTCGTTTGTTGGAATCTTTCAAATAATATGTCGTTGGAAAGATCTTTTCATTTTCTTTCCAATAATATATAAATAGAAGCTTGGATGAAAATACTTCGTTGTTTTAGGTTGAGACGAAATCGTCCTATGCCTTACTTTTAACGACAGGTTTTGCATAGTTAAATGAAATGGTAAATTCAGGTTGATTCTTGTTAAGTTTCTGGCTATCACATCACACATCCAAGGGGGAGGCACCTGCAGCATCTGATCTCTGGTTTCTGATAGGTTTGGTGAGTGGTATTGGTAAGGAAATAAGGTATTCAATTGATTTTTGAATATGCGTGCTTAGTTTGTTTTGTCTTTGCCTGGTGATAATTTAGGTGGTTCGGATTTACTTAATAAAGGCAAAGGATTAGCTTATTGTTCAGAGACAAGAGAGGTAGGATCTACGCCTCATCGGTTTCTCCAGAAATCCCTGCTCTTATTTGATGTTTTTGTTACCTGCCCTTGTTGTATTATTTGTGATTGGATTGTAGGGTGTGAATATGAAATTCAGAATGAGATATGAATTCCCTAGGCTATATCGAACCCCTGAGTTAGGAATTGAGTGCCTGGGATGCTATTGTCATGTGATTTGGATGTGTTGATTTTTTCCTGACATGATTGAGGATACCTCGTTGTGGTATTATGTTTTGTACTTGCCTGTGTGTGCTTGTACGTGTTTGTGTGTCAGGATCCTGTTCCGCTGGCCAGGCAGGGTAAGCACTGATGCTCCTAGTGAGAGGAGACGTACTTACCGATTTATGGGAGGTGTATGGGTGTTGAACCAGCAAGTGCACGCTGGATATCTGTCCTTGCGGGGCCGGATCCCTGTCTTGCGAGACAGAAAGCCCTTATCTTGCCGGATTTGGGATGCCCTAGTTGCGGCTAGGGAAGACTTGTCCATGTGGGGCTAGTCGACTTGTCCTTGCGAGGATAAGGTGAAAGGTTTACTGATTAGCTTGTGTGTTAACCATCTATCCTTTGTGCAGTAAGTCTTGGACAACACAGGTGGAAGGGGATGACCTTTCTTCTTCATTGCGAGCGATTTTGTTGTATTTCACCTGCCTGTGTACTTCTGAACTTTCGAAAGTGTGGTCCTCCCTTAGCCATAATCTCGGCCTTAACCTCTTTTGGTTTATTGTTGATTTGCGTGAGTCCTTTAGTTGTTTAGGGACTGATCTTATGTGAATTGGGAGATTTGTGTTTAGGGATTCTGTAGATCTTATGATGCTGTGACCCTACTGAGATTCCTGTAATCTCAAACCGTTGTTTTTACCATTTTTCAGGCTTAGGTACATTCACTGTTCGTGGTACCAGTGTGTGAGATCAAGGCTGCACGGCGGGGCGATATCGCATCACATTTGCATACTTGTTACTTGCGCATATAACATGAATGATTGGACAACTTTCTGGTTTAATTTAAGCACTCTTCTTTGCTTGCTATTTCCGAAACTTGTGAAGAATTTCTTGCTGGTTATTTGGATTCCGATGGGACTTGTATGTTATGAACCCAATGGATTGATTTAAGACTTCCGCTGATGTTTTATTTACTCCGTATGTTACCAGAACATGTGTCCAATATCATGCTCCAATTGATTGATAAGCAACAAAATAAACAAGTTTAAAATTGATATCTTATGAGTAGCCTTGTGGAATTCTAATAGGTCTTAGGTGTTATTGAGGCTTATTTGGGTTTCACGACGGTAATGACCTTAATCGGAGCAATTAAGAATAGTTATGAATTGCGGTCGTTACAACCACATACTCCTTACCACTGACCGGTAAGGTAAGAATAGGAGCGGAAACCAATCTGGACTTCAACTCCTCAAAACTCTGTTGACACTCATCGGACTACACAAATGGTTCACCTTTACGTGTCAAATGAGTCAACGGTTCTGCCAACGTCGAGAAGTTCTCCACAAATCATCGGTAATAACCGGCTAAACCTAGAAAACTTCGTATCTCAAGCACATTACGGGGAGGTTCCCATGATACAACAGTCTCGATCTTCTTGGGATCTACCAATACTCCTCTAGCCGACACAACATGTCCCAAGAAATCGACTTCTCGTAACCAGAACTCGCACGTAGAGAACTTGGCGTATAAGTGTCTCCAATACCATCCTCAAATTCTTAGAATGCTCCTCCTCTGACTTTGAATAAATGAGGATGTCATCAATGAAGACAATCACAAATCGATCAAGGTACTCCCGGAATACTCGGTTCATCAGATCCATGAAGATGGCCGGTGCATTCGTCAACCTGAATGGCAAGACCAGGAACTCGTAGTGCCCGTAACGAGACCTGAAAGCCGTCTTCGGAACATCTGACTCTCGCACAAGCAGCTGATGATATACCGAACGCAAGTCAATTTTGGAAAAGACTGACGCTGTAACGACCCTAATTCCTAACTATTAGTAATTGCTCCGATTAAGGTCATTACCGCCGTGAAACCCTAATAAGCCTCAATGACACCTAAGACCTATTAGAATTCCACAAGGCTACGCATAAGATACCGATTTTAAGCTTGTTTATTTTGTTGCTTATCAATCAATTGGAGCATGATATTGGACACACGTTCTAGTAACATACGGAGTAAATAAAAACATCAGCGAAAGTCTTAAATTAATCCATTGGGTTCATAACACACAAGTCCCATAGGGATCCGAATAACCAGCAAGAAATTCTTCACAAGTTTCGGAAATAGCAAGCAAAGAAGAGTGCTTAAAATAAACCAGAAAGTTGCCCAATCATTCATGTTATATGCGCAAGTAACAAGTAAGCAAATGTGATGCGATATCGCCCCGCCGTGCAGCCTTGTTCTTACACTCTGGTACCACAAACAGTGGATGTACCTAAGCCTAAAAAATGGTAAAAACAACGGTATGAGATTACAAGAATCTCAGTAGGGTCGCAGCATCATAAGATCTACAGAATCCCTAAACACAAATGTCCCAATTCACATAAGATCATTCCTAAACAATTAAAGGGATCACGCAATTCAAAAATAAACCAAACGAGGTTAAGGCCGAGATTATGGCTGCGGGAGGACCACACTTCCGAAAGTTCAGAAGTACACAGGCAGGTGAAATACAACAAAATCGCTCTCAAAGAAGAAGAAAGGCCATCCCCTTCCACCTGTGTTGTCCAATACTTACTGCACAAAGGGTAGATGGTTAACACGCAAGCTAATCAGTAAGCCTTTCACCTTATCCTCGCAAGGACAAGTCGACTAGCCCCACACGGACAAGTCTTCCCTAGTCACATACCTACTAGGGCATCCCAAATCTCGCAAGATAAGGGCTTCCTGTCTCGCAAGACAGGGATCCGGCCTCACAAGGACAGATATCCAGCGCAAGCTTGCTAGTTCACCTCCCACACAACTCCCACAAACCGGTAAGAACCTCTCCTCTCCCTAGGAGCATCAGTTCTTACCCTGCGTGGCCACCGGAACAAGATCCTGACACACAAACACGTACAAGCACACACAGGCAAGTACAAAGCATAATACCACAACAGGGTATCCTCAATAACGTCAGAAAACAATCAACACATCCAATTCATATAATAATAGCATCCCAAGCACTCAATTCCTAACTCAAGGGTTCGATACAGCCTAGGAGATTCATATCTCATTCCGAATTTCATATTCTCACCATATAATCCAATCGCAAGCAATACAACAAGGGTAGACAACAACAACATCAGAAAAGAGCAGGGGTTTCTGGAGAAACCGATGAGGCCTAGATCCTACCTCTCTTGTCTCTGAACAATAAGCTAATCCTTTGCCTTTATTAAGTAAATCCGAACCACCTAAATTATCACCAGGCAAAGACAAAACAAACTAAGCATGCATATTCAATAATTAATTGAATACCTTATTTCCTTACCAATACCACTCACCAAACCTATCAGAAACTAGTGATCAGATGCTGCAGGTGCCTCCCCCTTGGATGTGTGATGTGATAGCCAGGAACTTAACAAGAATCAATCTGAATTTACCATTTCAATTAACTATGCAAATCCTGTCGCTAAAAGTAGGACATAGGACGATTTCGTCTCAACCTTTAACATCTTAGACCAAAAGATCTTTCCAACGAGATATTATTTGCAAGATTCTGACAAACGACCAAAAAGTTATGCTACTTTGAAGTTCAAGAAGATTTGGCGAAAACCTAATTCCGCCGCCGATTTTCAAAGTAACTTTAGACAAAGAAATACTAACCTCCTGAAAAAAAAAAAATATTTTTGGAAAGAGGATGAAGAGAGCTTTCCAACAAGCTATTACTCGCAGAGATCCGACGAAAGATGAGTGAGTTATGCTAGTTTGAAGTTTCTGCAAATTATGGTGGCTATAGGGAGGTATAGGGTTTTAAGCCTATACGAAATTTGTAGGTTTTCTATGAATAATTCTTTGTGAGGTTGGCTTCCTATTTATAATGAGAGGGTATAGAATTATGATTACTACTTTTAATCACTTTATCTAAATAGGATAATTTACTAGATAACTAAACTCTAAACTCTTTAATTATCTTCCCCTACTTTTAGGGACTTTAATCTCTAAGGCAACTTTCTATCTATAAGGATAATTTCTAAGGAAATTACCCATCTATAAGGACTTAGATCTAAAGGAATTTAAAACAAAATTAACTACTAAACAATCTTACCAATTTTGGCCGTCACACATCCTTTTCTTCAGGGGCAAAATCGTCTTTTCACCTGCACTGGCTTCTGGACTTGTAGGACTCAAAATTCGGGGTCTTACAGACATATTTACAAATTATAATATGGCAGATAAGCACGGAAAACATGGCACAGTAAATAACGGAGCAACATTCAAAACAGCGGAAGTCTTATTACAATAACACAAGACAAACAAGTGAAACCATAACTCACAAGCCCCAAGTATCTGAAAATGAAACCAAAAGTCCAAACAATAAATATTCAATAGTGTGCCAATAAAACCATACATGTGCAGATGCTATAGTTCCAGCGAGTAGTCCCGACGCTCACACTGAAACAGCTACTGATCACGATCTAGTCCTGGGAGGAAAAAACAAAAACGAAGGGGGTGAGATTTTCGAGAATCTCAGTAGGGGACAACAAGGTGAACTTATCAAAGGAGATGAGCAACAAGGTGAACTTATTATAGGAGAGGAGCAACAAGGAACTCATTAATTCAACGCTAAACCTATGAATTCTCAAAACTTTAAATTTACTGTTTAGTTTATAAAACGTTTACTTACTGGACCCGGAAACAACATAGAACTCAACAAGGGTCAATAGGAAAACATGGGCGGACTGCAAATCACTTCCCGAGTAACCCTCGCTAAAGGGAAACCGGAAGCCCACTGGTAGGTTTTACATATATACTTTTAAAACATTTACATACATAGCCCATTCTACCAGTGTTGTCCGAGACTAGATTGATTAATAAAACTTTATACGTAAAAGATCAACTAGTCCTCTCAGATCATCCTGCGAAGCAAGGAACATACAACATCCATACACCTCCCAACAGATGAGTGTCTCTCCGCTTACTCTCAGAGACAGAGCACTCACCACGTTTGGCCAAACGGAACATAAGTGACATGAAAACTTACATACTTTAACTTACATATAAAGAAAATTGGCAAGGAGAGGGGTATTTAACCCAGTGGGTGACGTGGAAAAATATTTTGCCACATCAACCCGGATGTAGGTCTCACAAGTCAAGTGCTGGAACACACATTTGAATCGAACTACAAGTCATACTCATCTATAATCATAGCTTATTATATTTGATCTTGTGATTAGTGTATTTGATAAGATATTTTTATCAATTGTATAAAATATCTCAATTTTCCCCATAAGCCTGATTCAGCATTTCTGATGGATTCCACAAGTTGACTTTAATCTGTAATTATTATATTTTTATATTTTTTATATTTGTAAACGTGTTAAACAAATCCCATGTCGCATTATAATTTAATTAAAATATAGTGCACTCAAAATCAACTCAAAGGCTCCCTAAGAGCCCCCACAACTCAAGAATTCAATATATATAAATATTCTCACGATGCATTTCAATCACATCGCAAACATGCATATAGGTCCATAATAAACATTTTATGCATCATAAATATGCCTCACACATAATGAACCTAGCATGCCAAATCATTCATCAATGCACATATTGCCTCCATTAAAAAAATAAGCATTTACCAATTTTAATTAATTAAACAAAATAATTTCGTGCATGCAAATAAAACATAGTCTCCCCACCTCTTGATGCACCGATAAGTCAACGGCAATACCTTTTCCCTTATCGACCACTGAAGCACCACCTAAACAACTATACACACAAAAAGATACTACGAACAAAGCCAAAAATAATACACAAACCTTGTCTACAATAGACTAACAACCTAACTCAAGCAATGGAATCAACCAATTTCATCCAATTCAACAAAAACACAAATTTCCCAAAATTACTAAAATTACCATCGAAAACTCTAAATGATCATCCATAGATTAATTGATGTTTTCGTGCAATCTAAAACATCAGGCCATCACGGGAAACATCTAAGCATGCTAAAACAACCTAAGAAAATGGAAGAAATTAAGCATTTACCCTAAAATTGGAATTTCACTAAAAATACCCAAATTAAAATAAAATCTCCATAATCAACCAAAATACCAGTGAAAATCTGTAGAGAAGAGTTAGGTTTATGATTTGGAACAAGTCTCAATCGCTAATTTTAAATAGAAATGAATTGGTGAAGAGAATTAGAATTTGAAATAAAAAAAGAAAGAAAAGAGACCTTACCTTGGCTTGTTATCGAGAGAAAGGAAAGGAAGGGGGGTTCTTTGTTTTTCTGTCCACTCACATGTAGAAGAGGGGAAAAAGAAGGTAAAGGGTATTTTTGAAATTATAGCTCCCTTTGACTATTTGACTTTGATTTTTTTTTGAAAATATTCTTAAAATCTGAAATAAATATAAAATGACCCGTATATGCCCCAAGTGAGCCAAAATAAAATTTATAGCTTAAAATGTGAAAATCAGGCTTTTAAAATGTAATTAGGCTCGAAAAACAGAAATCGGACCCATAAAAGGTAAGTCGGCTCAAAGATCTCAAGTGTATTTGATGAAATATTTTTATCAATTGTATAAAAGATCTCAAGTGTCCCCATCAGCCTTGATTTAGCATTTCTGAGAAATTACCACAAGTTGACTTTAATCAGTAATTATTATATTTTTATATTTTTTATATTGATTGATTACGAAATTATCAGAATTTATATTTTAAAAAATATTATTGAAAATTTTGAAGATGATGTTTTACAAACCATGCGTAAATTATTCTATTCTTTTCTCTCTGAGGGCTATTTTTTTTATACCTTGTTTTATTAATTGATAAAATGATCAGAAAGACTTGGGAAAAAACAAGAGTAGTTAATGGAGCTATATAAAAAATTGGGTTTTGGAGATTGTCCACCGACGAAGCTTATTTATGGAAAGAAGTGGCAAATGAGCTGTAAGATCCAGATCTGATCCTCCCGAATTATCTTCTGCGACAAAATAGGGTTGTGGTCAGGAGTATGGTATGGAGGGTCATGTGTGGACTGCAAGCCTTGCTCTTGGCTTATCCTATCCTTTATGACTGTGTCAGCCATTAGTTATAAATTTAATATTTGAAACATTACTACGGACCAGTCTCTGTCGTCCCGGACCATGCTCGATTTTTTCTTTAACTACTAGCCAAAAATAGTAATTTCTTAACAATTGAGGTAGGGAGCTCAGCTATAAATCCAAGCATCTCTCACCACTCCCATGCCAAGCTATCCTCTTAGGTTACACTCATAGTTTCAGAAAGTACTGCATCGATGGAGCTTCATCTCCTTCCCATCTTCGCTCTGCTATGCGTAAGTATCATACAGTACTAGAGTTTCTCCTTCAAGTACGTAGCTAGCTGTGTCTTTATAACATTGACTATTAACTCCACGTGTAAACTGAAGAACTTTTTTATTGCATGGCAATGGCAGCTTGTGCTGGTTGGAACCAATGCTTCCTCACCTGCTGAGGATTACTGGCATTCTGTGTTGCCAAACACTCCAATGCCACAACCGATACATGATCTTTTGGAGCTGCGTCAGTTTTTAATACCACTTCATCTATTTCATCCTGTTGGAATAATTAATTGTAATGGAATGGAATATATACTTATTGATCCTCGTAATGTTATCATGCAGATGCGGGAAACGAGTCTCCAGATGCTAAGAATTTCTCAAATGTCAAGAAGTCACTTCCCCTGATATACTATGCTGTTGACAAACGCCAAAAACTCTCAGATATCAAGAAGTCACTTCCCCTGATATACTACGCTGCTCAAGACGACATTGATCTTGCAAAAGCTGACTTGACCCACAGAACTCTATTCTATAAGTATAACGATATCCATCCCGGCCAAAAGCTTACAATTGCCTTTTATAACGCTGGGAACAAAGTCCCTTTCTTGCCCCGTGACCTTGCCGAGTCAGTACCCTTTTCCAGCGATAAACTGGAGGAGATTCTGGAACTTTTCTCTATCGACCCCAACTCACCAGAAGCTCCCATCGTGGCTGATACTATAAATGACTGCGAGGACCCCAAAAGGAAAGGAGAGGACAAATACTGCGCCAGCACTTTGGAGTCTTTGATTGATCAAAATGTAGCGAGGCTTGGCACAAATATCAGGGTTGTTTCAACCCCGGTGGGAAAGAGACAAGAGTATACTATTTTGCCAGGAATAAAGATGGTTGCAAACGACAGGATATCCATATGCCACAGAGAGAGATATCCTTATGCAGTATATTATTGCCATGAAATCAAAGAGACAGAGGTCTACAGGGTTCCACTTTTGGGGGCCGATGGCACCAGAGTCAGTGCAGTAACAATTTGCCACAAGGATACATCAGGTTGGAGCCAAGGTCATCTTGCCTTCCAAATCCTGAAAATAGAGAAACCAGGGCCACCTGTTTGTCACTTCGTTGGTGGTGACACCCTGGTTTGGTTCCAGATCAGTGATCTTGGGCATGTGTCCGTTTGATGCCAACCTCTCTAAACAAATATATATATATGGTCTGCTACTTGTACCAGCAACTCGCATGCTTTGTACTTGTACCAATAATGGTGGGCTTGCTTGGTGAATATGGATGTTTGAAGTCACCAAAGTAGTTGCATGTGTGTATGAAATCTTTACTCTTTCTGTTAGTGCATTCTATCGCTCAATGGGCTTGGAAATGTATATACGCGTGGTAGATCACAAGTGTAATGTTAAGTCGGGCTTCTAATCACATAGTCCAAAATATACAATTTGTTATAAATGATCCATAACTATGACTTTCCAACTCATTTTCGATGTGGAAAGTATATATGCGCGTGAAAGATCACAACTGTAATACTAAGTTGGGCTTATAATCACATAACTCACACAAAAAAAACAACTTGTTATAAGTAATCCATGACCATGACCTCCCAACTCCTTTTCGATGTGTTGTGCTTTTCGATGTGAGATTGGGTAATTTAACCCCCTAGTCAGCCTAACGTAATTGACTTGCGCCTAGATGTGAACTCAACACACAATACGGCCCAAGCCTACCCGGAAGAAGGAGCGAGATTGATTCTGCTACCATTTGTCATGATCCGGCCCTCGATCTCCTGGCCCAACGGGCCCGTTTGTGTATGTGCGTGTGATATCACAGCTGCAATGCTGAGTTGGGCTTCTAACTACATGTCCCAAAAGATGCACTTTGTTACAAACCATTCATTCACATAATATATATATAAGCCCAAGACTTTCCCCACTCTTTTCCGATATGAGATTGAGTAACTTGACCCCTATGCAGGCTGTGTGAGGACCCGAACCCGGTAATTGGGCTCCTCACTGCCGTGCAATCCCAATTGGCCCAACTCATGGGTCAATCGAAACCACACAAGTCTTATTCTCAAAACAAATTTATAAAATATATATAAATATATATAAATTTGAAACTTTTTATTTTCTATAAAAAAGAGCATGTATTTAAACGAAATCCTCGACAAAACATAATAAATCACGGAGTACAATCACAAACAGCGGAAGTTTTAATCTCACACACAATAGGCCACAAGACCCCAAATATGCATCGTCAAAATAAATCCAATCAACCCAATCCCATTAAGGGGTCACAATTGCAATGAGCAAGCATAATAAAATCCAAATTACAAAAGAAAGTGTCGAGTTTTCAAACGTGTCTTATGCAAAAGTCCAGCCCTATGACAAACTAGAAATCTCGACCTCAAAAGGAAGTCAGCTACTTAAGGTCTCAATCTAGTCCTGAAAAACAGCAACAAGAGGGGGGTGAGATCTCGAGAACCTCAATGAGAGTCACAGCGTCATAAAAAAATCCGGTGGAATAGAGGCATAATCGAAAACAAGTATAAACGTTTTATAATAAAATCACAGTAATTCCATGATGCTATTCTTGTAAACAACCTCACATGTAAATATAGTTAAATGCACATGCATGAGTTTGATAATATATACATGTATCTCAGGCCCATGCCCAATTAGGAAACCAATCCAAAATCTCATTCTCGGGGGCTACTATGCCAAAAACTATCGGGGTGGACCTCTAAAACCACTTCACTGACAACCCCGGCCAAAGGGAAATCGAAAGCCCACTTGTGGTTAATTTAATGCACATTTTCAAAATAAGTATAAGTGTCCCCTACCACCAGTGTCGTCCTCGGGTAAAGTGGAGAAATCACATTATCACACAATTCCCGACTCACACACAACTCAAAAAGTCCGAAGGCACATGTAGCCTACCACATCACACACTCACGTAAGGCATACACAATCCATCCATACTCCTAGGCAAGGGACTATCATTCTATCTAAGGATACTCATCCACTTACCTTCGTATTGGCCAAGCACAGTTCATCAATTCCAGGTTACACCTAGAAATTATATATATACATATGCTTTGCAAACATGTAGAACAAATCCCAAATCACATTATAATTTAATTAAAATATAGTGCACTCAAAATCAACTCAAAGGCTCCCTAAGTGCACGATGCATTTCAATCACATCGCAAACATGCATATAGGTCCATAATAAATATGCCTCACACATAATAAACCCAGCATACCAAGTCATTCATCAATGCACATATTGCCTCCATTCAAAATAAACATTTACCAATTTTAATTAATAAAAAAAATAATTTCGTGCATGTAAATAAAAAAAATTTCCTTCCTTTCTCCCGATAACAAGCCAAGGTAAGGTCTCTTTTCTTGTTATAAAGAGAAAGGAAGGAAATTTGTTTTTCTGCCAACTCACGTGTAGAAGAGGGGAAAAAGAAGGTAAGGGTTTTTTTTGAAATTATAGCTCCCTTTGACTCTTTGACCTCGATTTTGACTTTGACTTTGACTTTTTTTTTTGAAAACATTCTTAAAATTTGAAATAAATATAAAATGACCCATATATGCCCCAAGTGAGCCAAAATAAAATTTAAAAACTCAAAATATGAAAATCATGCTTTTAAAACGTAACTGAGCTCGAAAAACAGAAATCAGGTCCATCAAAGATAAATCTGCTCAAAGATTTCCGGCCACTCAAAATAGACCTCCAAAACTCATACGCGAGTCAAAGAAGTAGAAATCGATATATCCACTGGACTCAAGCCTCGAACAACAACCAATCGACTAATTATTCTAATGCACGTTAAAACTCTGAAACGACACGTCAAGCAAATTATCGACACACTACCAACGACATGACATTCTAGACATTCTAAACCCGACACCTAAGCTCTATGACTATGTCAAGGTCACTCGGCCAAAAGGTCAACTTTGACGGTCAACTGTTCAACTCACTTAAACCGACCAATCAGAAAAAATCGGACTGAATGCAAGTGCTGACTAAACTCCCAGAAGGTCAAGGTCTCACATCTTCCCCTCCTTATAGGAATTTTGTCCCCGAAATTCACTTACAGGAATCCTCAAACAAATGCGGATACTACTAACTTATCAACTGCTTTGGCTCCCAAGTCCGTTCCTCCATACGGTCACTACACCACAAAACATAAACCATATGTACACTATGACTGCGCAACTATCTCACCGCTCTATCCAC
This sequence comes from Passiflora organensis, assembly GCA_019739055.1. Classification (NCBI taxonomy): domain Eukaryota; kingdom Viridiplantae; phylum Streptophyta; class Magnoliopsida; order Malpighiales; family Passifloraceae; genus Passiflora; species Passiflora organensis. The sequence continues at coordinate 20,979,220 of JAEPBF010000009.1, forward strand.
TATGGCTACTGGTTGAGTCAAATAAGACAAATAATTGGCAGTCTCGATCGGTGGTGTCTCCAAGATATGAGATGGATCCGGCACGTACTTCCTCAACATGGACACATGGAAGACATTATGGATCCTCTCTAACTCTGGTGGTAACTAGGCCAACTATGTTAACAATACGGTAGAGACCAATATACCTTGGAGCTAGATTGCCCCGCTGCTGACATCTGATCACTCCCTTCCATGGCACGACTTTCAAGAATACTTTATCATCCACTGCAAACTCCAAGTCTCGCCTACGATGATCTACATAACTCTTCTATCGACTCTGTGCTGCTCTCAACTGCTCTCTAATCAAAGCAACCTAGTGAGTAGCTTGGTCTACTGACTCCGGACTGTCAAGACGCCTCCCACCAATCTCATCCCAACATAACGAAGTACGACACCTACGTCCATACAGTTCCTTGTACAGTGCCATACCAATACTCCTTTGAAAGCTGTTGTTATAGGCAAACTCCAGTAAGGGTAAGCACCGATCCCAAGTGGTCTGCCTATCCAACACACAAGCTCTGAGTATATCCTCCAAGATCTGTATAGTCCGCTCTGACTGATCATCTTTCTGTGGATGGAAGGCTATACTCAACCTCAGTTCTGTACCCAATGCTTGGTGGAACTTCTCCCAAAATCGAGAAGTGAATCTCAGATCCCGATCTGACACTATAGTAACAGACACACCATTCAATCTTACAATCTCATCTATGTACCTCGATGCTAGCCTCTCTGGGGTATCTGTCACTCTGATGGGGAGGAAGTGCGCAGACTTGGTGAGTCTGTCCACTATCACCCATATGGCATTGTATCCTCGCTGCACACGTGGTAAACCTACCACAAAGTCCATAGTGATATGCTCCTACTTCCACTATGGAATGGGAAGCGGCTGTAACATGCCTGCTGATCTCTGATGTTCGGCTTTCACCTACTGACAAACTAAACATCGAGCAACAAACTCTGCTACGTGCCTCTTAATGCCTGACCACCAATAAGACTTTCTCAAATCTCTATATATCTTGGTGTTACCTGGATGTACAGAGAATGCTGAACTTTGAGCTTCCGTTAGAATTCGCTATTTGAACTCCTCGTCATGTGGTACACATATACGACCTCAGAAAGTCAGAATACCATCATCTCTTACTCTGTACTCACTGACTGAACTATTTGTATTGTCACTGCTGTCCAAACTCTGTCTCACTCTGACTAAAGCTGGATCCTCAAGCTGACCGGCTCGTATCTCATCAATCAATGTCGATCTCACTACCATCTATGCAACTAGTGCTCTGGTCTCATCACTATCCAGCTGAACTCTAGAATCTCTCAAACTCATCAACAAGGGCATATACTCAGCTCTCACATAAGCCAAGGAAGAAGAAGTCTTCCTACTCAAAGCATCTGTAACTATATTGGCTTTACCCGAACGATAGTCAATGATCAAGTCATAGTCCTTGATCAACTCAAGCCAATTCCTCTGTTTCAAGTTCAACTCCTTCTGGGTGAGAAGGTACTTGAGACTATTGTGATCTGTGTAAACATGATACATCTCACCATACAGGTAATGACGCCAGATCTTGAAGACCACCGCTGCAAGCTCAAGGTCATGGGTCGGATAGTTGCCCTCGAGATCTTGAAGACCACCGCTGCAAGCTCAAGGTCATGGGTCGGATAGTTGCCCTCGTGTGCCCTAAACTATCTAGAAGCATAGGCAACTACTTTCCCATCCTGCATCAGCACACATCCTAACCCAAGTCTCTGCCACTGACTAGTAATGTCAATACTGGAGCTGAAACCAATCTGATCTTAAACTCACTAAAGCTCTACTCACACTTCTCGGTCCACACAAACGGGACACACCCTTGCGAGTTAAATGGGTCAAAAGTGCTGCTAAAGCCGAAAAGCCTCCTACAAACCGTTTGTAATAACCATCCAAACCTAAAAAGCTACGCACCTCTATCACACTGTGATGCGGTTCCCACGAAACAATAGCCTCTAACTTTTTGGGGTCTACCAATACTCCACTAGCAGACACTACATGCCCCAAGAAGCCAACCTCACTCAACCATAACTCACACTTAGAGAACTTGGCATAAAGATGTCGAGCTCTAAGTGTGTCTAAAATTGTCCTCAAGTGCACCTCGTGCTCCTTCTGGGTCCTCAAATACACCAATATGTCGTCAATGAAGACAATGACAAATAGATAAAAAAACTCTCGAAACACCCTGTTCATGAGGTCTATGAACACTACAGGTACGTTCGTCAACCCAAACAGCATAATAACAAATTCACAGTTTCCATACCTCGATCTGAATGCTGTCTTCAAGATATCAGATTCCCGAACTCTCAACTGATATTATCTCGATCTCAAATCTATCGTCGAAAACAGTAAAGCACCCTGCAACTGATCAAACAAGTCATATATCCTAGGCAACGGATACCACTTCATCACTGTAGCCCGGTTCAGCTGCCTATAGTCAATGCAAAGCCGAAGGGTATCGTCCTTCTTTTAAACGAAAAGGGCAGGCGCACCCCATAAAGAAACACTCAGTCTAATAAAGCCTCGATCCACAAGATCCTCCAACTGAGTCTTCAGCTCCCTCAATTCAGCTGGTTCCATCCGATATGGCAGACTAGAAATGGATGATGTCTTTGGGAATAACTCAATCTCGAACTCGATCTCTCAGACTGGAGGTAACCTTGTCACATCCTCCGGAACCACATCTGCATACTCCCTGACAATTGGCACACTACTCAACTCTATAGGCTCAACTAATACATCCTTAACATAAACAAGAAAAGCTATGCAACCCTTGTGAATCAACAGCCTGGCACTCATCCAAGATATTACACAAGTTGGTAGCATCCGTCTGTCTCTCTCAAAACAATACTCTGTCCCATCTGGAAAACTAAACCATACCCTGTTCGTGAAGCACTCCATGCAAGCTTTGTATTTACATAAACAAATCCGTACCAACTATCACATCAAAATCTCTGATATCCAACGGTATCAAATCTGTCTCGATCTGTATTGTACCCACTGTCAACACACAACCCAAGAAAACACTGTTGTAACTAATTTTTTCACCAAGAGGGGTCAACAGAACTATAGGCAGCTCTAAAGCTGACAACACTCTATTTTCACTTCTAGCTATCCTAGGACTAATAAAAGACCTATTCGCCCCGAGGTCTAATAGAACTCTAGCAGAACAAGAAAATATAGAAATAGTACCTATTACTACCTCCGGACTAGTACATGCCTCTACATTTGCTAGTGTGAACAGGCGTGTCTGTGGCCTCTGCTACAGCTGCTGCTAAGTCTGACCTATAGCCTGGCTGCTAGATGGTCGACCTATCTGTGATCTAGTATGAGGCCTCGAAGATCCTTGTGAACCCATATGGCTCACACTTGACCTCTGTACTGCTAGCAAAGCCAGAACTCTGGGCTGAGAAAATATAGCTCTAGATGTACTGCCCCCTGGACAATCTCTAGCCAAATACCGAAATTGATCACATGTGTAATACCTGGGAGGAAGTGGACAAGGAGGGGGATGATTCTGTCTGCAATTCCCACATTTAGGATGCCCTATTGGTCTACTGATACTAGGAACTGACTAAGCAAGCTATGTACAGGTCACAAAAGAAGATATGCCCTGTGATCTGGTATACCTTGCTGAGTAAGGAGTAGACATCGTACTCCTCTACCTGTGGTCAAACCTGCCACTGCACCTCATAGGACCCTTGCTAGATGTAAGTCCTTTATACCTCTGGATCTGACAACTCTGATCACGAGCAATCTCTTCTGACTTTACTGCATCTAACACCAGCTTCTCAAAGTCACTTCTGGTATTTGGACCCATCACCGAGCGGATGTTCTGGTTAAGACCCTGCTCAAATCGACTAGCCATGACTGCCACATCTCACCCTATCTTTGGCACAAAATGGGCCAATGCCCTAAACTAAGTCCCATACTCCGCAACTGTTTTATTCCCTTGGCAAAGCATGTAGAACTCAGACCTCTTATTATTCTGAAAGTGTGCTGAAAAGAATCTGATATCGAACTCTCTCTCAAACTCCTCCCAAGTAGGCTGACCCCATATCTGTTCCTGATAGTGCTCCACCAAGTGGCTGCATCTCTCTCGAGTAATCGAGTAGCCAAAGTGACTCTATCCTCAACAGAAACCCTCAAGTCCTGGGTAGTAAGAAGAACCTTGACTTTCCACATCTTGGCAACCATAGCATCACTAGTGCCATAAAAACTCTCACAACCCAAATTTCTGGCCTCCTTAAGTAACTTGGACACCTATAGTGGCAATCTGGCACCCTGTACCTCAACTGGCTAAACCCTAGGTTGTACCTCTGACTGAGCTGGTGCCTGCTGTGTCTGTACCTGTGGCTGCTGAACTATTGTGGCCTGCACCATCTGTATTGTCTGTTGTATTTGACCCAAAATAGTCTAAAGGGCGGCCAACATTTGAAGTAGGACAGGGTCTTGAGCTGCAGGTGCTGTTTGGCCTACCTGTGTCCCCTGTGCTGCCTGTGACTGTTGTACCTCAGCTGCTGGTCCATGAGCATTAGACCTCTCATATGCATCGACTACCTGAGCACGACCTCCTAGGCCTACTCAGCCTCTAGTAGCACGATGAGCTCTCCCACAGGCCATCTCTATAAACTAGACGCATAGTCATTTAATGAGCCCTAAGAACAAAATAGGACTACCAGACACAACTCACTGTCGTGCAGTCCCAATTTTCCCAACTGGTGGCCCAATCGAAACCACATAGGGCTTATCCTTAAAATAAATTTTCAAAATATATAAAAATATAGATAAATTTGAGATTTTTCATTTTCTTTAAAAATGAGCATGTATTTAAACGGAATCCTCGACACAACATAATAAATCACAGAGTACAATCACAAACAACGAAAGTCTTAATCTCACACACAACAGGCCACATGACCCCAAATATGCTTCGTCAAAATAAATCCAATCAACCCAATCCCACTAAGGGGTCACAATTGCTATGAGAAAGCATGCAAATAAAGATAAGCAAGCATAATAAAATCCAAATTACAAAAGAAAGTGTCGAGTTTTCAAACGTGTCTTATGCAAAAGTCCAGCCCTATGACAAACTAGAAATCTTGACCTCAAAAGGAAGTCAGCTACTTAAGTTCTCAATCTAGTCCTGAAAAACAGCAACTATCGGGATAGACCTCTAAAACCGTTAATTTAATGCATATTTTCAAAATAAGTATACGTCTCCCCTACCACTAGTGTCGTCCTCGGAAAAAGTGGAGAAATCACATTATCACACGATTCTCGACTCACACACAACTCAAAAAGTCCGAAGGCACATGTAGCCTACCACATCACATACTCACATAAGGCATACATAATCCATCCATACTCCTACGCAAGGGACTATCCTCCTATCTAAGGATACTCATCCACTTACCTTCGCATTGGCCAAGCATAGTTCGTTAATTCCAGGTTACACCTAGAAATTATATATATACATATGCTTTGTAAACGTGTTAAACAAATCCCAAATCGGTTTATAATTTAATTAAAATATAGTGCACTCAAAATCAACTCAAAGGCTCCCCTATGAGCCCCCACAGCTGAAGAATTCAATATATATAAATATTCTCACGATGCATTTCAATCACATCGCAAACATGCATATAGGTCCATAATAAACATTTTATCATAAATATACCTCACACACAATGAACCTTGCATGCCAAATCATTCATCAATGCACATATTGCCTCCATTCAAAAACAAGCATTTATAAATTTTGATTAATAAAACAAAATATTTTTGTGCATGTAAATAAAATATAGTCTCCCACCTTTTGACGCACCGACAAGTCAATGGAAATACCTTTTCCCTTATCGACTGTTGAAGCACCACCTAAACAACTATACACACAAAACCATACTAAGAACAAAGCCACAAATAATATACTCGAAAATGACCAGAATTAAAAACAACCTAAAAGACTCCCTAAACACTCATTCCAAGTCTCAATTCACTCAATTCAACCTCTAAAAATACAAACCACTCAATCACTTAAGAAAAACAACAAAACCCTTCACACACCCAAGCCTTCCTAAGCTCAAATTTCAATTCCAAGCTCAACCAACATCAAAATTGGTTTCCTCAATCCACAAACCTTGTCTACAACACACTAACAACCTAACTCAAGCAATTGAATCAACCAATTTCATCCAATTCAATAAAAACACAAATTTCCCAAAATTACTAAAATTGTCATCAAAAACTCTAAATGATCATCCATGGATTAATTGTTGTTTTTGTGCAATCTAAAGCATCAGACCATCACAGGAAACATCTAAGCATGCTAAAACAACCAAAAATTTGAAAAGAAAATGGAAGAAATTAAGCGTTCACCCCAAAATTTGAATTTCACTAAAATTACCCAAATTCAAATAAAATCTCCACAATCAACCAAAATACCAGTGAAAATCTGTAGAGAAGAGTTAGATTTATGATTTGGAACAAGTCCCAATCGCTAATTTTGAACAGAAATGAATTGGTGAAGAGAATTAGAATTTGAAATAAAAAAAAGAAAGAAAAAAGACCTTACCTTGGCTTGTTATCGGGAGAAAGAAAGGAAAGGGGGTTCATTGTTTTTCTGTCCACTCACGTGTAGAAGAGGGGAAAAAGAAGGTAAAGGGTATTTTTGAAATTATAGCTCCTTTGACTCTTTGACCTCGACTTTGATTTTGACTTTGACTTTGACTTTGACTTTGAAAAAATATTCTTAAAATCTGAAATAAATATAAAATAACCCAAATATGCCCCAAGTGGGCCAAAATAAAATTTAAAGCTCAAAATATGAAAATCAGGCTTTTAAAACGTAATTGGGCTCGAAAAACAGAAATCAGACCCTTAAAAGGTAAGTCGGCTCAAAGATTTCCGGCCACTCAAAACGGACCTCCAAAACTCATACGCAGGTCAAAGGAGTAGAAATCGAGATATCCACTGGACTCAAGCCTCGAACAACAACCAATCGACTAATTATTCTAATGCACGTTGAAACTCCGAAACGATACGTCGGGCAAATTATTGACACACTACCAATGACATAATGTTCTAGACATTCTAAACCCGACACCTAAGCTCTATGACTATGTCCAGGTCACTCGTTCAAAAGGTCAACTCTGACAGTTAGTTGTTCAACTCACTTAAACCGACCAATTAGAAAAAATCAGACTGAATCCGAGTGTTGACTAAACTCCCAAAAGGACGGGGTCTCATTAGCTGGGTCTCACACCGTCTTTCAGAGAGTCTAGTCAGCATTCAGATATAGTTAGATCATCCAGATTGGTCAGTTTGAGTGGGTTTGAGCAGTTGACCAGTTAGGGTTGACTTATTTGACTAGTCAGTTAAACAGGGGACCAAGAGTTTGCCCATTGACCGAGTGACTTGGACATAGTCATAGAGCCTACGTGTCGAGTCTTAGAAGTCTACAATGTCATGTCATTGGTAGTATAACGATAGTTTGCACGACAAGTCATGTCGAAATTTTAGCGTGTATTAGAATAATTAGTTTGATCTGTGTGTTGTTCGAGACGTGAGTCTAGTGGAAATATCCTTTCCTATTCTCTTGATGCAATTATGAGTTTTCGAGACCCATTTTGAGTGGAAATACTCATCCATAATCATGACTTATTATATTTGATGTAGTGATTAGTGTATTTGATAAAATATTTTTATCAATTGTATAAAAGATCTCTAAGTGTCCCCATCAGATTTTAGCGTGTTACCTTATAATCAAATTTAAGCAATATGAAAAAAATATAAAAAATATGTATTTATATCTTAATATCTTAAAATTCAATCTTTTAAGGAATATGTAATTTTACCTAACTTTGATATTATTAGAATATATTTTTATTAAATATTTTTCTAAAAATAAAATTATTATCCTTTGAATAATATTTTTTAGAGATTTTCGTATGTTATAAAATATATAAAAATATGAAAATAATAGAAATAAGAAAAAATACAATAAAAATAAGAAAATTTTCAAGAACAAGAGAGTAGAATGAGAGGAAAACAAAAGAAAAATAAATTATTTTTTTATTATTAATCTATCATCACCAAGATAATCTTCACCAACTAAGAAATCCATTATTATAGGCAATTATATCTCCAAATTGCACTGCTCCCTTGATATTTAAATAGTTAGTGTACTATCAATAGTGAGTAACCAAATAAGCACAAATCATGCGTAAACTATTCTATTCTTTTCTCTCTAATGCAATTAAGTAGTGAGTAACCAAAATAACCCTTGGTCTTGCCTTATCCTATCGACTATGTCCGCCATTAATTGTAAATTTAATATTTGAAAAAGACATTTTGCTACCGACAAGTCTCTGTCGTCCCGGACCATGCTAGATTTTTTCTTTAACTACTAACCAAAAACAGTAATTTCAAGTTCTCAATTGCTTACCAATTGAGGTAGGAGCTCAGCTATAAATCCAAGCATCTCTCACCATTCCGATGCCAAGCTACCCTCTTAGGTTACACTCATAGTTTCAGGAATTACAGCATCGATGGAGTTTCATCTCCTTCCTATCTTAGCTCTGCTATGCGTAAGTTTCATACAGTACTAGCCTTCAAGTACGTAGCTAGCTGTGTCTTTATAACATTGACTATTAACTCCACGTGTAAACTGAAGAACTTTCTTATTGCATGGCAATGGCAGCTTGTGCTGGTTGGAACCAATGCTTCCTCACCTGCTGAGGATTACTGGCATTCTGTGTTGCCAAACACTCCAATGCCACAACCGATACAAGATCTTTTGGAGCTGTGTCAGTTTTTAATACCACTTCATCTATTTCATCCTGTTGGAATAATTAATTGTAATGGAATGGAATATATACTTATTGATCCTCGTAATGTTATCATGCAGATGCGGGAAACGAGTCTCCAGATGCTAAGAATTTCTCAAATGTCAAGAAGTCAATTCCCCTGGTATACTATGCTGTTGACAAGCGCCAAAAGCTCTCAGATCTCAGGAAGTCATTTCCCCTGGTATACTAGGCTGCTCAAGACGACATTGATCTTGCAAAAGATGACTTGACCCACAGAACTCTATTCTATAAGTATAACGATATCCATGCCGGCCAAAAGCTTACAGTTGCCTTTTCTAACGCTGGGAACAAAGTCCCTTTCTTGCCCCGTGACCTTGCCGAGTCAGTACCCTTTTCCAGCGATAAACTGGAGGAGATTCTGGAACTTTTCTCTATCGATCCCAACTCACCCGAAGCTCCCATCGTGGTACTATAAATGACTGCGAGGACCCCAAAAGGAAAGGAGAGGACAAATACTGTGCTAGCACTTTGGAGTCTTTGATTGATCAAAATGTAGCGAGACTTGGCACAAATATCAGGGTCGTTTCAACCCCGGTGGGAAAGAGACAAGAGTATACTATTTTGCCAGGAATAAAGATGGTTGCAAACGACAGGATATCCATATGCCACAGAGAGAGATATCCTTATGCAGTATATTATTGCCATGAAATCAAAGAGACAGAGGTCTACAGGGTTCCACTTTTGGGGGCCGATGGCACCAGAGTCAGTGCAGTAACAATTTGCCACAAGGATACATCGGGTTGGAGCCAAGGTTATCTTGCCTTCCAAATCCTGAAAATAGAGAAACCAGGGCCACCTGTTTGTCACTTCGTTAGTGGTGACACCCTGGTTTGGTTCCAGATCAGTGATCTTGGACATGTGTCCGTTTGATGCCAACCACTCTAAACATCTGCTACCAATGTGATTTAGCCCTTACCAACAACGCTCGCTGAATATGGATGTTTGAAGTCACCAAACTAGTTCTATCTGTCATGATCCGACCCCCAGATCCCCAGCCCAATGGATCCGAATGTGTATATGCACGTGATAGATCATAATTGCAATACTGAGTTGGGCTTCTAACGATATCGCCCAAAAGATACAACTTATTATAAATGATCCATTCACATAACACATGTAAGCCCAAGACCTCCCCTACTCCTTTTCGATGTGGGATTGGGTAACTTGACCCCTACACAAGCTGGGTCTAATAATTTTTCCTCCTTATAGACCTCGTGTCCTCATGAGAGGAGCCTAACGTAACTAACTTGGGCCCAAATGAGAACTCAACACACAATACGGTCCAAGCCCACCCGGAAGAGGGAGCGAGATCGACTCTGCTACCATTTGTCACGACCTGGCTCCTGGACCCTTGGCCCAATGGGCCTGAATGTGTATATGTGTGTGATGGATCACAACTTCAATGTTGAGTTGTGCTTCTAACCACATGACCCGAAAGATGCAACTTGTTACAAATGATCCATTCACATAATACGTATAAACCCAAGACTTCCCCCACTCCTTTCCGATGTGGGATTGGGTAACTTGACCCCTTAAGCAGGTTGGGTCTCACACCTTCCTTCAGAGAGTCTAGTCAGCATTCGGATACAGTTAGATCATCCGGATAGGTCAGTTTTGAGTGGGTTTGATTAGTCGACTAGTCAGAGTTGACCTGTTTGACCAGTCAGTTAAATAGGGGATAGAGAGTTGGCCCATTGACCGAATGACCTGGACATAGTCATAGAGCCTAGGTGTCGAGTCTTAGATGTCTAGAATGTCATGTCATTGGTAATGTGGCGATAGTTTGCACAACAAGTTATTTCAAAGTTTTAGCGTGCATTAGAATAATTATTTTGATTTGTCTGTTGTTCGAGGCATGAGTCCAATGAAAATATCTTTTTCTATTCTCTTGATCCAATTATGAGTTTTGGAGGCTCGTTTTGAGTGGTCGGAGGCCTTTGGACCGATTTGCCTTTAGTGGACCCGGTTTCTATTCACCGAGCCTAGTTACATTTTAAAAGTCTTTTTTTTATTTTGAGCCTTTAGACCTTATTTTGGCCCACTTAGGGCATATGAGAGTTATTTTGTAGGTTCTTTCAGATCTTCAAAAAAAAATAAAATTAAATGGCAGAAAGTTAAAATAACAAGTTGGTGCCAAGACTATCTATCCTTAACCAACAAGTCAAGAGTTTGAACTTTGCCATTGGGAATGGAGCACTTTAAAAATTTCGGGCTAGCTGGACCCATCCATAGTTGGTGCTTATGATACAACGAAGGGGATTAATCACTATTGGCGACAGTGGATACCTCTTTGATTTCAAAAAAAAAAACAAGATTGCCTTTTCTTTTTTTTCCCATCTGTTCACATGAGACCCGAGAGGCTGCAAAGGAGCTTCCCCTTTTCCTTTGGCCTTCTCTCATGCAAGTAAGGCCCCAAAGCACATTTTTTTCACAAATCTTTTTCCTCTTAAAATTAACAATTGGGTTTTGTTCCTAACTTAAATCCTAGCTCCTCTCTACAGATTTCCACTAGTGTATGGTTGATTATTGGTGATTTTTTCCGAATTTGAGTATTTTAGGCTAAAATCAGATTTTGAGATAATGATCCAATTTTACTCCCTTTTATTGTTGATTTTGCATGCTTTAACTTGTTTTGGGGTTTTCTAGCATGCTTGGATGGTTTGTTTTGATTTTCCTTGAGTTTTGTGAGGTGTGTAAGCATTTATGCGATGAATTCATGTGGGATTTTGGGGATTTTAGGCCGATATGCAAAATTAATATTGTTGTTGGCTGATATTGATCTTTTTTAACATGTTGGATGTGAATTATTTTCTGGTGGTTGGTTTTGAGTTGGTTCAACTATGGGTGAAGTTAATGGTTTGTTAAGAAATTACTGTTTTTGATTCAAGTGGTGTTTTTGGTATATTAAGTGGTTATTTTTTATTGGATTGAGTGTTTAATGATTAGTAGAGTGTTAGGAAGTGGAATAGATAGGGTCTTAGTTTTTTTTTTTTATTTTGAGTCATTTTGATTATTTATTTTTGTTTAGGTTTTTGAGTTGGTTGCTTGCCTTGTTCTTAGGTGGTATTTCAGCTCGTGAGAATGGTAAAGGTGTGGCCGTTAGCGAGTCATCTGCACGAAAAGAGGTGAGAGTCTATGTCTCATTCACATGTGTGGAATTATGTTTGTTTTGTTATTTTAAAACTTAGGTAAATGCTTGGTTTTGAGTAGAGGCAACACTTGTATTATGTGTGGATGTCATAATAAGTTCATTGCGATGTTTGTCATGATTTTTATACACTGATGTTATGTTTAAATTATTGAGCATGATGATTGCGTTTAAATTATTGACAAACTACGCTTGGCCAGTGCGAAGGTAAATGAATGAGTATCCTTAGATAGAAGGATAGTTCCTTGCCTAGGAGTTTGGATGAATTGTGTATGTCTTGTATGAGTATGTGATGTGATAGGTTACATATGCCTTCAGGATTTTCGAGTTGTGTGTGCATAGAACATATGTGATAGTATGCTTTCTCCATGTGTTCTGAGAACAACATTGGTGGCATGGGTTATATTTTCAACTTGCATTACAATTTGCCACTAGTGGGCTCCCGATAGCTCTTTGGCCTGGGGTGATTGGTGGAGTGGCTTAAAGGTCCACCCCCAATATGTTTTAGGTATATACTAACCTGTGAGGATTTTTAAGTTTTGGTTTGTAAGCCCATTTGGGCTTGGTCCTTAGTTTATGGACTTCTTCATATCAAGATCATATATTTGCATTTGATTGTATTGCCTCTATGGATTGGATGGATGCTTCTTACGAACATTTCTCAAATATCAAAAAGGCATTTCCCGTGGTATACTACGTTGCTCAAGAAGACATTGATCTTGCAAAAGCTGACTTGACCCACAGAACTCTATTCTATCAGTATAATGATATCCATGCCGGCCAAAAGCTTACAATTGCGTTTTCTAACGCTGGGAACAAAGTCCCTTTCTTGCCCCGTGACCTTGCCGAGTCAGTACCCTTTTCCAGCGATAAACTGGAGGAGATTGTAAGGACCCGAACCCGAAAACCGAGCCCTTACCGCCGTGAAACCCGGATAGACCCAACATGTGGACCAATCCGAATCCCACAAGGCTTATACGACTTTTCAAACACAATTCCCAAAAACAATTGCATTTAATAATTACGAATTGGAGCATGACAAATTAGAAACTGACATCTGGCATAAAACGGAGAAAATAAAATACACAGCAGAAGACTTTAATTACTGAAATTGAAATATCATAAACGGAAATGGGTCCATAACGTCATAAGCCCAAAATCATGAACTGGGCGTAAAGCCTGATACGGAAAAACGTATCAAAGGAGTCAAAGTATCAAAACAAAGTCAAACCAGAAATGCCAGGAAAATAAACCGTGCAAAACGTGCAGAGGCGATAGTCCAGCCGAATCGTAGGAAACAATCACACCTCAAATGCCGACTACGGCTCACGAACTACTCCTGAAAGGGGGAAAAACAACAACGGGTGAGATTATAAAATCTCAGTAGGAGTCACAGCATCATATGCCCTACGGGCAGACGGAATTACAACAAAGAGGGCAATGAACGGATCACGATACAAGTAGAGATGCAGCTGATGGAATACGAGGGATACAGAATACGCATATATGATTTCTTACGATATAATACATGATTCCAAGCCAACAGTTTATAACATAACAATACACATTACAGTACGGCTAACGTTTCCAAACAAAACTCATCGGGGTGGACATAACAAAGCACTCCTCGGGTAACCCTCGCTAAAGGGAACCCTGGAGCCCACTGGCAGTATTAATTTATCTTTAGACAAAATAAATATTTAATACGTAACCCGTACTGCCAGTGTTGTCCGAGACTAGGCAGAGAAAACACAACACACATCATATCTGTCTCAATACGCAATACGAACCAACCTGCGAAGACGTGGCAGGTAAACGTAAACATCACTCATACGACTCTCGAACAGGTAAGCAACTCTCTCCTATCACTGGGATTCCGTTGACTCACCTCGCATTGGCCAAGCGAACGTTTATTTACTGTGATTATCAACTGAAAACACACATTGACTAATTATCACACACACATTGATATTGTTTCATTAAAAACCATAAGAACTTTGTTAACGAAGAGTCACGTATTTTATTAAGGAAATTTAGTGGTAGCCTGAAATTTCAGTTAGTTGACAGCCACTTTATTATACTGTAAGGTTTGTGTGTTGTACCTCCGAGGTTCTTTATACCTGGTTCCCAATTTAGTTTGCTCATTTGTTTAGATAGTTTATACGGGAAATTAGGTTGGAATCCCGTTCTCGCCACTTACTATATGTTACACTATTGAGTTAATTAATTTATTACTCCTCCAACACATTAAACGACGTCGCTAAGGAACAAGAAGTAAGCAACGCGTCATACGGAGAACAGAATGCTGCTGGGAAAGGAACCCAGAACAGGATACACATCGCACACAAGAGTAGGGTGTTGATGGGGAGGAGCCGAAGCCTGTTTGGTATGAATTTCACGAACTGAGGGACTCAACATGGGGAAAATGAGCACCGAATGCCTGGGACGAACGATAGAGTTCACGTTGGGAACTGGAAAATCACATGAAGGACGAAGGGATGCCTCACCAACTGGATACAGATAAAACAAAATCAAACAAAAGGGAAAGAAACTTTCAGGGCAAATCGGGAGTTCAAGTACAGTCGGTGGAGGCAAAGTCGAGGAGAGGACATGCCATAGTACCAGCCCCACACGCATGAACCTGGAGAAGATAGGCTCACGGTACAGGGGACGAACGAAGAGGAGAGAGATCGATGAAGTAGAAACACCTGAGGTAGGAGCGGCTGGACATGTAGCTGGGTAGCTGGATAGCTGAGTAGGAAGAGCTCTCGGCTCTGGGAGCAGGTGAGGGAGAGGAAGAACTAGGTAGCTGGATTTCGAGGATGCAGGGGAAACGGCAACAGGAATCTCGGGGAAGCACGCACAATGCATAAGAGGATGAAGGGCCTACCGCAGGTCCAAGGTGGGTACCAGAGGAAGGAAACGGAGAAAAGGATTCAACAAGAAAAGAAAAACAAACACTGGTTGCACAGATCCGACAGGAAACGGGTATACAGCTTCGGGAACAACTAAAGGGTACAGGGACTCGTCGCACCCAGCTTATAAAGGAAACGAGAACAGGGGAAGTCGAAGGTAGGGCTATGGCGGGCTGGGCGAGACTATGGCGAGGCAGGTGTGCTTCCTTCGCATTAGTGAAGACAGCAGCCGGGTCGGCTTCCTCGGTTATAGAGTGGCGAATGGAAAGGAAACGGGGAAGAAGAGACTCGGTGAATGGCGACTGACTGGTAAGAGGAGAGAACCGGGAAGAAGGAATCTACTTTGGCATTTGACAATGGGAAGACCCAGTGGAAAGAGGGGTAGTGAAAGAGCACCGTAAGCTAGAAAATCCGCAAATTTCAAAATGGATTAATACAACAGATAAATATCATTGGTAGACAATATACGGAAAACGAACACGGGGAATCAAACAAACACGAAAGAGCAATCAAGCGACACAGTAACCAACGAATGAATTGAATGATAGAATCAAACAAACATGAAAGAAAAATCAAGCGACACGGCAACCAATGAATGAATTGAATGACAGAGAACACAAACAACGAGGGCAAATCAATAACCGATGGAACAGATGAGGCGTATTCTCCTACCTGGTGTGCTGATGAACTGGTGGCAATCCGTTTTCCTTTATCACGATACCCAGATTCAGACCCACCTGAACCGAATCAACAACAGAACGAACAATCACTAACAAATCCCAATGCGGAACAGAAAAGAAAACTCTTACCGTACCCTCACTGGTCTATAGAATTGACGAACGATACGACAGTGGAACCAGGAAGGGGCTACAGACGGCAGATTGGAAAAGACGTGTAAGAGAAAAGAGAGCAGAGAACAAAGCGGTTACTGGCTGTCTATAAGAACGTGTGTAGGGCAACAAATGGGTAGGCAGATGGGTTTTAAGAGTGCAATTGGGCCTTAGAGTGATTAAACAAGCCCGAAAATACGTAAAGGCCACGGTGAAGGCTCTAAGGGATTTCACAGGCCCGGAAACAAGCCCGGGTTCAATAGGGACAAAACGGTAATTTTCTTACCGTCTCGGTTTTCATCCGGGTCAACATGTCAAGTGTACACGTGGTCCATTAATACTATGCTGATTGGACATACACTTGGGATGGGGTTTCACAGAGATTCTGGAACTTTTCTCTGTCGACCCCAACTCACCAGAAGCTCCCATCGTGGCTGATACTATAAATGACTGCGAGGACCCGAAAAGGAAAGGAGAGGACAAATACTGCGACAGCACTTTGGAGTCTTTGATTGATCAAAATGTAGCGGGGCTTGGCACAAATATCAGGGTTGTTTCAACCCCGGTGGGAAAGAGACAAGAGTATACTATTTTGCCAGCAATAAAGATGGTTGCAAACGACAGGATATCCATATGCCACAGAGAGAGATATCCTTATGCAGTATATTATTGCCATGAAATCAAAGAGATAGAGGTCTACAGGGTTCTACTTTTGGGGGCCGATGGCACCAGAGTCAATGCAGTAACAATTTGCCACAAGGATACATCGGGTTGGAGCCAAGGTCATCCTGCCTTCCAAATCCTGGAAATAGAGAAACCAGGGCCACCTGTTTGTCACTTCGTTGGTGGTGACACCTTGGTTTGGTTCCAGATCAGTGATCTTGGACATATGGCCGTTTGATGCCAAATTCTCTAAATAAATATATATATATATGGTCTGCTACCAGTGTGATTTAACCCTTACCAGCAACTTGTGTGCTTTGTAATTGTACCAATAATGGTGGGCTTGCTTGCTAAATATGGATGTTTGAAGTCACCAAACTAGTTGCATGTGTGTATGAAATCTTCACTCTTTCTGTTAGCTCATTTTATCTCTCAATGGGCCTGGAAGTGTATATGCGCGTGGTAGATCACAAATGTAATGATAAGTTGGGCTTATAATCACATAGCTCAAAAAATACAATTTGTTATAAATGATCCATGACTATGACTTCCCAACTCATTTTCGATGTGGGAAGTATATATGCGTGTGATAGATCATAATTGTAATACTAAGTTGGGCTTCTAATCCCATGACCCACACAAAAATATAACTTGTTATAAATAATCCATAACCATGACCTCCAAACTCCTTTTCGATGTCTTGTGCTTTTCGATGTGGGATTAAGTAACTTGACCCCCTAGTCAGCCTAACGTAATTGACTTGCGCCTAAATTAAACTCAACACACAATATGGCCTAAGCCCACCCGGAAGAAGGAGCGAGATTGGTTCTGCTACCATTTGTCATGACTCGGTCTCCTGGCCCAACAGGCCCGGATGTGTATGTGCGTGTGATATCACAACTGCAATGCTGAGTTGGGCTTCTAACTACATGGCCAAAAAGATGCAACTTGTTACAAATGATTCATTCACATAATATGTATATAGCCCAAGACTTTCCCCACTCTTTTCCGATATGATATTGAGTAACTTGACCCCTATGCAGGCTGTGTGAAGACCCGAACCCGGTAATTGGGCTCCTCACCGCCGTGCAATCCCAATTGGCCCAACTTTTGGCCCAATCGAAACCACACAAGTCTTATTCTTAAAACAAATTTACAAAACATATAAAAATACATATAAATTTGAAAGTTTTTTTTTTTAAAAAAAAGAGCATGTATTTAAACGGAATCCTCGACAAAACATAATAAATCACGGAGTACAATCACAAAACAGCAGAAGTTTTAATCTCACACACAACAGGCCACACGGCCCTAAATATGCTTCGACAAAATAAATCCAATCAACCAAATCCCACTAAGGGGTCACAATTGCAATGAACAAGCATAATAAAATCCAAATTATAAAAGAAAGTGTCGAGTTTTCAAATGTTTCTTATGCAGAAGTCCAGCCCTATGACAAACTAGAAATCTCGACCTCAAAAGGAAGTTAGCTACTTAAGGTCTCAATCTAGTCCTAAAAAACAGCAACAAGAGGGGGGGTGAGATCTCGAGGACCTCAGTGAGAGTCACAACGTCATAAACAATTCCGGTGGAATAAAGGCATATTCGAAAACAAGTATAAATGTTTTATAATAAAATCACAGTAAATCCATGATGCTATTCTTGTAAACAACCTCACATGTAAATATAGTTAAATGCACATGAATGAGTTTGATAATATATACGTGTATCTCAGGCCCATGCTCAGTTAGGAAACAAATCCAAAATCTCATTCTTGTGTGCTACTATGCCAAAAATTATCGGGGTGGACCTCTAAAATCACTTCACTGACAACCCCGCCAAAGGAAAATCGAAAGCCCACTGGTGGTTAATTTAATACACATTTTCAAAATAAGTATAAGTGTCCCCTACCACCAGTGTCGTCCTCGGGAAAAGTGGAGAAATCACATTGTCACACGATTCCCGACTTACACATAACTCAAAAAGTCTGAAGGCACATGTAGCCTACCACATCACACACTCACACAAGACATACATAATACATCCTTACTCCTAGCCAAGGGACTATCCTTCTATCTAAGGATACTCATCCACTTACCTTCGCATTGGTCAAGGGCAATTCATCAATTCCAGGTTACACCTAGAAATTATATATATACATATGCTTTGAAAACGTGTTAAACAAATCCCAAAATGCATGAAAATTTAATTTAAATATAGCACACTCAAAATTAGCTCAAAGGCTCCCTAAGTGCCCCCATAACTCAAGAATTCAATATATATAAATATTCTCACGATGTATTTCAATCGCATCGCAAACATGCATATAGGTCCATAATAAATACTTTATGCATCATAAATATGCCTCACACATAATGAACTTAGCATGCCAAGTCATTCATCAATACACATATTGCCTCCATTCAAAAACAAGTATTTACCCATTTTAATTAATAAAACAAAATAATTCCGTATATATAAATAAAACATAGTCTCCCACCTCTTGACGCACTGACAAGTCAACGACAATACCTTTGCCCTTATCGACCGCTGAAGCACCACCTAAACAACTATACACACAAAACCATACTAAGAACAAAACCAAAAATAACATACTCGAAAATGACCAGAATTAAAAACAACCTAAGAGACTCCTTAAACACTCACTCAAACTCTCAATTCACTCAATTGAACCTCTAAAAATACAAACCACTCAATCCTTTAAGAAAAAAAAAACCCCTTCATACACCCAAGCCTTCCTCAGCTCAAACCTTGCCTACAATACACTAACAACCTAACTCAAGCAATAGAATCAACCAATTTTATCCAATTCAACAAAAAAGCAAATTTCCCAAAATTGCCATAAAAAACTCTAAATAGTCATTCATGGATTAATTGTAGTTTTCATGTAATCTAAAGCATAAGACCATCACAGGAAACATCTAAGCATGCTAAAACAACCAAAAAATCGAGAATAAAATGAAAGAAATTAAGCATTTACCCCAAAATTCGAATTTCACTAAAAATACCCAAATTCAAATAAAATCTCCACAATCAACCAAAATACCAGTGAAAATCTATAGAGAGGAGTTAGGTTTATGATTTGGAACAAGTCCCAATTGCTAATTTTGAATAGAAATGAATTGGTAAAGTGAATTAGAATTTTAAAAAAAAAGAAAGAAAAAAGACCTTACCTTGGTCTTGTTATCGAGAGAAAGGAAGGAAAGGGGGGTTCTTTGTTTTTCTGCCAACTCATGTGCAGAAGAGGGGAAAAAGAAGGTAAGGGTTTTTTTGAAATTATAGCTCCTTTTGACTCTTTGACCTTGACTTTGACTTTGACTTTTTAAAAACATTCTTAAAATCTGAAATAAATATAAAATGACCCATATATGCCCTAAGTGAGCCAAAATAAAATTTAAAAACTCAAAATATGAAAACCAGGTTTTTAAAATGTAACTAAGCTCGAAAAACAGAACTCGGGCCCATTAAAGATATGTCTGCCCAAAGATTTCTGGCCACTCAAAACAGACCTCCAAAACTCATATGCGGGTGAAAGGAGTAGAAATCGATATATCCACTAGACTCAAGACTCGAACAACAACCAATTGACTAGTTATTCTAATGCACGTTAAAATTCCGAAACGACATGTCACACAAATTATCGACACACTACCAATGGCATGATGTTCTAGACATTCTAAACCCGAAACCTAAGCTCTATGACTATGTCCAGGTTTCTCGGCCAAAAGGTCAACTTTGACGGTCAATTGCTCAATTCACTTAAACCGACCAATTAGAAAAAATCGGACTGAATCCGAGTGCTGACTAAACTCCCAGAAGGATGGGGTCTCACATCCTCCCCTCCTTACAGGAATTTCGTCCCCGAAATTCACTTACAAGAATCCTCAAACAAATTCGGATACTACTGTTTTATCAATTGCTCTGGCTCCCAAGTCCGTTCCTCCATACAATCACTATACCACAAAACATAAACCACAGGTACACTGCGATAGCGCAACTGTCTCACCGCTCTATCCACTATGGCTACTAGCTGAGTCAAATAAGACAAATAATTGGCAATCTCGATCGGTGGTGTCTCTAAGATATGAGATGGATCCGGTACGTACTTCCTCAATATGGACACATGGAAGACATTATGGATCCTCTCTAACTCTAGTGGTAACTCCAATATGTATGCCACTATGTCAACTATGTTAACAATACGGTAGGGAGCAATATACCTCGGAGCTAGCTTGTCCCGCTGCTGAAAATCTATTCACTCCCTTCCATGGTGCGACATTCAAGAATACTCTATCATCCACTGCAAACTCCAAGTCTCGCCTATGATGATCTGCATAACTCTTCTTTCGACTCTGAGCTGCTCTCAACCTCTCTCTAATCAAAGCAACCTAGTAAGTAGCCTGGTCTACTAACTCTGGACTATCAAGACGCCTCCCACAAACCTCATCCCAACATAACGAAGTACGACACCTATGTCCATATAGTGCCTTATACGGTGCCATACCAATACTCCTTTGAAAGCTGTTGTTGTAGGCAAACTCCATTAAGGGTAAGCACCGATCCCAAGTAGTCTGCCTGTCCAACACACAAGCTCTAAGTATATCCTCTAGGATCTGTATAGTCCGCTCTGACTGACCATCTTTTTGTGGATGGAAGGCTATACTGATCCTCAGTTCTGTCCCCAATGCTTGGTGGAACTTCTCAAAAAATCGAGAAGTGAATCTCGGATCCCGATCTGACACTATAGTAACTGGCACACCATTCAATTTGGCAATCTCATCTATGTACCTCGACGCTAGCCTCTCTGGTGTATCTGTCATTTTGATCGGGAGGAAGTGCGCAGACTTGGTGAGTCTCTCCACTATCACTCATATAGTATCGTATCCTCACTGCACATGTGGAAAACCTACCACAAAGTCCATGGTGATATGCTCCCACTTCCACTCTAGAATGGTAAGCGGCTGTAACATGCCTGCTGGTCTCTGATGCTCGGCTTTCATCTGCTGACAAACTAAACATTGAGCAACAAACTCTGCTATTTGCCTCTTCATGCATGACCACCAATAAGACTTTCTTAAATCTCTATACATCTTGGTGTTACCCGAATGTACAGAGAATGCTGAACTTGAGCCTCTATTAGAATTCGTTGTTTCAACTCCTCGTCATGTGGTACACATATACGACCTTGAAAAGTCAGAATACCATCATCTCTTACTCTGTACTCACTAACTGAACTCTTTGTGTTTTCACTATTGTCCAAACTCTGTCTCACTCTCACTAACTAGATCCTCAAGCTGACCGACTTGTATCTCATCAATCAATGTCGGTCTCACTATTATCTGTGCAACTAGTGCTCCGGTCTCATCACTATCCAGCTGAACTCTAGAATCTCTCAAACTCATCAACAAGGGCATATACTTAGCTCTCACATAAGCCAAGGAAGAAGAAGTCTTCCTACTCAAAGCATCTGCAACTACATTGGCTTTACCCGGATGGTAGTCAATGATCAAGTCATAGTCTTTGATCAACTCAAGCCAATTCCTCTGTCTCAAGTTCAACTCCTTCTGGGTGAGAAGGTACTTGAGACTCTTGTGATCTGTGTAAACATTACACATCTCACCATATAGATAATAACGCCAGATCTTCAAAGCGAAGACCACCGCTGCAAGCTCAAAGTCATGGGTTGGATAGTTGCCCTCGTGTGCCCTCAACTGTCTAGAAGCATAGGCAACTACTTTCCCATCTAGCATCAGCACGCATCCTAACCCAAGTCTCGAGGCATCACTGAAAACAACATAGTCTCTGCACTGACTAGTAATGTCAATATTGGAGCTGAAACCAATTTGATCTTCAACTTACTAAAACTCTACTCACACTTCTCGGTCCACAGAAACGGAACACCCTTGCGAGTTAAACGGGTCAAAGGTGCTGCTAAAGCCTAGAAGCCCCCTACAAACCGTCTATCGTAACCGTCGAAACCTAAAAAGCTACGCACCTCTATCACACTGCGATGCGGTTCCCACGAAGCAATAGCCTCTATCTTTTGGGAGTCTGCCAATACTCCACTAACTGACACTATGTGCCCAAAGAAGCCAACCTCCCTCAACCAAAACTCACACTTAGAGAACTTGGGATAAAACTGTCGAGCTCTAAGTGAGTCTAAAATTGTCCTCAAGTGCACCTCGTGCTCCTCCTCTCGAATACACCAATATGTTGTCAATGAAGACAATGACAAATCGATCCAAAAACTCTCGAAACACCATGTTCATGAGGTCCATGAACACTATAAGCACATTCGTCAACCTGAACAGCATAATAACAAATTCACAATGTCCATACCTTGATCTAAACTCTATCTTCAGGATATCGGATTCCCGAACTCTCAACTAATATTATCTCGATCTCAAATCTATCATCAAGAACAATGAAGCACCCTGCAACTGACAAACAAGTCATAGATCCTAGGCAACAAATACCGGTTCATCACTGTAGCCCGGTTCAGCTGCCTATAGTCAATGCAAAGTTGAAGGGTACAGTCCTTCTTTTTTACGAAAAGGGCAGGCGCACCCCATAGAGAAACACTCAGTCTAATAAAGCCTCGATCCACAAGATCCTCCAACTGAGTCTTCAGCTCCCTCAATTCAGCTGGTGCCATCCGATATGGAAGAATATAAATGGGTCTTCAGCTCCGGAAACACATCTACATACTCCCTGACAATTGGCACACTACTCAACTCTAGAGGCTCAACTGATACATCCCTAACATAAGCAAGAAAAGCTATGCAACCTTTGTGAATCAACTACCTGGCACTCATCCAAGAGATCACACAAGTTGGTAGCACCCGTCTGTCTACCTCAAAACAATACTGTGTCCCATGTAAAAGAATAAACCATACCCTTTTCGTGAAGCACTCCATACGAGCTCTGTATCTACATAAGCAGTTCGTACCAACTATCACATCAAAATCTCTGATATCCAACGGTATCAAATCTATTTCGATCTATACTGTACCCACTGTCAACACACAACCCAAGAAAACACTGCTACAAGTAATTTGTTCACCAAGAGGGGTTAACAGAACTATAGACAGCTCTAAGAGTGACAACACTCTATTTGCGCTCCTAACTATCCTAGGACTAACAAAAGACATATTTGCCCCGAGGTCTAACAGAACTCTAGCAAAACAAGAAAATATAGAAATAGTACCTATTACGACCTCTGGAATAGTACGTGCCTCTACATTTGCTAGTGTGAATAGGCGTGTCTGTGGCCTCTGCTACAGCTGCTGCTAAGTCTGACCTATAGCCTTGCTGCTAGATGGTCGACTTATCTGTGATCTAGTATGAGGCCTTGAAGATCCCTATGAACCCATATGGCTCACACTTGACCTCTGTGCTGCTAGCAAAGCCAGAACTCTAGGCTGAGAAAATATAGCTCTAGATGCGCTGCCCCCTGGAAAATCTCTAGCCAAATACCCAAACTGATCACATGTGTAACACCTGGGCGGAAGTGGACATGGAGGGAGATGATTCTGTCTGCAGTTCCCACATTTAGGATGCCCTGTTGGTCCACTGATACTAGGAACTGACTAAACAGGCCGTGTACAGGTCACAAAAGAAGATGTGCCCTGTGATCTGGTATACCCTGCTGAGTAAGGAGTAGACATCCTACTCATCTACCTGTGGTCAAACCTGCCACTGCACCTCATAGGACCATTGCTAGATGCAATTCCCCTATACCTCTGGATCTGACAACTCTGATCATGAGCAATCTCTTCTGACTTTACTGCATCTACCACTAGCTTCTCAAAGTCACTTCTGGTATTCGGACCCATCACCGAGCGGATGTTCTGGTTAAGACACTGCTCAAATCGACTAGCCATGACTGCCACATCTTGCCCTATCTCTGGCACAAAATGGGCCAACGCCCTAAACTTAGTCTCATACTCCGCAACTGTTTTACTCCCCTGGCGAAGCATGTAGAACTCAGACCTCTTATTATTCTAAAAGTGTGCTGAAAAGAATCTCATATCAAACTCTCTCTCAAACTCCTCTCAAGTAGGATGACACCTATATCTGTTCCTGACAATGCTCCAACAAGTGGTTGCATCTCTCTCGAGCAATCGAGTAGCCAAAGTAGCTCTATCCTCAATAGAAACCCTCAAGTCCTGGGCAGTGAGAACAACCTTGTCTTTCCACATCTTGGCAACCATAGCATCACTAGTGCCATAAAAGCTCTCACAACCCAAATTTCTGGCCTCCTTAAGTAACTTGGACACCTGTAGTGGCAATCTGGCACCCTGTACCTCAACTGGCTAAACCCTAGGCTGTACCTCTGGCTGAGTTGGTGCCTGCTGTGCCTGTACCTGTGGCTGCTGAATTATTGTAGCCTGCACCATCTATATTGTCTGTTGTATCTCACCCAAAATAGTTTGAAGGGCGGCCAACATCTAAAGTAGGACGGGGTCTTGAGCTGCAGGTGCTGCCTGGCCTAACTGTGTCCCCTGTGCTGTCTGTGCCTGTTGTACCTCTAGTAGCACGACGAGCTCTCCCACAAGCCATCTCTATAAACTGGACGCATAGTCATTTAATGAGCCCTAAGAACAAAACAGGACTACTAGACACAACTCACCGTCGTGCAGTCCCAATTGGCCCAACTCGTGGCCCAATCGAAACCACACAAGGCTTATCCTTAAAAAAAATTTGCAAAATATATAAAAATATAGATAAATATGAGACTTTTCATTTTTTAAAAAAAGGAGCATGTATTTAAATGGAATCCTCGACACAAAATAATAAATCACAGAGTACAATCACAAACAGCGGAAGTCTTAATCTCACACACAACAGGACACACGACCACAAATATGCTTCGTCAAAATAAATCCAATCAACCCAATCCCACTAAGGGGTCAAAGTTGCAATGACCAATCATGCAAACAAAGATAAGCAAGCATAATAAAATCTAAATTACAAAAGAAAGTGTCGAGTTTTCAAACGTGTCTTATACAGAAGTCCAGCCTTATGACAAACTAGAAATCTCGACCTCAAAAGGAAGTCAGCTACTTAAGTTCTCAATCTAGTCCTGAAAAACAGCAACAAGAGAGGGGTGAGATCTCGAGGACCTCAATGAGAGTCACAACATCATAAACAATTCCGGTGGAATAGAAGCATATTCGAAAAAAAGTATAAACATTTTATAATAAAATCACAGTAAGTCCATGATGCTATTCTTGTAAACAACCTCACATGTAAATATGGTTAAATGCACATGCATGAGTTTGATAATATATACGTGTATCTGAGGCCCATGCCCAATTAGGAAACAAATCAAAAATCTCATTCTCGTGGGCTACTATACCAAAAACTATCTGGGTGGACCTCTAAAACTGCTTCACTAATAACCCCGACCAAAGGGAAATCAGAAGCCCACTGGTGGTTAATTTAATGCACATTTTCAAAATAAGTATAAGTGTCCCCTACCACTAGTGTTATCCTCCGGAAAAGTGGATAAATCACATTATCACACGATTCTCGACTCACACACAACTCAAAAAGTCAGAAGGCACATGTAGTGTACCATATCACATACTCACACAAGACATACATAATCCATCCATACTCCTAGGCAAGGGACTATCCTCCTATCTAAGGATACTCATCCACTTACCTTCGCATTGGCTATGCGCAGTTCGTCAATTCCAGGTTACACCTAGAAATTATATATATACATATGTTTTGTAAACATGTTAAACAAATCCCATGTCGCATTATAATTTAATTAAAATATAGTGCACTCAAAATCAACTCAAAGCCCCCCTAAGAGCCCCCACAACTCAAGAATTCAATATATATAAATATTCTCACGATGCATTTCAATCACATTGCAAACATGCATATGGGTCCATAATAAACATTTTATGCATCATAAATATGCCTCACACATAATGAACCTAGCATGTCAAATCATTCATGAATGCACATATTGCCTCCATTCAAAAACAAGCATTTACCAATTTTAATTAATAAAACAAAATAATTTCGTACATATAAATAAAACATAGTCTCCCACCTCTTGACGCACCGATAAGTCAACGGCAATACCTTTGCCCTTATCGACCACTGAAGCACCACCTAAACAACTATACACAAAAAAAAATACTATAAAAAAGCCAAAAATAATACACAAACCTTGTCTACAACACACTAAAAACCTAACTCAAGCAATGGAATCAACCAATTTCATCCAATTCAACAAAAACACAAATTTTACAAAATTACTAAAATTGCCATCGAAAACTCTAAATGATCATCCATGGATTAATTGCTGTTTTCGTGCAATATAAAACATCAGACCATCACAGGAAACATCTAAGCATGCTAAAAAAACCAAAAATTCGAAAAGAAAATGGAAAAAATTAAGCATTTACCCTAAAATTCGAATTTCACTAAAAATACCCAAATTCAAGTAAAATCTCCACAATCAACCAAAATACCAGTGAAAATCTGTAGAGAAGAGTTAGGTTTATGATTTGGAACAAGTCTTAATCACTAATTTTGAACAGAAATGAATTGGTGAAGAGAATTAGAATTTGAAATAAAAAAAGAAAGAAAAGAGACCTTACCTTGGCATGTTATCGAGAGAAAGGAAGGAACGGGGGGGTCATTGTTTTTCTGTTCACTCACATGCAGAAGAAGGGAAAAGGAAGGTAAAGAGTATTTTTGAAATTATAGCTCCTTTTTACTTTTTGACCTCGACTTTGACTTTGACTTTTTTTTTTGAAAATATTCTTAAAATTTGAAATAAATATAAAATGACCCCGTATATGTCCCAAGTGGGCCAAAATAAAATTTAAAGCTCAAAATGTGAAAATCAGGCTTTTAAAACGTAATTGGGCTCGAAAAACAGAAATTGGGCCCATAAAAGGTAAGTCGGCTCAAAGATTTTCGGCTACTCAAAACGGACCTCCAAAATTCATAAGCGGGTCAAAGGAGTAGAAATCGATATATCCACTGGACTAAAGCCTCGAACAACAACCAATTGACTAATTATTCTAATGCACGTTGAAACTCCGAAACGACACGTCACGCAAATTATCGACACGCTACTAACGACATGATGTTCTAGACATTCTAAACCTGACACCTAAGCTCTATGACTATGTCCAGGTCACTCGGTCAAAAGGTCAACTCTGATGGTCAGTTGTTCAACTCACTTAAACCGACCAATCAGAAAAAATCAAACTGAATCCGAGTGTTGACTAGACTCCCAAAAGGACGGGGTCTCACAGGCTGGGTCTCACACCGTCTTTCAGAGATAGTCAGCATTCGGATATAGTTAGATCATCCGAATTGGTCAGTTTAAGTGGGTTTGACCAGTCGACCAGTTAGAGTTGACCTATTTGACCAGTCAGTTAAACAGGGGACCAAGAGTTAGCCCATTGACCGAGTGACTTGGACATAGTCATAGAGCCTAGGTGTCGAGTCTTAGAAGTCTACAATGTCATGTCATTGGTAGTATGACGATAGTTTGCTTAACAAGTCATGTCGAAATTTTAGCGTGTATTAGAATAATTAGTTTGATCTGTGTGTTGTTCGAGGCGTGAGTCTAGTGAAAATATACTTTCCTATTCTCTTGACGCAATTATGAGTTTTCGAGACCCGTTTTGAGTGGAAATACTCATCTATAATCATGACTTACTATATTTGATGTAGTGATTAGTGTATTTGATAAAATATTTTTATCAATTGTATAAAAGATCTCAAGTGTCCCCATCAGCCTTGATTTAGCATTTCTGAGAAATTATGTGATGGATTCCACAAGTTGACTTTAATCAGTAATTATTATATTTTTATATTTTTATATTTTTTATATTGATTGATTACCAAATTATCAGAATTTATATTTTAAAAAATATTATTGAAAATTTTGAAGATGATGTTTTACAAACCATGCGTAAATTATTCTATTCTTTTCTCTCTGAGGGCTATTTTTTTTATACCTTGTTTTTTTAATTAATAAGAAGATCAGAAAGACTTGGGAAAAACAAAGAGTAGTTAATGGAAAGATTTGGCAAATGAGGTGTAAGATCCAGATCTGATCCTCCCGAATTATCTTCTGCGACAAAATAGGGTTGTGGTCAGGAGTATGGTATGGAGGGTCATGTGTGGACTGCAAGCCTTGCTCTTGGCTTATCCTATCCTTTATGACTGTGTCGGCCATTAGTTATAAATTTAATATTTCAAAAATTAATACGGATCAGTCTCTGTCGGCCCGGACCATGCTAGATTTTTTCTTTAACTACTAGTTAAAAATAGTAATTTCTTAACAATTGAGGTAGGGACCTCACTATAAATCCAAGCATCTCTCACCACTCCGAAGCCAAGCTACCCTCTTAGGTTACACTCATAGCTTCAGAAAGTACTGCATCGATGGAGCTTCATCTCCTTCCCATCTTCGCTCTACTATGCGTAAGTATCATACAGTACTAGAGTTTCTCCTTCAAGTACGTAGCTAGCTGTGTCTTTATAACATTGACTATTAACTCCACGTGTAAACTGAAGAACTTTCTTATTGCATGGCAATGGCAGCTTGTGCTGGTTGGAACCAATGCTTCCTCATCTGCTGAGGATTACTGGCATTCTGTGTTGCCAAACACTCCAATGCCACAACCGATAAAAGATCTTTTGGAGCTGCGTCAGTTTTTAATATCACTTCATCTATTTCATCCTGTTGGAATAATTAATTGTAATGATTGCCACATCTCGAGCTATCTCTGGCACAAAATGGGCCAACGTCCTAAACTCAGTCTCATACTCTCCAACTATTTTATTTCCCTGGCAAAGCATGAGAACTCAGACCTCTTATTATTCTAAAAGTGTGCTGAAAAGAATCTCATCTCAAACTCTCTCTCAAACTCCTCCCAAGTGGGCTGACACCCATATATGTTCCTGACAGTGCTCCACCAAGTGGCTGCATCTCTCTCGAGCAATCGAGTAGCCAAAGTAACTCTGTCCTCAACAGAAACCCTCAAGTCCTGGGCAGTGAGAACAACCTTGTCTTTCCACATCTTGGCAACCATAGCATCACCAGTGCCATAAAAGCTCTCACAACCCAAATTTCTGGCCTCTTTAAGTAACTTGGACACCAGTAGTGGCAATCTGGCACCCTGTACCTCAACTGGCTAACCCTAGGCTGTACCTCTAGCTGAGTTGGAGCCTGCTGTGTCTGTACCTGTGGCTGCTGAATTATTGTGGCCTGCACCATCTGTATTATCTGTTTTATCTGACCCAAAAAAGTCTGAAGGGCGGCCAACATCTGAAATAGGACGGGGTCCTGAGCTGCAGGTGCTCCCTGGCCTACCTGTGTCCCCTGTATTGTCTGTGACTGCTTTACCTCAGCTGCTGGTTCTTGAGCATTAGACCTCTCATCTGCAACGACTACCTAAGCATGACCTCCTCAGCCTACTCGGCCTCTAGTAGCACGACGAGCTCTCCCACAGGCCATCTCTATAAACTGGACGCATAGTCATTTAATGAGCCCTAAGAACAAAACAGGATTACTAGACATAACTCACCGTCGTGCAGTCCCAATTGACCCAACTCGTGGCCCAATTGAAACCACACAAGCCTTATCCTTAAAACAAATTTACAAAATATATAAAAATATAGATAAATTTGAGACTTTTTATTTTTTTAAAAAATGATAATGTATTTAAACGAAATCCTCGGCACAACATAAAAAATCACAAAGTACAATCACATGTGTTCCCAAACACTCCAATGCCACAACCGATACAAGATCTTTTGGAGCTGCGTCAGTTTTTAATACCACTTCATCTATTTCAGCCTGTTGGAATAATTAATTGTAATAAAATGGAATATATACTTATTGATCCTCGTAATGTTATCATGCAGATGCGGGAAACGAGTCTCCAGATGCTAAGAATTTCTCAAATGTCAAGAAGTCACTTCCCCTGATATACTATGCTGTTGACAAGCGCCAAAAACTCTCAGATCTCAGGAAGTCATTTCCCCTGGTATACTACGCTGCTCAAGATGACATTGATCTTGCAAAAGGTGACTTGACCCACAAATGGGAGTGCAGGGGGACATACTTTCAAGTGGGAAGCCATTGAGGCTAATGGGAGTGCAGGGGGAATTGTATGCTTGTGGGATGATTTAAAAGTGCAGGTTCAGGGGGTAGAAAAATTTGATCGCTGGATGTGTTTGAAGATGCGGGTTTTGGCTCTGGATTTTCCTTTTGTTTGCGCTGGCTTACATGCCCCAAACACTGTGCCAGAACGCCGTATGCTTTGGGAGGAGTTAGCACAGCGAAAAGGAGTCGATAATCTCCCATGGATTATTCTAGGTGACTTCAACGAGTCACTCACAGCGGATGAACGCCTTGGCACTTATTTTAATCCTGGTGCAGCTAACCAGCTATTCAACTTCATCAGTAGTTCCGGTCTGGTGGATATGCCTCTCAGTGGGAAAGATTTTACGTGGTATAATTCGCGTAGTGCATCCCGCATTGATCGAGTTTTAGCCTCACCACTGTGGTGTTCCCAATTTTGCCGCCATCGGTTATACGCAGGAGACAAGGGGTTTTCTGACCATGTCCCTTTATTATTTAAGGCTGATTCTTTCAGGTGGGGTTCTCAGCCATTTCGTACCTGGGATGTTTGGTGGGAAGATTCACAGTTCCTTCCGTTGGTAGACAGTATGTGGAGGGAGGCAGCAAGATATTATCCAGGAGATTTCTGTGTGGTTAAAAAATTTGCATTCCTCAAACGAAAATTACAGTGGTGGCACAAGAATCATTTTGGGGCATTGGACACTACTTTGAAAAATGTTTTAGCAGAGATTGACTCATTGGATCAGTGTCGAGGTGCAGTGGGGTATACACTGACTGGTCGGTATCAGGAGTTACAAGATCAGAAATGGGCTCTCAAACACAAGTTAGAAGCAATGTGGAGGCAAAGGTCGAGGCAGAATTGGCTTAAGCTAGGGGATAAGAACAGCAAGTTTTTCCATGCAAGCGCTACGCTCCGGCGCAACTCTAATTTCATTGGATCCATCAGGATCCAGAATAGGGTGATTACCACTCCATCGGAAATCCAAACAGCGGCAGTTGAGCATTTTCGCAGTTTCTTTATGGATGAGGGACATCGCTGGTTGGGGCTGGGTCGATTACCATTGCCGTGTTTATCTTCTACAGCGGCTACTCAGTTACAAGCTCCTTTTGATGAGGATGAGATTAAAAGTGCAGTCTGGGATTGTGGGAGTCACAAAGCTCCTGGACCTGATGGGTTTAATTTTTATTTTATCAAGCGAGCATGGACGGTTGTGGGTAAGGATATAGTTGCAATGGTGACAGAATTTTATTCCAGCGGGACTCTTCCTCGGGGGATAAATAATGGATTTATCACGCTAATCCCTAAATTATCCGGCGCTGCAGAGTTTAATGCTTATAGGCCTATCAGCCTTATCAATGGCCTCTACAAAATCATTGCAAAGCTGCTGTCCAAGAGGCTTAAATGTGTGATGGAACAACTGATCTCACCTTTCCAGACTGGCTTTTTGGAAGGACGGCATATTTCTGATTCAATCATGGTTGCTAACGAGGTTATCCATAGTATGAAGAAGTCTCATCGCAAGGGTTGGTGTCTGAAGTTGGATTTCCAAAAGGCTTATGACTCGGTGAATTGGGCATTTCTTCTTGATGTTATGGCGTCGATGGGTTTTGGGAGGAGGTGGCGGACTTGGATTCACAGCTGTATATCATCTGCTCGGTGTGCTGTTCTCATTAATGGGGCGCCCACGGAGGAATTCTTGATGGAGCGCGGTTTGAGACAAGGAGATCCGCTCTCTCCATTGTTGTTTAATCTGGCGGCTGAGGTTTTGTCTCGGATGTTGATTAAAGCAGCTGATTGCCAAGTATTTAGGGGCATCACCATGGGCGGATTAACTCTTACGCACCTGCAGTACGCTGATGATATCATCCTCTTTAGTCAGGGTGATCCACAAGAGGTTATGCGTCTTCAACGGTTGCTGCGATGCTTTGAGTTGCTGTCAGGGTTAAAAATCAATTTTCATAAATCAGGTCTCGTTGGTATTAATTCTTCTGTGGCTGAAGCAGTGAATTTGGCATCTATGTTGCACTGTCGGCAGCAGGTGTTCCCCTTCATGTATCTAGGTGTTCCCCTTGGAGCGAACCCCAAGCGTAGTAGTACGTGGAAAACGGTGCTGGATAGATTCAAAGGAAAACTTTCCTCGTGGAAAGGATCACTACTATCATTGGGTGGCCGGATTACACTAATCAAAACTGTGCTGAACAGCCTTCCAGTTTACTATATGACCTTCTTTCAAATGCCGATTGCTGTTAGGAAGGCATTAGAAAAATGGATGAGACGATTCCTATGGACGGGGAAAACTGATTCACGTTGCTTGTGCAAAGTCAGTTGGTCCATGGTGGTGTGTGCCAAAGATCGAGGAGGAGTCGGCCTGGGTTGCTTGCGGCTTAGAAATCAGGCCTTTCTTACTAAGTGGTGTGTCCGACTCGCCACTGATACGTGTTCTTTATGGAAGCAGGTGATTATGCAGAAATATAGCCCTCATCTCACCTCGGCGGGCATCGAATGTGCTGTTAGCGATGTCTCTTCTCTCTGGCGTGGGATTGTGCAGACCAGTAAGATTACTTTCCCCAACGGCCAGTGCCTCTCAGAATTTCATCGTTGGAGATTAGGCCAAGGTAACTCTATAGCTTTTTGGCGTGATTGGTGGTGTGGCAGTCGTCCTTTAATGTTGTTGTTCCCCCGTTTGTATGATCTTTCGCTAGACAAAGAAGGAGCAATCTTTCAATTCGGGGGTTTCATTGGACAAACTTGGGAGTGGAGATTGATATGGAGGAGGAGGTTATTCGTCTGGGAGGAGGGGGAAGTTCATCGACTAGAGGCTTTGTTGAGTGCTTTTGTTCCATCCCTCTTTCAGGATGATGAGTTAGTATGGGGCGAACAGATGCAGCCATTCTCTGTCAGCCATTGTTACCGTACTTTGGAAGGTCTTACGGTTACGTCTAGTGCACCAACGATTCCAAATGTGTGGCGAAGACCGGGTGCTCCTAAATGGCAAGCATTCATGTGGCTTGCATGTTGGGAGAAAATCAATGCTAAGGGGCGGCTCATTCGACTAGGCTTATTACCTGATTCTGATGGTGATTGTGAGGCATGTGGCCTGCCAGAAGGGGACTCAAACCACATCCTCCTCGACTGCAGACTGGCATGGCGGAGTTGGTCACTTCTTTTCCACACGTGGGGCTTATGTTGGGTCCAGCCAAAATGTATGACCGATCTCTTCCTACAGTGGGGAGGTTTCTCCATTCCAGCTAGGTGGATGGGGCTTTGGCATGTGTTACTTTTTGCATTGACTTGGAGTATATGGTTAGGACGCAATGCACGGATTTTTCAACAACTGTCTAGCCCGGTGGATGCTCTGTTCTACAATGCCATTCGTCATGGTTTTTATTGGGCTAAGCATAACCTGAAGGGAGGTTGCCCTGACTGCTTGTCCTTTTTACCTTCGGGAGACTTTCTTGCTCTTCGGTTTCTGTAGATGACAGGTTGAAGAAACGGTAAGCTGCCTTTTTGTTGTGTTTTGTTTGCTGTGGTTGTTTATGGTATCGGTACAGCTATGGTATCAGTTGGTTTCTTAGTAGCTTTACAGCTGATTGAGTGCAACGGTGTTTTGAAAGTTCTGGATCCTATAATTCAGTCATAGGATCTGTTTGTTTTCATTCTGGCCATTGTTCTGAATATTGGGAATTAAGAGTTTTGAAGCTGCTCCTTGGAATTAAGAGGTGGAATTGCGTCTGGGATTTTTTGTCAGCTACTCTCGTTTCCTTCAGACCATTGGGGCGCTGTGGGTTTGTACATGGGTAGTGGGACGGATAGGGTGGTTGCTACTTGCGCACTTAACGGGCATCGGTGGGTTTCATGTTCCCTCATCTTGTTGCTTGTGGCGCTTCCTGGGTTTGCCTGGGACTGACATCTCTTCCTGTAACTCTGCATAGTCGGTGTTAATGTTTTTGAAGGGGCTGGTTATACAGCCACGGGTGTTTTTTCCATGTGATGGCTCCTGTAACCTTGTCATAGGATATGTTGGTTTCATTCTAGCCATTATGCTGTTCCTGGGTTCCTTTGTACAGATTCTATGTTTTTTCATACTTTTTAATATACATATATCGATACTCTTTCAAAAAAAAACGATATCCATGCCGCCCAAAACTTACAATTGCCTTTTCTAACGCTGGGAACAAAGTCCCTTTCTTGCCCCGTGACCTTGCCTAGTCAGTACCCTTTTCCAGCGATAAACTGGAGGAGATTCTGGAATTTTTCTCTATCGATCCCAACTCACCAGAAGCTCCCATCGTGGCTGATACTATAAATGACTGCGAGGACCCCAAAAGGAAAGGAGAGGACAAATACTGTGCCAGCACTTTGGAGTCTTTGATTGATCAAAATGTAGCGAGACTTGGCACAAATATCAGGGTTGTTTCAACCCCAGTGGGAAAGAGACAAGAGTATACTATTTTGCCAGGAATAAAGATGGTTGCAGACGACAGGATATCCATATGCCACAGAGAGAGATATCCTTATGCAATATATTATTGCCATGAAATCAAAGAGACAGAGGTCTACAGGGTTCCACTTTTGGGGCCGATGGCACCAGAGTCAGTGCAGTAACAATTTTCCACAAGGATACATCAGGTTTGAGCCAAGGTCATCTTGCCTTCCAAATCCTGAAAATAGAGAAA
Organism: Passiflora organensis; assembly: GCA_019739055.1. Classification (NCBI taxonomy): domain Eukaryota; kingdom Viridiplantae; phylum Streptophyta; class Magnoliopsida; order Malpighiales; family Passifloraceae; genus Passiflora; species Passiflora organensis. Next base: position 21,014,554 of record JAEPBF010000009.1, read on the forward strand.
CCAGGGCCACCTGTATGTCACTTCGTTGGTGGTGACACCCTGGTTTGGTTCCAGATCAGTGATCTTGGACATGTGTCCGTTTGATGCCAACCACTTTAAACATCTGCTACCAGTGTGATTTAGCCCTTACCAACAATGCTCGCTGAATATGGATGTTTGAAGTCACCAAACTAGTTTTATCTGTCTATGAAATCTTCACTCTTTCTATTATTACTGCATTGTGTCCTCTCTGTATTAATAAAATTTATCAATATGACATCGTCTGTGAGACATCATTTGTCATGACCCTTAATAAAATTTATCAATGTGGCTCTATGTGTTTTGATAACATCTTCAATGAGACCCCATCAATATGACATCTTCTGTGAGACCTCATTTGTCATGACCTAACATCTTTAATGAGACCCCATCTGTCATGACCTGGCTCCCAGATCCCCGACCCAATGGATTCAAACGTGTATATGTACATGATAGATCATAATTGCAATACTGAATTGGGCTTCTAACCATATCGCCCAAAAGATACAACTTGTTATAAATAATCCATTCACATAACACATGTAAGCCCAAAACCTCCCCTACTCCTTTCCGATGTGGGATTAGGTAACTCGACCCTTATACAAGCTGGGTCTAATAATTTTCCCTCCTTATAGACCTCATATCCTCACAAGGGGAGCCTAACGTAACTAACTTGGGCCCAAACGTGAACTCAACACACAATACGGTCTAAGTCCACCCGGAAGAGGGAGTGAGATTGACTCCGCTACCATTTGTCACGACCTGGATCCCGAACCCTTGGCCCAACGGGCCTGAATGTGTATATGCGTGTGATGGATCACAACTGCAATGTTGAGTTGGGCTTCTAACCATATGACCCAAAAGATGCAACTTGTTACAAATGATCCATTCACATAATACGTATAAACCTAAGACTTCCCCCACTCCTTTCCAATATGGGATTGGTAACTTGACCCCTTAAGAAGGTTGGGTCTCACACCATCCTTCAAAGAGTCTAGTCAGCATTCGGATACAATTAGATCATCTGGATAGGTCAGTTTGAGTGGGTTTGATCAGTTGACCAGTCAGAGTTGACCTATTTGACCAATCAGTTAAATAGGGGACAGAGAGTTGGTCCATTGACCGAATGACCTGGACATAGTCATAAAGCTTAGGTGTCGAGTCTTAGACGTCTAGAATATCATGTCGTTGGTAATGTGACGATAGTTTGCACAACAAGTTATTTCAAAGTTTTAGCGTGCATTAGAATACTTAGTTTGATCTCTGTGTTGTTCGAGGCATGAGTCCAGTGAAAATATCCTTTTCTATTCTCTTGATCTAATTATGAGTTTTTAAGGCTCGTTTTGAGTGGTCGGAGGCCTTTGGACCGATTTACCTTTAGTGGACCCGATTTCTATTCACCAAGCCTAGTTACATTTTAAAAACCTAACTTTTTTTTATTTTGAGCCTTTAAACCTTATTTTGGCCCACTTAGGGAATATGAGAGTTATTTTGTCGGTTCTTTCAGATTTTCAAAAAAAAAATTTAATGGAAAAAAGTTAAAATAACAAGTTAGTGCTAAGACTCATCCATCCTTAACCAGCAGGTCAAAGGTTCGAACTTTGGTGTTGGGAATGGAGCACTTTAAAAATTTCGGGCTAGTTGGACCCATCCATAGTTGGTGCTTATGATACAACAAAGGGGATTAATCATTATTGGCGATAGTGGATACCTCTTTGATTTCAAAAAAAAAAAACAAGATTGCCCTTTTTTTTTCCCATCTGTTCACGTGAGACCCGAGAGGCATCAAAGGAACTTCCCCTTTTCCTTTGGCCTTCTCTCATGCAAGTAAGGCCCCAAAACACATTTTTTTCACAAATCTTTTTCCTCTTAAAATTAACAATTGGGTTTTGTTCCTAACTTAAATCCTAGCTCCTCTCTACAGATTTCTACTGGTGTATGGTTGATTATTGGTGATTTTTTCCGAATTTGAGTATTTTAGGCTAAAATCAGATTTTGAGATAATGATCCAATTTTACTCCCTTTTTTTGTTGATTTTGCATGCTTTAACTAGTTTTGGGGTTTTCTAGCATGCTTGGATGGTTTGTTTTGATTTTCCTTGAGTTTTGTGAGGTGTGTAAGCATTTATGCGATGAATTCATGTGGGATTTTGGGGATTTTAGGCCTATATGCAAAATTAATATTGTTGTTAGCTGATATTGATCTTTTTTAGCTTGTTGGATGTCAATAAATATTTTCTGGTGGTTGGTTTTGAGTTGGTTCAACTATGGGTGAAGTCGATGGTTTGTTAAAAAATTACTGTTTTTGATTCAAATGGTGTTTTTGGTATATTAAGTGGTTATTTTTTATTGGATTGAGTGTTTAATGATTAGTAGAGTGTTAGGAAGTGGAATAGATAGGGTCTTAGGTTTTTTTTTTTTGATTTTGAGTCATTTTGATTATTTATTTTTGTTTAGGTTTTTGAGTTGGTTGCTTGCCTTGTTCTTAGGTGGTATTTCAGCTTGTGAGAAAGGTAAAGGTGTGGCCGTTAGCGAGTCATCTGCACGACAAGAGGTGAGAGTCTATGTCTCATTCACATGTGTGGAATTATGTTTGTTTTGTTATTTTAAAACTTAGGTAAATGCTTGGTTTTGAGTAGAGGCAACACTTGCATTATGTGTGGATGTCATACTAAGTTCATTGCGATGTTTGTCATGATTTTTATACACTGATGTTATGTTTAAATTATTGAGCATGATGATTGCGTTTAAATTATTGACAAACTACGCTTGGCCAGTGCAAAGGTAAGTGAATGAGTATCCTTAGATAGAAGGATAGTCCCTTGCCTAGGAGTTTGGATTAATTGTGTATGTCTTGTATGAGTATGTGATGTGATAGGCTACATATGCCTTCAGGCATTTCGAGTTGTGTGTGCATAGAACATGTGTGATAGTATGCTTTCTCCATGTGTTCTAAGAACAACATTGGTGGCATGGGTTATATTTTCAACTTGCATTACAATTTGCCACTAGTGGTCTCCCGATAGCCCTTTGGCCTGGGGTGATTGGTGGAGTGGCTTAAAGGTCCACCCCCAATATGTTTTAGGTATATGCTAACCCGTGAGGATTCTAAGTTTTGGTTTGTAAACCTATTTGGGCTTGGACCCTAATTTATGGACTTCTTCATATCAAGATCATATATTTGCATTTGATTGTATTGCCTCTATGGATTGGATGGATGCTTATTACGAACATTTCTCAAATATCAAAAACGCATTTCCCGTGCTATACTACGCTGCTCAAGAAGACATTGATCTTGCAAAAGCTGACTTGACCCATAGAACTCTATTCTATCAGTATAATGATATCCATGCCGGCCAAAAGCTTACAATTGCCTTTTCTAACGCTGGGAACAAAGTCCCGTTCTTGCCCCGTGACCTTGCTGAGTCAGTACCCTTTTCCAGCGATAAACTGGAGGAGATTCTGGAACTTTTCTCTATCGACCCCAACTCACCAGAAGCTCCCATCGTGGCTGATACTATAAATGACTGCGAGGACCCCAAAAGGGAAAGAGAGGACAAATACTGCGCCAGCACTTTGGAGTCTTTGATTGATCAAAATGTAGCGAGACTTGGCACAAATACCAGGGTTGTTTCAACCCCGGTGGGAAAGAGACAAGAGTATACTATTTTGCCAGGAATAAAGATGGTTGCAAACGACGGGATATCCATATGCCACAGAGAGAGATATCCTTATGCAGTATATTATTGCCATGAAATCAAAGAGATAGAGGTCTACAGGGTTCTACTTTTGGGGGCCGATGGCACCAGAGTCAGTGCAGTAACAATTTGCCACAAGGATACATCGGGTTGGAGCCAAGGTCATCCTGCCTTCCAAATCCTGGAAATAGAGAAACCAGGGCAACCTGTTTGTCACTTCGTTGGTGGTGACACCTTGGTTTGGTTTCAGATCAGTGATCTTGGACATATGGCCGTTTGATGCCAAATTCTCTAAATAAATATATATATATATATATATATATATGGTCTGCTACCAGTGTGATTTAACCCTTACCAGCAACTTGTGTGCTTTGTAATTGTACCAATAATGGTGGGATTGCTTGCTGAATATGGATGTTTGAAGTCACCAAACTAGTTGCATGTGTGTATGAAATCTTCACTCTTTCTGTTAGCGCATTTTATCGCTCAATGGGCATGGAAGTGTATATGCGCGTAGTAGATCACAAATGTAATGATAAGTTGGGCTTCTAATCACATAGCTCAAAAAATACAATTTGTTATAAATGATCCATGACTATGACTTCCCAACTCATTTTCGATGTGGGAAGTATATATGCGTGTGATAGATCATAATTGTAATACTAAATTGAGCTTCTAATCCCATGACCCACACAAAAATACAACTTGTTATAAATAATCCATAACCATGACCTCCAAACTCCTTTTCGATGTCTTGTGCTTTTCGATGTGGGATTAAGTAACTTGACCCCCTAGTCAGCCTAACGTAATTGACTTGCGCTTAAATTGAACTCAACACACAATATGGCCTAAGCCCACCCGGAAGAAGGACCGAGATTGGTTCTGCTACAATTTGTCATGACTCGGTCCCCTGTCCCAACGGGCCCGGATGTGTATGTGTATGTGATATCACAACTGCAATGCTGAGTTGGGCTTCTAACTACATGGCCAAAAAGATGCAACTTGTTACAAATGATTCATTCACATAATATGTATATAGCCCAAGACTTTCCCCACTCTTTTCCGATATGAGATTGAGTAACTTGACCCCTATGCAGGCTGTGTGAAGACCCGAACCCGGTAATTGGGCTCCTCACCGCCGTGCAATCCCAATTGGCACAACTCTTGGCCCAATCGAAACCACACAAGTCTTATTCTCAAAACAAATTTACAAAACATACAAAAATACATATAAATTTGAAAGTTTTTATTTTTTTTAAAAAGAGCATGTATTTAAACGGAATCCTCGACAAAACATAATAAATCACGGAGTACAATCACAAACAGTGGAAGTTTTAATCTAACACACAACAGGCCACACGGCCCTAAATATGCTTCGTCAAAATAAATCCAATCAACCCAATCCCACTAAAGGTTCACAATTGCAATGAGCAATCATGCAAACAAAGATAAGCAAGCATAATAAAATCCAAATTACAAAAGAAAGTGTCGAGTTTTCAAACGTGTCTTATGCAGAAGTCCAGCTCTATGACAAACTAGAAATCTCGACCTCAAAGGAAGTCAGCTACTTAAGGTCTCAATCTAGTCCTAAAAAACAGCAACAAGAGGGGGGTGAGATCTCGAGGACGTCAGTGAGAGTCACAACGTCATAAACAATTCCGGTGGAATAGAGACATATTTGAAAATAAGTATAAATGTTTTATAATAAAATCACAGTAAATCCATGATGCTATTCTTGTAAACAACCTCACATGTAAATATAGTTAAATGCACATACATGAGTTTGACAAGTCAACGACAATACCTTTGCCCTTATCGACCGCTGAAGTACCACCTAAACAACTATACACACAAAACCATACTAAGAACAAAGCCAAAAATAACATACTCGAAAATGACCAGAATTAAAAAACAACCAAAGAGACTCCTTAAACACTCACTCAAACTCTCAATTCACTCAATTCAACGTCTAAAAATACAAACCATTCAATCCTTTAAGAAAAAAAAATAAACCCCTTCATACACCCAAGCCTTCCTCAGCTCAAATTTCATTTCCAAGCTCAACCAACATCAAAATTGGTTTCTTTAATCCACAAACCTTGCCTACAATACACTAACAACCTAACTCAAGCAATAGAATCAACCAATTTTATCCAATTCAACAAAAAAGCAAATTTCCCAAAATTGCCATCGAAAACTCTAAATAGTCATTCATGGATTAATTGTAGTTTTCGTGTAATCTAATGCATCAGACCATCATAGGAAACATCTAAGCATGCTAAAACAACCAAAAAATCGAGAAGAAAATGAAAGAAACTAAGCATTTACCCCAAAATTTGAATTTCACTAAAAATACCCAAATTTAAATAAAATCTCCACAATCAACCAAAATACCAGTGAAAATCTATAGAGAGGAGTTAGGTTTATGATTTGGAACAAGTCTCAATTGCTAATTTTGAATAGAAATAAATTGGTAAAGAGAATTAGAATTTTAAAAAAAAAGAAAGAAAAGAGACCTTACCTTGGTCTTGTTATCGGGAGAAAGGAAGGAAAGGGGGGTTCTTTGTTTTTTTGCCAACTCACGTGCAGAAGAGGGGAAAAAGAAGGTAAGGGTTTTTTTGAAATTATAGCTCCTTTTGACTCTTTGACCTCGACTTTGACTTTGACTTTGACTTTTTGAAAATATTCTTAAAATCTGAAATAAATATAAAATGACCCATATATGCCACAAGTAAACCAAAATAAAATTTAAAAACTCAAAATGTGAAAATCAGGCTTTTAAAACGTAACTAAACTCGAAAAACAGAACTCGGGCCCATTAAAGATAAGTCTGCCCAAAGATTTCCGACCACTCAAAATGGATCTCCAAAACTCATATGCGGGTGAAAGGAGTAGAAATCGATATATCCACTAGACTCAAGACTCGAACAACAACCAATCGACTAGTTATTCTAATGCACGTTAAAACTCTGAAACGACATGTCACACAAATTATCGACACACTACCAACGGCATGACGTTCTAGACATTCTAAACCCGACACCTAAGCTTTATGACTATGTCCAGGTCACTCAGCCAAAAGGTCAACTTTGACAGTCAATTGTTCAACTCACTTAAACCGACCAATTAGAAAAAATCGGACTAAATCCGAGTGCTGACTAAACTGCCAGAAGGATGGGGTCTCACATCCTCCCCTCCTTATAGGAATTTCGTCCCCGAAATTCACTTACAAGAATCCTCAAACAAATTCAGATACTACTGTCTTATCAATTGCTCTGGCTCCCAAGTCTGTTCCTCCATACAATCACTACACCACAAAACATAAACCATAGGTACACTGCGATTGCGCAACTGTCTCACCGCTCTATCCACTATGGCTACTAGATGAGTCAAATAAGACAAATAATTGGCAATCTCAATCGGTGATGTCTCTAAGATATGAGATGGATCCGGTACGTACTTCCTCAATATGGACACATGGAAGACATTATGGATCCTCTCTAACTCTAGTGGTAACTCCAATCTGTATGCCACTAGGCCAACTATGTTAACAATACGGTAGGGACCAATATACCTCGGAGCTAGCTTGCCCCGCTGCTGACATCTGATCACTCCCTTCCATGGCGCGACATTCAAGAATACTCTATCATCCACTATAAACTTCAAGTCTCGCCTATGATGATCTGCATAAGTCTTCTGTCGACTCTGAGCTGCTCTCAACCGTTCTCTAATCAAAGCAACCTAGTGAGTAGCCTGGTCTACTAACTCTGGACTATCAAGACGCCTCCCACAAATCTCATCCCAACATAACGAAGTACGACACCTATGTCCATATAGTGCCTTATACGGTGCCATACCAATACTCCTTTGAAAGCTGTTGTTGTAGGCAAACTCCACTAAGGGTAAGCACCGATCCCAAGTGGTCTGCCTGTCCAACACACAAGCTCTGAGTATATCCTTTAGGATCTGTATAGTCCGCTCTGACTGACCATCTTTCTGTGGATGGAAGGCTATACTGATCCTCACTTCTGTACCCAATGCTTGGTGGAACTTCTCCAAAAATCGAAAAGTGAATTTCGGATCCCGATCTGACACTATAGTAACTGGCACACCATTCAATCTGACAATCTCATCTATGTACCTTGATGCTAGCCTCTCTGGTGTATCTGTCACTCTGATAGGGAGGAAGTGCGCAGACTTGGTGAGTCTGTCCACTATCACTCATATAGTATCGTATCCTGACTGCACACGTGGCAAACCTACCACAAAGTCCATGGTGATATGCTCCCACTTCCACTCTGGAATGGTAAGCGGCTGTAACATGTTTGCTGGTCTCTGATGCTCGGCTTTCACCTGCTGACAAACTAAATATCGAGCAACAAACTCTGCTATGTGCCTCTTCATGCATGACCACCAATAAGACTTTCTCAAATCTCTATACATCTTGGTGTTACCTGAATGTACAGAGAATGCTGAACTTGAGCCTCTATTAGAATTCGTTGTTTCAACTCCTCGTCATGTGGTACACATATACGACCTCGAAAAGTCAGAATACCATCATCTCTTACTCTGTACTCACTAACTGAACTCTTTGTATTGTCACTACTGTCCAAACTCTGTCTCACTCTAACTAAAGCTGGATCCTCAAGCTGACCGGCTCGTATCTCATCAATCAATGTCGGTCTCACTACTATCTGTGCAACTAGTGCTCCGGTCTCATCACTATCCAGCTGAACTCTAGAATCTCTCAAACTCATCAACAAGGGCATATACTTAGCTCTCACATAAGCCAAAGAAGAAGAAGTCTTCTTACTCAAAGCATCTGCAACTACATTGGCTTTACCCGGATGGTAGTCAATGATCAAGTCATAGTCTTCGATCAACTCAAGTCAATGCCTCTGTCTCAAGTTCAACTCCTTCTGGGTGAGAAGGTACTTGAGACTCTTGTGATCTGTGTAAACATTACACATCTCACCATATAGATAATAACGCCAGATCTTCAAAGCGAAGACCACCGCTGCAAGCTCAAGGTCATGGGTCGGATAGTTGCCCTCATGTGCCCTCAACTGTCTAGAAGCATAGGCAACTACTTTCCCATCCAGCATCAACACGCATCCTAGCCCAAGTCTCGAGGCATCACTGAAAACAACATAGTCTCTGCACTGACTAGTAATGTCAATATTGGAGCTGAAACCAATTTGATCTTCAACTTACTAAAACTCTACTCACACTTCTCGGTCCACAGAAACGGAACACCCTTGCGAGTTAAACAGGTCAAAGGTGCTGCTAAAGCCTAGAAGCCCCCTACAAACCGTCTATCGTAACCGTCGAAACCTAAAAAGCTACGCACCTCTATCACACTGCGACGCGATTCCCACGAAGCAATAGCCTCTATCTTTTGGGGGTTTACCAATACTCCACTAACTGACACTACGTGCCCCAAGAAGACAACCTCACTCAACCAAATCTCACACTTAGAGAAGTTTGCATAAAGCTGTCGAGCTCTAAGTGAGACTAAAATTGTCCTCAAGTGCACCTCGTGCTCCTCCTGGGTTCTCGAATACAACAATATGTCGTCAATAAAGACAATGACAAATCGATCTAAAAACTCTCGAAACACCCTGTTCATGAGGTCCATGAACACTACAAGCACATTCGTCAACCTGAACAGCATAATAACAAATTCACAATGTCCATACCTTGATCTAAACGCTATATTCAGGATATCGGATTCCCGAACTCTCAACTGATATTATCTCGATCTCAAATCTATCATCGAGAACAATGAAGCGCCCTGCAACTGATCAAACAAGTCATAGATCCTAAGCAATAGATACCGGTTCATCACTGTAGCCCAGTTCAGCTGCCTATAGTCAATGCAAAGTTGAAGGGTATCGTCCTTCTTTTTTACGAAAAGGGCAAGCGCACCCCACAAAGAAACACTCAGTCTAATAAAGCCTTGATCCACAAGATCCTCCAACTGAGTCTTCAGCTCACTCAATTCAGCTGGTGCCATCCGATATGGAAGAATAGAAATGGGTGTTGTCCCTGGCAATAACTCAATCTCGAACTCGATCTCTCAGACTGGAGGTAACCCTGTCACATCCTCCGGAAACACATCTACATACTCCCTGTCAATTGGCACACTACTCAACTCTAGAGGCTCAACTGATATATCCCTAACATAAGCAAGAAAATTTATGCAACCTTTGTGAATCAACTGTCTGGCACTCATCCAAGAGATCACACAAGTTGGTAGCACCCGTCTGTCTACCTCAAAACAATACTCTGTCCCATCTGGAAGAATAAACCATACCCTATTCGTGAAGCACTCCATACGAGCTCTGTATCTACATAAGCAGTTTGTACTAACTATCACATCAAAATCTCTGATATCCAACGGTATCAAATCTATTTCGATCTATACTGTACCCACTGTCAACACACAACCCAAGAAAACACTGCTGCAAGTAATTTGTTCACCAAGAGGGGTTAACAGAACTATAGACAGCTCTAAGAGTGACAACACTCTATTTGCACTCCTAACTATCCTAGGACTAACAAAAGACATATTTGCCCCGAGGTCTAACAGAACTCTAGCAAAACAAGAAAATATAGAAATAGTACCTATTACGACCTCTGGAATAGTACATGCCTTTGCATTTGCTAGTGTGAATAGTGTCACGACCGAATATAAGACTACGCGTCATTCAGAATATCAGATTACGAGTCATTCGGCTTCGTGCGGGACCCGACTCCCAAATTAAGGATCACGTTAATCAATGAGGGAATCTTTCCCCATTATGTTCCCCACTATGTTCCCCACTAAGTGAGGGAATCAAGGAACTCAATTGGGATCCGTGTTTGTGCTTTCTACTTTTGTATATAACCGTTAGATCATACGGCTTGATCTCCACCATCCATTGGGGAGTTGTAAAGGTTATATAAGGGGTGCCTCCCCTCATTTGTAATCATCCAAAAAATCCAGCAATACTTCCAATATTGAGAGTTTAGAGCTTTCTCTCCATTATCTTGCGTGTCTCTCTCTTTTCAGTTGTGTTCTAAGCTTAGCATTCTAGCTAGCTTTGTGAGGAAGGCTGACTTAGCCTATTGCGAGTGCGATAGTCTAAGGCCGCACGGAGAGTTTCTATTCCGCAAAACTCTAGTCCCGTGATAATAGGCGTGTCTGTGGCCTCTGCTACAGCTGCTGCTAAGTCTGACCTATAGTCTGGCTGCTAGATGGTCGACTTATATGTGATCTAGTATGAGGCCTTGAAGATCCCTATGAACCCATATGGCTCACACTTGACCTCTGTGCTGCTAGCAAAGCCGAAACTCTGGGCTGAGAAAATATAGCTCTAGATGCAATACCCCCTAGACAATCTCTAGCCAAATACCCAAACTGATCACATATGTAACACCTGGGCGAAAGTGGACATGGAGGGGGATGATTCTGTCTGCAGTTCCCACATTTAGGATGCCCTATTGGTCCACTGATACTAGGAACTAACTATACAGGCTGTGTACAGGTCACAAAAGAAGATGTGCTCTGTGATCTGGTATACCCTGCTGAGTAAGGAGTAGACATCCTACTCATCTACCTATGGTCAAACCTGCCACTGCACCTAATGGGACCATTGCTAGATGCAATTCCCCTATACCTCTGGATCAGACAACTCTGATCATGAGCAATCTCTTCTGACTTTACTGCATCTACCACTAGCTTCTCAAAGTTACTTCTGGTATTCGGACCCTTCACCGAGCGGATGTTCTGGTTAAGAAACTGCTCAAATCGACTAGCCATGACTGCCGCATCTCGCCCTATCTCTGACACAAAATGAGCCAATGCCCTAAACTCAGTCTCATACTCCGCAACTGTTTTACTCCCCTGGCGAAGCATGTAGAACTCAGACCTCTTATTATTCTAAAACTCAGACACTGTTCATCGTTGACCGGCGATCGACACTGTTCATCATACTGTACATCGAAACTGTTCATAGGTACTGTATACTGACACTGTTCATCGTACTGTACACTGACACTGTTCATAGATACTGTACATTGACACTGTTCATAAGTACTGTTCACGTTGACTTTGACCAAAAAGTGAAAACTTTCCCGTTAGGTAATTTCGATGTTCTGATCGCAATGGCGCGATCCGTTTTTCCATTTGATGTGTCGTTATTGAGTTATAGTCATTTGAAGGTTAATATCCGTATGTTGAGTCTAACCGTAATGTGGTGTTCTTAGGAAGGGCGAGTGTTGAGGACAAAGGCAAGAGTATCGTTTCCTCTTCTTCAGCCCGTAAGGTAGGGTCCTTACAATATGTTACCCAGTTTGAGTATTTCATCATCTTCAATTCCGTATTAACTTGGTTTTGATTGATTCGTAGTATAGTCCATCGGAGCCCATCCGATTGGTCCATTGTTCAAAATTTCATTGTTCCCTTCCGTAGATAGCTATAAAGTATCATAATGTGAGGTCTTTACCGTATTTGTCTCATATTAAGTATTCTTTGATTTTAAATCCGTACTTTGGTCATTGAATTGTTGTGTAATCCATCGGAGCCCATCCGATGGATCCATTGTCCAAATTACATTGACTTTTCCGTATGTACCCGTAATGTATCATAATGTATCTCCAAAATTTCATGTGATCAATCAAAGTCCATTTGATTGATTTGTTGTGTAAATTGGGCTGATTCCGTATCATTGCCCGTAAAGAAATAAAAAGGTTGTAATCAAAGGTTTATGTAACGATATATGATAATATATCGTATTATTGAGTATTAATTGTAAAGTATGGTATTTCAGTGTTATTGAAAGTTAAACCAGTTTGTGATTTGTAAAGTATGTAAGTTTTTATGTTACTCGTACTTGTGTTCCGTTTGGCCAAACGTGGTGAGTGCTCGGTCTCTGAGAGTAAGCGGAGAGACACTCATCTGTTGGGAGGCGTATGGTTACTGTATGTTCCCTGCTTCGCAGGATGCTGTATGTTCCCTGCTTCGCAGGATGATCTGAAAGGGACTAGTTGATCTTTTCCGTATAAAGTTTTATTAATCAATCTAGTCTCGGACAACACTGGTAGAAGGGGCTATGTATGTAATTGTTTTAAAAGTATAAGTATAAAACCTACCAGTGGGCTTCCGGTTTCCCTTTAGCGGGGGTTACTCGGGAAGTGATTTCCAGTCCGCCCATGTTTTCGTATTAACCCTGTTGAATTCTTTGTTGAAAGCAAAAGTACATTTTCGAGGCCAGTAAGTAAACGTTTTGTAAAGTAAACAGAAAGTACATGTTGGGTCCAGTAAGTAATGTTTGTAAAGTAAATAGTAAAGTTTAAGTTTTGAGAAATTACAAGTTCAGTAATATCCTAAGAAATTCCTTGTTGTTTCCTCTCATCCGATAAGTTCTTTGTTGTCCCTCTTCTTTGACAAGTCCGTTTTGTTGTCCCCTACTGAGATTCTCGAAAATCTCACCCCTTTCGTGTTTGTTTTCCCTCCCAGGACTAGATCGTGATCAGTAGCGGTTTTCAGTGTGTGCGTCGGGACTACTCGCTGGGACTATTGCATCTGCATATGTATGGTTTTATTTGGCACACTGTTGAATATTTATTGTTTGGATTTGTGATTTTGTTTTCAGATACTTGGGGCTTGTGTGTTATGGTTTCACTGGTTTGTATTGTATTGTTATAAAAAGACTTCCGCTGTTTGAATATTACTCCGTAATTTATTGTGCCACGTATTTAGTACTTATCAGCCATGCTGTAATTTGCAAGCGTTTTAAATTTTTATTTTTGGGATTTGCGTTTGAAAAGTCAAATAGCCTTGTGGAGTTCGGATTGGTCCACGTGTCGGGCTTCTCCGGGCTTCACGGCGGTAAGGGCCCGCTTTCCGGGTTTGGGTCCTTACAGGAGTGGTAGCGGAGCCCCAGGTTTTTACAAACCGAGTTTTGAAAGTGTTTTCGTAATATTTTTAAAGTATGATTTTTCACTCACTACACTGCACGTGCATAGTCCAGCGTTGTATCGTATTAATTGTCCCTTATAGTCTTTAGACTAACTAGGATGTCCTTGTCAGTTAAGCACAGTTAGAGATTTGACCGTCGAATGAGTCGTTATGTAGGACAGTATTCCCCGAGGTCGTCTCAATTACGAGACGATAGTCACATATCTTCCCAGTCACAATTGATAGCTTCCAGTCTGAGTACAGGTAGACTCATGTCGTGGTGCGACAGATGTCAGAGACGCCACATTCCGCCGTGTCCACAGAGCAGACAGTGTTACAACTGCTCAGAGTTTGGACTTGGCGAGGGACTGCCCCAAGTTACCGAGATCACAGTCCTTTAGTGCTTCGAGACCCAGTGGCAGTCGTACAACTTCTCAGGGTCCTACCAGGCCACCGTCCAGAGCACCAGGTAGACCTTCTGGTAGTCAGACACAGGGTCAGTAGTCCAGTCAGCCAGCACAGACGAGATAGACTTGCCTCTTTACTTTGACTGATGTTGAGGCCTGTGCTAGCCCAGACGTAGTGACATGTACTATTACTGTATTTTCTGTTCTTGCTCGAGTTCTGTTAGATCCAGGAGCAAATAGATCTTTTGTCAGTCCTAGAATTTCAGCTAGTGCAGATTGCCCATTGTCTCCGTTGGCTCCACCTATTGAGGTTATGACCCCGTTAGGTGAGCTTTTGACATGCAGTCAGGTGTATATAGGTTGTGTTCTGAGGTTGAGTACAGTTGTGTTAGAGGCAGATTTTATTCCACTTGACATCCGGGAATTTGATGTTATATTGGGTATGGATTGCTTAGCCCGGTATCGTGCCCGAATGGAGTGTTTCACCAAGCGAGTTTGGTTTACTCTACCCGATAGTTCGGAGTACTGTTTCGAGGGAGATAGGCGTATTGTGCCTACTTGTATGATCTCGTGGCTTAGTGCAAAGAAGATGATCAGCAAGGGATGTACAGCATTCCTAGCACATGTGAGGGACACCTCAGCCGAGTCACTAGAGCTGAGTCAGGTCCCGATTGCTAGTGAGTTTCCTGATGTATTCCCAGATGATATAGTCGGGTTACCGCCGGAGAGAGAGGTGGAGTTCGGGATCGAGCTGATGCCCGGAACAAACCCGATATCCATTCCGCCGTACCGAATGGCTCCGGCAGAGATGAAGGAATTGAAGACACAGTTGGAGGATTTAGTGGATCGTGGATTCATTAGACCCAGTGTATCACCGTGGGGAGCGCCAGTATTGTTTGTGAAGAAGAAGGATGGTTCGTTACGGTTGTGTATTGATTACCGACAGTTGAACCGGGTTACCGTAAAGAACAAGTACCCACTGCCCCGCATAGATGATTTGTTCGATCAGTTACAGGGGGCGTCGGTATTCTCAAAGATCGATTTGAGATCGGGTTATCATCAGTTACGGGTTCGTGAGTCAGATATCCCGAGGACAGCTTTCAGGTCTCGTTACGGGCACTATGAGTTCCTGGTCATGCCATTTGGGTTGACGAATGCACCAGCTTTCTTCATGGATTTGATGAACCGGGTATTCCGGGAATACCTTGATCGTTTTGTGATCGTTTTCATCGATGACATCCTCGTTTATTCAAAGTCGGAGGAGGAGCATTCCGAGCATTTGAGGATGGTATTGGAGATACTTAGAGCTCGGCAGTTATATGCCAAGTTCTCCAAGTGTGAGTTCTGGTTGCGAGAAGTCGGTTTCTTAGGACACGTAGTGTCGGCTAGTGGAGTGTTGGTGGATCCCAAGAAGATCGAAGCTGTTGTATCATGGGAACCTCCACGTACCGTTCCTGAGATACGGAGTTTCCTCGGTTTAGCCGGTTATTACAGACGGTTTGTGGAGAACTTCTCGACGTTAGCAGGACCACTGACCCGGTTGACACGAAAGGGCGAACCGTTTGTGTGGTCCGAGAAGTGCCAGCGTAGTTTTGAGGAGTTGAAGTCCAGATTGGTTTCCGCTCCTGTTCTTACTTTACCAGTCAGCGGTAAGGAGTATGTGGTGTATAGTGATGCATCAAAGCATGGTTTGGGGTGTGTACTTATGCAGGATGGGAAGGTAGTCGCCTACGCCTCTCGACAGTTGAGGCCACACGAATGCAACTACCCGACCCATGATTTGGAGTTAGCAGCTGTGGTGTTTGCATTGAAGATTTGGCGCCACTATCTGTATGGTGAGACTTGCAGAGTCTTTACAGACCATAAGAGTCTCAAGTATCTCTTAACCCAAAAGGAACTTAACTTGAGACAAAGGAGATGGCTTGAGTTGATAAAGGATTACGACCTTGTAATCGAATATCATCCCGGGAAAGCCAATGTGGTTGCCGATGCCTTGAGTAGGAAGACTTCATCTTCCTTGGCTTACGTTCGGGCAGAATACATGCCAATGCTGATGTGTTTGAGGGCAAACCGTGTCCAGCTTGATAGTGATGGTTCTGGAGCGTTGTTAGCACAGATTGTTGCCAGACCCACTTTACTTGAGGAAATTCGAGTCAAGCAGTTAGAGGATCCAGTGTTGGTTCAGTTGAGACAGCAGCTGGATAGTGTTACTAGTGGTGATACAGTCAGTGAGTATAGGGTTCGAGATGATGGTATTCTGACTTTCCGAGGCCGAGTTTGTGTTCCCCAAGATGAGGAACTACGCCAGTTGATTTTGACCGAGGCGCACAGTTCTACGTTCTCGATTCATCCCGGTAGTACCAAGATGTATCGGGATTTGAGGGAACATTACTGGTGGTCGGGGATGAAGAGACACATTGCGGAGTTTGTTGCTCGTTGCCTCGTATGCCAGCAAGTCAAGGCCGAGCACCAGAAACCCGCAGGTATGCTACAGTCGCTTCCAATTCCCGAGTGGAAGTGGGAGCATATCACGATGGATTTCGTCGTGGGTCTACCGAGGACCCAGCGGAGTTTTGATGCAGTATGGGTGATAGTGGACAGATTGACCAAGTCTGCCCATTTCCTCCCAGTACGAGTTTCCGATACCCCGGAGAAGTTAGCTTCCCGGTATATGGACGAGATTGTGAGATTGCACGGAGTGCCAGTGTCCATAGTATCAGATCGAGACCCGAGATTTACTTCTCGTTTCTGGGGAAAGTTTCAGGGTGCTTTGGGTACCCGTCTGAACTTCAGTACGGCTTTCCATCCCCAAACAGATGGTCAGTCCGAGAGGACAATACAGACGTTGGAAGATATGTTACGAGCGTGTGCACTCGATAGACATACTATGTGGGATAGATGCCTTTCGTTGGCAGAATTTGCCTACAACAACAGTTTCCATGTCAGTATCGGGATGGCACCGTATGAGGCTTTGTATGGTAGACGTTGTCGTACGCCCCTGTGTTGGGATGAGGTAGGTGAGAGACGTCTGGATAGTCCCGAGTTAATAGATCAGGCGACAAAGCAGTTGACTTTGATCAGACAGCGTTTGCAAACAGCTCAGGACAGACAACGGAGTTATGCAAACAACCGACGTCGTGACCTTGAGTTTCAGGTTGGTGACAAAGTATTCCTGAAGGTTGCACCGTGGAAAGGAGTACTTCGGTTCCAGCAGCGAGGCAAGTTAGCGCCGCGCTTTATTGGACCGTATGAGATCACCGAGCGCGTTGGGCCAGTGGCATACCGTCTTGCTCTGCCACCGTCCTTGGAGAGGATCCATAATGTCTTCCATGTTTCTATGCTACGGAAGTATGTACGGGATCCGTCACACGTGTTGGATGCACCCCCAGTAGAAGTTGCCAGTGACTTGTCGTTTCCTGCTCAGCCAGTGGCTATCGTTGACGAGTCGATTAGGCAGCTTCGCAGTCGTTTAGTCCCTATGGTTCGAGTTTCTTGGCGTAGTGGTAGTTCCGAGGAGCTCTCGTGGGAGACCGAGGAGTCTATGCGGGAGCGTTACCCTTATCTCTTCCAGTAGTACGATACGTAAATTTCGGGGACGAAATTTTTGTAAGGGGGGTAGGTTGTGAGACCTCTGGTGACGTGGCAAATTTTTGCCACGTCACCCACAGCATAAAAACATGCTGCCGACATTCCCCTTCCACCTGCTGCCATTTTCCCAAATTTTTTCCTCATTTTCTCACAAACTTCATCACCTTCGGTATCAAAATCCAACCGTCTGATCGTCAAACCGATTGCACCATTGTGTTCCTCTCATCATCACGATCAATTTGCCGTTGGTTTCACCTTCATCGGACCACGGACGCGGCCGGATCGGAGCCTGGAAGTTTCGAAATTCTCACCGGAAAATCGTCAATTCCGGCCAATCTAAAGTAAGTCTTGAAGTTTGGTTTTCGGATTCATAATCCTGATGGTTGTAGCTTCATGTTGATGTAAAAATTTTCGGTTTTGGATGAAGTAGGAATTTTCCGGCCACCGTCGGCGACACTGTTCATCGTTGACCGGCGATCGACACTGTTCATCATACTGTACATCGACACTGTTCATAGGTACTGTATATTGACACTGTACACTGACACTGTTCATAGATACTGTACATTGACACTGTTCATAAGTACTATACATTGACACTGTTTATATGTACTGTTCACGTTGACTTTGACCAAAAAGTGAAACCCTCCCCGTTAGGTAATTTCGACGTTCTGATCGCAATGGCGCGATCCGTTTTTCCATTTGATATGTCATTATTGAGTTATAGGTATTTGAAGGTTAATATTCGTATGTTGAGTATAACCGTAATGTTGTGTTCTTAGGAAGGGCGAGTGTTGAGGACAAAGGCAAGAGTATCGTTTCCTCTTCTTCAGCCCGTAAGGTAGGGTCCTTACAATATGTTACCCAGTTTGAGTATTTCATCATCTTCAATTCCGTATTAACTTGGTTTTGATTGATTCGTAGTATTGTCCATCGGAGCCCATCCGATTGGTCCATTGTTCAAAATTTCATTGTTCTCTTCCGTAGATAGCTACAAAGTATCATAATGTGAGGTCTTTACCGTACTTGTCTCATATTAAGTATTCCTGATTTTTAAATCCGTACTTTGGTCATTGAATTGTTGTGTAATCCATCGGAGCCCATCCGATGGATCCATTGTCCAAATTACATTGACTTTTCCGTATGTACCCGTAATGTATCATAATGTATCTCCAAAATTTCATGTGTTCAATCAAAGTCCATTTGATTGATTTGTTGTGTAAATTGGGCTGATTCCGTATCATTGCCCGTAAAGAAATAAAAAAGTTGTAATCAAAGGTTTATGTAACGATATATGATAATATATCGTATTATTGAGTATTAATTGTAAAGTATGGTATTTCAGTGTTATTGAAAGTTAAACCAGTTTGTGATTTGTAAAGTATGTAAGTTTTTATGTTACTCGTACTTGTGTTCCGTTTGGCCAAACGTGGTGAGTGCTCGGTCTCTGAGAGTAAGCGGAGAGACACTCATCTGTTGGGAGGCGTATGGTTACTGTATGTTCCCTGCTTCGCAGGATGCTGTATGTTCCCTGCTTCGCAGGATGATCTGAAAGGGACTAGTTGATCTTTTCCTTATAAAGTTTTGTTAATCAATCTAGTCTCGGACAACACTGGTAGAAGGGGCTATGTATGTAATTGTTTTAAAAGTATATGTCTAAAACCTACCAGTGGGCTTCCGGTTTCCCTTTAGCGGGGGTTACTCGGGAAGTGATTTGTAGTCCGCCCATGTTTTCGTATTGACCCTGTTGAGTTCTTTGTTGAAAGCAAAAGTACATTTTCGAGGCCAGTAAGTAAACGTTTTGTAAAGTAAACAGAAAGTACATGTTGGGTCCAGTAAGTAATGTTTGTAAAGTAAATAGTAAAATTTAAGTTTTGAGAAATTACAAGTTCAGTAATATCCTAAGAAATTCCTTGTTGTTTCCTCTCATCCGATAAGTTCTTTGTTGTCCCTCTTCTTTGAAAAGTCCATTTTGTTGTCCCCTACTGAGATTCTCGAAAATCTCACCCCCTTCGTGTTTGTTTTTCCCTCCCAGGACTAGATCGTGATCAGTAGCTGTTTTCAGTGTGAGCGTCGGGACTACTCGCTGGGACTATTGCATCTGCACATGTATGGTTTTATTTGGCACACTGTTGAATATTTATTGTTTCAGATACTTGGGGCTTGTGTGTTATGGTTTCACTGGTTTGTATTGTATTGTTATAAAAAGACTTCCGCTGTTTGAATATTACTCCGTAATTTATTGTGCCACGTATTTAGTACTTATCAGCCATGCTGTAATTTGTAAACATTTTAAATTTTATTTTTGAATTTACGTTTGAAAAGTTAAATAGCCTTGTAGAGTTCGGATTGGTCCACGTGCCGGGCTTCTCCGGGCTTCACGGCGGTAAGGGCCCGCTTTCCGGGTTTGGGTCCTTACACTAGGTGTCGAGTCTTAGAAGTCTACAATGTCATGTCATTGGTAGTATGACGATAGTTTGCTCAACAAGTCATGTCGAAATTTTAGCGTGTATTAGAATAATTAGTTTGATCTGTTTGTAGTTCGAGGCGTGAGTCTAGTGAAAATATACTTTCCTATTCTCTTGATGCAATTATGAGTTTTCGAGACCCGTTTTGAGTGGAAATACTCATCTATAATCATGACTTACTATATTTGATGTAGTGATTAGTGTATTTGATAAAATATTTTTATCAATTGTATAAAAGATCTCAAGTGTCCCCATCAGCCTTGATTTAGCATTTCTGAGAAATTATGTGATGGATTCCACAAGTTGACTTTAATCAGTAATTATTATATTTTTATATTTTTATATTTTTTATATTGATTGATTATGAAATTATCAGAATTTATATTTTAAAAAATATTATTGAAAATTTTGAAGATGATGTTTTACAAACCATGCGTAAATTATTCTATTCTTTTCTCTCTGAGGGCTATTTTTTTTATACCTTGTTTTTTTAATTAATAAAATGATCAGAAAGACTTGGGAAAGAACAAGAGTAGTTTTTTTTTGAAGAAATATCGAATATATATTGAGTAATAGTCAAAGGGTACATATAACCTGTACAATGGAGAATTATAACAACACAATGGCCAACATGCAAACAGGCAAAAGATACCAAAGCGCTGCATATCCAGCAAAGGATCAGACGCTAGACCTCCAACTATCAGTTCAAACTAATTCATAATAGCTAGCAGCCCTTAGAAAGCAGTGAGTGAAGGAGCAACTGTAAAAGCACACAGAGGACCACCGCCACTACCAGCAGCATACCTGTACCACTACCAGCAGCATACCTGTAAAAACAAGAGTAGTTAATGGAAAGATTTGGCAAATGAGGTGTAATATCCAGATCTGATCCTCCCGAATTATCTTCTGCGACAAAATAGTGTTGTGGTCAGGAGTATGGTATGGAGGGTCATGTGTGGACTGCAAACCTTGCTCTTGGCTTATCCTATCCTTTATGACTGTGTCGGCCATTAGTTATAAATTTAATATTTGAAAAATTAATAAGGATCAGTCTCTGTCGTCCCGGACCATGCTAGATTTTTTCTTTAACTACTAGTTAAAAATAGTAATTTCTTAACAATTGAGGTAGGGACCTCAGCTATAAATCCAAGCATCTCTCACCACTCCGAAGCCAAGCTACCCTCTTAGGTTACACTCATAGCTTCAGAAAGTACTGCATCGGATGGAGCTTCATCTCCTTCCCATCTTCGCTCTACTATGCGTAAGTATCATACAGTACTAGAGTTTCTCCTTCAAGTACGTAGCTAGCTGTGTCTTTATAACATTGACTATTAACTCCACGTGTAAACTGAAGAATTTTCTTATTGCATGGCAATGGCAGCTTGTGCTGGTTGGAACCAATGCTTCCTCACCTGCTGAGGATTACTGGCATTCTGTGTTGCCAAACACTCCAATGCCACAACCGATACAAGATCTTTTGGAGCTGCGTCAGTTTTTAATACCACTTCATCTATTTCATCCTGTTGGAATAATTAATTGTAATGATTGCCACATCTCGAGCTATCTCTGGCACAAAATGGGCCAACGTCCTAAACTCAGTCTCATACTCTCCAACTATTTTATTCCCCTGGCAAAGCATGAGAACTCTAGACCTCTTATTATTCTAAAAGTGTGCTGAAAAGAATCTCATCTCAAACTCTCTCTCAAACTCCTCCCAAGTGGGCTGACACTCATATATGTTCCTGACAGTACTCCACCAAGTGGCTGCATCTCTCTCGAGCAATTGAGTAGCCAAAGTAACTCTGTCCTCAACAGAAACCCTCAAGTCCTGGGCAGTGAGAACAACATTGTTTTTCCACATCTTGGCAACCATAGCATCACCAGTGCCATAAAAGCTCTCACAACCCAAATTTCTGGCCTCTTTAAGTAACTTGGACACCAGTAGTGGCAATCTGGCACCCTGTACCTCAACTGGCTAAACCCTAGGCTGTACCTCTAGCTGAGTTGGCGCTTGTTGTGTCTGTACCTGTGGCTGCTGAATTATTGTGGCCTGCACCAACTGTATTGTCTGTTGTATCTGACCCAAAATAGTCTGAAGGACGGCCAACATCTGAAGTAGGATGGGGTCCTGAGCTACAGGTGCTCCCTGGCCTACCTGTGTCCCCTGTGTTGTCTGTGTCTGCTGTACCTCAGCTGCTGGTCCTTGAGCATTAGACCTCTCATGTGCATCGACTACCTGAGCATGACCTCCTCAGCCTACTCGGCCTCTAGTAGCACGACGAGCTCTCCCATAGGCCATCTCTATAAACTGAACGCATAGTCATTTAATGAGCCCTAAGAACAAAACAGGACTACTAGACACAACTCACCGTCGTGCAGTCCCAATTGGCCCAACTCGTGGCCCAATTGAAACCACACAAGGCTTATCCTTAAAACAAATTTGCAAAATATATAAAAATATAGATAAATTTGAGACTTTTTATTTTTTTAAAAAAAGGATCATGTATTTAAACGGAATCCTCGGCACAACATAATAAATCACAAAATACAATCACAAACAGCGGAAGTCTTAATCTCACACACAACAGGCCACACAACCACAAATATGCTTCGTCAAAATAAATCCAATCAACCCAATCCCACTAAGGGGTTAAAATTGCAATGAGCAATCATGCAAACAAAGATAAGCAAGCATAATAAAATCCAAATTACAAAAAAAAGTGTCGAGTTTTCAAACGTGTCTTATGCAGAAGTCCAGCCCTATGACAAACTAGAAATCTCGACCTCAAAAGGAAGTCAGCTACTTAAGTTCTCAATCTAGTCCTGAAAAACAGCAACAAGAGAGGGGTGAGATCTCGAGGACCTCAATGAGAGTCACAACATCATAAACAATTCCGGTGGAATAGAAGCATATTCGAAAACAAGTATAAACATTTTATAATAAAATCACAGTAAGTCCATGATGTTATTCTTGTAAACAACCTCACATGTAAATATGGTTAAATGCACATGCATGAGTTTGATAATATATACGTGTATCTGAGGCCCATGCCCAATTAGGAAACAAATAAAAAATCTCATTCTCGTGGGCTACTATGCCAAAAACTATCGGGGTGGACCTCTGAAACCGCTTCACTGACAACCCCAGCCAAAAGAAAATCGAAAGCCCACTGGTGGTTAATTTAATACATATTTTCAAAATAAGTATAAGTGTCCCCTACCACTAGTGTCATCCTCGGAAAAAGTGGAGAAATCACATTGTCACACGATTCCCGACTTACACACAACTCAAAAAGTTTGAAGGCACATGTAGCCTACCACATCACATACTCACACAAGACATACATAATACATCCATACTCCTAGCCAAGGGACTATCCTTTTATCTAAGGATACTCATCCAATTACCTTCGCATTGGTCAAGCGCAATTCGTCAATTCCAGGTTACACCTAGAAATTATATATATACATATACTTTGAAAACGTGTTAAACAAATCCCAAATTGCATTATAATTTAATTAAAATATAGCACACTCAAAATCAGCTCAGATGCTCCCTAAGTGCCCCCATAACTCAAGAATTCAATATATATAAATATTCTCATGATGCATTTCAATCACATCGCAAACATGCATATAGGTCCATAATAAACATTTTATGCATCATAAATATGCCTCACACATAATGAACCTAGCATGTCAAATCATTCATCAATGCACATATTGCCTCCATTCAAAAACAAGCATTTACCAATTTTAATTAATAAAAAAAAATAATTTCGTACATGTAAATAAAACATAGTCTCCCACCTCTTGACGCACCGATAAGTTAACGGCAATACTTTTTCCCTTATCGACCACTGAAGCACCACCTAAACAACTATACACACAAAACCATACTAAGAACAAAGCCAAAAATAACATACTCGAAAATGACCAGAATTAAAAACAACCAAATAGACTCCTTAAACACTCACTCAAACTCTCAATTCACTCAATAATAATACACAAACCTTGTCTACAACACACTAAAAACCTAACTCAAGCAATGGAATCAACCAATTTCATCCAATTCAACAAAAACGCAAATTTTCCAAAATTACTAAAATTGCCATTGAAAACTCTAAATGATCATCCATGGATTAATTGTTGTTTTCGTGCAATATAAAACATCAGACCATCACGGGATACATCTAAGCATGCTAAAACAACCAAAAATTCGAAAAGAAAATGGAAAAAATTAAGCATTTACCCTAAAATTCAAATTTCACTAAAAATACCCAAATTCAAGTAAAATCTCCACAATCAACCAAAATACCAGTGAAAATCTGTAGAGAAGAGTTAGGTTTATGATTTGGAACAAGTCTCAACCGCTAATTTAGAACAGAAATGAATTGGTGAAGAGAATTAGAATTTGAAATAAAAAAAGAAAGAAAAGAGACCTTACCTTGGTTTGTTATCGAGAGAAAGGAAGGAAAGGGGGGTTCTTTGTTTTTATGTCCACTCACATGCAGAAGAGGGAAAAAAGAAGGTAAAGAATATTTTTGAAATTATAGCTCTCTTTTAATCTTTGACCTCGACTTTGACTTTGACTTTTTTTTTTTGAAAATATTCTTAAAATTTGAAATAAATATAAAATGACCCCGTATATGTCCCAAGTGGGCCAAAATAAAATTTAAAGCTCAAAATGTGAAAATCAGGCTTTTAAAATGTAATTGGGCTCGAAAAACAGAAATCGGGCCCATAAAAGGTAAGTCGGCTCAAAGATTTCCGGCTACTCAAAACGGACCTCCAAAATTCATAAGCGGGTCAAAGGAGTAGAAATCGATATATCCACTGGACTAAAGCCTCGAACAACAACCAATTGACTAATTATTCTAATGCACGTTGAAACTCCGAAACGACACGTCACGCAAATTATCGACACACTACTAACGCCATGATGTTCTAGACATTCTAAACCTGACACCTAAGCTCTATGACTATGTCCAGGTCACTCGGTCAAAAGGTCAACTCTGATGGTCAGTTGTTCAACTCACTTAAACCAACCAATCAGAAAAAATCAAACTGAATCCGAGTGTTGACTAGACTCCCAAAAAGACGGGGTCTCACAGACTGGGTCTCACACCGTCTTTCAGATATAGTCAGCATTCGGATATAGTTAGATCATCCGAATTGGTCAGTTTAAGTGGGTTTGACCAGTCGACCAGTTAGAGTTGACCTATTTGACCAGTCAGTTAAACAGGGGACCAAGAGTTAGCCCATTGACCGAGTGACTTGGACATAGTCATAGAGCCTAGGTGTCGAGTCTTAGAAGTCTACAATGTCATGTCATTGGTAGTATGACGATAGTTTGCTCAACAAGTCATGTCGAAATTTTAGCGTGTATTAGAATAATTAGTTTGATCTGTTTGTAGTTCGAGGCGTGAGTCTAGTGAAAATATACTTTCCTATTCTCTTGATGCAATTATGAGTTTTCGAGACCCGTTTTGAGTGGAAATACTCATCTATAATCATGACTTACTATATTTGATGTAGTGATTAGTGTATTTGATAAAATATTTTTATCAATTGTATAAAAGATCTCAAGTGTCCCCATCAGCCTTGATTTAGCATTTCTGAGAAATTATGTGATGGATTCCACAAGTTGACTTTAATCAGTAATTATTATATTTTTATATTTTTATATTTTTTATATTGATTGATTATGAAATTATCAGAATTTATATTTTAAAAAATATTATTGAAAATTTTGAAGATGATGTTTTACAAACCATGCGTAAATTATTCTATTCTTTTCTCTCTGAGGGCTATTTTTTTTATACCTTGTTTTTTTAATTAATAAAATGATCAGAAAGACTTGGGAAAAAACAAGAGTAGTTAATGGAAAGATTTGGCAAATGAGGTGTAAGATCCAGATCTGATCCTCCCGAATTATCTTCTGCGACAAAATAGTGTTGTGGTCAGGAGTATGGTATGGAGGGTCATGTGTGGACTGCAAACCTTGCTCTTGGCTTATCCTATCCTTTATGACTGTGTCGGCCATTAGTTATAAATTTAATATTTGAAAAATTAATACGGATCAGTCTCTGTCGTCCCGGACCATGCTAGATTTTTTCTTTAACTACTAGTTAAAAATAGTAATTTCTTAACAATTGAGGTAGGGACCTCAGCTATAAATCCAAGCATCTCTCACCACTCCGAAGCCAAGCTACCCTCTTAGGTTACACTCATAGCTTCAGAAAGTACTGCATCGGTGGAGCTTCATCTCCTTCCCATCTTCGCTCTACTATGCGTAAGTATCATACAGTACTAGAGTTTCTCCTTCAAGTACGTAGCTAGCTGTGTCTTTATAACATTGACTATTAACTCCACGTGTAAACTGAAGAATTTTCTTATTGCATGGCAATGGCAGCTTGTGCTGGTTGGAACCAATGCTTCCTCACCTGCTGAGGATTACTGGCATTCTGTGTTGCCAAACACTCCAATGCCACAACCGATACAAGATCTTTTGGAGCTGCGTCAGTTTTTAATACCACTTCATCTATTTCATCCTGTTGGAATAATTAATTGTAATGATTGCCACATCTCGAGCTATCTCTGGCACAAAATGGGCCAACGTCCTAAACTCAGTCTCATACTCTCCAACTATTTTATTCCCCTGGCAAAGCATGAGAACTCAGACCTCTTATTATTCTAAAAGTGTGCTGAAAAGAATCTCATCTCAAACTCTCTCTCAAACTCCTCCCAAGTGGGCTGACACCCATATATGTTCCTGACAGTACTCCACCAAGTGGCTGCATCTCTCTCGAGCAATTGAGTAGCCAAAGTAACTCTGTCCTCAACAGAAACCCTCAAGTCCTGGGCAGTGAGAACAACATTGTTTTTCCACATCTTGGCAACCATAGCATCACCAGTGCCATAAAAGCTCTCACAACCCAAATTTCTGGCCTCTTTAAGTAACTTGGACACCAGTAGTGGCAATCTGGCACCCTGTACCTCAACTGGCTAAACCCTAGGCTGTACCTCTAGCTGAGTTGGCGTTTGTTGTGTCTGTACCTGTGGCTGCTGAATTATTGTGGCCTGCACCATCTGTATTGTCTGTTGTATCTGACCCAAAATAGTCTGAAGGACGGCCAACATCTGAA
This sequence comes from Passiflora organensis, assembly GCA_019739055.1. NCBI lineage: Eukaryota > Viridiplantae > Streptophyta > Magnoliopsida > Malpighiales > Passifloraceae > Passiflora > Passiflora organensis. The sequence continues at coordinate 21,041,823 of JAEPBF010000009.1, forward strand.
GTAGGACGGGGTCCTGAGCTGCAGGTGCTCCCTGGCCTACCTGTGTCCCCTGTGTTGTCTGTGACTGCTGTACCTCAGCTGCTGGTCCTTGAGCATTAGACCTCTCATCTGCATCGACTACCTGAGCATGACCTCCTCAGCCTACTCGGCCTCTAGTAGCACGACGAGCTCTCCCATAGGCCATCTCTATAAACTGAACGCATAGTCATTTAATGAGCCCTAAGAACAAAACAGGACTACTAGACACAACTCACCATCGTGCAGTCCCAATTGGCCCAACTCGTGACCCAATCGAAACCACACAAGGCTTATCCTTAAAACAAATTTGCAAAATATATAAAAATATAGATAAATTTGAGACTTTTTATTTTTTAAAAAAAAGAGCATGTATTTAAACGGAATCCTCGGCACAACATAATAAATCACAAAATACAATCACAAACAGCGGAAGTCTTAATCTCACACACAACAGGCCACACAACCACAAATATGCTTCGTCAAAATAAATCCAATCAACCCAATCCCACTAAGGGGTTAAAATTGCAATGAGCAATCATGCAAACAAAGATAAGCAAGCATAATAAAATCCAAATTACAAAAAAAAGTGTCGAGTTTTCAAACGTGTCTTATGCAGAAGTCCAGCCCTATGACAAACTAGAAATCTCGACCTCAAAAGGAAGTCAGCTACTTAAGTTCTCAATCTAGTCCTGAAAAACAGCAACAAGAGAGGGGTGAGATCTCGAGGACCTCAATGAGAGTCACAACATCATAAACAATTCCGGTGGAATAGAGGCATAATCGAAAACAAGTATAAACGTTTTATAATAAAATCACAGTAATTCCATAATGTTATTCTTGTAAAAAACCTCACATGTAAATATGGTTAAATGCACATGCATGAGTTTGATAATATATACGTGTATCTCATGTCCATGCCAATTAGGAAACAAATCCAAAATCTCATTCTCGTAGGCTACTATGCCAAAAACTATCGGGGTGGACCTCTAAAACCATTTCACTGATAACCCCAGCCAAAGGGAAATCGGAAGCCCACTGGTGGTTAATTTAATGCACATTTTCAAAATAAGTATAAGTGTCCCCTACCACTAGTGTCGTCCTCGGGAAAAGTAGATAAATCACATTATCACACGATTCCCGACTCACACACAACTCAAAAATTCCAAAGGCACATGTAGCCTACCACATCATATACTCACACAAAGCATACATAATCCATCCATACTTCTAGGCAATGGACTATCCTCCTATCTAAAGATACTCATCCACTTACCTTCGCATTGGCTATGCGCAGTTCGTCAATTCCAGGTTACACCTAGAAATTATATATATACATATGCTTTGTAAAAGTGTTAAACAAATCCCATGTCACATTATAATTTAATTAAAATATAGTGCTTTCAAAATCAACTCAAAGGCTCCCTAAGAGCCCCCATAACTCAAGAATTCAATATATATAAATATTCTCACGATGCATTTCAATCACATGGCAAACATACATATAGGTCTATAATACACATTTTATGCATCATAAATATGCCTCACACATAATGAACCTAGCATGCCAAATCATTCATCAATGCACATATTGCCTCCATTCAAAAACAAATATTTACTAATTTTAATTAATAAAACAAAATAATTTCGTGCATGTAAATAAAACATAGTCTCCCACCTCTTGACTCACCGATAAGTCAACGACAATACCTTAGCCCTTATCGACCACTGAAGCACCACCTAAACAACTATACACACAAAAAAATACTACGAACAAAGCCAAAAATAATACACAAACCTTGTCTACAACACACTAACAACTTAACTCAAGCAATTGAATCAACCAATTTCATCCAATTCAATAAAAACACAAATTTTCAAAATTACTAAAATTGTCATCAAAAACTCTAAATAATCATCCATGGATTAATTGTTGTTTTTGTGGAATCTGAAGCATCAGACCATCACAGGAAACATCTAAGCATGCTAAAACAACCAAAAATTTGAAAAGAAAATGGAAGAAATTAAGCATTCACCCCAAAATTCGAATTTCACTAAAAATACCCAAATTGAAATAAAATCTCCACAATCAACCAAAATACCAGTGAAAATCTGTAGAGAAGAGTTAGATTTATGATTTGGAACAAGTCTCAATCGCTAATTTTGAACAAAAATGAATTGGTGAAGAGAATTAGAATTTGAAATAAAAAAAAAGAAAGAAAAAAGACCTTACCTTGGCTTGTTATCGGGAGAAAGAAAGGAAAGGGGGTTCATTGTTTTTCTGTCCACTCACGTGCAGAAGAGGGGAAAAAGAAGGTAAAGGGTATTTTTGAAATTATAGCTCCTTTGACTCTTTGACCTCGACTTTGACTTTGACTTTTTTTTTTAAAAAAAATATTCTTAAAATCTGAAATAAATATAAAATAACCCATATATACCCCAATTGGGCCAAAATAAAATTTAAAGCTCAAAATGTGAAAATCAGGCTTTTAAAACGTAATTGGGCTCGAAAAACAGAAATCAGACCCATAAAAGGTAAGTCAGCTCAAAGATTTCCGGCCACTCAAAATGGACCTCCAAAACTCATACGCGGGTCAAAGGAGTAGAAATCAATATATCCACTGGACTCAAGCCTCGAACAACAACCAATCGACTAATTATTCTAATGCACGTTGAAACTCTGAAACGACACGTCACGCAAATTATCGACACACTACTAACGACATGATGTTCTAGACATTCTAAACCCGACACCTAAGCTCTATGACTATTTCCAGGTCACTCGGTCAAAAGGTCAACTCTGACGGTCAGTTGTTCAACTCACTTAAACCGACCAATCAGAAAAAATCAGACTGAATCCGAGTGTTGACTAGACTCCCAAAAGGACGGGGTCTCACAGGCTGGGTCTCACACCGTCTTTCAGAAAGTCTAGTCAGCAGTCAGATACAGTTAGATCATCCGGATTGGTCAGTTTGAGTGGGTTTGACCAGTCGACCAGTTAGAGTTGACCTATTTGACCAGTCAGTTAAAAAGGGGACCAAGAGTTAGCCCATTAACCGAGTGACTTGGACATAGTCATAGAGCCTAGGTGTCGAGTCTTAGAAGTCTACAATGTCATGTCATTGGTAGTATGACGATAGTTTGCACGACAAGTCATGTCGAAATTTTAGCGTGTATTAGAATAGTTAGTTTGATCTGTGTGTTGTTCGAGGCGTGAGTCTAGTGAAAATATCCTTTACTATTCTCTTGATGCAATTATGAGTTTTTGAGACCCGTTTTGAGTAGAAATACTCATCTATAATCATGACTTACTATATTTGATGTAGTGATTAGTGTATTTGATAAAATATTTTTATCAATTGTATAAAAGATCTCAAGTGTCCCCATCAGATTTTAGCGTGTTACCTTATAATCAAATTTAAGCATTATGAAAAAAATATAAAAAATATGTATTTATATCTTAATATCTTAAAATTCAAACTTTTAAGGAATATGAAATTTTACCTAACTTTGATATTATTAGAATATATTTTTATTAAATATTTTTCTAAAAATAAAATTATTATTCTTTGAATAATATTTTTTAGAGATTTTCGTATGTTATAAAATATATAAAAATATAAAAATAATAGAAATAAGAAAAAAAATACAATAAAAATAAGAAAATTTTCAAGAACAAGAGAGTAGAATGAGAGAAAAAAAAAAGAAGAATAAATTATTTTTTTATTATTAGTCTATAATCACCAAGATAATCTTCACCAACTAAAAAATCCATTATTATAGGCAATAATATCTCCAAATTGCACTGCTCCCTTGATATTTAAATAGTTAGTGTACTATCAGTAGTGAGTAACCAAAATATTTAAATAGTTTGTCGGCCATTAATTGTAAATTTAATATTTGAAAAATATATTTCGCTACCGACAAGTCTCTGTCGTCCCGGACCATGCTAGATTTTTTCTTTAACTACTAACCAAAAACATTAATTTCAAGTTCTCAAATTGCTTAACAATTGAGGTAGGAGCTCAGCTATAAATCCAAGCATCTCTCACCATTCCGATGCCAAGCTATCCTCTTAGGTTACACTCATAGTTTCAGAAAGTACTGCATCGATGGAGCTTCATCTCCTTCCCATCTTCGCTCTACTATGCGTAAGTATCATACAGTACTAGAGTTTCTCCTTCAAGTACGTAGCTAGCTCTCTTTATAACATTGACTATTAACTCCACGTGTAAACTGAAGAACTTTTTTATTGCATGGCAATGGCAGCTTGTGCTGGTTGGAACCAATGCTTCCTCACCTGCTGAGGATTACTGGCATTCTGTGTTGCCAAACACTCCAATGCCACAACCGATACATGATCTTTTGGAGCTGCGTCAGTTTTTAATACCACTTCATCTATTTCATCCTGTTGGAATAATTAATTGTAATGAAATGGAATATATACTTATTGATCCTCGTAATGTTATCATCCAGATGCGGGAAACGAGTCTCCAGATGCTAAGAATTTCTCAAATGTCAAGAAGTCACGTACCCTGATATACTACGCTGCTCCAGACGCCATTGATCGTGCAAAAGCTGACTTGACCGACACAACTCTATTCTATAAGTATAACGATATCCATCCCGGCCAAAAGCTTACAATTGCCTTTGATAACGTTGGGAACAAAGTCCCTTTCTTGCCCCGTGACCTTGCCGAGTCAGTACCCTTTTCCAGCGATAAACTGGAGGAGATTCTGGAACTTTTCTCTATCGACCCCAACTCACCAGAAGCTCCCATCGTGGCTGATACTATAAAAGACTGCGAGGACCCCAACAGGAAAGGAGAGGAAAAATACTGCGCCAGCACTTTGGAGTCTTTGATTGATCAAAATGTAGCGAGGCTTGGCACAAATATCAGGGTTGTTTCAACCCCGGTGGGAAAGAAACAAGAGTATACTATTTTTCCAGGAATAAAGATGGTTGCAAACGACAGGATATCCATATGCCACAGAGAGAGATATCCTTATGCAGTATATTATTGCCATGAAATCAAAGAGACAGAGGTCTACAGGGTTCCACTTTTGGGGGCTGATGGCACCATAGTCAGTGCAGTAACAATTTGCCACAAGGATACATCGGGTTGGAGCCAAGGTTATCTTGCCTTCCAAATCCTGAAAATAGAGAAACCAGGGCCACCTGTTTGTCACTTCGTTGGTGGTGACACCCTGGTTTGGTTCCAGACCAGTGATCTTGGACATGTGTCCGTTTGATGCCAACCTCTCTAAACAAATATATATATATATGGTCTGCTACTTGTACCAGCAACTCGCGTGCTTTGTACTTGTACCAATAATGGTGGGCTTGCTTGGTGAATATGGATGTTTGAAGTCACCAAACTAGTTGCATGTGTGTATGAAATCTTCACTCTTTCTATTATTACTGCGTTGTGTCCTGTCTGTATTAATAAAATTTATCATTGTGGCTCTATGTGTTTTGATGACATCTTCTGTGAGACCCCATCTGTCATGATCCGGCCCCCAGATCCCCAGTCCAATGGATCTGAATGTGTATATGTACGTGATAGATCATAATTGCAATACTGAGTTGGGCTTCTAACCATATTGCCCAAAAGATACAACTTGTTATAAATGATCCATTCACATAACACATGTAAGCCCAAGACCTCCTCTACTCCTTTACGATGTGGGATTGGGTAACTTGACCCCTACACAAGCTGGGTCTAATAATTTTTCCTCCTTATACACCTCGTGTCCTCATGAGGGGAGCCTAACGTAACTAACTTGAGCCCAAATGTGAACAATATTGGTTTGATCAGTCGACCAGTCAGAGGTGACCTATTTGACCAGTCAGTTAAATAGGGGATAGAGAGTTGGCCTATTGACCGAATGACCTGGACATAGTCATAGAGCCTAGGTGTCGAGTCTTAGATGTCTAGAATGTCATGTCATTGGTAATGTGGCGATAGTTTGCACAACAAGTTATTTCAAAGTTTTAGCGTGCATTAGAATAATTAGTTTGATCTGTGTGTTGTTCGAGGCATGAGTCCAGTGAAAATATCCTTTTCTACTCTCTTGATCCAATTATGAGTTTTCGAGGCTCGTTTTGAGTGGCCGGAGGCCTTTGGGCCGATTTACCTTTAGTGGACCCGATTTCTATTCACCGAGCCTTGTTACATTTTAAAAGTCTAACTTTTTTTTATTTTGAGGCTTTAAACCTTATTTTGGCCCACTTAGGGCATATGAGGGTTATTTTGTAGGTTCTTTCAGATTTTCAAAAAAAAAAATTTAATGGCAGAAAGTTAAAATAACAAGTTGGTGCAAAGACTCATCTATCCTTAACCAGCAGGTCAAGGGTTTGAACCTTTCCATTGGGAATGGAGCACTTTAAAAATTTCGGGCTAGCTAGACCCACCCATAATTGGTGCTTACGATACAACGGAGGGGATTAATCACTGTTGCCGACGATGGATACCTCTTTGATTCAAAAAAAAATTAACAAGATTGCCCTTTCTTTTCCCATCTGTTCACATGAGACCCGAGATACAGCAAAGGAGCTTCCCCTTCTCCCTTGTCCTTCTCTCATGCAAGTAAGGCCCCAAAGCACATTTTTTTCACAAATCTTTTTCCTCTTAAAATTAACAATTGGGTTTTGTTCCTAACTTAAATCCTAGCTCCTCTCTACAGATTTCCACTGGTTTATGGTTGATTACTGGTGATTTTTTCTGAATTTGGGTATTTTAGGCTAAAATCTGATTTTGAGATAATGATCCAATTTTCCTCCCTTTTATTGTTGATTTTGCATGATTTAACTTGTTTTGGGGTTTTCTAGCATGCTTGGATGGTTTGTTTTGATTTTCCTTGAGTTTTGTGAGGTGTGTAAGCATTTATGCGTTGAATTCTTGTGGGATTTTGGGGATTTTAGGCCTATATGCAAAATTAATGTTGTTGTTGGCTGATATTGATCTTTTTTAGCTTGTTGGATGTGAATAAATACTTTCTAGTGGTTGGTTTTGAGCTGGTTCAACTATGGGTGAAGTTGATGTTGATGGTTTGTCAAGAAATTACTGTTTTTTATTCAAGTGGTGTTTTTGGTATATTAAGTGGTCATTTTTTATTGGATTGAGTGTTTAATGATTAGTAGAGTGTTAAGAAGTGGAATATATAGGGTCTTAGGTTTTTTTTTTGATTTTGAGTCATTTTGATTATTTATTTTTGTTTAGGTTTTTGAGTTGGTTGCTTGCCTTGTTCTTAGGTGGTATTTCAGCTAGTGAGAAAGCTAAGGGTGTGGCGTTAGCGAGTCATCTTCATGACAAGAGGTGAGAGTCTATGTCTCATTCACATGTGCAGAATTAATTATGTTTGTTTTGTTAATTTAAAACTTGGGTAAATGCTTGGTTTTGAGTAGAGGCAACACGTGCAATATACGTGGATGTCATACTAGGTTCATTGCGATGTTTGTCATGATTTTTATACACTGATATTATGTTTAAATTATTGAGCATGATGATTGCGTTTAAATTATTGACGAATTACGTTTGGCCAATGCGAAGGTAAGTGAATGAGTATCCTTAGATAGAAGGATAGTCCATTGCCTAGGAGTTTGGATAAATTGTGTATGCCTTGTATGAGTATGTGATGTGATAGGCTACATATGCCTTCAGGCTTTTCGAGTTGTGTGTACATAGAACATGTGTGATAATGTGCCTAGAACATGTGTGATAGTATGCTTTCTCCATGTGTTATGAGAACAATATTGGTGGCATGGGTTATATTTTCAACTTGCATTACAATTTGCCATTAGTGGGCTCCCGATGGCCCTTTGGCCGGGGTGATTAGTAGAGTGGCTTAAAGGTCCACCCTGAATATGTTTTAGGTATATACTAACCCATGAGGATTCTAAGTTTTGGTTTGTGAGCCCATTTGGGCTTGGACCTTAGTTTATAGACTTTTTCATATCAGGATCATGTATTTGCATTTGATTGTATTGCCTGTGTGGATTGGATGGATGTTTATTACCAACTTTTTTTTTTCGAATGATTTTAGTGCATTGTTTCTATTCTCCCATTATTGTTTATAATTCGGTGACTCTCACTGAGGTCTTCAAGATCTCACCCCCTCTTCTTGTTATTTTTAGGCTTAGGTCCGATTATTTGTGTTTCGGGCTTTTTTTTAGGTCGAGGTTCCCAGTTTGTCATAGGGTTGGACTACTATATATTTCACGTTTGAAAACTCTGCATTTTCTTTTGTAGTTTGGATAGTAATATGCATGTTTGTGTTTTAGTATTGCATGCTTGCCCATTGATTATTGTGAACCTTTTGTTGGCTGTGTTGATTACTTGCTTTTGGACTATGTATACTGGTTATGGATTTGATATATGAGATGAGCAGAGTGTCTTGGGCATATTTTGTTATTATTGGGTTTGAGATTGATGGACTTCTTGTGATTATACATGATTGGGGCCGTGTGACCTATTATATGTGCTTTTGAGTCTTCCAATGTTTGTGATTGTACTCTATGACATGCTATGTTATGCCGAGATTTATAAAAGTTACATGTTTTATTTTTAAGTTTCAAATTTATATATATTTTTGTATGTTTTGGAAAAAAAGTTTTCAGCCATGTGTGGTTTTATTCGGGTTACAAGTTGGGTCAATTGAGGTTGCACGACGATAAGGAGTCCAGTTACCGAGTTCTGATCCTCACATCTTCTCTTATCTTAAAATCATTGATACGATAATCGATAAAGTTATAAGATTTTGATTCGATAACCAGTAAAAAAATTTAAAAGAGTGATTAAAGATGGAATGTGCTAGAATCCATAATATATAAAAAAGAAAACTTGTTGTTCAAGGTCATTCAATTAAGATCTTTAAATATTTTTGCATTATCAAGGAAAAGGGGGATGTAGCTCATATGGTAGAGCGCTCGCTTTGCATGCGAGAGGTACAGGGTTCGATTCCCTGCATCTCCACATAATTGTTTACATTACATTATTTAGTAAATAGTGAGAGTAATAATGCATATTCTATAGTATTATTCTAATTTCTATTTGAAGACTTACTTCATAACAATATTTTTTTTAAAAAAAAAATATTGTATAAATCATAAATCCCTAATATAAGGAAACAAAAATTACACCTTGGAAAAAGGAAAGATGGGCCAATTGCTAGCTTCACCTGAAATGGGATTGGGTTGCTGTTTTCAACAAGCAAGGGCAAGGGGGATGAATTCCAGATAGGGTCTGCAGGAGGAATGCTCAAGTAGGCTGTGGGCAACCTGGAGAAGTAGTAGTACCAAAAGGAACAACTTCTATAACATGGGCCCATTGCTTGTTCCATCTTCTGATCGGAGCAATGAATCAACACGTGGGAAGCGACATCAGGTCATAGAAATTGACTGCCAAGAGCTATGGAGACGTGGAGTAACCAACTTCCTTTGGACGTATAAAGCCAAGTATCTTGTTGTAAATAATGATTGAGAAGAGACAATAGCAGAGGATTATTGTGGGATGGTTTTGGGTGTTTGTGAAGAATTGGAGGTGACAGGAAGGTCTTGTCTTGGCTTATGTTTTGGCCTTCTAGATAGGTGGGTTCTTGTCTAAACACGAGGTTGTCGATTCTCAATCTTGGGTTATACGAAACTCAGTGAGATTGCTTGAAACCGTCTTTAGTTTGTTTATATTGTGTCATAATTTTGATTGACACGAGTTGTCTTAAATGATTTCCTGAGAGGGATTGGTTCATTATTTGTTGGGTCGCTACTGTTTTGATGGATGTTATTTGATGTTGTTTTGCTATGGTTTTGTTTAATTGGTGAAGTGGAAATTTGATGATCGGAGTTTGTATGGAGTAGCAGGTAGGGTCTGGTCAGGATAATTAGTATGATTTTTTTTATTAAGCCATTTCTAGCTAGTGATTTTGTTTGTGTTGATGATGGTGATTTCTAAGTTATGACATGCCAGAATGTGCTTCTTTTATTCCTGGTTCAGGTGCAAAGAAGCAGGGTTTCTTTACTTTTAATGTGGATATGTCCTCTCCCGTCCCAGTTCTTCCTACACCCGTTGAAGAGAAATATTCCAAACTCCCTGATTGGTTTCAGGCTTCATCTGAAAGGGAAACAATGAGGAACTCTTTATCCGAAAAAGCATCTTCGTTGGGTTCCAACACTGGAGCTGTTGGACATTTGTTTTCTTCATCTTCGAGATTCCATGATGAAATGCACACTTATTCAGGTTCATTACAAGAACGACAGTCATATAATTTTCCATTCATTTCTGAGTCACTAAAGGATCGAGAATCTTTGTCACCGATCCTTTCTTCCCATATGGGATTGCAATCTACTAAATTAAGTTCTGAATCTGCACAAGATAAGGATGTACCCTGGCGCATATATCCGCTGCCTGACATTGTTGATTTTACTGAAACTGTCGCTGGCCCGGATGGTCAGGTTGAAAGCAGTACATGTGTTAGTACGTCTGTGGACCATGCAGGGAGAATAGATTGGCAGGAATGGGCGGATCAGTTGATCTCTGTTGACGATGATGTGGAACTAAATTGGAATGAAATTCTTGATGGTGCTAAGATAGCAGAATCCAATCAGAAGGTTTGTTCCTGCATATAATATAACTTTCTGCAGGTTTACTGATGATTATTTGTAGCTAAAATATTAATTTGATCCATAATAAAAACTAATTTATGTTATCATTTGTCGGAGAAATTTCATTTGGTGTTTGGGATTGGTTAACTGTGAACTGAAGCATTGATATTTTTCTTTTGAAATACCTATTTGTGCTTTGTGTTCATGTTGCTTCCGTTCTTTAAAAGCCATAAATAATGCACCAGGTGACGAAACCATCTTCTGATATTTTGGTGAAAGAACCTCATACTACTCAGCAACAACAATCTGCAAATGGTGGAGAGCTGTCTGCACCGATGAAACCTAGGATGCGTTGGACTCCGGAACTTCATGAGGCTTTTGTGGAAGCTGTTAATCAGCTTGGTGGAAGCGAACGTGTGTATTCCTTGTTCTTGTATCATGCTTCTAAGCATAGTTGTTGTTAAACTTGAGTACATTATTGTATTTTTCTTCTTTTTTTTTTATAATCATAGCAAATTTTCATTTCAAATAAGTTAATGGGCATATTTGGAATTTTGAACTGCAGGAGCTACTCCAAAGGGCGTTTTAATGCTCATGAATGTTGATGGGTTGACCATCTATCATGTTAAAAGTCACCTGCAGGTTTTGGAACACTGTACCCTATTTGTTTTCTTTTACAAGCTAGTTATAACTATTCTAATCTCTATAGTATGATTTTTACTAAAATTACAGAAATACAGAACAGCCAGATACAAACCGGAGTCAACTGAAGGTACTTCTGTTCTTCCACCTCTTTCTTCTTTTCCAACATAATTGTTGAAGGATTTGCGAGCATCTATGAGAAAATTTCAGAAAAAGTCTTTCAGATTTTTTTTTTCTTGTTTTCTGCTTTCTTCTCCAATTTTAAGATGAAGATGAGTCTGCGGTGAACGAGGAGTTGTAGAGTTGCATTGTTCTGTGGTTTGCAATATAAGAATACTGGTTTTCCAACTTATTAAAGCTTGTCCTCCTTTTACTTTTACAGGAACTTCAGTGAAAAAAATGAGCCCCATTGAAGAAGTTAAATCTCTAGACATGAAAGCGTAAGTTAGTTCTCTTTTCAAGATTTCAAAATGATATGATTTTTGTTAAGCAACTTAACCTAAGCTTCTTGCAACAGAGTGTGGATCTAGTGGTTCCATTGCATCCCTACAGTATTTACAGGAAGCCTTTTAAATGTTTAATGGCTTGAAGTTCTTCTGGTTCAGATTGGATTTGCTATTGCACTTTCAATGGTAACCTTGTGAATCTTTCAAGGGAATCGTATAAAGCGAAACTGCTAGACTTAATCCAGAAAGATCTGCATTAAGTGCAGCTAGTTATGACCATACCGAAAGGTTTTGAGCTTTTGTTTGTGTTTGTTAACTATGTGCACATAAGATGTGCATAGATGATGTCTGCGTTTAGTATTCCTACCGTGAACATTCCTGGACTTGTTTATTAATTTTTAAACAAATTTCAGCTACAGGAGTATGTGATGTTTAAGACGTAAAATAGTTGATGGTGCTGGAGTGTCTTGCTTCAGTAGACTTCTTAGATCTGTTTGTAGCAAATTTGCATGATGCTGCTTTATAGCCGCGAAGCCCCCCGGGGGACCATGACGCTTATTTTAGATTATCACTTGTTTAAAAACAGGGGTATGGGGATAACTGAAACTCTGAGATTGCAAATGGAAGTTCAAAAGCAACTCCATGAACAACTTGAGGTATGCTAATGTTGTTGACACTTGTTCACAGTTTCTGGGTTTTGAGTTTAGTAGAATGTAAACCATTACAACTTGCTACACTGTCAAATTTTGGTGTCTATCTGTTGACTTAAAAGACTAAGCATGCAGTAGTCATGATGGTGTATGGTTTTGTCCTGGCAGGTCCAGAGGAATTTACAGTTAAGAATTGAGGAACAGGGCAGGTATCTCCAAATGATGTTTGAGAAACAAAAGAAGTCGAAGGAAGACAAGTCGAAGAGTTCCTCGGAGCCTTTGCTTCCACAAACAAATCTTGTGCAACCTCCTTCAGATATCAAAATGGATGCTTCAAGACCAGATGGCTATGAAAGAGGGTTTGAAGCTGGCAATGCCTGTGCAGAAACGGGAGAAAGTTCCTGTCGAGTTAGCAGAAAGGATAAGGCTTCAGAAAATGGAATCTCTGACGATCTAGACGCAAATGATGGGTTTAGCCCATCGGTATCGAAACGTCAAAAAATTGACAAAACAGCTACCTCAGTCTGAACACCATTTTGCAGATTAGATTTCACTTGTGGGAGCTACCATGATTAGCCTGAATAAAAGTGTTGTTTCTTTTCTGGAAAGGAGGCATAATGGTCCAAGATTTCCTGAATTTTCCAAAGAATCACCAGCTCCACAGTAAACTTTCTGACCTATGACCGACCATTCATACATATAGTTGAATGCGCATTCATGATTGGTGCCGGTAGCTAGACTGGCTGTGCATTCATGTAGCATTTAGATTTATTAGATATTTGAAGTTCTTCTGAAAAGAAACTATTTTTGAAATTTGTTCATCATAATTCTTGACCCTCTCAGGGTTGATTCCCCTGGCTGCCTCTAAACCTTTAGTCATAGCCAACAGACTGGATCATCAATTATTGCTTTCCCCAGTTGAATTCTGGAAACAAAGTATTTCAGCTGGTAGTGTTGTTCTTCATTTAAGCATGATATACATTTCTGAAACTGTATATTTTGTAAACACTATCCACAAACTATAAATAAAGTTTATACTGTTGGTCGGATATTTATTTTATTATGTGTCGATCGATACACGGGAAAAGATTATTCTTCCGCTTGTGACGGGATGTTTTCATAATATAAAAATAAATAAATGAAGCACTAGAAGTGACATACAAATGTAAATGAACAAGCATTGAATTAAACCTCAAAAGTGCCCTGAGATATTGAACAGAACAAAGTTTGATTTTAGTTCATCAAAGAAGAACAGGAGATGGCTGGTTGTGGTGAGTTTCTCTTGTCATTTTGTTTTTTTTTTTCCTGACTCCTTTTCTCAAGACTTGAACCACACTCCTTCATCATCACAAGGGCAGAGAGTGACATGTGAGCATTGAACTTTCTCCAGATATCTCATGTTCGGAAACAAACGCTTCAACTCTCTCCATTCCATCTTGAAATGGCACAAATGCTTCAAAATCAAGGTCTCAAGACTCTCCACCTTGGGACCAAGTTCCGTCTTCCCCATACCATTCAGGAGTCCCCCTCTAATGCAGAGTTTCTTTAGACCCTCTAAATTTTGAGGCATCAGCCACGAGGGTGGTTTTGCCTCAGGAAAACACTGGATATCTAGTGTCTCCAGTTGCTGAGGAAGCCGGACTGACCTGTCAGGACGCCTAAAAGTTGATGATCTCATGGCGCCCATGGTCAAGCCTCTCACAAGTTTTGCTACAGCAGGTTTTTCCTGATTTCCTGCAGTTGCATTCGGAGTACTTTTGTTCTCTGGCTTCGAGTCTTTGTCCCCTCCCCACGTTATCGTCAGCTTCAAAAGCTTCTTAAAGTTTTGCAGAGCTACCATCTCCTTCTGAAGCGAGGAATCCTCCTTGTTTATGTTGATGCTCAGGCACCATAACTTGTTCAAACTTGACAAATCAGCAAGTGTGCATGGCCCTTTTCTTTCATTCTGGGTAATCACAAAACCTTTCAGAACTTGGAGTTCAGAAAGCTTTGATATCCCCTTAGGCATGTGATCTAATAAGTAACACTCGGATAAGTCCAAGTGTGTCAGGTTTATGAGTGAGCCTATCTCCTTTGGGAGAGTTACTAGACTGTAGCAAGCTCTCAGGTCAAGAACTCTCAAATTTATGAGCTTACAGATGGCCTCCGGAACTTCATCAATTGTGTAGATTCCTTGCAGACCGAGAAACCTCAAATGCTTCAAATTCCTCACTTCTTTCAAGAAATCAGTGCTTTCTACTTCAATGTGATCCTCAGCTATGATACTCCACTTCCCAATAGATAAAACATTGATATACCTCAGCTTTGAAAGCCAGTCTGACTGAAGATCAGGGAATGGCTCACTGACATTGAATAATGTCAGTAGTCTCTCCTGATCCATCTTGTGATTGTTTTGCATTTTGCTTCTGGAAGATCCCTGTCCAGCTCTGGTCGAACTCTCCCTACCATCCCCAGACTGAGGTGCTTTCTCAGGATCCATTGTTGGGTTGCTCAGAGTTTCTCGCCAGGAGGATTCTTTGTCGGTTTTGACCAAGCAAGCTCTTAGACAGGACGAGAAATTCGCTGTTGGATTCCCTTCAGGATCATAGTCGAAGAAATTATACTTGTATGCAAGTTCAACGACTGCTGAACGTACAAAGGGTTGCATCTTAAACAGATTCGCTTTCCCTCCACGTTTCCTGTGAACAGGCTCGATGAATCCTTCCTCCATCAGTTCCTCCAGTACCTGTTGAGCTATTTCTTCCGGCTTCTTTTCTTCTCCCAGAGGATCCAGTAAGCCTTCTCCAATCCACCAGTAGACCAGAACCCGCTTTTTAACCAATGCATTTTCAGGGAAGACGCCAAAGCATAGCAAACAGCTTTTGGATCTTGCCATAAGCCTCTCAAAAGCCTTCTCAAAACTTCTGTATTCAGAGCTTGTGATGAACCTTTCACTGAAGTGCAGGTTGGGAAGTTTATGCACAGCGTAGCTAGAATTTAGCCAGTTGCTAACTTGCAGTTCTTGAGGAGAATCATCATCCTTGGAAGCAAGTTTTAGGGGATAAGGAATCTGACCCTTCAACCTGATGATGTCTTTGTTGATCTTTTGAAGCATGGGTTTCATCTGATCTGGTGTTAGCTTACTGTCGAGGATGCTTCTAAGCCTACTGTCCAGATTTTGTATTGGTTTGCCGAGACCATCTTCAAGTTTCTTCAGTTCGGTCAAGGCATTCGCCATATAACTGAGGTTGATGCTTAGCAACTCGAGTTGAGCGAGACTCGTTCCTGAGTTCAAATGATGCAGAGGTTGGTCATCTTTCTTCTTGCTCTTGTCGCTGATGCTGCTGTTTGGGATGCTGGTGCTGGTACTGAGGACATCATTCTTCTTCCCAAGGCTGACTTCTCCCTTTGAAACTGTTCCTCCACCTCCCAGTATGCCCAAGAAATTAGCAAGAAAGTTTGAATCTGAGTTACCATCTTCATCACCCTTCTGTACATCATCATCATCATCTACATAGCCATTGATGTTGCCTGTGTTGTCATTCTTCTTTTCCAGTGTATTAAGGGATATAGATTCATTAGCTTTGTAAGAAAGCTCATACAAATTGGATACTGTGTCTATGATTTGTTGGATGGACAGAGATTCCTGAGAATTAGTTTCTGGAGATTGGTCTGCAAAAAGTGCCATTCTTGAGCAAAAACAGACAAATGCAAGTGAGAAAGGCAAGTTCTTTGGGGAAGACCACACCCATATGTCTATTGTTAATCTTATATCTTAACCATATGGGTTCAATTAGATTAACCTCCGTCTCATTCACCCACCACCCCAGAGTAAAACAGCTGTACTTCCACATTCACAATACCCTCCTTGTGCTATACTTTATTGATCTAAATTCCATTAATTTAGATTTTCTTATGTTGGTCAATCATCTTCTCATGTTCACATTCATATTTTAAGGAACATGAGACAAGAGATGAGCAATAAAATAATCAATGGCTTCAATAGGTCAGGAGATGAGACGGCAAGTAGAGCAACTTGGGATTTTATAATGGGGTTATTATGCTCGAAAATTTTGTTTATAAAAAGAAACACCGGATCGGTCTTAGCTTGAAGTGATCTGTCCAGACATGGTGGTAAGTATAATAGTCCAAGGGCATTGTTGGGTGCTACTGTTCACCACCTAATCAATGAATTGCCCATCCTCTCTGGATGGATCAACCTGCAAATTATAGTTCTCTGCAGTGGAGGATTTAAAGAATGTCAGATGCCATTTGCTCAAGAACCCTTCTTTTCTTTTTGCAGATAAGACTTCCCTAGATGCTCGCACTTCAAAATTGACAGCTCAGGAGGGTTGGAGGAGTGATTATGGTAAAATTTGGGTAGGAGGTTGACTTTTTGGCTATTGAAAATGGTCCATGTTTCTGCTTATTAACTTAAAACTGTTCTAACATTTGCAGACTATTATTTCTTTGAGAGGGGAAGAATCCAGGTGCTGGATCACTTTCATATCAACAAACAGTAGCTGAGTCAGGTTTTTAATCTATATGCTTGTTTCCTAATTTTGATTAATGCTTTGGTTTACTTCGACTGTTTTTGCCTGTTTTAATTTCTGCATTCATGCATAGTACTCCATTGAGCCACAAGATGATTACGGGTTCAGGTTCGGGCCAGATCGTAATCTGCTCGGTGAAAATAATTGTTTCATGATTCCTACAAGACTTTGACTTGATTTATCAGTCCTGCAAACCAACCTGTTTTTCTTTGTTTCAATCTGCATTTATTTGTTAGCTAATGTTGCTTATTGTATGTCAGCAATGGATTCAACAGAAGTAGAGGAAAAGCACCAGAAGATATTGGAGAGGTTACGAGAAGAGATAGCCGGGAAGATCTATCTTGTTGGGGAACCTGGAGTTGGGAAAACATGGATGGCCAGGAAAGTAATGGAATCTGCCATGGGTGAAGACTGGTGCTATGCTGTTCTGTGGATATCTATGAATACAAAACAGGATTCTGTATCACTTCACAAGAAGATTGCCTCTCAATTGTCAGTGCCATTCTCTATCAAGGCAATGGAAGAAGCTGACTTTGATGGTGAAGAGCTGGAAAGCCTTGATGTCCTGAAGAGGAAGATTTCAGAAGAGCTTGATCACAGAAAGAGCAAAGCAACAAATGCAGGAAACAGATCTATTCTGCTCATTTTGGATGATGAGGGAAACCAACTGAGTGAAGAACTGATATTGTCAAATTTGAGACCTATCCTGGGAGAAAATCACCATCAGTCATTGAAGCTACTGATTTCCAAAAGGAAGATCATTGAAAATGCCGATACCGAGATAAACAAGGATGCCGATATTGAGAAAAACGGGGATGCCGATACTGTAAAAAACGAGGATGGCAATGTTGAGATAAACATTGAACCCTTAACCAAAAGTAACTCATTGTCTTTGTTGAATCAGATTGTTCCAAGCAGCAATCATTCTGGTTCAGAACAGCTTTTAGAGGCTGTTATTCAAAGGAGCCGGTGCATACCATCTGTTGTCACCTTGATAGCTGAGGCCATAAGACACTCTGAACAACATGGTTCTTGGAATCTAATTCTGGAACGAGCTTTCGAAGATGTGGTTGGATATGAACAGGTGGAAAAGGGTGCATCTACACTATTGAACTGTGTGCAGGCCATGTTGCCATCACACAGGACATGTTTAAAGAACTGTTTCTGGCATTGCACCCGGTTCTTTCCCAAGTATGGTGCTGTGCACTATAATGAGCTGATCGTTCACTGGATAATGGAAGGCTATTTTGATCCCATCAGTCATGTGGAAAAGGCTTATCAGGAAGGGCACTGTGTTCTGATGGAGCTTCTGGATCGTGGTATACTTAATATACAGGAAGATGATGTTGTTATTATGGATGGTGCAATACAAAGTATCGATGATCCTCGCCGTCATGGATTTGGTGGAAGTGCTAATACGGGATTGATTACCCTGGAAGGTGGATGGAATGGATTTGGAAGGATCACACCAGCAAAAGGCATGATTAAGACACTCTGCAGTGACAAAAAAAGGGAAAGAGTCTCCACATTACTGATAGATGGAAGCCATCTTTCCAGAGGAGTTGCTGGAAATTTTCAGGAAATGAAAGAACTTGAAGTTCTTGCTGTTTTCGATCCTGTCTTCGATTATCTGCACTTGCCATTATCTCAGTTCAACAAGCAGCTTGCTGTGCTTGTGCTCAGAGGCTGTAATCTACTGGCTAAGATCGATCAGATTTCAGAGCTCAACAGACTTGTGGTTCTTGAAGTATCTGGAGCCACTTCCCTGCAGGAAATCCCTTTCAATTTTTTTCAGGAACTCCCTCAGCTTCAAAGCCTTAATTTATCAGGATCCAGAGTCAAAGAGTTGCCCTCTTGTCTTTCCCAACTGAGAAACCTGCGTTTCCTGATCCTGAGGAAGTGCATTCACCTGGAAACTCTACCATCCCTGAGCAAACTTGAAAACCTTGAAGTTCTTGATCTTTCTGATTCCACCTTATTTTCCAAATTCTCCATGCAAGATAAAAATCTCTCAGCTCTTAAAAAGCTTCAAAATCTTAATCTCACAAACACCAGTCTGACACTATTCCCAATTCTTACCAACCTTAAAGAGCTGACTCACCTTTTGTTAGGAAGATGCAAACTGTTATTTAGGCTGTCCAAGTTGGAGCTACTGCCTAATCTGCAGATTATTGATCTTTCAGGTGCTGTTAAACTGAAGGAGCTAGCTATTGGTACCCAAAAAGGCCGTGAACAACCACGTTCTACAGCTAGTCCTCCAACTTCTGATGCTGCCAGCCTTTCTGAACTCTATTTAAATGACTGTTTTCGCCTTACAGCCCTTCCATCCACCCTGAATTTCACAGCCCTCAGGATACTTGATGTTTCCGGTGCCGGTAACTTGCAGTCGATCAAAGACGAATCGTTTAGTCATCTGAGTCTTCTATATTCTCTGAACCTTTCACATACTAAAATCACAAGCCTTCCACCTCTGTCTGATCTCCATAATCTTCGTCAGCTGTTACTAAAGGAGTGTAAACACCTAAAAGAGCTGCCATCTATTGGAGGCCTCAAGAGACTCAAGGAACTAGACCTCTCAGGTTGTGTAAGTCTGGAAAAGACACCTGAGTTTGAGTCTCTTCAAATGCTTGAGATTCTTGACCTTGCAGGCTGTTCCAATTTGGAAAACATGGAAGATCAATCCTTTGAGAACTTGTCTCGCCTTCAGAATCTCGCACTCTCGGAAACAAAGATCAAAGACTTGTCATCGGTAAAATGTTCAATCAACCTTTCTTCCCTGGTTATGAGGAATTGCATCGATCTTGGATGTCTTCCACCATCGGAGTGCTTGGTTAAACTTGAGGTTCTTGATCTAGATAATGTTAGCAATCCAAGTGGGATCAACTCAGGTCTCTTGGAAAAATTGACTCTTCTTCAGAAGCTACATTTATCAAATGTCAAGTTCGAAAACTTATCATTTGTAACCAAACTCATCAACCTCAGAGAACTCTCACTGAAAGCTTGTGAAGGATTAGGGGAGCCCAGCTTGCAAGATCTTACAGCACTTAAGCTCCTGGACTTCTCGAATTCGGATGTTACAGATATGTCATCAATTGAAAAACTCAGCAACCTCTGCCAGCTTTTGCTTAGAAATTGTTCAAACCTCAAAAACCTGCCATCCCTGAAATCACTTGTTTGTCTGGAGGAGTTGGATATATCAGGAAGCGGCATCAAAGAATTCCCCTATGACATTTCAGAGTTGGCTCACCTAAAGCATCTCAGTATGGAAAACATGAAAGACATCCAAGGAATTGACTGGCGTAGGATACAATGGCTACCAGAGAAGCTAAACTGGGGTGACCTTGGGATTTCCAACTTCAATGATGTTTCAGAAGATGGTAAGAACCGTTTAATAGTCTCAAATGGGACCAACGTTTTCCAGCTTCTGAACCCCGAGTTAAGAAAGAGATGCCTTGATCACAATTTTTTCTGTGTTTGTTCTCCTGTCGAGCATCCTGGTGGCGGGAGGAAGTGTCACTGGAGAGATGAAGTTGTCTTCAATGATGCCTACTTTGTCACTAGACAATTTCCTCGCTTTGGTGGCCGGTCTATACAACTATATGGATTCAGTAGCTCTCCAACTGGTATGGATGATGTCCTTGAGCAAGCAGAATTCATCTTCCTGGTTGAAAATAAGTTTATGAAGAGCATTTCTAGTTTGGAAAGCAACTTGAATCCTAGAGGCTACTGGCTGGAGAGATGTCAGGAAATGAAAATGATCTTCAGCAATGAGAAAGATGCAAAACTAGGAAGAAATCTGGAGATTCTATGGCTCTCAAACCTTGTTTCCTTGAAAAGCCTATGCAGTGAGAAAATAGAATCTATAGACTTCTCAAAACTTGAGAGGCTGCATCTGGACTGTTGTCCAAAGCTGGAAGCTGTCTTCCCCTCCCCCTTGAAGCTCGAAAACCTCAAAATCCTACAAGTCAAATTCTGTAACAGACTGAACGTCATCTTTACTTGCAATGGATCGGTGAAGGGTGAAATGCCAAAGCTGCAGGAATTGCTTCTGTTGGACCTGCCAGAATTGACAAGCATTGGAGCCAGCTTGCCTCCTGTGGTTCGAATTCGCCGAACTGGATGCCCCAAGTTAGAGTTTCCCGAACATATATAACTGCAGTCAATTGGATATCTATCAAACTCCAGACTTTGGTCTGGTTGCCCATCCTGAAGTTCCAAAATTTTAAAGATTTACATGCCTGCATAGACTGTTTTTATTTCTTTCCTGTTCTGCATTACCTTTGACCTACTCTAAATCTTGTCTGGCTGAATTGACATTGGAAAATTCCGGCATTAGTATTGCCTCTGTATGCACTTAAGCTTTAATGTTATACTTTTTAAAATCTTGCTCTTTATGGGTATAGATACTATCTTCGTATGTTTCTTGTAAAACCCAGTCCCAGTATTTGCCTAGTCAACTTATTTTTGTTTAGTCAGTATGGTTTTAGTGGCCAACGCGTCCATTTGACACTATGACCAAGTTGGAAATTGAAATAATAAAAAATTATCATTTTGCCCATGTTGGATCTGATCGTGTTTTTGGGATCATTTTGAGTAGCTGGGTGTTTTTGGGTCATTCCGTAGGCCTTTGGGCTGACTCATTTGTATTCTTGCCTGTTTGTTTGTGTTCGGCTCATTTGTATATTTCTAAGCCTGTTTTTTTATTATCGAGCCATATTCATTCCTTCTGAGCTCGTTCGGTTATTTCTGGGTCGTGTCTATTCTTTTCCAAGCCTGATCGTGTAATTTCCGGTCCGAGTTCGTTTTCCGAGCCTAAATTATTTTCCGGGCCAGGCTCGTTTTTCTGAGTTATGCCACTAGAGCTTCAGAGCCTGGACTATATAAACTTCACTAGATAGCCCGTTGGTCATTAGCCGTCAGTTTCTTTCCTGTTTCCCACTTCTTTCCTATTTTCTCCCAAACAGTTACCTTCCTGATTCTCTTAGACAAAAATCTGTTGTTCCATCTTTTATCCCGCATCGCTCAATCTCTTCCCAAATCTATACACGGCCTTCATTTCATCATTCACAACAAGGAGTATTTGTATCATATTTTTTTCATTTTCCGATTACCATGTCCTATCTAATTGTCCATTCCTTTTCCACCAATTATCTCCATTGCTCATCAGATTGAGGGTTCGTTCGTTTAGATCTTGTGGTTATCTTCATATCAGCATAGGGATGGTTCACGTGACAGAAGCCAAAGGTCTTGTTATCAATTCTTATGTATGAGAGGTAGGGTATGAACTGAGGCTTATATATGTGTATCGTTTGATCTTCGTAAAATTGATGTTTGATCTTCGTAATTGATTTACTGTTTGAGGATTTAGGTTTGTTAAACAGGTTTGATTGATATACAATCGATAGTCGAGTAAAACGAGAACAAACCATTGCATTCATGGGGTGTTTAGATCATACCAGGGTTTGTTAAACAGGTTTGATTGATATACAATCGATAGTCGAGTAAAACGAGAACAAACCATTGCATTCATGGGGTGTTTAGATCATACCAGTCGAACTAGGTAGTCCGACCAATCAGACTGGAAAGTCCAACCGGTCGGATGGTCCGACCGATCAAACTAAAAAAGTCCAACCAATCCCCATGTGTTAATGTCCCTTTTTCCTTCCTTGGTGATTCTAAGCATACCCGATGGTTTTTCAACTTCATTCGTAGTGAGTTTTGGTCCTTGTGAGTAAAATTGAATGATTTTTTAAGTGAGATAAACATCCAATATGTGTTTGATTATGTTCGGTAAGCCAACAAATAATTGAGGTATTTTTTAGTATGTTTTGTTGTTCAGTAAGCCAAGAGTTAATTGAGTATTCTTGAGGATGTGTGGTATGTTTCGTATCAGATCGTTCACTCCAAATGTTTTCTTGTTTCCCTGTGAGCATGCCCATGAGATTAGTACTCGTTACTTGTGATTTATACCATGTATTTCATTTATGTTGTGAACCTTAGTTGGTAAGCCAAGATCAGATCATAATGAATATATTTGAGGATTCTAATTCATTCTTTAGTTTGTTTGGTGATAGGCTGTCGTAAGCTCACCAAAATAATCTTCCTCTTCTGAATAGGTAGCTAGTGGTAAGGAAGGTCGAATCCTCAGGGAGATGGTTTTAAGAGTTGGAAGTCTTTGAATTGGCCGTGGTCACGGTGTGCCCACGGTCGATGAGGATGAAGGGTTATAAGATCTTAGTGGTGAATAGAGGTTGTGTAACAAATGTGATGGTTCGAAGGTGAGAAATAAAAGTGTAATTCAGATGCTTGTGATGATCCTTGATTCAATTCACACCGAGACCTCCCCGTGATCACGGGTCTTCTAGGGATGTACTCACGTCTTTTCTGCTGGATTCCAGTTAGTGGGTTGCTCAGTACGACTGAGCACTCCAGAGGGAAGGAACGTCCTTCGCCCTTTCGTGTCCTACTTTCCAGAAATCCTCACCTCCGGATTAACAACGTAGTTAATCTGAGTATGCCCTCCGTCACTCTGGTTTCACTCACCACCCACGATTACAGTGTTTGGCTTCTAATTTGTTATGGAGTTGATCATTCACCATGACATCAGTATGCTCAAGAATGACGAGAGATAACAAAAGAAACTGAGTAATATATTGAACGGGACCTCACAAGGGTTGGTCCGGTAAATGAACTAAATCAAGGAAAGAATAAGTTTAGCCCTCCATTCAGTTCTGGAGTAAACTTTTGAATAATATCTAAAACAAAGAGAAATCTCCAAAATTCTTCCCCCCTTGACCACAGGCGGTCGGG
The DNA here is from genome assembly GCA_019739055.1 of Passiflora organensis. Classification (NCBI taxonomy): domain Eukaryota; kingdom Viridiplantae; phylum Streptophyta; class Magnoliopsida; order Malpighiales; family Passifloraceae; genus Passiflora; species Passiflora organensis. The sequence continues at coordinate 21,065,517 of JAEPBF010000009.1, forward strand.
GTCTCTATATACTATCTATCGAGATCTCGCAGGATCAGAAACAGATTACTGCCATATTAGTTAGGATCACCCGAGATATCAGGTCAGATTCTCGGTCCGTGGTCACGGTAAGATCTCCGATCTTCCAGGCAGCAGCTATCAAATCGCGGCTCCTGATTCTCCTTCGTGAAATCTGCCTTTAAATCTCCAAAATATCCTGTGAATTCCTGCTTTCAGAGAAATCTTGTAAGATACCAGTAATAACTCCATAACCGCATATATTAGGAAATAAAAAGTGCTAACCAGCCGATTATTACGTAACGTAAAACCGCATATAATCATACTATCAAATATCCTCATACTTAAGTCATGCTTGTCCCTAAGCATGCATTCTAGTCCAAAGAATCTTGATCATTCTCCTCAAGTAGCCTATCAGAGATATATTAATCAGGTAGAGAATTTCTCAAACAGGTATATGCGAGAATTTAAACACACACAACTATGCGCTTGATCAAACCACACAGAAATTTCAGAACTAGACTACCAAGGACCTCTCCTCATTCATACCAGGTGTTAAATACCATAAGCTTGCCAAGCTTTCCAAACTCCCCTGCTTGCCTAAGTAAGTCGTAAAGATCAATGGGGCTTTGTTTCAGGGACTGAATCGTGGCCTTGGACAGGGGTATGATGAAGAAGGCTATTTGGCTGAGAGGGTGCCAACCAACTACTAACCGTTTTGTTACCTTTCCTGACCTATTCCTCTTGCCCAAGCACTTCCCGTGAGCTGTTTGCAGAAGATAGTTCTGCATTCTTCTGTTGTTTTTGTTTTCTCTTGGGTTGATCATTTGTTTCTGATTGTATCTTCGTCTCCTTCTTTTTGTGTTGTAATTCGTCATATCTCAGGGGTAATGTCATTTCCCATTTTCTTTGGCTTTCTTTTACACATGGTGGAGGAAGGACATGCATATCAACCGTGGTCACGGGGTGGTCATGGTGTGTTTTACTGGCACAGGTCAGGATTTCTTTCTTTGCTGGTTGGTAGTGGCTGGCCCCCAGGTTCTCTAGGAGCAGGAAAGAGAGTTGTTCCATGGGTAACAACAAGAATAGGCTTAGGCTCAAGAATGGCTCCTAATGATATTGTGCAAGGGTCGGCTTCATCAAACAAAGGTCTATGTATGCAAAGGTTTTATTCTAGGTGCCCAAATCACGTCTCTAGACATTCTTACGATGTAGGTTTATGAGGCAAACTTGGCAAGTTCTAGATTTGTTCCCAAAGTATGAACCACTCAAAAACAATTCGTTTCCAAAGTCTCCCATGTTATGCTATGTGGTTTTATCTCAAGCTAGCATAGTGAGTGTGCCTAAGTCAGGCCGTGATCCTGGTGAGAAGGAACTCAACATCTGAGCCTACACCTCTGTAGGCTCCAAGTGGTGGCAGGTCTAGTTCCTATGGCTTGGAACACATACATAAGTACATGGCATGAAATAGCTAGAGGGTAATTATTAAGTATGAAATGATGCGAAAACCAGAAAAAATAAACATGAAAACAAGCAAATAAATAAGAAACAAGCAAATAAATAAGCAGATAAGCAAATAAGCATGGGTACCCATATCCTCATACTTAAGTCATGCTTGCCCCTAAGCATGCATAAGATAAGCACAAGGAATAGAAATACTGCGATAGTGGAACCTGGTCTGGGTGGCTAGACCCCTTAGTCACCCCCATCATCCTCGCTGGCTGCAAAGTCGTCAGCAGAGTCATCCGTGGGTAGCCCGAGGGCATGATTGATACTGGTACGGAGTCGCAGCATCTGTGTTGTCAGCACCTTCATTCTCTTGTCCACGGATTGCATCCACGCAAGAATGTCCGGGTGGATCATGGCAGGAGTGGATGAGGATGGTGGTAGATCGGAGGTTGATGGGGCTGATGGCTGTTTGGGTCGTGCACCTCCACCCACCGTGGGCTTACCGGGGGCACGGAATCGGTATCTCCCCTGTTCGGACTGCATAAGCAGTCCCATATTTAGAAGACTGGCTGTATTCAGGGGAGCCATCTCATGCAGCCTCCTGAGGTTACTCGGGAGTGTAACCTTGAGTGCCTTCGCCAGATACGTAATGATGCTCCCGAGGATCAATGGCTGACCCTTCTTTTGATGTTTTTCAAACTGTCTGGTCAGGAATACAGCCAAATTCAGCTTTGTGGAGGTCTGCATGCACCACAGAATCAGAAGCTCCAGTCGATTTAATGTGGTAGCCGCGTTCGGTCTACCTGAGAAACTGTATGACAGGAATCGATGGAGGTACAGGTAGGCAGGTCGGAGCAGATAATAATCTTTAGACCTCCCAGGGTCATAGGCCGTGGGGCAGTTGGACCATTTCTTGTATAAGTCTGCTGGGTTGAAGTCCTGAGGTTCCTGTGTCCTCGCAGTTCGGGACTGAGCAAAACCCAGCAGAGAGTTGAATTGGGCGTACGACAAGCTAAAGGTCTGCCCGAGCAGTTGAAACTGGATGAGATCAGGAGTCCTCATACTGAATTCAGACGGCCGGTGGCACTGGAAGGTGGCATAGAAGTCCAACATCAGCTCCATATAGGCTGGTTCATTGATATAAAAATAGGTTCTCCAGCCTATGTTATCTATCAATTCGTCAATCTCCGCGGACAAGTCCAGTTCCGCCATCGTGTCAGGGCATAGGCATTTGCATTGGTATACTGAACGTTGTCGGAACTCCTCATACTTGTCCTGCAAACCTCGGGCGGAGATTGGTGTTGAACGGCTCGTGGCCACGGCTTTCCCTTTTGCCTTTTTGCTGAGCCGTGGGGTAGTTGCAGCAGCCTTCCTCTTTCGCAATCGGCGGCTGGTTCGGGATGACGGTCCTGCTAAATCAGCCAGGGGCACGTCGGAGTCCTCTAGCTCATAATCACTTCCTGATAGTGATTGGGCAGGAGCAGGGTTTGTAGGAGCAGCAGCTGGAACTCGGGACGCACCTTCTCCTGTGGGCTCGGACGACTCGGATGACCAAGCAACATCCTCGTCATCATCTACGGGAACTTGAGGCGCAGCCCCGCCCGTGGTCTCGGAGGACCAATCAACATCATTGTCAGAAATTTTAATTGAAGGATGAGTGTCCAGCTCTGTTACCTCGGGCATTGGACTTGGTATGTCCTCCGCATCTGTCTGTGCTGGAGGAGCGACATCCTGGGAGGTTGACGGGGGCTCCATAGTGTCTGGCATGGGTCGAAGTTCCCCACGATTCTCCAAGAAATCAGGGTACATCTCCTCTAGGGCCGCCATATCAGCCGCCTCCTGGGCCGAACTGTCTGGCGTGGAAATCACAGGAGTGCTTGGCTGGCTCCCCGCTGGGCTCAGTGGAGGGGTAATGATTATCGGGTTTGTTGTGGTGCTGCCCTCGACAGGAGAGGGATCTCCACTACCACGTTGCGTCGGATTATCAGGTTGAATCGACCGTGGGTTCGCCGTGGGTACGTCCTTCATGGGTGAGTTGTTCAGGACTGTTGAAGCTGCAATGGTGGCGGATGCCTCTACTGTCTCCTCCATTGGCATGGTGTCTAACGGAGGGACATCGAGGACCATCGCGTCTGGGACGAAGCCTTGCGCAATGCGAGTGGCCACCGTTCTTTGAATCACAATGGCACGGGTTTGGGCGTGGCGCTGTTGCAATTCGTCCATCGCCGTTTGCACAGAGCCGAATGTTGGAACCCTGGGTGCGGGCCGAGAGGATCGTCGGGCGTAGGTGCGCCGCCCGGTTGGCGTGGCTTCTGGGAGTTGGCCTTTGCGTGGAGGTACCATGGTGTGAGTGTAGAGAGAATGGGTGCTAGGGCTAGTTGCTGGAGTGTTTGGGGTTTTGGTAGGGGTTTAGGCGTGTTTGTCTTTGTTGCCGTCTGTGGCATTAAGTAGGTTTGTGGGGCACGGTTATACCCCCCCGTGTGTCTAGCCTTTAAGTATGTGACTGGCTCCCAAAATCAGCATTGATATACCTGAAATAAAACATAAACAACAAGCGAAATTAAAACTGCTGGGTTGCCTCCCAGGAGCGCCTTTGGTTAATGTCGTTTGGCCCGACTTATTGATGATACTATAGTATCATTGGTAACCTGGAAGAACCTCTGCAGGTAGTTCGTAGAAAGGTTTAAGTCTGTGAGCATTGACTTTAAAAACCTTCCCAGTGTCATGGCTCTTGATTTCAATAGCGCCGTGGGGATAGACCGTGGTCACGGTAAAGGGTCCTATCCACTTCGAGCGTAATTTACCTGCAAAGATTTTAAATTTGGAATGGTATAGCAATACCTGTTGTCCTTCTACGAAGTGCTTGCGTCGAATGCTCTTATCATGGTAGTGTTGGATCTTCTCCTTGTATATTTTCGAACTATCGTATGCGTTAAGTCTCAGCTCCTCAAGCTCTCCTAATTGCAACAGCCTTTCCTCCCCAGCTTGTGAAAACTCCTGGTTGCACTGGCGAATAGCCCAGTAAGCTCGGTGTTCAATCTCTACTGGAAGGTGACAGGCTTTCCCAAAGACGAGGCGAAAGGGGGTAGTTCCAATTGGAGTTTTGTATGCGGTCCGGTATGCCCAAAGTGCATCATCAAGCCTGAGGCTCCAGTCCTTCCGGTTAGGATTGACTGTTTTCTGGAGTATAGACTTGACTTCCCTGTTCGTGACCTCGGCTTGTCCATTGGTTTGTGGGTGATAGGCTGTGGAAGTTTTGTGCACCACACCATATTTCTTCAATAGGTTCCGGAAGAGCTGATTGCAAAAGTGTGTGCCACGATCACTGATGATGGCCCTTGGGACTCCATATCGGCAGAGGATGTTCTTACGGATAAATTCTACCGTGGTCTTGGCACCATTGTCTCTGGTAGCTTTCGCCTCTGCCCATTTTGAAACATAGTCCACAGCAAGAATGATGTATTGGAAGCCAGATGAGGTTGGGAAAGGGCCCATAAAGTCGATTCCCCATACATCAAAAACTTCACATACAAGGATGGGCTGTAGGGGTGCCGCATCTCGATGGCTCATAGTACCCTCTCGTTGGCATCTGGGACAAGCCTTGCAAAACCTGTAGGAGTCATTGAACAAGGTGGGCCAAAAGAACCCGCTTTCCAGAATTTTCCTAGCGGTTCTCCGGGGTCCGAAATGTCCTCCACATGCCTCATCATGGCAGAAGCGTATGATTGCTTGATGTTCTTCCTTGGGCACACATCTCCTGATTATCTGGTCATTGCAAAAACGCCATAGGTATGGATCATCCCATACGTATAATCGTGACTCCCTCACGATCTTGGCAGCTTCGTTTCTTGTCAGGTGATCAGGCAGCTTGTTAGTGACAAGAAAATTGACAATGTCAGCATACCAGGGAATGGATATGGCCACAGTAAGCATGAGATGCTCATCTGGAAAGGTCTCTTGAATCGGCCGTGGTTCGGCCGTGGTCACGAGCCTGCTAAGATGATCGGCAACGTAGTTTTCAGCGCCCTTCTTATCCTTGATGGTGATGTCAAATTCTTGTAAGAGTAATACCCATCTGATCAACCGCGGTTTGGATTCCTTTTTGGCCATCAGGTATCTAAGGGCAGAATGGTCTGAGTAGACCGTGACCTTGGTCCCTAATAGGTAGGGTCGAAACTTCTCCAAAGCAAAGACTATCGCTAGGAGCTCTTTTTCCGTGGTTGTATAATTCACTTGAGCAGCGTCCAACATCCTAGAGGCATAATAGATCACGTGGGGGTCACGGCTGATTCTTTGCCCAAGTACTGCACCTATCGCGTAGTTACTGGCGTCACACATTAATTCAAAGGGCAGTGACCAATCTGGAGGTTGTATGATTGGGGCAGAGATTAGCAACCTTTTAATCTTGTCAAAAGCCTGTCTGCATTCTTTGTTGAAATCAAATTCCATATCCTGTTGGAGCAATCGGCACATTGGCTGAGTTATTTTGGAGAAATCTTTGATGAATCGTCGGTAAAAGCCTGCATGGCCTACGAACGACCTGATTTCTCTGGTTGTTGTGGGGTAGGGTAGGGCCTTGATGACTTCTATCTTGGCTTGATCAACTTGGATACCCTCTGATGAGACGATGTGTCCCAAGATCAACCCCTTGTCTACCATAAAATGGCATTTCTCGTAATTGAGGACTAGGTCCTTTTCTATGCACCGCTGTAAAATCTTCGTGAGGTTGGCTAAACAGACTTGGAAGGAATCTCCATATACAGTAAAGTCATCCATGAACACCTCGATTATGTTCTCAACATATTCCGAAAAAATGCTGACCATGCATCTTTGAAAAGTTGCCGGTGCGTTGCATAGACCGAAGGGCATTCGTCTGTAAGCAAATGTGCCGAACGGACAAGTGAATGTTGTCTTCTCCTGATCCTCTGGGGCTACTGGAATTTGATGGAAACCTGAGTAACCATCTAGACAGCAGTAGTGACTCTTTCCAGCTAACCTTTCAAGCATCTGGTCGATGAAGGGAAGTGGGAAATGATCCTTCCGTGTAGCCTTGTTTAACCTCCTGTAATCTATACAGACTCGCCATCCATTTTGAACTCTCGTGGGCACGGCTTGCCCACGGTCATTTTGGACTACCGTGACCCCGGTCTTCTTAGGCACCACTTGCACTGGGCTGACCCATTTGCTGTCGGAAATCGGGTATATCATACCCGCATCTAGTAATCTCAACACCTCTTTCTTTACTACCTCCATCATTGGTGGATTTAGCCTTCTCTGTGCATCTCGGGTTGGTCGTGCTTCATCTTCCAGTAGGATTCGGTGCATACAAACAGCGGGATTGATTCCTTTTAGGTCCGCCAAAGTCCACCCAATGGCTTGTTTGTAGGCTTTAAGCACGGTTGTCAATTGCACATGTTCTTCCATTGATAGCTTGCTGGATACTATACTGGAAGGGTGTTGTTTTCACCTAAGTAGGCATACTGCAGATGTGATGGTAGTGGCTTCAGGTCCAGGGCCGGTGGTTGCTCTATGCTTTGTCGTAACTTCTCGTGCTCGTCTGGGAGGTTGACATATTTTACTTGTGGTAGGTCGACCGTGGTCACGGTAAGGTCACGGAGAGCGTCGATCAGTAGGTCGTCCATTTCAGTGCTTGCCTCCTCGAAACCTTCGATTTCTATGCTGTCTTCCAGAGCGACCTGTAATTTTTCCGTGTTGCATGTCCTGGACGCCGTCTGAACAAGTTCATCAATAGCGTCTAGGGCGAATATAGAGGCTCCAGGATCCGGATGTCTCATAGCTTCAGATATGCTGAAGGTCACGGTATCCTCATCAAATTCCATCGACAGAGTACCTTGGTGGACATCGATCTTCGTCCTAGCTGTCTTTAGAAAAGGGCGTCCGAGTAGTATCAATTGCTGTCCATCGTTTTCCATTTCTAGTACAAAGAAATCCGCTGGGAATACCAGTCCTTTTATCTGTACTAACAAGTCTTCAACTACTCCGGCTGGATGAACCACTGATCGGTCAGCGAGCTGAATTATCACTCCAGTTTTCTTCAATTTCCCAAGGTTGAGAGTCTTATACACAGACATTGGCATTACGTTGATTGATGCGCCCAAGTCGCACATAGCTTGTGCTATGTGGACTCCTCCAATCTTCAGTGGAACAGAAAACATTCCCGGGTCGTTGCATTTTTGGGGTATGTTTTTCTGGAGAACTGCTGACACAACTTCTCCCACCGTGATCTTGGCATGATCGGACAGTCGTCTTTTATTGGTGCACAGTTCCTTTAGGAATTTAACAAATTTAGGATGGCCTGCTCCTCTTGATTCTTTTTGTTCTTTGCTAATCTGGCAGGGAACGGCGGAGGTATCGTGATCACGGGCCTAGGTCGCACTTCGAGTTCTTTTTCAACTTCCGCTTCACCGTCTTGTGGCACCGTCTTTGGCTGAGACAATGGCGTCTCCGATGGAGTTATTACTGGGTATCTACAAGATTCTTTGAAAGCAGGAATTCACAGGATATTTTGTAGATTTAAAGGCAGATTTCACGAAGGAGAATCAGGAGCCGCGATTTGATAGCTGCTGCCTGGAAGATCGGAGATCTTACCGTGACCACGGACCGAGAATCTGACCTGATATCTCGGGTGATCCTAACTAATATGGCAGTAATCTGTTTCTGATCCTGCGAGATCTCGATAGATAGTATATAGAGACCCCGACCGCCTGTGGTAAAGGGGGAACAATTTTGGAGATTTCTCTTTGTTTTAGATAGTATACAAAAGTTTACTCCAGAACTGAATGGAGGGCTAAACTTATTCTTTCCTTGATTTAGTTCATTTACCGGACCAACCCTTGTGAGGTCCCGTTCAATATATTACTCAGTTTCTTTTGTTATCTCTTGTCATTCTTGAGCATACTGATGTCATGGTGAATGATCAACTCCATAACAAATTAGAAGCCAAACACTGTAATCGTGGGTGGTGAGTGAAACACGAGTGACGGAGGGCATACTCAGATTAACTACGTTGTTAATCCGGAGGTGAGGATTTCTGGAAAGTAGGACACGAAAGGGCGAAGGACGTTCCTTCCCTCTGGAGTGCTCAGTCGTACTGAGCAACCCACTAACTGGAATCCAGCAGAAAAGACGTGAGTACATCCTTAGAGGACCCGTGATCACGGGGAGGTCTCGGTGTGAATTGAATCAAGGATCATCACAAGCATCTGAATTACACTTTTATTTCTCACCTTTGAACCATCACATTTGTTACACAACCTCTATTCACCACTAAGATCTTATAACCCTTCATCCTCATCGACCGTGGGCACACCGTGACCATGGCCAATTCAAAGACTTCCAACTCTTAAAACCATCTCCCTGAGGATTCGACCTTCCTTACCACTAGCTACCTATTCAGAAGAGGAAGATTATTTTGGTGAGCTTACGACAGCCCATCAAATATAGTTGTTACTAATATTAATAGTTTGAGGGATAAGATTGTATTAAATCTGAAATTATTGATTACGATTATTATTATAGTATTATTGTTTAAGGTATTCAATTTAACAGTTACATTGGCATTGTAAAAGATGTTGTATGACTATAACTTGTCTTCTGAAATGTATAAATTATTTTTTCATAACATATTTTGTGGCACATTTATAATGATTATTTCTACAAACACTCACATTACATGCATTATATAAGGTGTGCAACTCATGTAATATGATATGATTATATCAAACGCTTGACGTTACATGCGTCATATAAGGTGTGTAACTCATGTAATGTAATCTGATTATATCAAACGCTTGACGTTACATGCGTCATATAAGGTGTATAACTCATTTAATGTGATTTGATTCTATCAAACGCTTGACAATTCATGTGTCACGTTTTGGACCCCAAAATCACGCACAACAACATGCCATAGGCCCATTATACTTATTGTTATGACACACGACAGTACATACAATAGACCTACAAGGCTAATGGCATAAAATTAAGTGGAGATAATAATTAAAAGGATTTATCGATATATTAGGCATCGGTATTAAGGGAGAAACGATGCAATCAAACACACGTGAAGAAAAATATGTTGGCATTTAATGAATTGATCAATTCATACTTTAACCCATGTATTCACAATCATATAACATGTAGCAAACACACGACTCTTTAATGCACACATGACCGTGATTTGGGCTTGGCAATATCTTTCAGTCTATCCAGGACAGGGACAGGATTGGAGTTCATCAGTGACACTCTATATTCATTATGTTTCTATTTATATCATTATTACTTGCAATAGACAAATCCATGTCAAATTAATGCCTAGCCCGATCCACCGACGATGCTAGTGTGTTAGGTGATGGTAGCTCCACCTAATTGAATCTCACACTGCAGGATCCTGATTCATAATTAATTAATAATAAAATAAATAAAAATTTGTTTCATCCTTATTACCTCGTGTTTGACATCTTCACGCCACGCTATCATATCCAGAGAGCTCTCAAGGGTTGCATAGGCTACCCTATGCAAATTCAATGCATTCCTCATCCTGATGTCAATTCCCAGATGTACCCGATATATTTATACATCTCAATCATAGTATGACACAACCATGCATTGCATACCGTATCATGCAACTCGGTGCATGTTATATTAATTATTATGCTCGACATATCATTTATCACAAATACGCCTGCACGATTTCAATGAATGAATTCTTATAAATCACAAATCAATATTCATGCCAGAAATTTATCAAAAGAAAGAAAATTTCGTCCACTCACAGGTTTTGAAGCCCAATTAGTCGTCCTGTCATTGTAGGAATCCATCTACAAACAATGATCCCATATTCTCAATAAACCATTTACATATTATAATAACACACAAAATAATGTGCCTAACCCCTTAACTCAACGTGTTTCTATCTGAAAATCGACCCAGGACCCAATCGGGTGATTTTTTTATTTTTTCTTAATTTTATGAATCTTGTTTGATTTAATTGACCTTTCAAATCAAATTCAATTCATGCAAGTTTGATTTCACTAGACTCAAAATTAAATCTAGTATTTTCTGTAATTTGTTTCAAAAATTTTCTCAATTTTCTACTATTTTCCCAAATTTTATCCATTTTTGACTAATTTTCTTTTTTTTTCAAAATTTATTTAATTCGAACCAATTAAAAGGCTACATGTGGCAGCACCTAGTATTTCCAGACTTACACCAAAACCTCACTCTGAACCAACACATGTCACACCTAGAGTGTGACAAGCGTTGCTCGAGCCTTAGGCTCAAACTCTACATTTGGTGCCCTCATCGGATGACATGTCCTCTGAGCTATGCCCGAACGACCCATCATACAAGACGGCCTCAGACGACAAGTCATTCGAGGTCGTCTTCTACCTCTTGTCACCTCCGGTGACCTATAACATGTCGGAAAACAACCACAAAACCGAAGTCCCTAAATACTTACTCAAGACCCATAAAATTTATACCTAATCGAAGGTCAACTTAAGACGAATGCAATCATATAAAGAGATGGAAGCTTTACAACAAAAACCGGCTGAAACAGCTGGAGAAAGAAAGTAATTCAAAGCTTTGAAAATTGATTCAACCAACTCCTCTCGTAGCACAAAATCGTGCATTTACTACACATATGAAATCACAACTCCACGACATAGTTCCAGGGGAAATTTTGAGCTCAATGAGCTCTCCATAATCAAATGAACGAAACTTGACCAGAGGAAAAAATACACGGGTCAAGCGGTGCAGGAGACCACTGGACAGGTTCCAAAATCAATGGCAAAACGACAGAACTCAGAAGGGTTTCTCCCAAGTGTCAAAACGGCATCAACTACTGCTGTTTTGACTATCCTCGGTCAAAACAGCACAGCAGTCGTCATTTTGACTAAACTAATATTATATTAATTAAAATAATAATTATTATACTTTACATATTTTCTAAAATATAAAAAATCATTAAAAATTTGTATAAATTAGTATACATCACCTAAAAATACACCGAAAATTCCTATAAAATCATTGTAATTATTACTATTCATCAAATTAAGAATCATATTTTTTTCATAAATATAAAATTTATTAAAAATAAAATACAATCATTGTTTTCTTTAGAAAAAAATTAATAATTTCAAATATAGTTCCAAAAATTCTTTAAAAATTTACATATCTTTAAGTACCATCAATAGACCATTCTATGGTTGTAGAATACCAAAATCATTAATAAAACTCCCTTTATGATTTTTTATTCATAACTCAATAATTATAAAATTTTTCCATAGAAAACTCTTATTTCACCTCTTAAATCCAAAATCGATCATATTTCGTGGGCTAAGGACCACTACTCGCTTTCATCCTTGAATGGGCTTTCCTGCCCAAGTGGCTCAAAATTTTTTGGTTCTCACAACATTTGTCGCATATAGTGTGTAATTTATGTAATGTGGCTTGATTCTATAGCTCACTCAATATTATATGTGTCTCATGAGGTGTGTTGGGCATATAATATGGTCTGATTTTATCAGATGCTAGATATTATATGTGTCACATGCGGTGAGCGACTATGTTATGTGGTCTCATTTTATCAAAAACTAGACATTACATTCGTCATTTAGGATGTGCGACTTATTTAATTTAGTATGATTCTAGCAAATGATAGATATTACATGCTTCACATAGGTTGTGTGACACATGTAATTTGGTTCTATTGTTAAAAGACTAATAATGATCAATTAAAACAATAACATTGACAACCAACATGAATAGTAACTTATTTCAATTCACTAGCAAATGCCATTATCCAACAAAATTAATCATGACATGTTTAAACTAAAAGTTCTAAGATGTCAATGAACACGTATAAAGGACAAAAAAAAAACACCCTACTATGCTTCATCTTGAACTTCTTGAGTTTCATCTTGAGTTGTGGTGGTTGGTCGTGGTGGATCTTGACTAGATATGTGTTATATATTGTCGAAGAACTCAAATCACAATATGTTTCAATATTTTATAATGCACATCGTATATGGAACACATATTATGCCACAAAACATATGTTATAAACATTTTATCTATATCAATTTTTTTCAAGAACTGTCAAGGGATTCAACACATGCTTTTAACAAAAACAACTTCATAACTCATATATATTTACTCACACCTAACTCATTTATAACTTATATCCATTCATAAATACAATATAACAATCAATATTAAACACAATAACTTTATATTACCTAACAATGATACACCTGAAATCCATGTGAAACAATATTTCAGACTAATAGTCAAGCTACTAATATCGACTTCTTTCAAATTTATGAGGCTCTAAATGTTGAATGTCTTCTTTGCAGAGTTTGTGCGGTTTTTTCTAACTTCGACAACCCTGTACATCTTCTTCCCAGACAAAACTCAACTTCCTTTTTCCCTTCTTCAACCAGATTGAAGAGAGAAAATTTTAAAAGTTAGTCTATTATAAAAACATATTAACAACAACCTGATGTCAGATTTCTGACATCAAAAGCTACTTTATTAAAAAAAGAAGGATAAAATGACCATTTATAATAAATACTGAATAGAAATAATAATATTTTTTTTAGAGGTGAATTCTTTCAAATTTATAAGGCTTTAAATGTTGAACATCTTCTTTGTAGAGTTTGTGTGGGTTTTTCTAGCTTTGACAACCCTGTACACCTTTTTCCTAGACAAAACTTAATTTCCTTTTTCCTTCCTTCCACCCGATTGAAGAGAGAAAATTTTAAAAGTTAGCCTATTATAAAAATACATTAACAACCTGATGTCAGATTTCTGACATTAAAAGATACGTTATATAAAAAAAAAAGAGGATAAAATGATCATTTATAATAGATACTAAATAGATATAATAAAAAAATTTTGTGAGATGGTGGTATAAATTTCGGATGATATACCGGGACCATCTTAAAACTATTCATAGTAAACGATAACATGACAGGCTTTACAGCTGTGTAATAATGCATCGCTTAACTCCTCAGTTATGTTATACTTTGTGTTAGTCGCAATTATAAAGGCTTTAGCCAATGCATGAAAACACAAAAATCTATTTTCGACAAGGCCCATTATTGAAAATGTAATGATCCGTCAATTGATGGACTGCATAAAACGTTTAGTGGGCCTATGTGATATGTGAGGCCCAAAACGTGTACGGAATCGGGCACTGGACCAAGTATACCAGCTTGGCCCTTTTGGGAAAACACTAGCGTCTGTGTCGGTGAATCCCAATAAATCTTTCTTTTGTTACGATGGAGGGAATCCGATGAACGTATATGGAGATATGTCTGGAATACCCTTGTTATTTAACTTTTGAAGCGGCAGCCACGCGTAATTAATAATCCGTGAAAGGTTTAATGTGTACTTTGGGAGCTTTAAAGACAATCACAAGTATTTTTTGACGAGCTTGGTGGGTCCGATTCGACTGACAATTTTCTTATTTAGGGAAATAATTATGCATCTTAAAACATATTTTAAAAATAAAAAAATTTGAATTAAGTTGAATATAGGCATCAAATAGAAGCTAATCTCGCGTAATCGTCGGCTAAACAGTATCCTAGAAAATTCAGTCATTTCATCCAATTAAAACCTGCCACGTGCGTCTCAGGTTAGTCTCTTCTGGTGTAGTTGCGTGGTTTTAGCGGATTACGAACCATTTTGTGTTGAAAATTTTGGCGGGCAATCGACATAAATTCAAATGAATGAAGTAAACCCTAGCGGAACCCCCTTTTTTTCCCTCTCTCATTTCTTTCACCCTCCAAACTCCGCCTCATCTTTTGTTGTCTCTCACTCTCTCTCTTCTCTTATTTCTACAATTTTCTTTTCTCAATTTCTGTGGATTTTCTTTGACATCTACGAATTCCGAGGTTAGTGCATTTATTTGTTTCGGTCTACAGCCTGCTTGTCACTGTTCCGGATTGGTTTTATACCTTTCCTATTACTAGTTGTGTGTAGTTTGGGGATTTGTGTGTTTGATTTGAGCTTTCCAGAGTTTTGTGCTTGTGATTGATTTCATGTATTGCAGCGAATTTTTCTGTTAATATTTGTGCTGTATTTTACGCTATTGATAATAAAGTTTTGTTCATTCGGATATGTTAGCTATGGAGATGTGTCTGTGGAAATTCTTTTACCAGTTGTCTGAGAGATGTGTTTTTTTTTTGTTTTACTGAAGTATTTCGCGGAATGTTGATCTTCCATTTTTTAATTAATGATGGTCATATGTTGAATCTTTTGTAACTGTTTCTTCGAATGAAAAGAAGGGAGATACCTACAGGTTTCGAGAAGATCAGGAAGTAGCGGAAAGAGAAGTATGAAAAAGGTGTCTCCTAATGACAGCAACAGAAAAATCTCGAAAAAGAAAAGACGATTGCGAAGTTCTGGCAACAAGTATCTGAAACCGGGAGCTCTTGCTCAGCTTAGATTTAGCAAGGCTTCATCATCAAAGTCATGCACAGACCTGGGGAAGAAACGAATTGCTGTGTTTGGCACCAACGAGTTGGAAGATAAAGATGTCGTGATTGAGAACAGGGTTATTGACAAAAGCCCTTTGATGATGTCACCTGTAGATTTGCTTAAACACAACCACTTTGCCAGTACACCAAAAACTCCTCGGTTCGAAGATTATGAATCTGCATCTAGGCTTGAGTCTCTTCCTATGGAATTACTGGTAATAATATTTCCTAAAACTAATGTTTGTCTGATTTTTGACTAGATTTGTTGAGAGCGTTTATATCATGCACATAAAGTTAGAAATGATTATGGTGATGTCGTGCAAGATTCATTTGTCCTGTCATTAATTGTCGTTAGATTATTTTGACTTGTGGAGGCATGTAATTTACTCTCTTCCCTGTTAAATAAAATGTTATGAACTAGTGTTCGATGGATTTAATGAATATTGCTTCTGTCCTTTGCTTACTCTAGACTGCTACTGACTGAAAGTTTCGGCGAAACTACGAAACTGTTATGTTTGCTTCTGAAAACTGAGTTTGTTCTCTGCTTTTGGTTTTGGAACTTTTTTCGTTGTTTCACTTCTATTTGTTCTGCTTGGAGTTAATAAAGCCGTGTATTATGTGTTGAACTCTAGTTGCTACTGAGGATAATACCCATACGCCCTTCTTTTTAGCCAAGTTTGACATTCACTTTCTTTAGGCATCTTATTACTGAAAAGCGGAGTATTTATTACACCAAGAATTGACAAGCAAAGCGGATCTCCATATATTTTCTAAATAAGAAAAGAAGGTATCTCGTGCCTTATATCCGGATAATGCTATGTAGCATGTATATGGCATCCTACTGGCATGAAGAATGCACTAAGATAATTGGTTTGATTAACTTAAAACTTCATCTGCCATACATAGCACATGTCATGTGGGGTGCCACATCTCCGGTAATAATGACCGGGGTGACATTATGCGTGGTACTAATTATTCCTTTCTGACCTTAGCTTTTTTTTTCTCGTTTTCGTTTTAATCCTGAATATTGATTCTGATTTTATTTTGTACCTTTTGAGGTCAAAATACTTTGTCACCTACATCACGACCAATTGCGGGCGGTGTTTCATGTTTCTCGACAGATTAGAAAAGCTGTAAGTACTTTTCTTTTGCTTATCAGATGTTAATTTTTGTCGGCTATGGTATGAATTATTCGTGTTTGGAGCAGGTTTTGCTTGCTAGGCAATTCCACTTCAATTACACAACACCGGATCGTTCTCGACAGGAGATGCTGAGAATAATGACTCCCCGTCCTACCGAACACTGGCCATTTGTGATGTAAGTCTTTGAAATCATGTCTGGTTTCAGCTATCTAAGTTTTTGCTTCTTTCAGTTGGGCATGTCACTACTTGTTCTTGTATTTGATTTATTATTGCAGCAAGGCTGATGGAAAAGGAGCATTCTTGTCTAGTCCACATACTCCAAAAGCACCCCGACAAGGTCCTCGCCCTCGCATCAAAATCACCGAGATGAAACAAATTGCTGCTGTTCTCTTCCAAGATTCTGCATTTCCTTCAAGATGTATGGTGCCGTCTGTTTTGTCAAAGCCCCCATGCAAATCTCTGGCTTCTAATAGGGTTCTGTTCTATGAGGACGAGTTATGCCAGGCTGTTGCTCAGAATAAACTTCGTTAAGCTTCACACTTCATTTATGTGTACATATAGTTTGTTTCCTATCCCTATAGAGTATTCATAAGCGTTGAAAGCATTATGAAATTTTGTAGTTTGCAGGGGCCGTGTTAGGGGGAATACGGAACTTGGGATTTGCATCAGGGGGGGTTAAATGTGGGAATAATTTGAAAGTCGTAATTTGTATATTCCTCTGTGTTTGAAGCTTGTTTTCAAATGAACACATTATGCTATGATTACATACATTTTTGCAAGTTTAACATTGCGTGAAAGCCGAAGAAATTAGACATGAAATTAAAGAGGAAACTCGTAGACACTAAAAATATGAAACGGTAGAAGCTAAAACAGCAAGTGCGTATTTTCCTTATTCATTCATGTTTTCTGGTTAGAAATCGAATTATTGTAAGATACGCAAGAGCTCCGAGTAAACCTAGAGGATTCTAGTGCATCTCTATAAGAAAAGCAAAACCTCACTTTTACTTTCGGGAAAAGCCTCAAATTCTAATCATGATTCGATTTAAGCTTTAATTTCTTTCTATCAAGCATGGAGATGGTATTTGATCCGATAATTTTGTGATTCACAATATCTGCATCAAGTATTATTAAAAATTATTATTTTATTTATTAAAAAATAATTTTATCATATACAGTAATTGACTGGATATAAAAATTATTTTTTAATAATGTTGTGTCTTGGTGCATGTTTGCACCGTAAAATTACCCGCATTTGGTCACTCTTATACCAACAAAAAGTGGCAAGAGCATACATAATATTGGATGAGGTAGAAAACTCTACCATGATCGTAGCGTAACAACATGCAAACTGGAGTCTTCCATGTGTACTTAAACGCACGTGGCTGCAGAGAATATGAACACGAGACATATGAATTGAAGCCTATATGCACCGGTTCCAAGCTCTTGCTTCTCTTTTAAATCTGTTTGTACTTTGAGGAGGAGACTGCTTCTTGGTTTTACATGGTGCCAGATGGGTTTTCTTCACCTGGTTTCTCATGTCTGCGACTGCTCACATCATAGCAATAAGTTTAAGCGCAAGCAATTGCGGGTACGTACGCCCCTTGGTTCGCCCCACTCCCCCTGTTTCTATACCCGACTTTGATCTTCACCAATCATGTCTCCTGCTAGCTCTTTTGTTATGCTTTGTCTAAACTTCAGCCACTTTTTGTGGTGAAACAGACCGTCAATATTAAAGTGAAGATGGACTGCGAAGGTTGCGAGAGGAGAGTGAGGCTCTCAGTGAAGGGCATCAAAGGGGTGACCCATGTGGAAGTGGATCCCAAGCAGAGCAAGCTCACCGTCACGGGGTACGTGGACCCAGAAAAGGTGTTGCAGCGAGTGATACATAGAACTGGGAAGAAAGCAGAGTTGTGGCCATACGTGCCGTACGATGAGGTCCCTCATCCGTATGCGCCGGGAGTCTACGATAAGAAGGCCCCGCCTGGGTACGTGCGAAACGTGCTGGAAGATACTACAGAGGCCTCTTCCCTCGCACGCGCCAGCTCTTTCGAAGTGAAGACCGCCTCTGCCTTCAGCGATGATAACCCAAATGCTTGTGTCATTATGTGATCGTAGACCCAGTAACTATGCTTTTGCCTAGTCTTTGCAAAAGAGTTATGCTTTTTAACTCTGGATAAGAACAGATGAATATGCTAAACAAATATAAATTCCAACATCTGTCTGTTTACTACAATTTCATATGAATAAAGGAGTTATAATGCCGTGTTTCGTTGCTACAATTTCAGTACACAACAGATCATTAACAGTGTCCGTAACTATCATTAAAGTTGGAAGCTCAACGCAAAATGTAAATAAAAATAGAAGGAACAAAATGAATGAAAGTAGTTAATATATTTATCAGAAACTAGCAAGTTGCTAACACAATGCGAATAAAAATAGACCTTAAGTGGATTAAAAAAGGTAGATAGAATCCCAGATCCATAATAATCCAAGAAAGCAATACCAAACCACCTACTGTTTCACAAATTTTAAATATTGTCAGTTCAGACAACATTGAGCTTCTTCAAATGGGAAGAGAAAGAAGGGTAATCAAGGGCGTCATAGAGGCTGTTGACTCTGCAATCCTATTACAATCACAATATGGAACAAGCCTTTTGTCCTTTGCCCTTCTTTTTCTTCTGCTTGGGTGGTTGAAGCACGACTTTTATAGCTTGATCAAAAACTCCCTTCACATTCTGCAAAAACAAGATTTGTATTTTTCCTCAGTTGACAACACTTGACGTTACTAGGTATACAAGAGAATGACCTAGCGTAATATAATATCACCTGTTGGGTTTTAGAACTGCATTCAAGGTAAGCAGGTGCACCAATCTGCTTCCTCAGCTCCTCTCCCTTCTCAAGCAAACAAGAAGAAGGGTGATGGTGAGAGTTAAATACCATAAATCTAAGAGATTTACAGTAAATCTGTCAAAATTGAGTTGCATGATCTGTCAAAACCAGAGGCACAAGGCTTCACCTGAGCAGTAGAAATAGGCACAGCACCAGGGTGGTCTATGAAGAACTGCTTATCATCTCGAAGATCTGGCCCATTGGAGTTGGAGAGCAAAATAGTTATTAGACATAAGTCGTAGCAAATATTTGATCCAAAAGACCCCAGTGAAAAAACAAAATGACAAGAAACAGAAAACAGACAACTATAGATGATCAGGTAAGTCATTCGACCCCTCATCCAAACGGGAAAAATATAACTAAACTAACAATGACAAAAAAATGCTCCTCAAGGGTTAATCAGCATATCTGTCAGTGAGACATTTCGTCTGCTTCTCAGTGGGGTAGTTTTGAGCCACAGAATTACTGACACACAATGTATTTTATAAGCGTTCCAATAGAAGTTATCTGTGGCTTCATCCTTATTGACTCAGCAAAGTTTCCAAATGGGAAATCACACTCAAATTCTGGAAATAGTACACTTGCATACAAGCAAAAATTGTCTATGGGATATTTTTCAACAACAAAAAGTTTAAGCAAAAATCTATTATGTCAATTGCAGAAGACGGTAGGCTTTGAACTATTACTGATGGAAAATTCGATGCCTCCTATCCCCAGATTTACTATAATAGCAAAGCCATTTCTATCATTTTCATCTCTATTGGGGCAATCCCAATGTTAATCAAGCATTTCTGGATGTGAATCTTATGTTGTAATAAGAATATACTCAGACAAATTTCTGACGGAAGTGGACAGAGAGATCAGAAGGATAATTAGGTGTAAGAGATTACTTATCATTGAGGCATCCAAACAAAATACTAAGGATTACTGGAAAATGCATGCACAAAAAAATTAAAGCATCTTAATTACAGCCAGAGAAAGTTGGATCCACTATCGCAAGCCAGAGATCATAGCATGAGTATTCAGAAAACCCATAGGGAAGAACCAATGAGGGAAGAGTTCGGTAATAATATTTTCATAAAATCCAAAACCCAGGCGTGGGGAAGAATATAACTAGTGAAATGACCAAAAGTACACTAATGGATACTAATTCCCAGGCGTCGGGTAATCCAAAGTAACCAAAGCATGAAAAGAGGAATTTTGGAAATTTCCTTTCATTTTTTGTTGGAAAAATAGAAAGGCGCATAAAGAAGAAAAATGGAGCTATATAAATAACAAAACAACAGAAAAATGCCAGAAGATAATACTATGGAAAATTTACCGAGCTTGGTTCCGACAAGGATTATTGGGACTCCAGGTGCATAGTGTTTCAACTCAGGAATCCACTGAACACCAAGGCAAACAACAAACTCATCAAGACAATAATCACAAAACTAAAGGATGACAAACAGCAAAGCTTTTCATCATTGTGTAAGTTGGACAGAAAACAGAAAGCTCTAACATTAGGCAATCAATCACGAGGAATCCAAACCTTCTTAGAGACATTTTCGTAACTGGCCTTACTAATCAGCGAGAATGCCAGGATGAAAACATCTGCCCCACGGTAACTCAAGGGTCTCAATCTATTGTAATCCTCTTGTCCTGTTTCACGTAAACAAATAACAATCTCAGACCAACGGACAAACTCTTATGCACAAAAAAATTGACATGAATGGAGGGTGCAGGAAAGAGAAATTCTTGAGAAAGGACTTATCGGAAGTTACCGGCTGTATCCCATAAGCCAAGGTTAACAGTAGCGCCATTGACGACCACATTTGCGCTGAAATTGTCGAAAACAGTGGGGACATAATCCTATATGCAATTACATAAAATATGTGAGTAAAACAAAATCACATACCAAAATTTCAGTATCGAAAAAAGAAGAAGAGAAGAATAAAACATCAAATTTAAACGGAAAGGAATATGGTTCCCACAGAATATAGATAGTTAATTAAAAAAAAAATCCTCAACTTTTAGAAACTCCCAGAGCAGAAACAACCGCACATGCCAAAACAAAGGTGGGGAAGGGAGAGGAACCACATGTGACAACGAAACCAAATCAAATGACGAAAACAGTAAGAAAGAAAAGCAGTTACCGTAGGGAAGGTGTTGCTGGTATAGGAAATCAAGAGGCAAGTTTTACCAACGGCGCCATCACCTACTGTGACGCACTTTATAAACCGAGAAGCGCTCATTTCGATTCCCTTTTCTTTATCTTTATCCTCCCCCTCTTTGGATGCCTAAGTGTTACTTACTTACCGATTATATCTAACGGAAAATAAAACAAAAAAGAAACAATTCCGCGGAAAAAAATGAGCCTCAGATCTCTGCCTGAGGACGAAACAAAAGCCCAGTCCTTCTCCTCCTGTTCACACACACACACACATACTAAAATCGCAACAACGCCAGCATTGCCCCGTCAGTTCGCCATCCGCTTCATCGAAAAAAGAAAAGTGAAATCCGAAAACCTAGGTTGAGGGAAAAAAAGGTTCAAAGAAGAAAGAAATTGTGAGACGGACAGATCTCCAAAATTGAGATGAAGCGAGAAATAAGAGAAGGGTGGGAAAAGAAAGAGAGTTAAGTAACCACTATTAATTTGTGTTCGCCGGTTTTGGTTGGAGATTTGAGGGCACCGGCAACTTTAGCCCCGGTTGAAGCGTTCGTTGAGCCAACCAATTCTTCGCCAACAAATCAACAGAGTAACTAACCCAATCGCCCTCTCCTTGTAACCCCGATTATTTAGTTTTAGTTTTCGTTTTTCATTTTTCATTTTTTTGAATTAATCTTCTGTTGGTAATATGCACGGTTATCGGAGCATCACTCACGGACGGTCCATATCATTCCTTTTCCTTTGCTACCAACAAATCACCTGCGCGTTATTATAATGTTTTCAATCGACTGATGTGGCATCCATTTCGCGCTTGTGATCGTTCCGTGGAGTTGGTCATCATGACACCAAATTGTCACCTGTGCCCTCGTTACGCTACCGTAATCGCAATAGTTCCTTTATTCTTTGCATTAATAGTCCTGAATTTATATACGTCAGTATTCAGCGAGGTGAGAAGTGAACAGCAAGATTAAAGGTGTTGGTAATCAGATTTCTAACATCCTACCTACAGGATTATATCTGTTTAATTTTGTTGTCTTGACAGGACAGGAAACTCAAAGACATTGTCTCCTATTATCGGATAAGTTATTGCATGAGCACCATTCTTAGTATCTAGCCGGTCCGGACGTACAATTCTTTTTGAATTTGTATCAAATACAGACTAAGTTTGACCCCCTAACACAGCTAACTCCATTTCTTTCACTTCAAATTATAAGTTGTAGGAGGTTCATATGTAATTTTTAAAACTATAGCAGCTTTTTGTCAAGGCTTATAAGTATTTTTAATCTCTAATTAGGTCCCCTATTATATTTTTATATCAAGGTAAGGGTTTTTACAAAAAAAATCAAAAATCAAGGGAACAGTTGTAAGGACCCAAACCCGAAAATCAGGCCCTTACCGCCGTGAAACCCGGACAAGCCCAATACGTGGACCAATCCGAATCCCACAAGGCTTAGACGACTTTTCAAACACGATTTCCAAAACAAACGTATTTAATATTTCAAATTTTGGAGCATATCAAATAAGAAACTGACATCTGGCATAAAAAATCGGAGTGAACAAAATACCACAGCGGAAGACTTTATTCGAATGGACCAAAAATATTCAAAATGGAAAACGGGTCAATACAGCCACAAGCCCAAAATCACAAACTGGGCTAAAAGCCCGGAACGTAAAAACCACATCTAGTAGAGTAATTAATGCATAAAAATAAAACGTAAGTCAAAACATCAAAACGAGTCAACAGGAAATGCCAGAATAGAAAACCGTGTAAAATATGCAAGTGCGATAGTCCAGCCAAGTCATAGGAAACACTCACACCTCAAACGTCGTCTACGGCTCACGCACTACTCTTGAAAGGGGGAAACAACAACGGGTGAGATAATAAAATCTCAGTAGGAGTCACAGCATCATATGTCCTTACGGGAAAACGAGAATACAAACAAAGAAGAGGGGAAACAGATTACTATATGAACAAGGATGTAACGGAAACAAACATAAGGGGCACAGGAACCGGTTGGTGGTGGAAACAACACAGTAACGATGTGGTGTAAAAGGGAGAAGAAAACAAAAGATAAGAATCAAGTGGGTAACTGCCCGTTACAAGAGAAACGAGAGAGATAGAAGAAGCAGGAAAATAAAGAAATTGTGGAGCCATTATCGTGAGTGCGGTTCCGTAGTTGACTCACTCTAACATCAAATCTAACCCTAAGTTCTGCTGCTGGGAAGCTTTCGAGCGAAATGAATTCAGGCTAATTTGCACCACAAGCCAGTACTACAAGACAGATGCTACAGAATGAAGAAAGGGCTAAACGGGAGCGAGTTACCAAAACTACGAAATCAAAGCACGACAGAATATATATAAATATAAAAGAAAGGGATTCAGCGGGAATAATATCATAGGTAAACACGAAGGTATAAAATCACAAGAAACACAAATCACGCATCACGAGAGCATGAATACAGGAAAAGGAGAAAGACTAAGCATCACAAGGAACAGAAAACAAGAACCGATCAAAGCATCCAATACCAATTAAAAGAACGGATTCAAAAGCAAAGGGATTCACCGATCAGACTTATGAGTCATAGACTCCTACCTGGTGTGCAGATGAACTGGTGGCAATCCCTTTACCCTTATCGCGGTATCCCGATTCAGATCCACCTGAATCGAAGCAATAACATACAAACAATCACAACCCAAATCTACATACGGAGAAGAAACAAAACCCTTACCGTACCCTCACTGATCTGACTGACAATCTGGCAGTGGAACAAGGGAAAGGCTAGAGGCGGCAAATTGCAAAGAATAGAGAGCGAACAGAAATTTTTCTGCCTTCTCGGTTTCCGTCCCGGTCAACACGTCAACTGTACATGTGGATCACTAATACGACGCTGACTGGACACACGACTGGGACGGGGTTTCACATCCTCTCCTCTTACAAAAATTTCGTCCTCGAAATTTACATGTCGTACACCTAACGGAGTGATAACGAACGATCTGTACTAATTACTACATTGGGGCCCACAACAATCTATTAGCTCTGGGGTCTAACAATACCATAGTATTACGAGAAAAATTTGTAACAGTACCTGTCACCATGTCGGGGTTGGCACAAGCCTCAACGTCAGTCAAAGTGAAAAGTCTAGTTGACCTCGGCTGTGAAGCATTACGTCTCAGCTTCGGACAATCTCGAGACATATGGCCGACCTCTTCACAATTGTAGCACTTCCGCAAATGCAGACGAGGAGGGATGTGGTGCTGATGGCAACTAGCACACTATGGCATAGGTGGTCGACTCACACTATGACTAGAAGCAGCTGGTTGTGATGGGGTGGTCCCGTGGCTACCTCCTCAAAAACGGGGAGGTCTCGAAGGATACAGCCCTGCGGAATGACTCGATCTATGATCATGTCTTGTACCATGTCGCATCGGCCCACTACCCGACGAAAAATCTCTATGGTCCTGACTGTGAGTCTTCCGCCTCTGAATCATCTTCTCAGCGTCAGTGGCAACAACGACCAACGCCTGCAGGTCATAAATCGGGGTCGTACCCATAATCGATCAGATATCGCTGTTCAGCCTGTCTTGAAAACGACGAGCTAACTTTGCCTCCAAACAATTCTTAGCTGGGGCAAAACGAGACAACTCCCTTAACTCGGACTCGAACTCTAATACAGATCGAGAACTTTGCTTCACCTTATAGAACTTTGACCTCTTCTCATCCTGGTGAAACTGCGTATAGAACCGGTTATTGAACTCGCCCAAAAACTGATCCCACGACGGCTGTTGTCCTTCATACCTCAAACTCACTGCGGTCCACCACGATAAAGCTTCCTTCTCGAATAGAAAGGTGGTCAGGGTAACCTTGTTCTCCACAGAAATACGTAATGCCTGTGCGGTACAGAAAACTGTATCAAGCCACTCCCGGGCTACAGCTACGTCAGCTGTCCCGAAAAAATTTGTGCAACCCAACTGACGAGCTTCCTTCAGCAGCTTCGTAATCATCACCGGGAGTCGCCTGGCATCCAGCTGCTGAACTGGGGCTACTGGTTGCTGCACCGGAACTACGGGTGCATCCGTAGCGGGAACAGGTGTCTGCTGTGCCACCAACTACTGCAATGTAGCCTGCATCGAGGCCAAAATCTGCACCAACGCCGGATCCTGACCTGGCGCCACTAGGGCTGCTAGAGCGGCCTGAGCTACTGGTACAACTTGACTAGTGGGTGCGGCTGGGGCTTGTCGATCCACCTGTATCTCGGGCTCAGCTGGTCTGTGAACTGACTCGCCACTCCCATCCTGGCTATTCCGAGCGGCAGCGGTACTACGTGTCCTAACCATGGTAACTGCGTATAGCACATAGTAACAATGTCAACCAAGAAAAACCCATCGAGATGGACATAATAAACCACTCCTCGAGTAACCCCCGCTAAAGGGAAAATGGGAGCCCAGTGGCAGTTTAAATTTATATTTTAAGAAAATAATAAATAAATATATACGTAACCCTTACTGCCAGTGTTGTCCGAGACTGGGCAGAGAAAACATAACACACATCATACCCGTCTCAATACTCAAAACGGACCAACCTGCGAAGTCATGGCAGGTAACGATAACAACACTCATACGACTCCCGAACAGGCCCCTATCACTGGGATTCCGTTTACTTACCTCGCATTGGCCAAGCGAACGTTTACTCTTAGTAATTACCAAACTGGATACAAGCATTTAAATACCATACTCATTTTTAAAACGTTTCCTTGAAAGCCATAAGAACTCATATGTATATCCGTTAAATTAGTTTCCTATTTGACTTGCACTGTGTTACTAAATTAAATTAAATAAATAAATGCTTAAATACATAACGTAATACCAGATGACTCGAAATATAACATATACGAGTAGGCATACAGTTTCTCAAATCACATACTACAAACATAACTTTCTCATGTTAAATTTGATTAAGTAATTACTACGTTGATTTACTTCTCTTCCACACAAAGGCAAAAGGAACTGTGAGCAAAGGAAAACCCACGCAGGGCCGAAGAACCATGTCTCGCCCACTGGAAGAAGAAATTAAAAGGGTAAACACGAAAGTGAAAGAATTAACAGGGCAGGGTAAAGCTGGAATCCCGGTGAGACAATCGGTGATGCAACAACACACAAAGGAAGGAGATGAATAAGGGATGCGAGCCATAAATACAGGAACAGTTGATGCGGAACAACATGACTTCCAGTAGCAAACCAACTCACGGACCAGGTGATAACTGAAGAAGAAGAGGGCTTAATCATCGTGAAAGGGAGAAGGGAAGCAAGGCATGCATCCCACAAATTGTGAATGAAGAACATGGAATCACTGGGGAAGAAGAGCCACGAATCCGGGTTGCCCGAATCCGATGAAGATCAAGCACGCAGCACCGAGTCTAAACGAAGACAAGAGAGCACCTGCTGCTTGACCTGCAAAGAAGAAACAAGGCGCACGCCCTACTCCACGGGAGAAAGGAAACGGAAAAATAGAGCACCCCGGAAAACATCGGGACGGATGGTGAGTGAGAGAGACCGGTGAAGTAAGGAATAGACTACGAGGGATCACTGGGTACGTCGGAAGAACAGCTCGCAGTGCCCGAAGAGAAGGGAAAGAAACGAGGGCACGAAAACGAGGAGAAGAGTGTGGAGAACAGCTCGCGACGCCGGGAACAGATGAGGAACGCGCGCTGAGAAATGAACGGAGAAGAAGAAGACACACACACCTGCTTGAAAGGGAAGGGAGGCCAGGAAAAATCGAGGGAAGGAGATGCGGGAACAACAACGAATCGATGGGGCTAGCAGGTGAGACCTCGACAAAGCTGAGGGGAGGGCAGCTCGCAGCACCAAAGGAAAGGAACAAGGAGCTCGAGTTCGGTGGAGAAGAAAACTCGCGGCCTTGGGAAACAGATGAAGAACGCGAGTATGGGTCTGGTGAAGGTCGCACTCACAGCTCCGGACTGAATGGAAAGGAAGGGGAAGGAAAAGAAGAGTTCGGCTTCCAACCCAAAGAGAGGAAACACGGACTGGGTGAAAACGACGGCAGGAACGGATCAAACCAACAGGCTTTAGGGACGACAGACAGGGAGGAAACGAGAAACGAGAGACGGGAAACGAAAGAACAAAGCACCAACAAATTTGAGATTTCACAAGTCGAAGGGTGCGATACTGAAACTGCTGAATATTTCCTCTAGTAGACGTACAAAAGAAATCGCGAGGAATCAATCAACACAGGGGAAAGGATTTAATAAACAAGAATAGGACGAAACAAACAGAAAACAAGCAGTAACACAACAATGACAGGAAAACAATCAACAAAAGAATGCATAAATAGCGAGGACGAAACAATAGTCGATCAAACAGATGAGGCGTAGTCTCCTACCTGATGTGTAGATGAACAACCGGCACGTCTTCGCAGGTTGATTCGCATTGAGTGGAGATTGTGAGACCCAGCCCGTAGGGGGGGTCAGGTTACTCAATCCCACATCGGAAAGGAGCGGGGGAGGTCTTGGACTTATATGTGTTGAGTGATGATATCATTTGTAACAAGATGCATCTTTTGGGTCCTGTGGTTAAAAGCCCAACTGAGCGTTGCAGTTGTGATCCATCACGCGCACATACACATCCGGGCCCACTGGGCCGAGGGTTTAGGGGGCCGGTCGTGACAAATGGTAGCGGAGCCGATCTCGTTCCCTCTTCCGGGTGGGCTTGGGCCGTGTTGTGTGTTCACGTTTGGGCCCATGAGTTTGGACCCACGTCAGTTACGTTTGGCTCCCCTCGTGAGGACACGAGGTCTATAAGGAGGGGAGATTGTGAGACCCAGCCCGTAGGGGGGGTCAGGTTACCCAATCCCACATCGGAAAGGAGCGGGGAAGGTCTTGGACTTATATGTGTTGTGTGATGGTATCATTTGTAACAAGATGCATCTTTTGGGTCCTGTGGTTAAAAGCCCAACTGAGCGTTGCAGTTGTGATCCATCACGCGCACATACACGTCCGGGCCCTCTTGACCGAGGGTTCAGGGGGCCGGGTCGTGACAAGAGTAAACTAAAAATTAAACATGCCCCTGTTTACCCGGCTCACTAAAATCTCGCTCCATCTTAAATTTGGTAAGAAAACGATTCAGGGGGGCGGGTTGTGACAAGAGTAAACTAAAAATTAAACATGCCCCTGTTTACCCGGCTCACTAAAATCTCGCTCCATCTTAAATTTGGTAAGAAAACGATAAGGGAAACAGCCCCCGGTGTCAGAATTCAAATCTCATCCCTATCACAATTTTTACAACTGTCTGCAGCAGAGAATTGTATAATTTAATTTCCCTTTACCTTGTTTTTAAAATTTTTTATTGACTTTCAGAAGATAGCATAATTAACAAAAACCATAACGGCAGTATGGTACTATTGAAAACTATAGCATTCTCTCTTGTGAGATGATTGTAAATTATAAATTGATAGTGGGTCTTCCCTAACTAGATGAACAATATGAAAAAAAATAGTGGAAAGACCACTAGAATACACTAAACATATCTAACGATACAACAGTCGCACAATGCTCCGGAAGAAAAGATGGCCGAGGAATGGAATCATGCCTTGCAGAATGCATGGAGTGTATCGTCAAGGGCCTTCCTGTCATAATCCCCAGTGAAAACGCAACTACCCAGAGGACCTTTCAGAAGGATGAGCCTCAGTAGACCATCAGCTACCTTCTTATCAACCTGCAATGAAAGGTTGCAATCATTTCATTCAATAGAGGAAACACACTGGGTTTCGAAGACCAGAATCATTTTAAAACTCTCTTACAGCCATGATTGACTTGAACATTTCCACAGTCATGGTGTCTGGCGGATTGGTGGGTAACTTGGCCTGTTCTAGAATGCTGTGGACTCGCTTCACAATTGAATCGTCAATCCAACCAAGGCGGTATGACATGTCAACAGCCATGACCTAAACGTACACCCAAAGAAGACCACATAAATTACACAAATAGTGAAGGATATGCATAGTAATATGACGGGTAGAAATATAATACCATGCCAGCTGCAACTGCTTCACCATGGAGCCACTGCCCATATCCAAACCCAGTTTCTATCGCCTGACATACCGAACAAAAGATAATAAAAAGATAAGAAGGATGGCAAAAGTCAAAACTTACAGTTAAAACAGGATGAGAAAGCTAAAGATAATAAAAAGTGTTAACTTAGTCCTCAAGGGGTTATATGACAAAAGTTTTTGTCACAGTATCATTTTCTGTTCAGGGATTAACGCCTTGTGCAATACAAGAAAATTATAGAAGAGAAAGGGTGACTAGTAAATGCAAAACTACAAAAACAACATTACAGAAATCTGGAAGTTTCTTGATGACTCAACCTGATGCTCGAGAGCGAAACTGTACTTTCACTACGCTGTCATAGGCACATAAACAATCAACTTAGTCACACTGAAAGCAAGTACTGCCTGACTACTTTGTATTCCTCTATGCCTTCATGTTCCAAAATGACCACATTGTATCAAGTAGCAAAAGTTGAATTCTGAATCTTAATACAACAGCCGAGACCCTTGAGATTAAATAAACTAGCATTTCTCCCTACGTTTCTTTTAGATGCACATTCATAGATGTATGAAACATACCAAGGCAAGTACTGCATGTATACAAATTCGCAGACACAGGCATGCTTCTCAGTCGAATGACACACAACTTACATGTCCAAATGTGTGCCCCAGGTTCAGTGTTGCCCTTAGTCCACTTTCTTTCTCATCCAAGGACACAACCTCAGCCTTGTTTTCACAAGAACGCTTTATGGCATAAACCAGAGCACTTGGATCCCTGTAGCAGTAAAATATGAGAACAAAAACAACAAAACAAGGCAAAAGTTCAAAAGCGAATAACAATCGTTATTTTATGGTCATTTCATAGTCAACCTACTCGAACAAATTGGGTAGAGCACAAAAAAGTTACAAGTATACAGGACATGGATATGTTTCCTGGCTGATTTCAAATTTCAAGTGGTTATTTCACCCGTATAACCAAAAAAGTTTTCATCATAAAAAAGTATCAAGTGGTACTGTTATGCTGCTCTTCAAAAACAAAACCAATATCTGAAATAATCATTCAATACCTTGCCAACAGTTTTTGCATATTCTTCTCCTGCCACTCAAAAAATTCAGTATCACGGATAAGCCCATACTTTACAACTTCTGCAATCCCCGATGCCAATTCCCTATCAGGAAGGGTATTTAGTGTATTGGTATCCACAAGAACACACTGGGGCTGGTAAAATGCACCGATCAAGTTCTTCCCCAGCCTGTGGTTTATCCCTGTCTTCCCTCCAACCGAAGAATCCACCTAAAGCCAAACAATTTAAAACCATAAACATCATAAAAACACCAAACAGATAAAGACAAATGAAAATAATAAAAAATAGTTAGAAAATACCTGTGCCATTACAGTTGTAGGAATCTGGATAAAATTAACACCACGGAGAAAAGAAGCGGCCGCATAGCCACACATATCACCAATCACACCTCCTCCGAGAGCAACAAACGTGGACCTTCGGTCCAACCGTAACTCAATTGCCTTGTCAAACACGTTCATGAGCGTATCCTATCAGGATCATCGACATACATTAAAAAAAAACTAGTTGTTATCATATATTCCTCAAAATAACATACATTTTATAAATTCATAAACAAATAACAGAGACAATTCTTGCAATGGTAAACCACCATGTTTTTGTATTTCTCGCCATCGGGCAAAATCACGCTCTCAACTGAAACATTTGGGTTCCCAATCGTTAATGCCTCGATAGTTTTATCAAGGTAAAGTGGAGCCACGGTACTGTTAGTTACCACAAGAACTCTCTTTCCATGAACATGCCTATCGAAAACAAAAACATGATTTCAATCATTAAATAAAAGAAACCTGAATGGGTGAGTGAGCTAATGGAATGATACCTTTGAAGCAATTCGGGTTGATCAAGAAGTCCGGATCCGATATAGATCGGGTAGCTACGATTGCCCAAATCAACCTCAACAACTGTGGGCGCTTTCGAGTTAGCTTCGCTAAGGCCCATAACCTGGGCTGAAGCAGCGGTTACCTTCAGGGACGCCGCTCTGTTCGCACACAAGAACGGCAATCCAGCCCGGTTCGGTCGGAGGGACACCGCTGCAGGTTTATTGAACCGGAAGTAGAAACGGGGTATACATTGGGGATGCAGGGTTGGGGAATTGGCGGTGGAGAGGGAGAGAAAGAGTGCATTTGCGGCTGAACCCATCGGCTCGGGCTTGGATACGGGTTCGGGTGGAGAAGAAGAGAGGAAAGTGGGTTGGTGTGGAAGTGGTATTTGTCATTGGGGGTTGGTAAGACATAATGCTAATGCGTGGTTCGTTGGAGAGGAAAGCAGAGAGATAAGACGACATTGGGTAGGTAGGCAAAGAGAAGGTTGTTTGGTACTGCACGTTTAATTCACCCGGATGGTCGGGTCCGGCTCAACCCGGTTTCAATTATAATGGCTTTGAGTTATGATTGGCCAAAATTCTTAAGATGTCCCGCCATTTATGAATAATCAAATTAATATCGCAACTCATTTAGTTAACAAAAAAAAAGTAAATTTAATTTTGACTCGAAATCAGTTGTCTGGTTTTTGTTAGTTTTGGTTTTTAAAAATCAAAATTAAAACAATATTTTATATTCATAAGTTTTGGTTTTAATAAACTATTGATTTTCGAAATCCTACAATTTCAGATTTTACAAATTACGATTTTTTAAAAAAATTGTAAAATAAATCATTATTTTCAATTCTACCATTCTTTTAATATATATAAAAATAGAAAACAACAAAATAATAATTTTACATAATGTAGTTTTATATACCCAAAGTAAAATAGTTATTTTATAAAAATATTAAAATCAATCAACTTTATTATAAATATATTATTGTTTTTAAAATTCTAAAATAATTTTATATCATTTAACGATTTTGAAACATTAAAACCAAGTATTCCAAATGATGTTAAGGTATTTATTTATAAATTGTTACGAATATTAAAGATTTTGATATTGAAAAGACAAATTTTAATATATTATACTTTCTATATTTTTTTAGTTTCTTCTATTGTTCTTCTTTTCTTAAATTCTTATATTTCTATTGTTATTATCTCTTAATGTTATATTATTTATATTGAATTTCTCCTCAATTCTTCTTATTTTATATTCTATAACACGTTATCAGCACAATACTCTTAAAAACAAAAAGAGAATCAAGAGTCTTACAAGAGTTCTTTACAAAGAACAAACAAGAATCTTAGTTTCTACAAAGGTATATTTAGGTGAGTATATTTTTATAATTATTTAGATATATTCATGTTGTAATATTATTGTTTCATATTGCATGTACTTAATTTTTTCTATATTTTTTTAGAAATTTAAGTTAATGATTATTTTATTTGTTTAAATACATGTTATATTAAAAAATTATTTATGTAAATTTTATAATATAATCATAACTTTAATACAATCTTATAAGAAATAAATAATAAAATTTAAACTCTAATATTATATTATCATAATATTACCATCATTAAATGTTATTCTTGTTGATTATTTTTTATGTTTAAATTAGAAATTTATTTCTTATCTTATTATGTGATTAATTTTATATATTTTTAATATTTTATAGTTTTACAATGACAAATATTGCAAAGCTTGATTTTGAAGCTTTTGACAATGGTTAAAAAAATTATTTATCATGGATATTGAATGCTGAAATTCATTTGGATGCCAAAAGGCTTAGAGAGATAATCGAAACACCAAATGAAGCATCGAATCAAGATAAGACAAAGACTATAATTTTTCTTCGTCATCATCTTCATAAGGGATTGAAATCCGAATATCTCACAGTAAAAGATCTTGCAGATCTTTGAAAAAATTTAAACGAAAGGTATGATCACCAAAAAATAGTGATACTCTCAAAAACTCATTATGATTATATACATATTCTTTTACAAGATTTTAAATCTGTGAGTGAATATAATTCAGCATTATTTATAATCAGCTCACAATTAAAATTATGTGGAGAAAATATCATTGATGTTGATATGCTTGAAAAAACATTCTCTACTTTTCATTCTTCAAATGTGCTTTTACAACAGCAATATTGTGAAAAAGATTTCACAAAATATTCTGAGTTGATTTCATGTCTTCTGGTGGCTAAACAAAACAATGAGTTGTTGATGAAAAATCATGAATCTCGTCCTACTGGTTCTGCTCCATTCCTTGAAGTGAATGTGATGTTATCTTATAACCATAGTCGTGGTAGTAGTCGAGGCCGCGGACGAGGTTATAATAAATTTTGTCATGGTGGTGGTCAATCAAGTAAATTTATCTTCCAAAATTAGAAAGTCGTAAAGAATGAAAGACCTGGAAAAATAGTGAGTGACATAAAAAAGTTACAATTAGTAACTGTTATCGATGTGGAATGCAAGGTCATTGGCAACGTACTTGTCATACACCAAAATATTTTGCCGACCTATATCAAGAATCTTTGAAGTCTAAAGGCAAGAATGTGGAGACAAACTTTATCCAAGATGATTTCACTGAATTTGTTAATGGCCTTGAGGATATAACACACTTTGATGTTTCTGATTTTCTTAATGATCCAAATAATGAAAGTGCAAGAAATCAATAATGATTTTAATTTTATAACTATGCAAATTTCAACTATGTTCTTTTGTTTTATTATAATAAAAGTCTATTTATTTTTTTATTTATTCACATTTTCTTTTTATATTTTAATTAATTTTATTATATTTTCTTATTAATTTTATTTATATGAAGAGAATGGATATCGGCTTGGATATATCTAAGATGAATATCAAGGAAATATGTTTGGTTGACAGTGCCACAACAACGCATACAATATTGGAAGATAATATATATTTCTCTTATTTGGATAATAGAAAAACCAATATATATACAATAAGTGGTTGTACAAGATTGATTGAGGGCTCCGGAAGAGCAAATATTATTCTATCTAGTGGAACCAAAATAATGATAGAAGATGTATTATACTCTTATAAGTCTCAAAGAAACTTGGTAAATTTCAAAAATATTTTTTTGAATGGATATCATATTGAGACAATAAACAAAGAAAACATTGAGTATCTTTGCATAACTTCTATAATTTCGGATAAAAAGTATATATTAGAAAAATTACCTGTTTTTTCTTCCAGATTGTACTACACGAGTATTAAGATAATAGAATCTCATTCTATAATAAATCACCAGTTTAATGATGCGTTTAAAATTTGGCATGACCGGTTAGGCCATCCCGGTTCAACAATGATGCAAAAAATAATATAGAATTCTTGTGGTCATCTATTGAAAAAGAATAACATCTATTGAAAAAGAATAAGAATTTTCAATCTAATGAATTCTCATGTGCTGCTTATTCTTAAGGAAAATTAATAATAAGGTCATCACTAGCAAAAATTGTAATTGAATCTCTAATATTTTTAGAAAGAATTCAATGAGATATTTGTGGGTCTATATATCCACTATATGGATCATTTAGATATTTTATGATTTTGAACGATGCATCAACCAGATGATCACATGTATGTTTATGATTATCTTACAATATGACATTTGCGAGATTGTTTGCACAAATAATTCGTTTGCAAGCTCAATTTCATGATTATTCGATAAAGTCTTTTCGAATGGATAATGCTAGTGAATTTACTTAAAAAACCTTTATATATTATTACATGCCTATTGGAATAAAGGTTGAACATCTTGTTGCTTATGTTTATACACAAAATGGTTTTGGAGAATCATTTATAAAACGCTTACAATTGATTGCAAGACCTATGTTTATGAGATCCAAACTTCCGGTTTATGTTTGAGGACATACCATTTTACATGCAACAACAATTATACGCATTAGGCCAACAAGTTATCATGAGCACTCTCTGATGCAATTGGTTCATGGTCAGGAACCAAATATTTTTCATCTAAGAATTTTTGGTTGTGCGGTATATGTTCCAATTTCTCTACCACAACGTATAAAGATGAGTCCTCAAAGAAGGATATAAATATATGCTAGATATGTGTCTTCATCTATCAT
The DNA here is from genome assembly GCA_019739055.1 of Passiflora organensis. Taxonomy (NCBI): domain Eukaryota; kingdom Viridiplantae; phylum Streptophyta; class Magnoliopsida; order Malpighiales; family Passifloraceae; genus Passiflora; species Passiflora organensis. The sequence goes on from JAEPBF010000009.1 coordinate 21,100,782, forward strand.
TAAATACCTTGAGCCTTTAACTGAAAATTTATTTGCGGCAAGATTTATTGATTGTCATTTTGACGAGACTATATTTCCAACACTTGAGGGAGAAAATAAACAGTTGGAAAAGGAAATCTCTTGGAATGAATTATCATTATCTAGTTTTGATCCTCGAACAAATCAACAATGTGAACATAAAGTTCAAAAAATAATTTATTTACAAACAATTACAAATCAACTGCTAGATGCATTTACTAACCTTAAAAGAATAACTAGGTCTCATATTCCAGTTGTAAATATTTCAATAAGAATTGATGTCCCTAAAAGACAGTCTAAAGTTGCTAGTGAATCTAGACCACGTCAGAAGCGTGGAAGACCATTCGGTTCTAAAGATAAAAATTTTCGAAAAAAGAAAAGAGTAACTACACAAGATGGTCATGAGAAGGATATAGTTTTGGAAAATTCAGTTGACATAATTAATAAAATTCCGAAAGAAACACAAGAAAATGAAGAGATCTCAATTAATTATGTCACTATAGGAACAAGATGAAACCAGAGCTTAACACTTGTCGACAATATTTTTGCATATAATATAGCGCTAAATATTATAGAAGAAAATGAGGTTTTTGAATCTATCTCTGTGGAGGAATGTAAAAATAAAAATGACTGGCCAATGTGAAAAGACGCAATTCAATCAGAATTAAACTAACTTGAAAAATGTGGAATTTGTGGACCTGTAGTTCATACACCAAAAGGTATAAAACCGGTGGGATATAAATGAGTATTTGTGCGAAAAAAAAATGAAAAAAATGAAGTTGTGAGATATAAAGCAAGACTTGCGGCACAAGGTTTTACCCAAAAATCGGGTATTGATTATGATGAGACATATTATCCAGTGGTGGATACAATAACATTGCATATTTATTTTGTTTGGCAGTACATTAAATGCTTGAAATGTGTCTAATAGATGTAGTTACAACATATCTGTATGACCAATTGGATACTGATATATATATATATATTAAAATCCCTGAAGGATTTAAACTTCCAGATGCAAATAAATCAAATTCTTGGAAAATTTATTCAATAAAGTTAAATAGAGCTCTATATGGATTGAAATAATCTGGACGAATGTGGTATAATTGTCTTAGTGAATGCTTGATTAAAGTAGATTTCAAGAATGATCTAATTTGTCTATGTCTTTATAAAAAGATATGGATCTAGTTTTGTTATAATAACTGTTTATGTTGATGATTTAAATATCATTGGAACTGATAAAGAGATAGATAAAACTATCAGCTATTTAAAAAATGAATTTGAAATGAAAGATCTTGGAAAAACAAGATATTGTTTGGGTCTTCAAATTGAGCATCTGAGTGAAGGAACATTTATTCATCAATCAAATTATATGGATAAAGTTTTTAAAAGATTTTATATGGATAAAGCTCATCCATTAAGTACATCAATGATTGTGAGGTCACTTGATGTGAAAAAAGATGTTTTTTCGATCTTGTGAAGAAAATGAAGAACTCTTAAATCCTGAGGTTCCATACCTTAGTGCTATTAGTGCACTTACATATCTTGCTAATAACAGTTGACCTGGTATATCATTTGCAATAAATTTACTAGCAAGATATAGTTCTTCCTCAACTCGAAGACATTGAAATGAAGTTAAACATAATTTTAGATATCTGCGAGAGACAATGGATATGGGTTTATATTATTCAAATTTATCCATTTTTGATTTAGTTAGTTATGCAGATGCAAGATATTTGTCAGATCCACATAAAGGAAGATTGCAGACAGATTATTTATTCACTATAGGGAATACTACCATTTCATGACGGTCGGTGAAACAAATTTTGGTTGCCACTTCTTTTAACCATGCAGAGATCTTAGCAATTCACGAAGCAAGTCGTGAATGTGTTTGACTACGATCAATATCACAACACATAAGATAAGCATGTGGATTATCAAGTAATAAAGAACTTGCAACGATACTATATGAAGATAATGCTGCTTGTATAGCTCAATTGAATGAATGTTGTATCAGAGGTGACAAGACAAAACATATTTCACCAAAATTCTTCTTTACTCATGATCTTCAAAGCAAATGGGAAATCAATTTCCAACAAATACGTTTAAGTGATAACCTGACTGATTTATTACTAAAGCTCTTCTCACATCAACATTTGAAAAACTCGTTCAAAAGATCGGAATGCGACATTTGAAAGATTTAAATGGATGTCTAATTCATGGGGAGTATGCATTGCACTTTTTTTTCCTTCATTAAATTTTTATTCCCATTGGGTTTTTCTTGGTAATGTTTTTAATGAGGCAGTATTCTGATTTCATAGTTACATTCTTAATATACAAAATATTCAAGGGGGAGTGTTATGAATATCAAAGATTTTGAGATTGAAAAGACAAACTTTAATATGTCTATTTAATTATGTAATGAATATTTTGTAAATACAATATTCTTCGTCTCCCAATGTCTCTTTATATATCCTATCATGTTTCCTATAAATAAGAGGTAACATTATTTGTTTTGTACACTTGCTAGAGTACTTGATAAAAATATTATCCTTTTTATATTATTCTTAATTTTCTCTCTTCTCAAATTCTTATATTTTGTTATTCTCTTTTAAAAGATTATATTATTTATATTAAATTTCTCTTTAATTTTTTTTATTTTATATTCTATAACATAAATAATTTTGTTCCCAGTTTTTTTTGGTTGGATCTGGCGATACGCCCTAATGCCCGGAAAGGCCATTCTTTCTCCGCTAGGTAGACTGACAAATGATTTCGAACTTAAAGCCCAAAATCCGGCCCGTTAACGTTGGTTAGCCCAAGTCACTCAGTAGCCATTAGCTTCCGTTCCACACCTCCGTTCCCTTTACAAAATACCCGCGGTTCGTTTCACAGTCCGCGAACGTCAATCCCTTCAGTCGCTCGGCATTTCCGCCTAAATTGTCTTGCTGCTTCTATTCTGATCTAGCAGTCTAGCTTTCGTCTAGATAACATCAGTTTAACGTCTTCTAATACAGCAACGGGGTTGTGTGTATGCAACTGTTGAGAGCCATGGAGGCGATTGGAACTTAGATTTGTCAGTGCAAAACTCCGAATGTGTTCGGGGGCTTGTTTTCTATACGGGCAGCGTCAGTGATGGCGAAAAGGAGCACGACGCTTATTTTATCTTCGGATGATGAAAATGACGATAATAATTTGCATACGAACCGGAGCTACTCCAAGCCTAAATCAAAACCATTGCTTACTCGTACCAACCCTAGACAACTAAAGAGGCCTCGCGTTTCTGGTAATCGGTCTCGTTTGAGCAGAGGATGCAGTATTGTAGACGAGGTGAAACTCCAATATTGTGTTACGTGTTTTTTTTTTTGAATTAGTGTTATTTGTTTTTTTTTTTGAATTAGTGTTACGTATTAATTTTATTCTTTCACATCTTGCGAAACTTTTACCTTTTTTTGGCTTTTTTGCAGTTTGGATTCCCCAGTGAAGATTTTGAGGAGTTGTTTTCTGGGCACAAGGTATCTGCTGGTACGCCGGTATTGTGTGTATTTTTCCCGTTGTTTTGGCAGAACTTGTAATAAATGGTTGATATCCAAAATTTAGGCTCTATTTTTGGGAATCTTTCTCTTTGATGCCAGTGCATGATATTGGCTAGTTCATTTCGTGTTTTTTTTTAAAATAACTTGATGAATATACAAGCAACCTATTTATACTTGCATGATGGAATTTATCGGATCTTTACTGGGTCGGAACTTCGTTTTGACTGTAGGTACGCTCGAGTCAGGTGCCCGAAGGAGAAGTTTAGAGGAATTATGGATTGACAAATACAAACCTTATTCCATGGATGAACTTGCTGTTCACAAAAAGAAGGTTTGTGGAATTGGTTTTGAATTTTATGAAGTTTGAGTATTTAATCTTTTCATGGTATCTACAGGTTGAAGAAGTTAAGGTGTGGTTCGAGGACAGGTTGAAAACTTCCAGGGTAATTCAGCCATTATGATATTGTTCAAGATTTTGTTATTTTACTAGGAAAAATGTCATTAAAAATTAGAACTGTATTGTAATAGGACAAGATAAATTGCATTCCAGCAATTTTTGATTATGCTTGGGAAGTCTTGTAACAAAAAAATGTTTGTCGTGAAATGTGGGTTTTTCATCACTTTTTTAATTTTTTTTTTCCTGCTTGTGATATATTGCCTTTTTCCTTGATCTTCGGCAGGATAGTTATACAAACCATGTCCTCCTTATCACTGGTCCATCTGGTGTTGGAAAATCTGTAAGTGCTCGCTTCTTCTCTCATGCATTAAATTTTTAGTCCCAAGTTGTACTATCTCAACAGTGGATAGTTCTTAGTTTCTCTTAAGTCTGACGTGGTATTACTAAGGAAATCTTGGATTGCTGTTGCTTTTAGCCATAAGTGATAATTTTCCTGATTCTTTTAAACTTTGCTATCTGCTTGGTTACATTGAAACTGATTTTGCTGTTTGTGTGTGGCTCCTACGATTTGTTTCCTGCAAGAATAAGGCTAATCTGGCTTAGGCTCATGACCTATAAGCAGCAACTTTCTCAACTGATTCAGCTTTGTTGTGCTGTAGAATCCTGTTTAATGCTTCAAGCATGTCTCATTGACAAATGAGAATCCTTCTTTAATCTTGCAGACAACTATTCATGTGATTGCATCTCATCTTGGAGCTAGATTATGTGAATGGAACACCCCTACTCCCACAATATGGCAAGAACACATGCACCATTCCAGCATAGGTACTATTTATGATGACTTAATATTAAAACATGGATCATTATGTGCTCCATTCTTACATGGCAGGCTAACATTTATTCAAGGAATCACGTACATCTGAGTTCATTCCAAATTTAGAGTTCAATGCCCCATTTTTGAAGAACAAGCATTAACTTTGTGTTAAGAAAATTAGCTGCCACTGTGGTTTTGTTCCATTCAAAGTGTAAACTTACCTAAATTTTCTGTTGTATCTTGGTGATTTAGTGGAAAGAAATTTCAAATTTGATGATAAACACAGTTTAATCATATAGATTATAAGAGTAATATGCCTCTGATCGTGGCTATGCTATTATAATATGTTTTATGTTGTATGTTAGGGACGCACTACACATCCAAGTTGGATGAATTCATAAACTTCATTGACAAAATAAGGAAGTATGGATTAATCACGTCATCCTATGTTATGGAGCCAAAACAACCAATTGTGCTGTTGATTGACGATCTGCCTATGACTAATGGAAGAGTTACTTTAGAACGACTTCGGAACTGCATGCTACTTCTTGTGAGAACAACTCAGACCCCAACAGCTATAGTGTTGAATGATTATGGTAAAACAGAATCGGATGATATTGTGCAGCATTTGGAAGATCTTCGGTTAGCTCTTGAAAGTGCTGGAGCTTGTAAGGTCACTTTCCTGAACATCTATTCCTGGATTTGATATCTATAATCTGTTTTAGCCTATTTGAAGTTGCTGTGAAAATTTTCAGGTCACATTTAATCCTGTTACAAATAATTCCATTAAGAAGGCACTTACAAGAATATGCAGACAGGAGCAGTGTGTTGTCACTGCTGAACAGATTGATCTGATGGCAAAAGCCAGTGGAGGTGATATAAGACATGCAATTACATCGTTGCAGCTCTTTTGTGTGAGACCAGAGCCAGGGCTTGGTACATTGTTGTCCAATTCTTCACCGCATTACTCATTGGAGAAAGAAGATGAGATCAGTGCTTTGATTAGTGGATTTTCATCATTACTTGGGAGAGATGAGACGCTCTCTCTATTTCATGCCCTGGGGAAGTTTCTGCACAACAAAAGAGAAACTGGAGTTACTATCTTATCAGGTACATTTTTTAAAAAGTTGCATAATATGCCCAAATGATGACCGTTTGTACTATTTCTATTTTGTATACAGTTTATTCCCTTTCCAGATTTGCATGCATTCTTTTCAAATTTTATTTTATTGATTTATTTATTCTTGTAGATCAAGATGCATTCATGATACGGGAGAAATTCTTGAGACTACCTTTAAAAATGGACACACCTGAGATGGTTCTTTGTCAAGCACATGGGCAAGCAAGGCCAATTGTTGATTTTCTACACGAAAATGGCAAGTCTTATGTCAAGAATGATCATTCCTTTGATATTTTCTGACACCTCATCCCATTCTTTCTTGCAGTCTCTCTCACTCTACACGTATGCATGCTTGCAGAGATGCAAGCACAAGCATGTCGCTTTTTGTTTTCATCATCTAGATGCCACTTAAATAAACTCCTGCCCAACTTCTTTCTTACAGTTTTAGATTTTATCAGTGATGAAGCCATGGATGATGCTTGGGATGTTGCTTCATATTTAAGTGATGCAGACTTGCTGCTTTCTTCTTTTGGAGGAGTATTGTCCAGATATAATGAGGCAGAGAGCGTTCTACAATCAGCTGCTGCTTCAGTTGCTGTCCGAGGAGTGCTATTTGGGAATTCTCATCCTTCACCTTCAAGGTTTTTATTATGCTGGAAGCTGTTTGTTGTACAAATTTATTGAATGAGCTAATTACCAAAAGTATTGAATTCAGGTGGCATGCTATTCGTAAGCCTAAGCTCTGGCAGGCTGAGCAATCAATGTTGTGCAATCAAGTAGGTTGAACTGACTCTATCTGCTACTTTATGTCTGAGATTAAATTTACTCATTAGCACTTTTTCGTCATTCTTTTATTGACAAATGTCTAATGCTTTTGAGTGAGTTCCGGCTTCCACCAGATACAGTATCCATAGTTAACTAATTATATAGAATACTATCAATAGTTTTGGTTAAGAGTTGTGAAATTGAACTGACTGAAGAGTTGGGATTAGGCTTTTGGTTTTTGTGTTGGGCTTCAATGCTGCGATTTCTTTCAATGCTAAAAATTTGGACAGATTTATTTTAGAAAGAAAAGTAAATGCTAGTTTTCTTAGGTTCCTTAGCACTTTGGTTTATGAGCTGTGTGTGTTTTGTTTCTATTGGTATTTTTTGTCAAGTTAGGTTTTTCTCATTTCTAAGGCTGGTGGCTTACATATATAACCATTTGATGTATCTCGAAGACAGCTTTTGGCTAATTTAATTGAGATCAGAAAAATACTTGAATTTTCCACTATTAGTTCCTTCTGTGTGTGTTTCACCACCTGTTTTGCATCATTTTTTTTATACAACTTGCAATTATGTGCATTACAGCACACTATTTTGGGGGTCATGGTCATGCATGCCGAGTTTTACGGTTTAATGAAACAACTGCTTTCGTGTTTAACTGCAGAAATTATTAATTGACTAATTGTAGTTTCATGCATTCTTTAATTAAGAGCAATGCTGCATTGAGTTATATAATAGTCTTAAAGTTGTCAACTATTTGATCCCCTATAGTAGATTCTTTTTCTTCCCTTTCAAAGGAGCATTGCCCTCAGGCAAAGGTTCCGGTCCTGTTTTCTTTTCTTCGTAATCAGGAGGACGTGGCAAACTCATAAACTATTGACCCACTGCATTGATAATCTAGTTGACTCATAAGTTCAAGCTTTTGGATAAGGAACTACGCAATGGTAATAGTAAATTCTCTTTCCAAAAAGGTTAACAAATTATTATCTTCAGCGTCCGAGTTAACATTAAGAATACCATGATCCAGTTTTACAGTCTCTTTGTAAAGGGTGGCTTGCATAATTATTGGTGGGAGTGAGATGTCATTATCATGGTTTGTTTTCCTTCGCAATACATGATGTTTCCCTTCTATGTGGTTATGCAGAAAGAGATGGTGAAGCAGACGCGTTTATCATATGGTGAATACTACTGGTTTTATGTGTCAGATATGGCTACAGAGTACACATATGTCCAGAAATGGCTTGGAAATGAAGCATCCGTTTCCGAAGATAATCCCCTGACTGCACTTTACAGCAAGCCAGATGATGACATTTCTGCGCAGAGATTTTTGGATGGTAAAGAGACAGAAACATCAGACGATGAAATAGAGGATTGGTAGTAAATAGAGAGTGCCTCAGCTGTAAAGAGAAGTCTAAATTGGCTGTCATACATGTACATGTGTGACAATTCCTTTTTGTGGCTGTTTTTGCCTTTCCACACTTGGGTTTCGTATAATGTAAATTATTGTTCCTGGCTGTTTCTTCAGGAATGCTGTGTTGCCTGGGTAGGATGACTGGTTGAGCGCCATCAAAGTAGCGAAATATATCAAAGAAATATCTTCTGTTAAGTCCTCTTCGAACCATTTTTAAGTGAAATCAATGAATCAAATCCATTTTCTTAATAGAAGAATCACAATGTGTGTGCATTTTCTTCGGAAACTAAATGGTAAAACATCTTTTCTATTTTAATCAATATTTTGATTAAATTTGTTCACCATACTCTTTGAAAATTTATCATGTATTTTCAAAACTCAACTCAAAATATTGATTAAAATAGAAAAGATAGTTTTACTTTTCAGATTTTTATTATTAGTTTTTCTTCGGAAGTCTTAACCAATAATAAAATTTCTCAGAGAAGTTTGTCCCACATCGGATTTTAGACTTCTGTTCGAAGAGGGGTACCTGCCCTTTCTTTTAATCTTTCTACTGAACAGTCTGAACTAATTTGTCGCGTATGGCACTAAATGTATTCCAAACATCATGATGCGGACCGGGTCTTCCGATCTAATTAATCTTCAGAATTCAACATCAAGTTACAGTATCCCAAAATCCTGATATCTATTCCTTCTCCTGTGCTCCTTGAAAAAAAAAAAGAAAGAAAGAAAAAGAAAAAGAAGCAATCAGTTCCATGCACCAAAAGTTAAAAGGCACGTTGATCACTTTCCCGACATGCATAACTTGGTTGGAAACATGTTAATAGTGGGCTTCCATGGGTGACTTAGATTTTGGTTTATGACTGGGAATTAGTTGCACGGTATCTTATATTGTCTCAGGTTTCCGGCTTCAAACAGAGAGACACAGCTTAAGTACGTCCGCGAATTCATAAGAAGCAAGGGAAGAGTGCAATCAGGCTTGTATTTCTGTTTGTCAGTTCTCATATAAATTGGATGCGTTGAAGTTGGAGTACTCAGGATTTCTGGGTTCATTTCAGACAAATGGGGGGAGGAGAGGGCGGAGGAGCAACTTTGGCTCTGACTCCTACATGGGCTGTGGCCACTGTGATCGTTGTAATGATTGCTGTTGGGTCCTTCTTTAATGTTTTCTTGGAAGAGATTGGAGAGGTAAAAGTGCTAGAGAAAATACTGTTTATGACAAATGCTGGATGTTTTAGCAATCTGGGTATTGAAGTTCGATTTGATACTACCACAGACTCCTTTTCTTGAATCTAACTCTGCATGTATTGTGGTTGGTATGTGTATGTTTTGTCTTTCATGTCAACAGAGGCTGCATAAGGCCAGGAAGAAAGCACTACTTTTGGCTTTGGAGACGATCAAAGAAGGTAAGTGAAAGAATAGATCATATATCCAAATCATGACATTTGTGCATATTCATTCTGTGATCTTGCGTATCTGTTTGCAGAGCTAATGATTTTCGGGCTTCTCTCGTTGCTGATGGGCCATTGGATTGAACTTTTTGCCAAGATTTGTATCAAATCAACTGCTATGAGCAGTCGATTCTATCCATGTGCTGTCGATGATTATGTGAAAGCAGCAGAACACATTGTCGTTTCCAAAGACAGTCATGGAAGCACTTCCTTTCATACCGAGGAGCACATCGATCCGCATGACATGTGTCCCGAGGTAACTCATGATGGGTATCATTTATGTTTTGCATCCAGGGTTACGTAGGAATGAATGCTGGCATTCATCCAGTTTGTGTGTGTTTTTACTCAGGGTCAGGAGCCTTTTGTTTCATTTGAAGGTCTCTCGCAGCTTCATCGTTTGATGTTTGTTCTGGGTTTTACCCATGTCTTCTACGGCGTCATTTCCATTGCCTTGGCCATGTTTAAGGTAGGTCTCTGTACACATTATACTTCTATTGATGCTCTACTTTCAAGAGCTGATAAGTTTGCAATGGAACTCAATCAGATTTACAGCTGGAGAACTTGGGAAAACATTGCAGAGAAACAGGCCTTACAGAATAATCAAGGTTCAAATTTATAGTTCATGATAGTTTTGATTCTTTCATCAGTTTTGAGAAAACAAATGCTCTTTTGTCTTATATAAGTTTCTAAATGCGTAGATTCCGCTCAATCTAGATCCAAAAGTAGAAAAATAAAGAGACTTTCAACTTTTATATTGCACCAGGCGTCGCATCCATGGAGCCAGCACAAAGTTTTAGTTTGGGTGGTAAGGTCCCGTTCTCATATCTGTGATTTTTGGGCTGTTTGTATGCACAGCAGTGAAATATTGTTTCATCCTGAGGGGAATCTTGAGGCCATCCCCACCATTATCGTTTGATAGACCTTTCGTTTCTTCTGATATTACTTCCATTAAGTTTGATTCAGCCTGCATTGAATGTTTTTTACACAAAACGGATCTCACTTTAGTCTTTGGTGCCTTTTGTCATGATTATTTTCAACTCTGTTTCTTATTTGAAACCCTTATTTATTCAGCCTTTTCTTCTTCATAACGCTGCAGCTCTGTTTCATGCGCCAATTCTGGAGTTCTATAAACCAAGCTGACTACATGGCTTTACGCTTTGGGTTCATCACTGTATGTCCATCCTTAATCAAGCAGAGCTTTTGCGATGCACAAGTGTACAATATCATATCAGAATTACATTGTTTCTTCCTATTCTTAATTGATTTGCCCTTTTCCAGACACATCAACTTCCCATGACATATAATTTCCACAGTTATATGCTACGAAGCTTGGAGGATGAGTTAAGTGATATTGTTGGCATTAGGTAATACTTTTTTGCCCATTGTTTTACTACGATTAGTACGTGATTATCTCTTTTCTCCCAGAATTCAATTAATTATCCTTGTTTGGGGTTTCTTTCGCAGTGCACCTCTCTGGGCTTATGCTATAGTTTGCATCATACTGGATTTTCATGGTAATTTCCTGGAGTCCTGATCATCTGGTGTCTGAAGATTGTAGATGTGTCTTCAGGAAACACAAAAACTATATCCTGGTTCTAATGGTGTTCTGACATCTCTTTTATTCGAGCAAACACTGATGATTTAACATTATCTAACTGTAAAACATAATTAGACACTGGTCTAGTTATGGTAATTTCATATAATTTCATTTGAATTATGGTGGTAATTAGACACAGGTCTAATTATGCCTGAAACAGTGGTCTGTCTACCTTTTCCCCAGGTACGCAGATGTACTTTTGGCTCTCCTTTTTTCCAGCCATTGTGAGTCCTCCCCTCCCTCAACTTATCTGTTTACGTTTCTGATGCACAGTTTTTCACAAAAATTCACTTGCTGATATTCTCCTTTCTATTTTGACGTAACACACAAAAGTTAGTACTGATAGTTGGTACAAAACTGCACCGGGTGGTGGTAAAGCTGGCAGTTGAAATCGTAGATGCAAAATGGTTAGAAACTGAAAAGTTTCATCTGAGGGACGAACTCTTCTGGTTTGGGAAGCCCGAATTTCTTTTGCAGTTGATACACCTAATATGCTTCCAGGTCAGTGAACCTGAAAATCCTTGATCCATTTCCTTGAAGCTCCAAAGTTGATTGAATTCTAATCCTTTATGGAACTTCTATACGTATTGCAGAATGCTTTTGAGATGTCTACATACCTTTGGTCCCTGGTGAGATTTAATGCTTTGATTCACGGAAAAAGGTTTCGTATTTCAGAGATAAAACTAGGCAACTTAATTCAGCTCTTCTTTTCTCCAGTGGGAAATCGGACATCCTTCTTGTTTCATGGGAAACAGAACATCTATTGCCATTCGTTTGACATTCGGGTATGTAGTAGTCAGATTAGTTCTACATATTCTTTAACCTTTGAGCCAAGTATGGGGAGACAGACCACAAAATTCGACGATGTGTGTTTGCCTCTGGACATGTGCAGGGTGGTTTCGCAGTTCTGGTGTAGCTTTGTCACGTTCCCCCTCTATGTACTAATTACACAGGTCTTTTTCATTTTCTTTTTTCCCTTAGCTCTCAGGCTCATCTTCTTCTATTCTCTTCGTAGTCGTCTCAGGCAAATTCTTGAATGGTTGCAGATGAGTAGCCACATCAGTAAAAGTGTGGTTTCCGAAAATGTAAGGAAATCCCTTCATGGATGGCACAGTAAAGTGAAAGCCAGACAGAGTTCTTCTTCACTCCTGCATGGTAAATCGTCAGTGGGTTCTTCTATCTTTTCTATAATTGATAGCCATCGTGGACGAAGCAGCTCAAAAGCCCTGGACAGATCGATCTCGCAGGATGAAGTCCATAACCCCCACGTACTAATCGATTTGGCACCCGACTACGCCAGCTCTAGTGAGAGCAGTGCACATGATGAATCTGACACTAAATGATCTGCAAGGGAGAATCATTGCTTCTAACTTAATACAATATTCCTTTAAACAAAATTCTAGGTATTACCAGACAATATTTCTTTGACGACTAAGACATCATGATTTTGTATCATCGTGTGTGAATTAATAATGTGTATGGTGTTTTTTTTTTTTCAAATATTAAAGGGTATTATGGTAATAATAAATTTTTTTATTTTTTATTACAAACATCAATTAAAGAAAGGTCTAGCAAATCTAACAAAATTATAGTATGAAACAAACTCTTATCTTATTATTTGAGATGTATCCAAACCATGGAAACCGTTATGAGACGTCGTGTTCGACGACAGACATGTAGTCGAACATTGATTTAATTAATTCGTGAAAACAAGAGTATGAGACACGTCGTCTAGGTCATGTCTAGCCGCAGCCTGACCATAAAAACGCATGAACCCGGTAACATCTGATCATACCCTCGTGACCTCTTTCGTTAACCAAGTGGGAATCTGGAATCCTCTGGTGCAAGTAAAACCCATTTCCTCTTCCCTCAACCTTCTCCCTCTCTCCAAACCAGTGTGTTGACGATAAAATCGAAGTTTGTTTCTCTCGATCCTTCACTTCTCTTACCACCCGGTAACGATGGTGCTCGAGGTAAAATTGGATTTCCTTTATTCATCGAAGTCAAATGGATTCTCTTCTCTAATTAATAAGCTAAGACATCAACTACTGCAATCTCTCATCGTTTCGATGTCTGATAAATGACAGGCGACAATGATATGCATCGATAATTCTGAATGGATGCGTAATGGCGATTATGCTCCTTCGAGATTCCAAGCCCAAGCTGACGCCGTTAACCTTATTTGCGGAGCCAAGACGCAGGTTTGTTTGACACTGTCTTACGTCTTATAGTGCTATGTTATCCTCAACTGTTTGTAACCTTTGACAGAATCGGGACTGCTATACGCGTGTTTTTATGGATTTTGTGCTTGTGCAGTCTAATCCGGAGAATACTGTGGGAATTCTCACAATGGCAGGAAAGGGCGTCCGGGTTTTGGTCACGCCTACAAGTGACCTTGGCAAGATCTTGGCTTGCATGCACGGTTAGTTTCTTTTGCTGCTACTGCCTACCGCGTTTTGGTGACTTGTTTAGCGTAAGCAGTGTTTAAATGGTACGCAGTGCTTTCCGTTAAAATTGATATGAATGAGAGTTGAACTTTAGTGTATTATTTTGGGAGTTGATGGATCATAATTAGGCTGGTTTCTTGGTGAAGTGAGTTTGGTCTCAAAGGCTGGGATCGGTAGTTGAATTGTGCAAAGCATATCTTTGAACAGGTTGTGAGTATGTCATTCCTGGTTTTAAAGTATTGGATTTTGTAGTAAATTTATGGTTTAGTTGTGGTGTAGGAGAATTTATTTCAAATAATCCCAAGGAATGAAGATGTGGTGTTTCAGGCAGTTTGATTACTGGGTTTGCCTAGTGATTTAATACTTCACAGCTTCAAAAGTTCCACGGACAACAAGAAGGCATTGGTGCTCATAAGTGGGGTTAAGTGCATCAAGAGTCTGTTATTGGTTGAAGGATTTTATTTCAAGGGTGAAGGATATCTTGTTTCTTTCTACTTTTTGATGAGTTAAAAAGCTTGCCTTAATATAATGCTAACATGTATAATTTCAATATTTTTTTGCTTTTTCCTAATCAACTAGCTTGTGAGTTTCCGGGAGTGAAGAGAGTTAGTTGATAAAGGGAGGAGTGGTTACTGAGGAACATCAATAAATTGTTTCGTTACCAGCAATTTTTGGCTTTATTTTAGTATCTCTCTTCTTGTTTGTGCCATATATTTTCTCCGCCCTAGCATTCCATTTTTTCTTGCATATGTTGTACGTGATTATTAACTTGAGAGGACATAATTGTTTCAAATTACAACTGTAATAGGTACATGACTTGTTTTCTCAGAAACTAGAAATGATGTAATAAGATTCTATTCTTTAAATAAATAGTGCTTGGTTTATAAAGATTTCTTTAACATGGTGTTGAGTATTGGTACTTTGTCTATAGTGCACTTACAGAAACTAAAATTGTCTGATATCTTTAGTTGATTACCTGGTGCTCGAATTGCTTTTGGTTTCTGTGGTATTAGGTTTCTATTTGGTTATAGAGATGTAAAATGATTACAGATGAACATTTAAATGGTTGACTGACTCCGGGGATGATGCTGAAGTTTTAGAGTATCAGTAACTTGGCAATGCACAAAGTTTTGCTCAAAATCATTTAACTTTTCTGAAATATTTCTTCTTTTGTTTTCTTTATTAAAAATTTGTGTTACATCATTGTCTCTTCATAAATCTTACAGTCTTAACCTTCATATGTATTATACCTAAGTATGGTGATCTCTACTCAATTTAGGCCTAGAAATAGGGGGTGAGATGAACTTGGCTGCGGGTATTCAGGTGGCACAGTTGGCTCTTAAGCATCGACAAAATAAAAAGCAGCAGCAAAGAATAATTGTCTTTTCTGGAAGGTGTAACTTCATGTCTTCTGATTCCTTACTGGATTTCATTTTCTCCTGCTGCAATTTTTACTAATACCAAATTTGTGCCAGTTCTATCAAACATGACAAAAAGATGTTGGAGATGATCGGAAAGAAGCTCAAAAAGAATAATGTAGCGCTTGATATTGTTGACTTTGGTGAAGATGATGGAAAGTCAGAGAAGCTAGAGGCACTTCTTGCTGCTGTAAACAACAATGACACTAGCCATATTGTCCATGTTCCTCCTGGTCCAGGTGCTCTTTCAGATGTCCTTATAAGGTATTGGCTGTAATCTTTATTTCATTTTCACTTGTAAAAGTTTATCTAGATGATCTAAGAATAGATTTCATGGTTCCTGATGTATGTCCTTTTTGTTCCCTTTGTCCAATGACAGTACACCTATCTTCACTGGTGATGGGGAAGGTGGAAGTGGTTTTGCAGCTGCCGCAGCAGCTGCTGCTGCAGGTGGTGTGTCTGGTTTTGAGTTTGGTGTAGATCCCAATCTAGATCCTGAGCTGGCCCTTGCACTTAGAGTTTCAATGGAAGAGGAAAGGGCCAGGCAAGAAGCAGCTGCTAAAAAGGCCGCAGAGGAGACTTCCAAGCAGAAGGAAGGAAAAGAACAGCCTTCTAGCTCACATGATGCAGTTATGACTGAAAGCACCTCTGTTCCAGCGTCAGAAGTTGACAATAAGAAGAAAGATCTGATGGTTTGTATCATTTAGTGCTCTTCAGCCTTCAGAATCACTTGGTTTTAAAAGTTGACTGAGGTTTGCTAACAATTGTTATGCCCTGGATGCTCACTTTAATGCAATGGTCTTGGTACATTCTCATCGTACCTCTTTTTTTAATATGGCATATTGCCAGTTGACTTGATTTGGTGATCTGCTTGAATTCTTTGTCTGGTATTCCAATGATGAAAGTGGGCTTTGCATGGAGCACTTTTAACCAAACTTTGACTACCTACTATTTCTTTCTTTGATCCTCTGACTTTGTTGTACATGAAGTGTGACCAATTGGTCAGAACTTTCTTTGTCTAAAACTAAATACTAAGTAATCAATTTGTTCTTCATGAACTAACATTTGATTGATAACAGGATGATGAGAATGCTCTGCTACAACAAGCTCTTGCAATGTCAATGGATGACCGTACCTCCCATGGGTTGCAAGATACAGACATGTCTGAAGTAGGTACTGAAGATCCAGATTTGGCACTGGGTGAGTCATTTAATGGAGTTTTTAGCATTAATGCGCAGATGGATAGTTTGTTATTTCGTGTTCCTGTGCTGCTTCTTTGAAAAAGGAAACTGATGTTTTGGTGCTTGGAGACTCAGTTAGCTCTTGAGTTTTGAATATTTAGAAACACCATTAAAAGTGTTTATTATGCATATCTTCAATATGATATTTGTTAAACAGTATGGCAGTCTTCCTTTTTTGTAGTGTTATAAGATGCTGGGATTAAATATAGAAAGTCAATGCTGAACGTTGGTATTCTTCCAGATCAAAGAATCTCGTCCAATAGTTCTAGTCCTATCTCTCTATCTTGTTCAAACTTTTGCTCCCAATTTGGTTTATTTAATTTGCATCGTCGTTGCCCATTGCTTGCTATTATCAGTCATTCACACTCTATGACCTTAAAATCAATTCAATTCTATCACTTGACAAATTAAATTTGTTCTCTGATTTTGTAAAGTCTGTTCCTTCCATCATTCATGATAACTTTCTGCTCTCTGTTGCACGCAGCTCTTCAATTATCTGTGCAGGATGGTGCAAAAGACTCGGCAGACCAAACTGATATGAGTAAGTTGTTGGCCGACCAATCCTTTATGTCCTCTGTGCTTGCATCGGTATGTTCTCTGAAATCTCTGCTTACTTTTTTTATTGTTCCCCAGTGATCAAATTAAAACCTCTCACCCCAAGAAAAAAAAAAGAAAGGAAATCAGCATTCTGATAGCTACCTTTTATTTTGGCAGCTTCCAGGGGTTGATCCAAATGATCCCTCTGTTAAAGACTTGCTTGCTTCCATGGGAAACCAGTCTCAGGTGAATTTCGAACTACCCTGGCATATATATTTCTTCTCATCCGTTTCTCTGTATTTGACATCTGATTGTAAAGGAATGAAAAGTTGGAGGTTTTGTTTTGTGGTTTGTGATAAGATTCTGTAAGAAAAATTTTTATTATAGGGAAACCAAGGGGGCACAGCCCTTTAATACATTACGAACTCTTATTTAGAAAAGAACCTACACAATTTATAACAATTATGATATCATGGAACTTTTCATTTCTTAGACCAGTTGATATAGATTTTGAGCCAAATATTCTAAGTTTTTCTTTCTGATGTTCGATTGTTGCAACTATGTGATATTTCCTTGTTATATTTGAAGTGCTTGGTCATGAAGTATGCTTTAGTACTTGTATTTGCAAATGTGATTATAAGCTCCTGATCAGTTCTTGATACTAAAACCAGATAGGTGTAGAGCAAAGAAACAATCAGGGTTGAAGAATCCGTTAGGATAGAGTGTTTGCAGGGTGAAGTACACTTGCGCTATATAACATTTGTTTCTTAATGGTGAAGCAACTAGTTCTCTTTTAAATTTCTTTTTATTTTTTTATGAAACCAATGAAATATTAACGTTGATGAGTATAATGGGGAGAATTGTATGGTTCTTAACTCTACCGCTATATAAGGGTTTTAGATTGTTTTCAACTCAATGCTTGTTGGTGACAGTGTCGTCGTGATTAGGATGTTTATCAAGTTTGGTTTGTTTCGTACTGTCTATATATTAGAATTTATTTATGTATGTGGCGAATTATACAGTAATCAAGGACTTATGTTCTACTTTTTCATATTTATATTAACACCTTTTTGTTTGCTTGCTTGCATATCGCAGCCCCAAGAGAGGAAGGATGAAGACAAGCAACCAAAGGAGTGATGTTTCTCTATCTTAGGTTTTAATACATGATTCCTGTTTCGAAAGCTGGATTCATGTTACAAGCGATTGCTTCAATTTTAGGAGGACATTGGAACGATCTTTGTGAAGCCTGGCAACTTTGAACTTCCTAACTTTGATTGAATGGCACTGCAGGTCATGAACCCCGTGCATCATTAGCGGTCATGGAAGGGATTTCAAAGTGCAGAAATTGTTTGTTATGGCCATTTATGTGTAGAAACATTGCAATATATTTCCGCGTCGCTCAAAAGGTTCCCTCAATTTTTTGCCAAAAACTTTTCCTGTTCGTGGCTATAAACTTGTGTCAATATAAATAATTGTTTGCATTTTATGTGTTTTTGCTCTGTGTGCTCTGGGACTTCCTTTTCTACCAATTGAAACATTCTACAGTCATTCATGTCGTGGCTTTCATCTACTGTAGCTGTGTAGGCGGTAGCCACCACCGTCAAGTACCTGTAGACTCCTGATGGGTTCTGAATTAGTCCAGGCCTTGCCTGCTACAAAGGGGGTAATTTTATTACGCACAATGTGCATAGATACACAGTAATATATGAATAATATTTTATTCTTTTTTATTATATTAAAAAATAATAAAAAGTTAATAAAATACTATTCGTAACTGTCTTGCGTGTTGCGTGATAAAATTATCCGCTACAAAGGTATATATATATATATGTATAGAGTTTATTCATAATCATTGCCCGTCCGTTCCTTTATCTTCCCAGGACAAACGTACTTTGATGAGCGCTGCTGTTATTATGGAAGATAATAGTGTTAGTTAAAGTATTCCTGCAAGGTTTAGGCTTGGAAGATGCTAATGGATGGTAGGGATCAAAAGATATTAGTACTGGTTTAGGTGAAGATATGATACAAAATATTTTCATATTAAAATATGATTTACCGATCAATGATGAGGATATAATTGAAATTTTCATTGTCGTTCACAAAGTACAAAAGTAATTGCTTACAAAATTCAGTACAGACAACGTTGACAGGAAGGCATTGGAGCCGTAAAAGCAACATGGGGCATTCAAAAAGTAGTTGGTGCAAGTAGGTACGATTTCTCTTTTATCTGTACACCAGTCTCAACGAAAAAGATTCCATGGTCACCTGCAAAACAGATAGCCAAACAAATGCATCACTGTCGTCTGGCTTTTTTAGCAATTAAAAATTTGGTGGCGAGGGATATATTTGAAGCACCGTTCAGCTTTAATCTATTACTAATTTTGTATGGGGTTGAGAAATACTATTGTGTCTTACTAAAACTACGGGCCTTGTAGTTTTACACTTCTTTGTCCAGCCTCGAAGATGAAGCAGCATCCAACTTTCGTCCTATAATAAATTACTAAACCTGATATGACACCAGAGGCAACCAAAAGCCAAAAGTTAATCTTAAAAGTCTAAGAAAGTTGGGTTGAATTTACCACCGAACCTCTCTCTCTTAATTTATATAAAAAATAAAGTTTGAACAAGATGGAAGTATGTCTGAATCTGATATTTGCAATATTAAGTTAACATTTGTTCTTCTTAGGAGTTGATATCATATGTTATGTTTGGATTTATTAATTTATATGGATTGGGTTTTGATTAGAATATAATTGGAATAGAAATAATATGATTAAGTTTATGTATATTTCTATATATTTTCACATCTGGTTCGTGAATAATTTTTATTTTTTAATATTATATAAAAAATTATATAGAATAGTTTAATTATATTATTAACCTTGTTTATATAATAAACAACAATAATAATAATAATAATAATAATAATATATATTTTAAGTTTGTAAATTTATATAATGTATAGGGATATTTTAATAATAATATTAAAAATATATCATCATTATAAATTACTACATAGGATTGTTAAATGCTATCTAGGATTAGGAGGACTGACTTCTCATTTCCTACAAAATAAGTAATGAGAAATCATAATTATTTTCTAATTCTATTATTAAATTATACTAAATATTAAAATAAAATCTGATGTGGCATAAAAATAATGATGTCGCAAGGATTTCAATCCAAGAGAAGATGACTATTTAATATATCCAACGCTTATTGGGCTCCACCTGCTATCGTTGTTGGTGTATTTTCTGTTTTGTCATCTTAGATTCATCTGATAGGCTGGAGCGCAAAATGAAAGGACAATTCCATCCTCAAAAGTCCATACCCAAATCCAAGCGTAGAATGCGTAGAATCCTCATAAGTAACGAACTAACCCAATAAGCGACACTCATTTAATCGCTGTAAACTTATAAAGGTCCTAAATGGTGGAATTATGACTTCAGCAGGACTGCCCAAAAGAGCAGGCCGGCGAACAGAAATGCCAAATATGTATAAACCGAGGCCAATCTCTCACTTCCTACTAGATGTACAAATGCTGGAGCTTTTTTTATTAGACTCGAATATATAGGAAGGGGTAGGAGAAAGAACAAGGAGGCGACTGACATGGGAAACCTCCGTAGTCGGATTGATTTGCTCTTTGTCGGTGTTGTTTTTCTTCAGTGTGGCACGGCTATCACTGGTGATTATGTGAAGTACAACACAGGAGTTGGGATCTTACCGGACAAACTGAATGTTCATCTGGTGGCACATTCGCATGATGATGTTGGTTGGTTGAAAACTGTTGATCAGTACTATGTTGGATCAAATAACAGCATTCAGGTTCTTGTTTCTGTCTGATTATTATGTGCACTGGTTTGTACAGTTCCATAGTACGTAACTGTGTCATTTCAGACTTTTCTTTTTCCTGTCAGGGAGCTTGTGTTGAGAACGTGCTGGATTCTGTGGTGGAATCATTGCTTCAGGACCCAAACAGAAAGTTTGTATTTGCTGAAATGGTATTAGACGAGAGAAAAAGTAGCTTCTTGGTTGCTTGATCGTGAATGCCAACTATTGGATTGTAGGGTGCTTTTCTGGGTGGATGTCTAATAATAACCCTGCACTAATAAGCTTTTATCAATAACATTTTCTTTGTAATCGGATTAACCCAGCATGAAATTTTGATTTATATGCGATTTCATCGCATGCTCTCTACAAATCATTGGGTTTGGGGTGTAGGATTTTCAAGATTTGTACTCTGAAATTCAGACAGGAATCAAATTAGATGTTCTTGAAGTTTTCTGAATGGAATTTGATTAGGCATATAGCCCCTTTGGCATACGAGTTCACATCCTCAGTTTTCCTACTATTGGTGGTGATTTTGGGAGATTAATAAAGATTTTGTATGTTCACAGGCTTTCTTTCAACGATGGTGGTTAGATCAAAGTGTGGAAACCCAAGACGATGTGAGGAAACTTGTTGAGGCTGGCCAATTGGAATTTGTGTATGCATTTTCACACAATTTTTTGGTGTCGGTGCAAGAGTAACAGAGAAAATGAAAGGTTTTTGAGGTTTTTTTCTAAAAGAATACAAATGACAAGCATGGAGGTTTTCACTTGCAGAAATGGAGGTTGGTGCATGCATGATGAAGCAACTAGCCATTATATAGACATGATTGACCAAACAACTCTAGGCCATCAAGCGATAAAAGAACAATTCAACAAGACTCCTCGGGCTGGATGGCAAATTGATCCCTTTGGACATTCTGCTGTGCAAGCTTACCTTCTAGGAGTAGAGGTATACAGTTTTGACCTTGAGAGAATCATTCATTCAACATTGATCACAGCATTCCTAACAACGGTTTAACCATCTGACTAGTTATATTGTTCCTGCAGCTTGGATTTGATTCTGTACATTTTGCAAGAGTTGACTACCAGGATAGAGCAAAGCGCAAGGATGATAAATCTCTAGAAGTTTTATGGCGTGGTTCAAAAACCTTTGGTTCTTCCTCTCAGGTTCTGAGTTATGGCATCTCTTCCTATATTGATTACTTCTATTGTGTTCAGTATTTCACTAGCTTGGTATTTTGCAGATTTTTGCCAATGCTTTTCCTACACATTACAGTCCCCCAAATGGTTTTCGTTTTGAAGTGTTCGATGATTTTGAGCCTGTCCAGGTTGTAACCTAAAGCCTGATTGTTATACAATTCTGTTGTAGCCTTTGTTGTGTAACCCACTAAATGTCGTATGGCAGGATAACCCTCTTCTATATGACTACAATGTAGAGAAGCGAGTCAATGATTTTGTTAATGCTGCTATGATCCAAGTAAACTCTGCGATCACTTGTTCCACTCCCTCTCTTTTTCTGGCTCTAACAGTATGCTTTTGATCTGGTTCTTCTGGCGGTAGAGAAGAGAAGTGTTAGAATTTTTTTGAAAGAATCTATGTACAAATGATGCTGCCCTTCTCCACAGGCAAATGTGACAAGGACAAATCATGTAATGTGGACCATGGGTGATGATTTCCAGTACCAATATGCTGAATCTTGGTTCAAGCAAATGGACAAATTGATTCACTATGTAAACAAGGTAATGATTCATGAAGGATTAATAAATAATCCTCCGAATCATGCTAATCTAAGCCTTTTTTATAAAAAAACTTTCAGGATGGTCGCGTTAATGCCCTGTACTCTACCCCGTCTCTATACACTGATGCAAAAAATGCTGCAAACATATCATGGCCACTGAAAACTGAGGATTATTTTCCGTGAGCTTTTCTGTTTGTTCTGTTTATTATTCTTTCCTTTCAAAGAACTGAAAATATTTCTCTTCGGCCTAAGTTGTTCGTCGGTTAACTTGCAGATATGCAGATGGAGATAATGCCTACTGGACGGGCTTCTTCACTAGCCGCCCAGCCTTGAAGCGATATGTTCGGCGGCTGAGTGGATATTATTTGGTAATTATTTGAGTCAGTCAAGTTCAAGTTCCTGGGAAATCTAGTTGTTTTTTTAGCTTTTAGGTTGAGTATATGTTGCTCATTATATATATATATATCTTCATATCCACGTTATAGCTAGAGATGGATTGTTCCTAGCACTGAAAACTTGGCCAAGTTTCCATTTTTTTTTATTATAATCCTTTAGTTTTTATGTCTAATTTTACAGGCTGCAAGACAACTTGAGTTCTTGATAGGGAGAAGATCTGCTGGTCCAAACACTTCGGGCCTTGGAGATGCCTTGGGAATAGCACAGCATCATGATGCTGTATCTGGCACTGCGAAGCAACATACTACTAATGATTATGCAAAACGCCTAGCTATTGGAGCATCTGAGGTGAGTAATTGACTGTTCCACTAGGGCTAAAGTTTTCTTGGCGTCGCTGCTGTTCTTCATCTGTGAAATTCACTACCATTCTAGTTAAATAACCACACAGGCAGAGGGTGCTGTAAATTTGGCTCTGTCATGCTTAGTTACTAGTAAATCAGGAGATCAACGTGGAGCACCTGCATTGAAGTTTACCCAGGTAAAGTTTCTTTCCAAAGTTTCCTTCACATCCATGATAATACAAAGGAATTCTTGTAGCTCCTGATTGTGCTTCTTGTCCTTATTCCTCGCAATTTTGAGCAGTGTCCATTGCTAAATGTTAGCTACTGCCCCCCAACTGAGGAAGCTATCGCTGATGGAGATAGTTTGGTATTTTCTGGCATTTTTATAAAGTATCTGTTGAAGCAATAAAATTACTGGGACTCGTTTTCCTGATGTAAAACCGCTAACCTAACCTACAGGTTGTTGTGGTGTACAACCCTCTTGGGTGGAATCGCACTGATGTTATTAGGATACCAGTAAGGAGCAAATAGACTAAGTTGTTCATTTCCTTTTTTGCAGTATGTGCCTTCTATTTTACTTGTACTTGTCACAAGACGTTCCATGGCTTGTTTCAGCTACCCCAGTACCAATCTGGGATGTCTGAGCTTTTCTCTTTTTCCCTTGTGCATGTCCCATGTATGTTCAATATGAAGAGTAATTTACGATGCCTACAGGTTAACGACGCCAATCTTGTCGTCAAAGATGCATCGGGAGAGTTTATTGAGACACAATATGCAGCCATGGATAATGTTACTAACAACTTGAGAAACTTCTCACTGGATGCCTACTTAGGTCTGTCATCTAACCAAGTTGCTCAGTACTGGCTCCTCTTTCAAGTGACTGTGCCACCACTCGGGTGGAGCACTTACTTCATTGCTAGTTCTTCAACGATCGGTAAGATCTGAGTTTTCTTCTCCTGTAGTATTTGCTGGTGTTTACTCAAATTAATATGAGGAAGCATACCACAGTATAACCACTGTTAGTAATCTTTTAGCAGCTAAATGGAAGAATGCCTATGACACTGATTTGTTTTCCTTTCTTCCGCACCAAACTGATGCAGGGAAAAAGAGAAATGATTTCTCTGTAACCGATAACCCACAAAATGAAACCATTGAAATCGGACCTGGAGATCTAAAAATGTCCTTTTCGTCGACCACTGGCCAAATCATACGAATGTATAATTCAAAAACAGGGGTAAGCTATTACACAGCTCTGCTTTATGGGACTATGTCGAATGCTTCCGTTCGTTAGCCTAGGATTTCTTGATCTAAACTAGAAAGGAGAAGCACTCTCATAATATCGCTGACAGTCTCCATCACCTAGTATTTCAAAATCTTTCCTTTTCTTTCCTAGTTCTTGTAAAGAAAAGGTTATTTTTGAAGAGCACAGAAGATAATGGACCTGTAGGAACAATTAGTCCCCCTGAACACTGTTTCAAAAAATAATTAGAGAGATCAAAAGAAAAGAGAGATTCTCTTGCTGATGTGTTGTTGTATAGAGAGACACTGCGATTCTTGATCTTATCTACAATTGTTTTGTTTTATTTTCTGACTAGGTGGATGTACCAATACAGCAAAGCTACTTATGGTATAGTTCAAGCACTGATCCTCAGGCATGTCCTTATTGTGAATTATTTAAAGATTATATAGCTGAAATCAATTTTACATAGTGGAATGCTAATTTTGCTGGAAATACTCCCTACAGCAAAGTTCCGGTGCATATATTTTCCGTCCGGTATCATACCCCCCAAATATAGTCGCAAGATCAGTAAGTTTTCGCTTTTGATTTTTCATATATTCAGAAAATTGCTAAACTCTTCTTACAACAGAAATAATAAATGGGAATGTGAAGATTAAAGCAGCGAAAACCACCTTATTGAATCCCTGCCCCAATTAAGAGATGCTTCCAAGTAATACTAACTTAGTTGCATTAAGAAAATTTAGAGTCCTATATTCTTTGTTTCCATAACATGGCAAACATTGTCATATTCAGCTAAATATCATGTTTTGTTAGTCATATCGTAACTTCTAACCTGACTCCACCTTGAAGTTTATCTACTGGAGGATCATCTCTTAAATGGAGGTCGAGTGGAAAGCAAGCAAACAGAAGAATATTATGGCTGACAATTTATGTTTATGAATTTGTACTCTTATTTTTAGTGGTCCAATTTGTTCATGTAAAGTAATTCAATTACGATTTGCAGGTGCCTCTGCAGGTCCAACGAGGACCACTGGTCCATGAAGTCCACCAACAATTCAATTCATGGATTCACCAGGTCAAAAACCTATATATAGATCATAAGATTGTAAAACCTCTCCTTTATCTTCGATGCAAGTGACAGAGTATGCAATTCAATGTACCGTTAGCTGCACCTACCCAAGTATGCCATTCAGTGAACTGATCATTAATAGCGTTACTTAAATTACAGAAATCCAAATAAGAAATTTGACTATAAGTTTTACACTTGAGGCCCAGATGAATCATTGCTATCAAGCAACTAGTGCAGGTGGAGAGGATTTTGAATAAATGACTCTACCTAGGTTTCTCCTGACGTTTATGTTTGTTTATTAGGTCACAAGACTACACAGAGGAAAAAACCATGCTGAAATTGAATTCACCGTGAGTTAAACTAATCAGGGTCTTAAACTTTCTCCGCATTTCTGTTTTTTAATTCTGTCTGTAAATCAAATATTTTGCAACCAAGCAGCTTACTATATGAACTTTATTGCCAAATGAAGAACTTTTGACAAGTTTGTCTTATGAAGATCGGTCCGATTCCTCTCGAAGATGGTGTTGGAAAAGAGGTCATCACTCAACTGACTGCAAATATGGTCACAGACAAGGTGTTTTATACTGATTCTAATGGAAGGGACTTTTTACAGAGGGTAACTCTCAAATTGGGGTCTCTCATTGAATATCATCAAAGGATTTTTTACAGAGTCTTAGTACCGTAGAGGATTCATTGGCATTCCCTGCCGTTCTTTATGTATTATCTTTCTCTTCTCATGATATTCTTTTGTCAGTACATGGTACTGTCTATTCCTGATCTTTGTTAGATAGTTATCTGATAACTGTATCTTTGGCCTCTCTTTTTTAATGTTTTGCAGATTCGAGACTATAGAGCTGATTGGAATCTTTCAGTTAACCAACCTGTTGCCGGAAACTACTATCCAGTAATTTAATCATCTCTAAAGCCAACTGACATGCATTATTTTATGTAGTTGAAAATTTAAACATAGCTTCCTTTCTTTTGGGCAGAAAACATGTGGAAAATAGGTAAAGAGTATAGGAGTTGGCCTACCTTGCCTTGAATGGCTGCTTTAACCCTTAAATCCCTTTTTGTGCAGACTTTTGTAAAATTAGGACACATCTACAACTTGTAGTTTAGCCTTTTGCTATGTACATAACAACTGTAGGAGACATGAAAGAGCAAACATAAACCTGCCGTCTACAATATCTTTCGTGACTATAACTCAGATATTATTTCAGGAAACTCTTGTACAAAAAGATATCAACTCAATCACTGATGTAATTTTGCTTATAAAAAATAAATTTTTTTTAAAAATTTCATTAGCATGTGTTCGTACATGTAAATCCTTACACTTCCTCATGCAGTGTTGCATTTTAGATATTGTTTTGTGTTTTTACAATAAAGAAGGTTGAAAAAGAAATCCGTGAATAGCCATTAACTCAGCAACATTTCACTCATGTTGTACTGCCAACTCCCTAGCAATTGTGTGTGATCTTCTCTAAGACTCATAGAGAATGATCTCCACCACTTTATCCCTTTTAACAGATTTCAAAGGGACTAAAACATGAGGCATGATTTACTAATGTTGAAGACTTTTTTTTTTTATTTTGAAGCTTAACCTTGGAATATTTACAAAGGATAAGAAATCCGAGTTGTCTGTCTTGGTCGATCGTGCCACTGGAGGTGCCAGCATCAAAGACGGTCAAGTGGAGTTGATGCTTCATAGGTTTGCACAGTTACATCACTGTGGTTTTGAGTGTTCAGAAATGCCATGCAATTTATAGGTAAGGAAATGTTAAACTAATGATTGGTTTTTCACTGGACTAGGCGTACACTGATCGATGACTCCAGAGGTGTTGATGAAGCCTTGGATGAGAGTGTCTGTGTCGAAGATGCGTGTGAAGGAATAACAGTATGATAAACATCTACTTTATGTTTCAAAAGTCAATGGTCAAAGCAGAAAAAAGAGAAGTCTATAAGCACTTTATGGATATATGTGCATTGTCCTCCAATTTCTCTTCTCTTATTGAATCCACATACCATATTTCAGATTCGTGGGAACTATTATGTGAGCATTGACCAGCTAGGTACTGGAGCAGTCTGGCGCCGGACAACCGGGCAGGAGATTTACTCACCGCTTCTTCTAGCTTTCACTCATGAGGTGTTCCTGCCTTAAAAATTTCTATGGTGATCTCTAACGGTTTTTGGACCCTAATTTGGTAAAAGCCAATTTGTTATTCAGAAAGAGGATACTTGGAAAGCAACTCGTGTGACAAAAGCAACTGCTATGGATGCTAACTACAGTTTACCTACCAATGTTGCCTTGATCACTCTTCAGGTGAGAATGCTTTATACGCTAGAGGATAAATGGAACTCTCATTTTTTTCCACTGTTATATCTCTCTATTCATTGTCCTGCAGGAGCTGGGTGATGGAAGTGTTCTGCTCCGACTTGCACATTTATACGAGGTAAAAATGTGATTACTGTCTAGCAACATTATGCTTTGCTCACATCTACACAATAAATGCATCTGCTATGTCTTGCTGCATTTTCCGATGACAATGCCAGCCATTTGATAAAAAAATTTCCTATCAGGAGGATGAAGATGCTAACTATTCTGGAATGGCCAGGATTGAACTCAAGAAAATGTTTACAGGGAAAACGGTAACCATATGTTCCTTAAGAGTTCTGCAAGTGAGTTCATTATAACATCTTCTATCTCTGATTGAATCGTCACTATCACACTACCAACTACGGATGCAATGCTCAGATTAAGGAGGTGAAAGAAACAAGCTTATCAGCGAACCAGGAGAAATCGGCAATGAGGAGACTGACCTGGAAAGTTGAAGGGGACAGCGCAGCGCAACCTTCTTCATCACCGCTTAGAGGTGGTCCGATCGATGACGCGGCACTCATCGTGGAGCTTGGCCCAATGGAAATACGCACTTTTCTGCTGAAATTTTAAAGCAGAGCCAATTCAAAAGACTGAAGTTTATTTATTAACACTGGACTCGACGCGAGCGAAGTCGGATCCAAATATTAGTTTCTTTCTGTGGCCCAAACAGAAAATAAATAATCCGTGAGAAAAAAAAACATTTATAGTAAAATACAGGAGTTCAACACATGGAAGACGGGAGTTAATGCCGTGAGGGCCGTCAAAAAATAGTCTGCGGGTGTGCAAGTAAAGCCGGCTGACCCGACGGTTTCGTGCCGAACCAAATGAAATTGCTCGGTACATGGTCAGTTAAAATACAAAAAAAAAAAATCGATATTTTTTCTGATCGAATTAAATTATAAAAAAATATTAGTTTACAAATTTTGGTAATTGGTTATGTCTTTTTGACCGGATTCACCCTTTTTATACTAAAAAACTCTAAAATTTCTTAGTTAATTTGCACAATTCTCTTTACTCTCGGCTTTTTATTCTTTTTCTCAAATATTCTGATTTCTTCATTCAACATCCAAATCATCTCATTCTCCTCGTCCCCTTCATTTTCAGAGGCTTTCATAGCTTAATTTTATCTTCATTTCCACCCATCGTCCTCTTCTTTTCTTGTTCTGTTTGATACTATAAAATTGTAGCGTGCCAGGGACAAAAGACCAGGGATGTGCAATAGTAAAACCAAACTGACGGTATCAAATAGGAATGAGAAAGGTCAGATTAGAATGAGTTTTCTAAATTTTATATTTGTATTTATATTTTTAAATTTAAACGAGATTTTAAAATAGAAATTCATAATAAACCTAATAGATTTTCTGATTATTTATGGGTTGGATCATCGACAAAAATATAATTATTAATTTTTTATATTTGTTATTATTATAAAAAATATTTATTATTATTATTAAAAATTATATATTATGTATGATAGGGACAGATCAAACGAATTTATATTAAACCCAAACCCTATCTATATCCATTATATTATTTGACTTTTAACACACACTTAATCAATTTGAGCCAAACTCGTATTGATGGATCATCCTTTCCATATCTATTATATTATTTTATGTTCTAACCCAAACCCAATAGATCTAGATTAAATTATCATCTCTAATTTTTTATTTTTTATTTCTATTTTATTTTAAGTAAGGAAGACATGCGCTTTAGACACATGTTTCCGGAGTTAATCTGGGAAATATAACACCAACGTTATCTGAAAGTAGTAATTCATTAAGGTTAGCTGCAGGGGTCTATAGTAGTGTGAGCCCTGCTGGTTGATGTCGCGCTATATTGGCAAAGAGATCAACACATCTGTTACTATCTGTAGACATGTTGAATCTTAATAGACTAATTGCGTCTGAGGAGAGCTTAATTGCTTGCACCAGTCATTCTAGTCATTAGTCTGGTGTAGTCTTGATGGATAAGGTCCATGGAAGCTTCACTATTAGTTTCCAAGACGATTTTGGTGAAGCCCATGTTCCACCCCATCGTTAAGCCATGCCAAATGCCAAAGAGCTCCATGTGAAGTGCCGATGACACTCTCGGATGGTTCACCATGAAGCCTCTTCGCTACTTACCCCCACTGTCTCTTAAAAGTCCTCCATCGCTTGCACTTGTCTGATTCACAAAAGAACCATCTGTGTTTAAGGTGATCCAATCCCTTGCTGGCCTCGATCACCCTACTAGTTTGGTGGATTTTGACATTTTATGATTAAGCAAATGCGATTCAGAGGCCGAGATTATGTGATTTGCGTATCTTTTAATCTTGCCAACAAACCAGCTGGCTTTATTTGTATCTCCTAGAATCAAGGAGTTTCTATTCTTCTATAGCATCTAGCATGTAACCTCGAAAATAATGCTCCAAGACATGCCACCGATTTTAATGGATTTGTGAAGAAAATTCTCACAAATCCAATCTGTCGATTGTATCAACCAGAAGCAATCAGAAATTCCTTGTGGAAGTAATGATTTCCATAACACTTCCGTCATATTACAATCCCTCAGAATATGGAGCATGTCTTTCGTTTCCCTATTGAAAATCTCATAAGCTAACATTTGAGAGATATGCCTCTTATATCTTTCTGTATTAATCAATAATCTTTCATGAAGAGCCAACAGAGGAAATGTTTAACTCCCTTTGGACATTCCAAGGCCAAACCACTCCCCACGCCTTATCAGGAGAAGCTCGATGTTCACTCATAATAAACTTTGTAGGTTGAGGAAACTTCGAAGGTGCTAGATGCTGATAAGTCCCAATAAACCTCATCTTGCCTAGAGTTGTCACCAATTGATAAATGAAGCCCGATTGTAAAACCAATATCTTGCAGGAGATAACACTTCTAGTTACTAGTTGTGTGAGACCCAGCCCGTAGGGATCAGGTTATCCAATCCCACATCGGAAATGAGCAAGGGAGGTCTTGGACTTATACATGTTGTGTGATACAAGTCTTGACTTATACATTTGTGTGATGTATCATTTGTAATAATATGTAACTGAGCGTTGCAGTTGTGATCCAACACTCACACATCCGAGAGTCAGATATCATGCCAAAACCGGCATAATTTTCCATTCCCTAAACTCTACCGAACCCCTCCTAGCATCTTGTTCCAAGTCTTGGTAATACCCTGTCATAAGGTTGAGTCACCTCTCTTGACTTGAACCACTAGCCCCTTCCTATGGGTAAGTAGGTAGACCCAGATGGAATCCTTATTTTTTAAAATCTTTCATGCGAGTTTTATTCGCAGTGCTTCACTTTGTGCTCCCATCTTTTTGAGTCTCAGGTCTCCTTCTTTCTTAGGTAAGCACACCTTGTTCCAACTCAAGAGGTGAGTGTGGTGCTTCTCTTGCGTACTACCCCAAATAAAATTGCGACATAACTTGTCCATCTCTTCTGCTACACCTTTTGGAAAATTCGCAACTTTTATGTTATAGATTGGCATGGCCTGCAACACCAATTGAATGAGAACTTTCCTTCCTGCTAGTGAAAGCTTGGTGGTATTTCATTCCATGATCCGATTCTTCATATTATCAAGTATCAGGGTCAGTTCATATTTCAGGGACTTGCCCCCTCTGAAGTTAGAGCCAAGGTAGCCTCTTAGGTCTGTTGTTTGCTGGTAACCAAAGAAGCCCGCAATATCACCTGTAAGGTCAGAAGTAACATTGGAAGAGAATATAATTCTGGTTTTGTTTTTACTTACCGAAAGTCCCGAAGCCATGCCAAAATCCTCTAATATTTTTTTATAATTACGGCTTGCTGGGGCATCATGATTAAGTTTCCAAGGCTTCCATATCTTGTATGATACTAAGGAGTTGATAGTTTGAGTCAATCTCTCCATACACAACACAAAAATAAATGTATGGGAAAGCGGATTACCCTGCTTGACGTCCCGAGATGGTGTGAACTCTTTTGTGGGCTATCCATTCTAAAAGATTCGTGACTTTGTACATGCAAAGGCTCTTAAGAATAACATTAATAATGAAAGAGGGAAGTCCAATATCAGTAAGAGTATCGTTAATGAAGTCCCAACTCAGGCACTCATATGCTTTTTCTAGATCTACTTTGATCATCATCCACCCATGCATCCCTTGTTTTTATGCAAACAAGTGAAGAACTTCAGACTTTATAATTACATTATTAGTGATAAGTCTGCTCGGGATGAAGCTTGACTGCAAAGGACCCACCGACCAACTCATAACACCAGAAATTCGGTTAACAATAATCTTGGTTATAATTTTAAAACTCACATTACATAAACTAATGAGTCAGAGTTTCCCAAAACTGTCAGGGTTTTCCACTTTAGGTATGAGAATAATTCAGGTAGCACACAATGAAGGATCAAACGGAGTGCTAATGAGTATTCCTTTCACCATGCAGCATAGAGATTCTCCCACAACCTGCCACTGATTTCGGTAAAAGAGAGCCGGCAGCCCATTAGGCTCAGGTGCTTTAAGAGGGGCTATTTGGAACACTGCTTCCTTAATTTCAATGTCAAAGACTGGTTTGGAAATCGCCTCTTGCTTGGAGCTTAATAGAGTCGGGAAGGCTCCTTTCATGGCATAAGAGTGTCAAGAGTCTGAACATGTCTCCAAATAGAGCTTACTAAAGAATGACACCACCTCATTAGCAAAGATCTCTTGATTTGAGCACCAAGAATCGTTAATTTTCAAAGTCAAAATTCTGAACTTTCTTCTCTGATTCTAGGCCTTCGCATGGAAGTATGAAGAGTTGCGATCTTCCAATTAATAAAATCACTTCTAGATTTTTGTCTCCAGTATAATTCCTCTTGAAGAGATAACCTTTCGAGTTTATCAAATAGTGACTTTCCCTGTTTAATCATTGTTTTGGTGGGGTAATTTTCAATTGCTCTTTGAACCCTTCTTTATCTTGCAAAAAGTTTCTTTTTCTGATGGAAAATGTGACCAAAAGTGAGATTATTCCATTTTTTAGCTGCAACTTTAAAGTGTGAGACGGTGTCTAGAAATTCACCATCCCTATTCCACAAACTCTTCCCAAAGGAAGACTAAGATGCATTAGTAAGCCATAGGGCAAGGAAATGAAATTGTTTCTCCTTTATGTAATTATTGTGACTTCCCTATAGCCTTGTTTGGATAAAGAGTGGCCTATGATCCAAGTTAATTCTGGGAAGGTGAATCACTTGGGCTCAGTGATATATATCAAGCCATGAAGTGTTGTACATGCCCTATCCAAGCGTTCAAGGAGTGTACCCCTCCTCCACATGAATTTGTGACCTTGAAAACACAGTCGGTCATGTTATTTGTGGGTACCCAGTCTAAAATTCTGTTGCAGCCCATATGTAATCTAGAAGCACCTCCCTTCCTCTCGGATCGCAACATTATGACATTGAAATCTCTGGCTAAAAGCCACGGAGTTTCAGCATCTTGGTTTAGACAGGAAAGGGTAGGGCCAAAGTTGCTGCCGCAAGACTCTAATAGAAGATCTATAGGCAACTGTGAAATTAAATGCAGTAGACTTGGGAATAGTAACAACTCCACAGATAAATTGAGGATGATTAATGGAAATAGTGATGAAAATCGGATCATTCCAAAGAAGCTGAATTCCCCTTGAGATCTGTAGGTTGAATACGGTGAGATCTATCAAAAGACAGTCTGCGGATAATATTGTCAACTTTCGCCCCACTCACACTCGGCTCTAGAATTGACTAGAATACCTGACTTGTGAATTGAGATTAAAGTTTTGAGAGTGTTGATCAAAGGATTCTTGGATGTTCCCTGGACATTTCAAATGAGAATATCAAAGTTTTGATTAATTATCATAGAAAAAAACAAACAAATAAAGATTAAAGGAAGAAGTAACCCAATTAGGGAATGTTCTGGTGGTCTGCCAATTGTGGCTCCTCTGAGGGAAACTTGAAGGAATCTTTACCCTGGTGGTCTGCCAATTATGGCTCCTCTAGGAAAAACTTTAAAAAATCTTTCATCGATATATTTGGATCCCGATTTTTCAAGAGCTCCTTTGTTTGGGATAAAATCGAGTTGGTGGGATCATGCCTTACTGGATTTTCTCCTGAGGTCCTTCTCTTTCCTATTCTTTTCTTTGTTGTGCTTCTAATAGAGACTGCGAACTTTCTAGATAAAGACTTGTCCGATCCACCCAATAGTTTAATAAGAAGAATGTTGCCCGGTGACAATTGTGACTCCTGCTGATTTTGTGAGATTGGGACAGTCACCATATTTTTAGTTGGGTCAAGAGTAGTTTCAACAATTATCATATTTTCAAATCGCTCATGATCAGGGGAGATCTCCATAATTGGGTGGTTTGGTGTAGCTTGTGCATTACCGATACTGTGATAGAATCTTGGGGAGATTGTGCTAGTGGCTTTGAAGCGGGTATAGAATCTTGAGTATAGTGCTTTAAAGGCGAGGCTTGAGAGGAATGCACATATGATAGATCTTGACTATCAATTCCATGAGAATTAATAACTATACCGCTCTTGCTATCCTTCTTGATCTTGATCTTACCATAAGTGGCTCTCTCCATAATCAGGCTCATTGAATATTGCATTGATTTCAAATTTCCCTTAAGTCTCCATTTGGTCCATCGAATCCACTAGTGCTTGAAAACGTGATCTTAATGTTGCATGGATTGCATGTTTTCCTTTTCCGTTTGCTGTACTTTCCTTTTCCATTGTTGCAATTATTCTGTCATTGGTCAGACTTGTATTTTCTGAAGATATACCTTCCTTCGCCGTGGTTGATCCTCATTTGTAGGCACAGAAATTCTTTAACGGGTTTCCGGCGATTCTTCTTCGGAGCAAGCATCCATGGGCCAGGATTTGACTGGAGATCTAAGGAGACACAAGACTAATCTGGAATCTTAGTCTGATTGTTGCCGTATGAGGGAGTTGATTTTCCTTACTCCTCGGTGGTCATGGTATCAGGCAGGGAAGAATGATTCAAAGTGTTGCAAGTGTCCATAGTGTGACCAAATATGCCACAATTGAAACATATATGAGGAAGATCCTCATACTGCACCAGTTGTTGCCGACCGTCCACCATCACATGTGAGACTAACAGTTTGTTTAGATTGGGTTCAACTGCGATTCGTGTGAATTTTCCATGTTGCGCCACTTCAATATTGTAATAAATGTTGATAAATCTTCCTACCGCCTGACCCAAGATTCGCAATACACCCCGATTATAATTGTGAAGTGGGAGACCTAGGAAATGAATCCATGCTATGACTAACCTAATCTTTTCATATTTCGCACTAAAAGATAGAGACCAAGGTTGCACCGAGAGATAACTACCAAACATAATCCAGGGGCCTTCAACCAGTGCATGCATAAAATCCCTCTCATAATCCAGTTTAACCATAAAGAAATTATTGCTGAGATATATAATTCTCTTTCCACCCTTGGGCTTCCATAAAGACTGCAATCTCATTATCAAGGCTTTGTAACTGGTACTTTTTCGATAAGTTTCACGATCACTGTAAACTTAAAAGGTTCTTAGAGTTTTTGCTGTGCATGATCTGAAAAAATCACTGATGGCATCACGATCGTAGATGAGAGGGAGACATCCTCAGCCATCAGTTCGTTAGAGTTGTTGATACCGTGAATATTCGGAATGAGTTAATCATTTTCACCATTAGTCAGAGCCTAGCGATAAAAGAACAATTCAACAAGACTCCTCGGGCTGGATGGCAAATTGATCCCTTTGGACATTCTGCTGTGCAAGCTTACCTTCTAGGAGTAGAGGTATACAGTTTTGACCTTGAGAGAATCATTCATTCAACATTGATCACAGCATTCCTAACAACGGTTTAACCATCTGACTAGTTATATTGTTCCTGCAGCTTGGATTTGATTCTGTACATTTTGCAAGAGTTGACTACCAGGATAGAGCAAAGCGCAAGGATGATAAATCTCTAGAAGTTTTATGGCGTGGTTCAAAAACCTTTGGTTCTTCCTCTCAGGTTCTGAGTTATGGCATCTCTTCCTATATTGATTACTTCTATTGTGTTCAGTATTTCACTAGCTTGGTATTTTGCAGATTTTTGCCAATGCTTTTCCTACACATTACAGTCCCCCAAATGGTTTTCGTTTTGAAGTGTTCGATGATTTTGAGCCTGTCCAGGTTGTAACCTAAAGCCTGATTGTTATACAATTCTGTTGTAGCCTTTGTTGTGTAACCCACTAAATGTCGTATGGCAGGATAACCCTCTTCTATATGACTACAATGTAGAGAAGCGAGTCAATGATTTTGTTAATGCTGCTATGATCCAAGTAAACTCTGCGATCACTTGTTCCACTCCCTCTCTTTTTCTGGCTCTAACAGTATGCTTTTGATCTGGTTCTTCTGGCGGTAGAGAAGAGAAGTGTTAGAATTTTTTTGAAAGAATCTATGTACAAATGATGCTGCCCTTCTCCACAGGCAAATGTGACAAGGACAAATCATGTAATGTGGACCATGGGTGATGATTTCCAGTACCAATATGCTGAATCTTGGTTCAAGCAAATGGACAAATTGATTCACTATGTAAACAAGGTAATGATTCATGAAGGATTAATAAATAATCCTCCGAATCATGCTAATCTAAGCCTTTTTTATAAAAAAACTTTCAGGATGGTCGCGTTAATGCCCTGTACTCTACCCCGTCTCTATACACTGATGCAAAAAAATGCTGCAAACATATCATGGCCACTGAAAACTGAGGATTATTTTCCGTGAGCTTTTCTTGTTTGTTCTGTTTATTATTCTTTCCTTTCAAAGAACTGAAAATATTTCTCTTCGGCCTAAGTTGTTCGTCGGTTAACTTGCAGATATGCAGATGGAGATAATGCCTACTGGACGGGCTTCTTCACTAGCCGCCCCAGCCTTGAAGCGATATGTTCGGCGGCTGAGTGGATATTATTTGGTAATTATTTGAGTCAGTCAAGTTCAAGTTCCTGGGAAATCTAGTTGTTTTTTTAGCTTTTAGGTTGAGTATATGTTGCTCATTATATATATATATATCTTCATATCCACGTTATAGCTAGAGATGGATTGTTCCTAGCACTGAAAACTTGGCCAAGTTTCCATTTTTTTTTATTATAATCCTTTTGTTTTTATGTCTAATTTTACAGGCTTCAAGACAACTTGAGTTCTTGATAGGGAGAAGATCTGCTGGTCCAAACACTTCGGGCCTTGGAGATGCCTTGGGAATAGCACAGCATCATGATGCTGTATCTGGCACTGCGAAGCAACATACTACTAATGATTATGCAAAACGCCTAGCTATTGGAGCATCTGAGGTGAGTAATTGACTGTTCCACTAGGGCTAAAGTTTTCTTGGCGTCGCTGCTGTTCTTCATCTGTGAAATTCACTACCATTCTAGTTAAATAACCACACAGGCAGAGGGTGCTGTAAATTTGGCTCTGTCATGCTTAGTTACTAGTAAATCAGGAGATCAACGTGGAGCACCTGCATTGAAGTTTACCCAGGTAAAGTTTCTTTCCAAAGTTTCCTTCACATCCATGATAATACAAAGGAATTCTTGTAGCTCCTGATTGTGCTTCTTGTCCTTATCCTCGCAATTTTGAGCAGTGTCCATTGCTAAATGTTAGCTTACTGCCCCCAACTGAGGAAGCTATCGCTGATGGAGATAGTTTGGTATTTTCTGGCATTTTTATAAAGTATCTGTTTGAAGCAATAAAATTACTGGGACTCGTTTTCCTGATGTAAAACCGCTAACCTAACCTACAGGTTGTTGTGGTGTACAACCCTCTTGGGTGGAATCGCACTGATGTTATTAGGATACCAGTAAGGAGCAAATAGACTAAGTTGTTCATTTCCTTTTTTGCAGTATGTGCCTTCTATTTTACTTGTACTTGTCACAAGACGTTCCATGGCTTGTTTCAGCTACCCCAGTACCAATCTGGGATGTCTGAGCTTTTCTCTTTTTCCCTTGTGCATGTCCCATGTATGTTCAATATGAAGAGTAATTTACGATGCCTACAGGTTAACGACGCCAATCTTGTCGTCAAAGATGCATCGGGAGAGTTTATTGAGACACAATATGCAGCCATGGATAATGTTACTAACAACTTGAGAAACTTCTCACTGGATGCCTACTTAGGTCTGTCATCTAACCAAGTTGCTCATACTGGCTCCTCTTTCAAGTGACTGTGCCACCACTCGGGTGGAGCACTTACTTCATTGCTAGTTCTTCAACGATCGTAAGATCTGAGTTTTCTTCTCCTGTAGTATTTGCTGGTGTTTACTCAAATTAATATGAGGAAGCATACCACAGTATAACCACTGTTAGTAATTCTTTTAGCAGCTAAATGGAAGAATGCCTATGACACTGATTTGTTTTCCTTTCTTCCGCACCAAACTGATGCAGGGAAAAAGAGAAATGATTTCTCTGTAACCGATAACCCACAAAATGAAACCATTGAAATCGGACCTGGAGATCTAAAAATGTCCTTTTCGTCGACCACTGGCCAAATCATACGAATGTATAATTCAAAAACAGGGGTAAGCTATTACACAGCTCTGCTTTATGGGACTATGTCGAATGCTTCCGTTCGTTAGCCTAGGATTTCTTGATCTAAACTAGAAAGGAGAAGCACTCTCATAATATCGCTGACAGTCTCCATCACCTAGTATTTCAAAATCTTTCCTTTTCTTTCCTAGTTCTTGTAAAGAAAAGGTTATTTTTGAAGAGCACAGAAGATAATGGACCTGTAGGAACAAT
The DNA here is from genome assembly GCA_019739055.1 of Passiflora organensis. Lineage (NCBI taxonomy): Eukaryota > Viridiplantae > Streptophyta > Magnoliopsida > Malpighiales > Passifloraceae > Passiflora > Passiflora organensis. Next base: position 21,139,295 of record JAEPBF010000009.1, read on the forward strand.
TAGTCCCCCTGAACACTGTTTCAAAAAATAATTAGAGAGATCAAAAGAAAAGAGAGATTCTCTTGCTGATGTGTTGTTGTATAGAGACACACTGCGATTCTTGATCTTATCTACAATTGTTTTGTTTTATTTTCTGACTAGGTGGATGTACCAATACAGCAAAGCTACTTATGGTATAGTTCAAGCACTGATCCTCAGGCATGTCCTTATTGTGAATTATTTAAAGATTATATAGCTGAAATCAATTTTACATAGTGCAATGCTAATTTTGCTGGAAATACTCCCTACAGCAAAGTTCCGGTGCATATATTTTCCGTCCGGTATCATACCCCCCAAATATAGTCGCAAGATCAGTAAGTTTTCGCTTTTGATTTTTCATATATTCAGAAAATTGCTAAACTCTTCTTACAACAGAAATAATAAATGGGAATGTGAAGATTAAAGCAGCGAAAACCACCTTATTGAATCCCTGCCCCAATTAAGAGATGCTTCCAAGTAATACTAACTTAGTTGCATTAAGAAAATTTAGAGTCCTATATTCTTTGTTTCCATAACATGGCAAACATTGTCATATTCAGCTAAATATCATGTTTTGTTAGTCATATCGTAACTTCTAACCTGACTCCACCTTGAAGTTTATCTACTGGAGGATCATCTCTTAAATGGAGGTCGAGTGGAAAGCAAGCAAACAGAAGAATATTATGGCTGACAATTTATGTTTATGAATTTGTACTCTTATTTTTGGTGGTCCAATTTGTTCATGTAAAGTAATTCAATTACGATTTGCAGGTGCCTCTGCAGGTCCAACGAGGACCACTGGTCCATGAAGTCCACCAACAATTCAATTCATGGATTCACCAGGTCAAAAACCTATATATAGATCATAAGATTGTAAAACCTCTCCTTTATCTTCGATGCAAGTGACAGAGTATGCAATTCAATGTACCGTTAGCTGCACCTACCCACGTATGCCATTCCGTGAACTGATCATTAATAGCGTTACTTAAATTACAGAAATCCAAATAAGAAATTTGACTATAAGTTTTACACTTGAGGCCCAGATGAATCATTGCTATCAAGCAACTAGTGCAGGTGGAGAGGATTTTGAATAAATGACTCTACCTAGGTTTCTCCTGACGTTTATGTTTGTTTATTAGGTCACAAGACTACCAGATGAAAAAACCATGCTGAAATTGAATTCACCGTGAGTTAAACTAATCAGGGTCTTAAACTTTCTCCGCATTTCTGTTTTTTAATTCTGTCTGTAAATCAAATATTTTGCAACCAAGCAGCTTACTATATGAACTTTATTGCCAAATGAAGAACTTTTGACAAGTTTGTCCTTATGAAGATCGGTCCGATTCCTCTCGAAGATGGTGTTGGAAAAGAGGTCATCACTCAACTGACTGCAAATATGGTCACAGACAAGGTGTTTTATACTGATTCTAATGGAAGGGACTTTTTACAGAGGGTAACTCTCAAATTGGGGTCTCTCATTGAATATCATCAAAGGATTTTTTACAGAGTCTTAGTACCGTAGAGGATTCATTGGCATTCCCTGCCGTTCTTATGTATTATCTTTCTCTTCTCATGATATTCTTTTGTCAGTACATGGTACTGTCTATTCCTGATCTTTGTTAGATAGTTATCTGATAACTGTATCTTTGGCCTCTCTTTTTTTAATGTTTTGCAGATTCGAGACTATAGAGCTGATTGGAATCTTTCAGTTAACCAACCTGTTGCCGGAAACTACTATCCAGTAATTTAATCATCTCTAAAGCCAACTGACATGCATTATTTTATGTAGTTGAAAATTTAAACATAGCTTCCTTTCTTTTGGGCAGAAAACATGTGGAAAATAGGTAAAGAGTATAGGAGTTGGCCTACCTTGCCTTGAATGGCTGCTTTAACCCTTAAATCCCTTTTTGTGCAGACTTTTGTAAAATTAGGACACATCTACAACTTGTAGTTTAGCCTTTTGCTATGTACATAACAACTGTAGGAGACATGAAAGAGCAAACATAAACCTGCCGTCTACAATATCTTTCGTGACTATAACTCAGATATTATTTCAGGAAACTCTTGTACAAAAAGATATCAACTCAATCACTGATGTAATTTTGCTTATAAAAAATAAATTTTTTTTAAAAATTTCATTAGCATGTGTTCGTACATGTAAATCCTTACACTTCCTCATGCAGTGTTGCATTTTAGATATTGTTTTGTGTTTTTACAATAAAGAAGGTTGAAAAAGAAATCCGTGAATAGCCATTAACTCAGCAACATTTCACTCATGTTGTACTGCCAACTCCCTAGCAATTGTGTGTGATCTTCTCTAAGACTCATAGAGAATGATCTCCACCACTTTATCCCTTTTAACAGATTTCAAAGGGACTAAAACATGAGGCATGATTTACTAATGTTGAAGACTTTTTTTTTTTATTTTGAAGCTTAACCTTGGAATATTTACAAAGGATAAGAAATCCGAGTTGTCTGTCTTGGTCGATCGTGCCACTGGAGGTGCCAGCATCAAAGACGGTCAAGTGGAGTTGATGCTTCATAGGTTTGCACAGTTACATCACTGTGGTTTTGAGTGTTCAGAAATGCCATGCAATTTATAGGTAAGGAAATGTTAAACTAATGATTGGTTTTTCACTGGACTAGGCGTACACTGATCGATGACTCCAGAGGTGTTGATGAAGCCTTGGATGAGAGTGTCTGTGTCGAAGATGCGTGTGAAGGAATAACAGTATGATAAACATCTACTTTATGTTTCAAAAGTCAATGGTCAAAGCAGAAAAAAGAGAAGTCTATAAGCACTTTATGGATATATGTGCATTGTCCTCCAATTTCTCTTCTCTTATTGAATCCACATACCATATTTCAGATTCGTGGGAACTATTATGTGAGCATTGACCAGCTAGGTACTGGAGCAGTCTGGCGCCGGACAACCGGGCAGGAGATTTACTCACCGCTTCTTCTAGCTTTCACTCATGAGGTGTTCCTGCCTTAAAAATTTCTATGGTGATCTCTAACGGTTTTTGGACCCTAATTTGGTAAAAGCCCAATTTGTTATTCAGAAAGAGGATACTTGGAAAGCAACTCGTGTGACAAAAGCAACTGCTATGGATGCTAACTACAGTTTACCTACCAATGTTGCCTTGATCACTCTTCAGGTGAGAATGCTTTATACGCTAGAGGATTAATGGAACTCTCATTTTTTCCACTGTTATATCTCTCTATTCATTGTCCTGCAGGAGCTGGGTGATGGAAGTGTTCTGCTCCGACTTGCACATTTTATACGAGGTAAAAATGTGATTACTGTCTAGCAACATTATGCTTTGCTCACATCTACACAATAAATGCATCTGCTATGTCTTGCTGCATTTTCCGATGACAATGCCAGCCATTTGATAAAAAAATTTCCTATCAGGAGGATGAAGATGCTAACTATTCTGAATGGCCCAGGATTGAAACTCAGAAAATGTTTTACAGGGAAAACGGTAACCATATGTTCCTTAAGAGTTCTGCAAGTGAGTTCATTATAAAACATCTTCTATCTCTGATTGAATCGTCACTATCACACTACCAACTACGGATGCAATGCTCAGATTAAGGAGGTGAAAGAAACAAGCTTATCAGCGAACCAGGAGAAATCGGCAATGAGGAGACTGACCTGGAAAGTTGAAGGGGACAGCGCAGCGGAACCTTCTTCATCACCGCGTAGAGGTGGTCCGATCGATGACGCGGCACTCATCGTGGAGCTTGGCCCAATGGAAATACGCACTTTTCTGCTGAAATTTTAAAGCAGAGCCAATTCAAAAGACTGAAGTTTATTTATTAACACTGGACTCGACGCGAGCGAAGTCGGATCCAAATATTAGTTTCTTTCTGTGGCCCAAACAGAAAATAAATAATCCGTGAGAAAAAAAACATTTATAGTAAAATACAGGAGTTCAACACATGGAAGACGGGAGTTTAATGCCCGTGAGGGCCGTCAAAAAATAGTCTGCGGGTGTGCAAGTAAAGCCGGCTGACCCGACGGTTTCGTGCCGAACCAAATGAAATTGCTCGGTACATGGTCAGTTAAAATAAAAAAAAAAAATCGATATTCTTTCTGATCGAATTAAATTATAAAAAATATCAGTTTACAAATTTTGGTAATTGGTTATGTCTTTTTGACCGGATTCACCCTTTTTATACTAAAAAACTCTAAAATTTCTTAGTTAATTTGCACAATTCTCTTTACTCTCGGCTTTTTATTCTTTTTCTCAAATATTCTGATTTCTTCATTCAACATCCAAATCATCTCATTCTCCTCGTCCCCTTCATTTTCAGAGGCTTTCATAGCTTAATTTTATCTTCATTTCCACCCATCGTCCTCTTCTTTTCTTGTTCTGTTTGATACTATAAAATTGTAGCGTGCCAGGGACAAAAGACCAGGGATGTGCAATAGTAAAACCAAACTGACGGTATCAAATAGGAATGAGAAAGGTCAGATTAGAATGAGTTTTCTAAATTTTATATTTGTATTTATATTTTTAAATTTAAACGAGATTTTAAAATAGAAATTCATAATAAACCTAATAGATTTTCTGATTATTTATGGGTTGGATCATCGACAAAAATATAATTATTAATTTTTTATATTTGTTATTATTATAAAAAATATTTATTATTATTATTAAAAATTATATATTATGTATGATAGGGACAGATCAAACGAATTTATATTAAACCCAAACCCTATCTATATCCATTATATTATTTTGACTTTTAACACACACTTAATCAATTTGAGCCAAACTCGTATTGATGGATCATCCTTTCCATATCTATTATATTATTTTATGTTCTAACCCAAACCCAATAGATCTAGATTAAATTATCATCTCTAATTTTTTATTTTTTATTTCTATTTTATTTTAAGTAAGGAAGACATGCGCTTTAGACACATGTTTCCGGAGTTAATCTGGGAAATATAACACCAACGTTATCTGAAAGTAGTAATTCATTAAGGTTAGCTGCAGGGGTCTATAGTAGTGTGAGCCCTGCTGGTTGATGTCGCGCTATATTGGCAAAGAGATCAACACATCTGTTACTATCTGTAGACATGTTGAATCTTAATAGACTAATTGCGTCTGAGGAGAGCTTTAATTGCTTGCACCAGTCATTCTAGTTGCATTAGTCTGGTGTAGTCTTGATGGATAAGGTCCATGGAAGCTTCACTATTAGTTTCCAAGACGATTTTGGTGAAGCCCATGTTCCACCCCAACGTTAAGCCATGCCAAATGCCAAGGAGCTCCATGTGAAGTGCCGATGACACTCTCGGATGGTTCACCATGAAGCCTCTTCGCTACTTACCCCCACTGTCTCTTAAAAGTCCTCCATCGCCTGCACTTGTCTGATTCACAAAAGAACCATCTGTGTTTAAGGTGATCCAATCCCTTGCTGGCCTCGATCACCCTATTAGTTTGGTGGATTTTGACATTTTATGATTAAGCAAATGCGATTTAGAGGCCGAGATTATGTGATTTGCGTATCTTTTAATCTTGCCAACAAACCAGCTGGCTTTATTTGTATCTCCTAGAATCAAGGAGTTTCTATTCTTCTATAGCATCTAGCATGTAACCTCGAAAATAATGCTCCAAGATATGCCACCGATTTTAATGGATTTGTGAAGAAAATTCTCACAAATCCAATCTGTCGATTGTATCAACCAGAAGCAATCAGAAATTCCTTGTGGAAGTAATGATTTCCATAACACTGCCGTCATATTACAATCCCTCAGAATATGGAGTATGTCTTTCGTTTCCCTATTGAAAATCTCATAAGCTAACATTTGAGAGATATGTCTCTTATATCTTTCTGTATTAGCCAATATTCTTTCATGAAGAGCCAACAGAGGAAATGTTTAACTCCCTTCGGACATTCCAAGGCCAAACCACTCCCCACGCCTTATCAGGAGAAGCTCGATGTTCACTCATAATGAGCTTGTAGGTTGAGGAAACTTCGAAGGTGCTAGATGCTGATAAGTCCCAATAAACCTCATCTTGCCTAGAGTTGTCACCAATTGATAAATGAAGCCCGATTGTAAAACCAATATCTTGCTGGAGATAACACTTCTAGTTACTAGTTGTGTGAGACCCAGCCCGTAGGGGGTCAGGTTATCCAATCCCACATCGGAAATGAGCAAGGGAGGTCTTGGACTTATACATGTTGTGTGATTGTATCATTTGTAACAATATGTAACTGAGCGTTGCAGTTGTGATCCAACACTCACACATCCGAGAGTCAGATATCATGCCAAAACCGGCATAATTTTCCATTCCCTAAACTCTACCGAACCCCTCCTAGCATCTTGTTCCAAGTCTTGGTAATACCCTGTCATAAGGTTGAGTCACCTCTCTTGACTTGAACCACTAGCCCCTTCCTATGGGTGAGATAGCGACTACGAAGTAGGTAGACCCAGATGGAATCCTTATTTTTAAAAATCTTTCATGCGAGTTTTATTGGCAGTGCTTCACTTTGTGCTCCCATCTTTTTGAGTCTTAGGTCTCCTTCTTTCTTAGGTAAGCACAACTTGTTCCAACTCAAGAGGTGAGTGTGGTGCTTCTCTTGGGTACTACCCCAAATAAAATTGCGACATAACTTGTCCATCTCTTCTGTGACACCTTTTGGAAAATTCGCAACTTGCATGTTATAGATTGGCATGGCCTGCAACACCAATTGAATGAGAACTTTCCTTCTTGCTAGTGAAAGCTTGGTGGTATTTCATTCCATGATCTGATTCTTCATATTATCAAGTATCAGGGTCAGTTCATATTTCAGGGACTTGCCCCCTCTGAAGTTAGAGCCAAGGTAGCCTCTTAGGTCTGTTGTTTGCTGGTAACCAAAGAAGCCCGCAATATCACATGCAAGGTCAGAAGTAACATTAGAAGAGAACATAATTCTGGTTTTGTTTTTACTTACCGAAAGTCCCAAAGCCATGCCAAAATCCTCTAATATTTTTTTATAATTACGGCTTGCTGGGGCATCATGATTAAGTTTCCAAGGCTTCCATATCTTGTATGATACTAAGGAGTTGATAGTTTGAGTCAATCTCTCCATACACAACACAAAAATAAATGTATGGGAAAGCGGATTACCCTGCTTGACGTCCCGAGATGGTGTGAACTCTTTTGTGGGCTATCCATTCTAAAAGATTCGTGACTTTGTACATGCAAAGGCTCTTAAGAATAACATTAATAATGAAAGAGGGAAGTCCAATATCAGTAAGAGTATCGTTAATGAAGTCCCAACTCAGGCACTCATATGCTTTTTCTAGATCTACTTTGATCATCATCCACCCATGCATCCCTTGTTTTTATGCAAACAAGTGAAGAACTTCAGACTTTATAATTACATTATTAGTGATAAGTCTGCTCGGGATGAAGCTTGACTGCAAAGGACCCACCGACCAACTCATAACACCAGAAATTCGGTTAACAATAATCTTGGTTATAATTTTAAAACTCACATTACATAAACTAATGAGTCAGAGTTTCCCAAAACTGTCAGGGTTTTCCACTTTAGGTATGAGAATAATTCAGGTAGCACACAATGAAGGATCAAACGGAGTGCTAATGAGTATTCCTTTCACCATGCAGCATAGAGATTCTCCCACAACCTGCCACTGATTTCGGTAAAAGAGAGCCGGCAGCCCATTAGGCTCAGGTGCTTTAAGAGGGGCTATTTGGAACACTGCTTCCTTAATTTCAATGTCAAAGACTGGTTTGGAAATCGCCTCTTGCTTGGAGCTTAATAGAGTCGGGAAGGCTCCTTCATGGCATAAGAGTGTCAAGAGTCTGAACATGTCTCCAAATAGAGCTTACTAAAGAATGACACCACCTCATTAGCAAAGATCTCTTGATTGAGCACAAGAATCGTTAATTTTCAAAGTCAAAATTCTGAACTTTCTTCTCTGATTCTAGTCCTTCGCATGGAAGTATGAAGAGTTGCGATCTCCAAATTAATAAAATCACTTCTAGATTTTTGTCTCCAGTATAATTCCTCTGAAGAGATAACCTTCGAGGTTATCCAATAGTGACACTTTCCCTGTTTAATCATGTTTTGGTGGGGTAATTTTCAATTGCTCTTTGAACCCTTCTTTATCTGCAAAAAGTTTCTTTTTCTGATGGAAATGTGACCAAAAGTGAGATTATTCCATATTTTTAGCTGCAACTTTAAGTGTGAGCGGTGTCCTAGAAATTCACCATCCCTATTCCACAAACTCTTCCCAAAGGAAGACTAAGATGCATTAGTAAGCCATAGGGCAAGGAAATGAAATTGTTTCTCCTTTATGTAATTATTGTGACTTCCCTATAGCCTTGTTTGGATAAAGAGTGGCCTATGATCCAAGTTAATTCTGGGAAGGTGAATCACTTGGGCTCAGTGATATATATCAAGCCATGAAGTGTTGTACATGCCCTATCCAAGCGTTCAAGGAGTGTACCCCTCCTCCACATGAATTTGTGACCTTGAAAACACAGTCGGTCATGTTATTTGTGGGTACCCAGTCTAAAATTCTGTTGCAGCCCATATGTAATCTAGAAGCACCTCCCTTCCTCTCGGATCGCAACATTATGACATTGAAATCTCTGGCTAAAAGCCACGGAGTTTCAGCATCTTGGTTTAGACAGGAAAGGGTAGGGCCAAAGTTGCTGCCGCAAGACTCTATTAGAAGATCTATAGGCAACTGTGAAATTAAATGCAGTAGACTTGGGAATAGTAACAACTCCACAGATAAATTGAGGATGATTAATGGAAATAGTGATGAAAATCGGATCATTCCAAAGAAGCTGAATTCCCCTTGAGATCTGCAGGTTGAATACGGTGAGATCTATCAAAAGACAGTCTGCGGATAATATTGTCAACTTTCGCCCCACTCACACTCGGCTCTAGAATTGACTAGAATACCTGACTTGTGAATTGAGATTAAAGTTTTGAGAGTGTTGATCAAAGGATTCTTGGATGTTCCCTGGACATTTCAAATGAGAATATCGAAGTTTGATTAATTATCATAGAAAAAACAAACAAATAAAGATTAAAGGAAGAAGTAACCCAATTAGGGAATGTTCTGGTGGTCTGCCAATTGTGGCTCCTCTGAGGGAAACTTGAAGGAATCTTTACCCTGGTGGTCTGCCAATTATGGCTCCTCTAGGAAAAACTTTAAAAAATCTTTCATCGATATATTTGGATCCCGATTTTTCAAGAGCTCCTTTGTTTGGGATAAAATCGAGTTGGTGGGATCATGCCTTACTGGATTTTCTCCTGAGGTCCTTCTCTTTCCTATTCTTTTCTTTGTTGTGCTTCTAATAGAGACTGCGAACTTTCTAGATAAAGACTTGTCCGATCCACCCAATAGTTTAATAAGAAGAATGTTGCCCGGTGACAATTGTGACTCCTGCTGATTTTGTGAGATTGGGACAGTCACCATATTTTTAGTTGGGTCAAGAGTAGTTTCAACAATTATCATATTTTCAAATCGCTCATGATCAGGGGAGATCTCCATAATTGGGTGGTTTGGTGTAGCTTGTGCATTAACCGATACTGTGATAGAATCTTGGGGAGATTGTGCTAGTGGCTTTGAAGCGGGTATAGAATCTTGAGTATAGTGCTTTAAAGGCGAGGCTTGAGAGGAATGCACATATGATAGATCTTGACTATCAATTCCATGAGAATTAATAACTATACCGCTCTTGCTATCCTTCTTGATCTTGATCTTACCATAAGTGGCTCTCTCCATAATCAGGCTCATTGAATATTGCATTGATTTCAAATTTCCCTTAAGTCTCCATTTGGTCCATCGAATCCACTAGTGCTTGAAAACGTGATCTTAATGTTGCATGGATTGCATGTTTTCCTTTTCCGTTTGCTGTACTTTCCTTTTCCATTGTTGCAATTATTCTGTCATTGGTCAGACTTGTATTTTCTGAAGATATACCTTCCTTCGCCGTGGTTGATCCTCATTTGTAGGCACAGAAATTTCTTTAACGGGTTTCCGGCGATTCTTCTTCGGAGCAAGCATCCATGGGCCAGGATTTGACTGGAGATCTAAGGAGACACAAGACTAATCTGGAATCTTAGTCTGATTGTTGCCGTATGAGGGAGTTGATTTTCCTTACTCCTCGGTGGTCATGGTATCAGGCAGGGAAGAATGATTCAAAGTGTTGCAAGTGTCCATAGTGTGACCAAATATGCCACAATTGAAACATATATGAGGAAGATCCTCATACTGCACCAGTTGTTGCCGACCGTCCACCATCACATGTGAGACTAACAGTTTGTTTAGATTGGGTTCAACTGCGATTCGTGTGAATTTTCCATGTTGCGCCACTTCAATATTGTAATAAATGTTGATAAATCTTCCTACCGCCTGACCCAAGATTCGCAATACACCCGATTATAATTGTGAAGTGGGAGACCTAGGAAATGAATCCATGCTATGACTAACCTAATCTTTTCATATTTCGCACTAAAAGATAGAGACCAAGGTTGCACCGAGAGATAACTACCAAACATAATCCAGGGGCCTTCAACCAGTGCATGCATAAAATCCCTCTCATAATCCAGTTTAACCATAAAGAAATTATTGCTGAGATATATAATTCTCTTTCCACCCTTGGGCTTCCATAAAGACTGCAATCTCATTATCAAGGCTTTGTAACTGGTACTTTTTCGATAAGTTTCACGATCACTGTAAACTTAAAAGGTTCTTAGAGTTTTTGCTGTGCATGATCTGAAAAAATCACTGATGGCATCACGATCGTAGATGAGAGGGAGACATCCTCAGCCATCAGTTCGTTAGAGTTGTTGATACCGTGAATATTCGGAATGAGTTAATCATTTTCACCATTAGTCAGAGCCTAGCGATAAAAGAACAATTCAACAAGACTCCTCGGGCTGGATGGCAAATTGATCCCTTTGGACATTCTGCTGTGCAAGCTTACCTTCTAGGAGTAGAGGTATACAGTTTTGACCTTGAGAGAATCATTCATTCAACATTGATCACAGCATTCCTAACAACGGTTTAACCATCTGACTAGTTTATATTGTTCCTGCAGCTTGGATTTGATTCTGTACATTTTGCAAGAGTTGACGTACCAGGATAGAGCAAAGCGCAAGGGATGATAAATCTCTAGAAGTTTTATGGCGTGGTTCAAAAACCTTTGGTTCTTCCTCTCAGGTTCTGAGTTATGGCATCTCTTCCTATATTGATTACTTCTATTGTGTTCAGTATTTCACTAGCTTGGTATTTTGCAGATTTTTGCAATGCTTTTCCTACACATTACAGTCCCCCAAATGGTTTTCGTTTTGAAGTGTTCGATGATTTTGAGCCTGTCCAGGTTGTAACCTAAAGCCTGATTGTTATACAAATTCTGTTGGTAGCCTTTGTTGTGTAACCCACTAAATGTCGTATGGCAGGATAACCCTCTTCTATATGACTACAAATTGTAGAGAAGCGAGTCAATGATTTTGTAATGCTGCTATGATCCAAGTAACTCTGCGATCACTTGTTCCACTCCCTCTCTTTTTCTGGCTCTAACAGTATGCTTTTGATCTGGTTCTTCTGGCGGTAGAGAAGAGAAGTGTTAGAATTTTTTGAAAGAATCTATGTACAAATGATGCTGCCCTTCTCCAACAGGCAAAATGTGACAAGGACAAATCATGTAATGTGGACCATGGGTGATGATTTCCAGTACCAATATGCTGAATCTTGGTTCAAGCAATGGACAAATTGATTCACTATGTAAACAAGGTAATGATTCATGAAGGATTAATAATAATCCTCCGAATCATGCTAATCTAAGCCTTTTTTATAAAAAAAACTTTCAGGATGGTCGCGTTAATGCCCTGTACTCTACCCCGTCTCTATACACTGATGCAAAAATGCTGCAAACATATCATGGCCACTGAAAACTGAGGATTATTTTCCGTGAGCTTTTCTGTTTGTTCTGTTTATTATTCTTTCCTTTCAAAGAACTGAAAATATTTCTCTTCGGCCTAAGTTGTTTCGTCGGTTAACTTGCAGATATGCAGATGGAGATAATGCCTACTGGACGGGCTTCTTCACTAGCCGCCCAGCCTTGAAGCGATATGTTCGGCGGCTGAGTGGATATTATTTGGTAATTATTTGAGTCAGTCAAGTTCAAGTTCCTGGGAAATCTAGTTGTTTTTTAGCTTTTTAGGTTGAGTATATGTTGCTCATTATATATATATATATCTTCATATCCACGTTATAGCTAGAGATGGATTGTTTCCTAGCACTGAAAAACTTGGCCAAGTTTCCATTTTTTTTTATTATAATCCTTTAGTTTTTATGTCTAATTTTACAGGCTGCAAGACAACTTGAGTTCTTGATAGGGAGAAGATCTGCTGGTCCAAACACTTCGGGCCTTGGGAGATGCCTTGGGAATAGCACAGCATCATGATGCTGTATCTGGCACTGCGAAGCAACATACTACTAATGATTATGCAAAACGCCTAGCTATTGGAGCATCTGAGGTGAGTAATTGACTGTTCCACTAGGGCTAAAGTTTTCTTGGCGTCGCTGCTGTTCTTCATCTGTGAAATTCACTACCATTCTAGTTAAATAACCACACAGGCAGAGGGTGCTGTAAAATTTGGCTCTGTCATGCTTAGTTACTAGTAAATCAGGAGATCAACGTGGAGCACCTGCATTGAAGTTACCCAGGTACAGTTCTTTCCAAAAGTTTCCTTCACATCAATGATAATACAAAGGAATTCTTGTAGCTCCTGATTGTTGCTTCTTGTCCTTATTCCTCGCAATTTTGAGCAGTGTCCATTGCTAAATGTTAGCTACTGCCCCCCAACTGAGGAAGCTATCGCTGATGGAGATAGTTTGGTATTTTCTGGCATTTTTATAAAGTATCTGTTGAAGCAATAAAATTACTGGGACTCGTTTTCCTGATGTAAAACCGCTAACCTAACCTACAGGTTGTTGTGGTGTACAACCCTCTTGGGTGGAATCGCACTGATGTTATTAGGATACCAGTAAGGAGCAAATAGACTAAGTTGTTCATTTCCTTTTTTGCAGTATGTGCCTTCTATTTTACTTGTACTTGTCACAAGACGTTCCATGGCTTGTTTCAGCTACCCCAGTACCAATCTGGGATGTCTGAGCTTTTCTCTTTTTCCCTTGTGCATGTCCCATGTATGTTCAATATGAAGAGTAATTTACGATGCCTACAGGTTAACGACGCCAATCTTGTCGTCAAAGATGCATCGGGAGAGTTTATTGAGACACAATATGCAGCCATGGATAATGTTACTAACAACTTGAGAAACTTCTCACTGGATGCCTACTTAGGTCTGTCATCTAACCAAGTTGCTCAGTACTGGCTCCTCTTTCAAGTGACTGTGCCACCACTCGGGTGGAGCACTTACTTCATTGCTAGTTCTTCAACGATCGGTAAGATCTGAGTTTTCTTCTCCTGTAGTATTTGCTGGTGTTTACTCAAATTAATATGAGGAAGCATACCACAGTATAACCACTGTTAGTAATCTTTTAGCAGCTAAATGGAAGAATGCCTATGACACTGATTTGTTTTCCTTTCTTCCGCACCAAACTGATGCAGGGAAAAAGAGAAATGATTTCTCTGTAACCGATAACCCACAAAATGAAACCATTGAAATCGGACCTGGAGATCTAAAAATGTCCTTTTCGTCGACCACTGGCCAAATCATACGAATGTATAATTCAAAAACAGGGGTAAGCTATTACACAGCTCTGCTTTATGGGACTATGTCGAATGCTTCCGTTCGTTAGCCTAGGATTTCTTGATCTAAACTAGAAAGGAGAAGCACTCTCATAATATCGCTGACAGTCTCCATCACCTAGTATTTCAAAATCTTTCCTTTTCTTTCCTAGTTCTTGTAAAGAAAAGGTTATTTTTGAAGAGCACAGAAGATAATGGACCTGTAGGAACAATTAGTCCCCCTGAACACTGTTTCAAAAAATAATTAGAGAGATCAAAAGAAAAGAGAGATTCTCTTGCTGATGTGTTGTTGTATAGAGACACACTGCGATTCTTGATCTTATCTACAATTGTTTTGTTTTATTTTCTGACTAGGTGGATGTACCAATACAGCAAAGCTACTTATGGTATAGTTCAAGCACTGATCCTCAGGCATGTCCTTATTGTGAATTATTTAAAGATTATATAGCTGAAATCAAGTTTACATAGTGGAATGCTAATTTTGCTGGAAATACTCCCTACAGCAAAGTTCCGGTGCATATATTTTCCGTCCGGTATCATACCCCCCCAAATATAGTCGCAAGATCAGTAAGTTTTCGCTTTTGATTTTTCATATATTCAGAAATTGCCTAACTCTTCTTACAACAGAAATAATAAATGGGAATGTGAAGATTAAAGCAGCGAAAACCACCTTATTGAATCCCTGCCCCAATTAAGAGGATGCTTCCAAGTAATACTAACTTAGTTGCATTAAGAAAATTTAGAGTCCTATATTCTTTGTTTCCATAACATGGCAAACATTGTCATATTCAGCTAAATATCATGTTTTGTTAGTCATATCGTAACTTCTAACCTGACTCCACCTTGAAGTTTATCTACTGGAGGATCATCTCTTAAATGGAGGTCGAGTGGAAAGCAAGCAAACAGAAGAATATTATGGCTGCAATTTATGTTTATGAATTTTGTACTCTTATTTTTAGTGGTCCAATTTGTTCATGTAAAGTAATTCAATTACGATTTGCAGGTGCCTCTGCAGGTCCAACGAGGACCACTGGTCCATGAAGTCCACCAACAATTCAATTCATGGATTCACCAGGTCCAAAAACCTATATATAGATCATAGATTGTAAAACCTCTCCTTATCTTCGATGCAAGTGACAGAGTATGCAATTCAATGTACCGTTAGCTGCACACTACCCAAGTATGCCATTCAGTGAACTGATCATTAATAGCGTTACTTAAATTACAGGAAATCCAAATAAGGAAATTTGACTATAAGTTTTACACTTGAGGCCCAGATGAATCATTGCTATCAAGCAACTAGTGCAGGTGGAGAGGATTTTGAATAATGACTCTACCTAGGTTTTCTCTGACGTTTATGTTTGTTTATTAGGTCACAAGACTACACAGAGGAAAAAACCATGCTGAAATTGAATTCACCGTGAGTTAAACTAATCAGGGTCTTAACTTTCTCCGCATTTCTGTTTTTAATTCTGTCTGTAAATCAAATATTTTGCAACCAAGCAGCTTACTATATGAACTTTATTGCCAAATGAAGACTTTTGACAAGTTTGTCTTATGAAGATCGGTCCGATTCCTCTCGAAGATGGTGTTGGAACAAGAGGTCATCACTCAACTGACTGCAAATATGGTCACCAGACAAGGTGTTTTATACTGATTCTAATGGAAGGGACTTTTTACAGAGGGTAACTCTCAATTGGGGTCTCTCATTGAATATCATCAAAGGATTTTTTACAGAGTCTTAGTACCGTAGAGGATTCATTGGCATTCCCTGCCGTTCTTTATGTATTATCTTTCTCTTCTCATGATATTCTTTTGTCAGTACATGGTACTGTCTATTCCTGATCTTTGTTAGATAGTATGCTGATAACTGTATCTTTGGCCTCTCTTTTTAATGTTTGCAGATTCGAGACTATAGAGCTGATTGGAATCTTTCAGTTAACCAACCTGTTGCCGGAAACTACTATCCAGTAATTTAATCATCTCTAAAGCCAACTGACATGCATTATTTTATGTAGTTGAAAATTTAAACATAGCTTCCTTTCTTTTTGGCAGAAAACATGTGGAAAATAGGTAAAGAGTATAGGAGTTGGCCTACCTTGCCTTGAATGGCTGCTTTAACCCTTAAATCCCTTTTTGTGCAGACTTTTGTAAAATTAGGACACATCTACAACTTGTAGTTTAGCCTTTTGCTATGTACATAACAACTGTAGGAGACATGAAAGAGCAAACATAAACCTGCCGTCTACAATATCTTTCGTGACTATAACTCAGATATTATTTCAGGAAACTCTTGTACAAAAAGATATCAACTCAATCACTGATGTAATTTTGCTTATAAAAAATAAATTTTTTTTAAAATTTCATTAGCATGTGTTCGTACATGTAAAATCCTTACACTTCCTCATGCAGTGTTGCATTTTAGATATTGTTTTGTGTTTTTACAATAAAGAAGGTTGAAAAAGAAATCCGTGAATAGCCATTAACTCAGCAACATTTCACTCATGTTGTACTGCCAACTCCCTAGCAATTGTGTGTGATCTTCTCTAAGACTCATAGAGAATGAATCTCCACCACTTTATCCCTTTTAACAGATTTCAAAGGGACTAAAACATGAGGCATGATTTACTAATGTTGAAGACTTTTTTTTTTATTTTGAAGCTTAACCTTGGAATATTTACAAAGGATAAGAAATCCGAGTTGTCTGTCTTGGTCGATCGTGCCACTGGAGGTGCCAGCATCAAAGACGGTCAAGTGGAGTTGATGCTTCATAGGTTTGCACAGTTACATCACTGTGGTTTTGAGTGTTCAGAAATGCCATGCAATTTATAGGTAAGGAAATGTTAAACTAATGATTGGTTTTTTCACTGGACTAGGCGTACACTGATCGATGACTCCAGAGGTGTTGATGAAGCCTTGGATGAGAGTGTCTGTGTCGAAGATGCGTGTGAAGGAATAACAGTATGATAAACATCTACTTTATGTTTCAAAAGTCAATGGTCAAAGCAGAAAAAAGAGAAGTCTATAAGCACTTTATGGATATATGTGCATTGTCCTCCAATTTCTCTTCTCTTATTGATCCACATACCATATTTCAGATTCGTGGGAACTATTATGTGAGCATTGACCAGCTAGGTACTGGAGCAGTCTGGCGCCGGACAACCGGGCAGGAGATTTACTCACCGCTTCTTCTAGCTTTCACTCATGAGGTGTTCCTGCCTTAAAAATTTCTATGGTGATCTCTAACGGTTTTTTGGACCCTAATTTGGTAAAAGCCAATTTGTTATTCAGAAAGAGGATACTTGGAAAGCAACTCGTGTGACAAAAGCAACTGCTATGGATGCTAACTACAGTTTACCTACCAATGTTGCCTTGATCACTCTTCAGGTGAGAATGCTTTATACGCTAGAGGATAAATGGAACTCTCATTTTTTTCCACTGTTATATCTCTCTATTCATTGTCCTGCAGGAGCTGGGTGATGGAAGTGTTCTGCTCCGACTTGCACATTTATACGAGGTAAAAATGTGATTACTGTCTAGCAACATTATGCTTTGCTCACATCTACACAATAAATGCATCTGCTATGTCTTGCTGCATTTTCCGATGACAATGCCAGCCATTTGATAAAAAAAATTTCCTATCAGGAGGATGAAGATGCTAACTATTCTGGAATGGCCAGGATTGAACTCAAGAAAATGTTTACAGGGAAAACGGTAACCATATGTTCCTTAAGAGTTCTGCAAGTGAGTTCATTATAACATCTTCTATCTCTGATTGAATCGTCACTATCCACACTACCAACTACGGATGCAATGCTCAGATTAAGGAGGTGAAAGAAACAAGCTTATCAGCGAACCAGGAGAAATCGGCAATGAGGAGACTGACCTGGAAAGTTGAAGGGGACAGCGCAGCGCAACCTTCTTCATCACCGCTTAGAGGTGGTCCGATCGATGACGCGGCACTCATCGTGGAGCTTGGCCCAATGGAAATACGCACTTTTCTGCTGAAATTTTAAAGCAGAGCCAATTCAAAAGACTGAAGTTTATTTATTAACACTGGACTCGACGCGAGCGAAGTCGGATCCAAATATTAGTTTCTTTCTGTGGCCCAAACAGAAAATAAATAATCCGTGAGAAAAAAAACATTTATAGTAAAATACAGGAGTTCAACACATGGAAGACGGGAGTTTAATGCCCGTGAGGGCCGTCAAAAAATAGTCTGCGGGTGTGCAAGTAAAGCCGGCTGACCCGACGGTTTCGTGCCGAACCAAAATGAAATTGCTCGGTACATGGTCAGTTAAATAAAAAAAAAAAAATCGATATTTTTTCTGATCGAATTAAATTATAAAAAAATATTAGTTTACAAATTTTGGTAATTGGTTACGTCTTTTTGACCGGATTCACCCTTTTTATACTAAAAAACTCTAAAATTTCTTAGTTAATTTGCACAATTCTCTTTACCCTCGGCTTTTTATTCTTTTTCTCAAATATTCTGATTTCTTCATTCAACATCCAAATCATCTCATTCTTCTCGTCCCCTTCATTTTCAGAGGCTTTCATAGCTTAATTTTATCTTCATTTTCACCTGTCGTCCTCTTCTTTTCTTGTTATGTTTGATACTATAAAATTGTAGCGTGCCAGGTACAAAAGACCAGGGATGTGCAATAGTAAAACCAAACTGACGGTAGGAATGAGAAACGTCAGACTAGAATGATTTTTTAAAATTTTATTTTTATATTTATATTTTTAAATTTAAACGAAATTTTAAAATAGAAATTCATAATAAACCTAATAGATTTTCGGGTTATTTATGGGTTGGATCATCGACAAAAATATAATTATTAATTTTTTATATTTGTTATTATTATAAAAAATATTTATTATTATTATTAAAAATTATATATTATGTATGATAGGGACAGATCAAACGAATTTATATTAAACCCAAACCCTATCTATATCCATTATATTATTTTGACTTTTAACACACACTTAATCAATTTGAGCCAAACTCGTATTGATGGATCATCCTTTCCATATCTATTATATTATTTTATGTTCTAACCCAAACCCAATAGATCTAGGCTAAATTATCATCTCTAATTTTTTATTTTTTATTTTTTATTTCTATTTTATTTTAAGGAAGACATGCGCTTTAGACACATGTTTCTGGAGTTAATCTGGGAGATATAACACCAACGTTATCTGAAAGTAGTAATTCATTAAGGTTAGCTGGAGGGGTCCATAGTAGTGTGAGCCCTGCTGGTTGATGTCGTGCTATATTGGCAAAGAGATCAACACATCTGTTACTCTCTGTAGACATGTTGAATCTTAATAGACTAATGGCGTCTGAGCAGAGCTTTAATTGCTTGCACCAGTCATTCTAGTTGCATTAGTCTGGTGTAGTCTTGATGGATAAGGTCCATGGAAGCTTCACTATTAGTTTCCAAGACGATTTTGGTGAAGCCCATGTTCCACCCCAACGTTAAGCCATGCCAAATGCCAAGGAGCTCCATGTGAAGTGCCGATGACACTCTCGGATGGTTCACCATGAAGCCTCTTCGCTACTTACCCCCACTGTCTCTTAAAAGTCCTCCATCGCCTGCACTTGTCTGATTCACAAAAGAACCATCTGTGTTTAAGGTGATCCAATCCCTTGCTGGCCTCGATCACCCTATTAGTTTGGTGGATTTTGACATTTTATGATTAAGCAAATGCGATTTAGAGGCCGAGATTATGTGATTTGCGTATCTTTTAATCTTGCCAACAAACCAGCTGGCTTTATTTGTATCTCCTAGAATCAAGGAGTTTCTATTCTTCTATAGCATCTAGCATGTAACCTCGAAAATAATGCTCCAAGATATGCCACCGATTTTAATGGATTTGTGAAGAAAATTCTCACAAATCCAATCTGTCGATTGTATCAACCAGAAGCAATCAGAAATTCCTTGTGGAAGTAATGATTTCCATAACACTGCCGTCATATTACAATCCCTCAGAATATGGAGTATGTCTTTCGTTTCCCTATTGAAAATCTCATAAGCTAACATTTGAGAGATATGTCTCTTATATCTTTCTGTATTAGCCAATATTCTTTCATGAAGAGCCAACAGAGGAAATGTTTAACTCCCTTCGGACATTCCAAGGCCAAACCACTCCCCACGCCTTATCAGGAGAAGCTCGATGTTCACTCATAATGAGCTTGTAGGTTGAGGAAACTTCGAAGGTGCTAGATGCTGATAAGTCCCAATAAACCTCATCTTGCCTAGAGTTGTCACCAATTGATAAATGAAGCCCGATTGTAAAACCAATATCTTGCTGGAGATAACACTTCTAGTTACTAGTTGTGTGAGACCCAGCCCGTAGGGGGTCAGGTTATCCAATCCCACATCGGAAATGAGCAAGGGAGGTCTTGGACTTATACATGTTGTGTGATACAAGTCTTGGACTTATACATGTTGTGTGATTGTATCATTTGTAATAATATGTAACTGAGCGTTGCAGTTGTGATCCAACACTCACACATCCGAGAGTCAGATATCATGCCAAAACCGGCATAATTTTCCATTCCCCCTAAACTCTACCGAACCCCTCCTAGCATCTTGTTCCAAGTCTTGGTAATACCCTGTCATAAGGTTGAGTCACCTCTCTTGACTTGAACCACTAGCCCCTTCCTATGGGTAAGTAGGTAGACCCAGATGGAATCCTTATTTTTTAAAATCTTTCATGCGAGTTTTATTCGCAGTGCTTCACTTTGTGCTCCCATCTTTTTGAGTCTCAGGTCTCCTTCTTTCTTAGGTAAGCACACCTTGTTCCAACTCAAGAGGTGAGTGTGGTGCTTCTCTTGCGTACTACCCCAAATAAAATTGCGACATAACTTGTCCATCTCTTCTGCTACACCTTTTGGAAAATTCGCAACTTTTATGTTATAGATTGGCATGGCCTGCAACACCAATTGAATGAGAACTTTCCTTCCTGCTAGTGAAAGCTTGGTGGTATTTCATTCCATGATCCGATTCTTCATATTATCAAGTATCAGGGTCAGTTCATATTTCAGGGACTTGCCCCCTCTGAAGTTAGAGCCAAGGTAGCCTCTTAGGTCTGTTGTTTGCTGGTAACCAAAGAAGCCCGCAATATCACCTGTAAGGTCAGAAGTAACATTGGAAGAGAATATAATTCTGGTTTTGTTTTTACTTACCGAAAGTCCCGAAGCCATGCCAAAATCCTCTAATATTTTTTTATAATTACGGCTTGCTGGGGCATCATGATTAAGTTTCCAAGGCTTCCATATCTTGTATGATACTAAGGAGTTGATAGTTTGAGTCAATCTCTCCATACACAACACAAAAATAAATGTATGGGAAAGCGGATTACCCTGCTTGACGTCCCGAGATGGTGTGAACTCTTTTGTGGGCTATCCATTCTAAAAGATTCGTGACTTTGTACATGCAAAGGCTCTTAAGAATAACATTAATAATGAAAGAGGGAAGTCCAATATCAGTAAGAGTATCGTTAATGAAGTCCCAACTCAGGCACTCATATGCTTTTTCTAGATCTACTTTGATCATCATCCACCCATGCATCCCTTGTTTTTATGCAAACAAGTGAAGAACTTCAGACTTTATAATTACATTATTAGTGATAAGTCTGCTCGGGATGAAGCTTGACTGCAAAGGACCCACCGACCAACTCATAACACCAGAAATTCGGTTAACAATAATCTTGGTTATAATTTTAAAACTCACATTACATAAACTAATGAGTCAGAGTTTCCCAAAACTGTCAGGGTTTTCCACTTTAGGTATGAGAATAATTCAGGTAGCACACAATGAAGGATCAAACGGAGTGCTAATGAGTATTCCTTTCACCATGCAGCATAGAGATTCTCCCACAACCTGCCACTGATTTCGGTAAAAGAGAGCCGGCAGCCCATTAGGCTCAGGTGCTTTAAGAGGGGCTATTTGGAACACTGCTTCCTTAATTTCAATGTCAAAGACTGGTTTGGAAATCGCCTCTTGCTTGGAGCTTAATAGAGTCGGGAAGGCTCCTTTCATGGCATAAGAGTGTCAAGAGTCTGAACATGTCTCCAAATAGAGCTTACTAAAGAATGACACCACCTCATTAGCAAAGATCTCTTGATTTGAGCACCAAGAATCGTTAATTTTCAAAGTCAAAATTCTGAACTTTCTTCTCTGATTCTAGGCCTTCGCATGGAAGTATGAAGAGTTGCGATCTTCCAAATTAATAAAATCACTTCTAGATTTTTGTCTCCAGTATAATTCCTCTTGAAGAGATAACCTTTCGAGTTTATCAAATAGTGACTTTCCCTGTTTAATCATTGTTTTGGTGGGGTAATTTTCAATTGCTCTTTGAACCCTTCTTTATCTTGCAAAAAGTTTCTTTTTCTGATGGAAAATGTGACCAAAAGTGAGATTATTCCATTTTTTAGCTGCAACTTTAAAGTGTGAGACGGTGTCTAGAAATTCACCATCCCTATTCCACAAACTCTTCCCAAAGGAAGACTAAGATGCATTAGTAAGCCATAGGGCAAGGAAATGAAATTGTTTCTCCTTTATGTAATTATTGTGACTTCCCTATAGCCTTGTTTGGATAAAGAGTGGCCTATGATCCAAGTTAACTCTGGGAAGGTGAATCACTTGGGCTCAGTGATATATATCAAGCCATGAAGTGTTGCACATGCCCTATCCAAGCGTTCAAGGAGTGTACCCCTCCTCCACATGAATTTGTGACCTTGAAAACACAGTCGGTCATGTTATTTGTGGGTACCCAGTCTAAAAATCTGTTGCAGCCCATATGTAATCTAGAAGCACCTCCCTTCCTCTCGGATCGCAACATTATGACATTGAAATCTCTGGCTAAAAGCCACGGAGTTTCAGCATCTTGGTTTAGACAGGAAAGGGTAGGGCCAAAGTTGCTGCCGCAAGACTCTAATAGAAGATCTATAGGCAACTGTGAAATTAAATGCAGTAGACTTGGGAATAGTAACAACTCCACAGATAAATTGAGGATGATTAATGGAAATAGTGATGAAAATCGGATCATTCCAAAGAAGCTGAATTCCCCTTGAGATCTGTAGGTTGAATACGGTGAGATCTATCAAAAGACAGTCTGCGGATAATATTGTCAACTTTCGCCCCACTCACACTCGGCTCTAGAATTGACTAGAATACCTGACTTGTGAATTGAGATTAAAGTTTTGAGAGTGTTGATCAAAGGATTCTTGGATGTTCCCTGGACATTTCAAATGAGAATATCAAAGTTTTGATTAATTATCATAGAAAAAACAAACAAATAAAGATTAAAGGAAGAAGTAACCCAATTAGGGAATGTTCTGGTGGTCTGCCAATTGTGGCTCCTCTGAGGGAAACTTGAAGGAATCTTTACCCTGGTGGTCTGCCAATTATGGCTCCTCTAGGAAAAACTTTAAAAAATCTTTCATCGATATATTTGGATCCCGATTTTTCAAGAGCTCCTTTGTTTGGGATAAACTCGAGTTGGTGGGATCATGCCTTACTGGATTTTCTCCTGAGGTCCTTCTCTTTCCTATTCTTTTCTTTGTTGTGCTTCTAATAGAGACTGCGAACTTTCTAGATAAAGACTTGTCCGATCCACCCAATAGTTTAATAAGAAGAATGTTGCCCGGTGGCAATTGTGACTCCTGCTGATTTTGTGGGATTGGGACAGTCACCATATTTTTAGTTGGGTCAAGAGTAGTTTCAACAATTATCATATTTTCAAATCGCTCATGATCAGGGGAGATCTCCATAATTGGGTGGTTTGGTGTAGCTTGTGCATTAACCGATACTGTGATAGAATCTTGGGGAGATTGTGCTAGTGGCTTTGAAGCGGGTATAGAATCTTGAGTATAGTGCTTTAAAGGCGAGGCTTGAGAGGAATGCACATATGATAGATCTTGACTATCAATTCCATGAGAATTAATAACTATACCGCTCTTGCTATCCTTCTTGATCTTGATCTTACCATAAGTGGCTCTCTCCATAATCAGGCTCATTGAATATTGCATTGATTTCAAATTTCCTCTTAAGTCTCCATTTGGTCCATCGAATCCACTAGTGCTTGAAAACGTGATCTTAATGTTGCATGGATTGCATGTTTTCCTTTTCCGTTTGCTGTACTTTCCTTTTCCATTGTTGCAATTATTCTGTCATTGGTCAGACTTGTATTTTCTGAAGATATACCTTCCTTCGCCGTGGTTGATCCTCATTTGTAGGCACAGAAATTTCTTTAACGGGTTTCCGGCGATTCTTCTTCGGAGCAAGCATCCATGGGCCAGGATTTGACTGGAGATCTAAGGAGACACAAGACTAATCTGGAATCTTAGTCTGATTGTTGCCGTATGAGGGAGTTGATTTTCCTTACTCCTCGGTGGTCATGGTATCAGGCAGGGAAGAATGATTCAAAGTGTTGCAAGTGTCCATAGTGTGACCAAATATGCCACAATTGAAACATATATGAGGAAGATCCTCATACTGCACCAGTTGTTGCCGACCGTCCACCATCACATGTGAGACTAACAGTTTGTTTAGATTGGGTTCAACTGCGATTCGGTGTGAATTTTCCATGTTGCGCCACTTCAATATTGTAATAAATGTTGATAAATCTTCCTACCGCCTGACCCAAGATTCGCAATACACCCCGATTATAATTGTGAAGTGGGAGACCTAGGAAATGAATCCATGCTATGACTAACCTAATCTTTTCATATTTCGCACTAAAAGATAGAGACCAAGGTTGCACCGAGAGATAACTACCAAACATAATCCAGGGGCCTTCAACCAGTGCATGCATAAAATCCCTCTCATAATCCAGTTTAACCATAAAGAAATTATTGCTGAGATATATAATTCTCTTTCCACCCTTGGGCTTCCATAAAGACTGCAATCTCATTATCAAGGCTTTGTAACTGGTACTTTTTCGATAAGTTTCACGATCACTGTAAACTTAAAAGGTTCTTAGAGTTTTTGCTGTGCATGATCTGAAAAAATCACTGATGGCATCACGATCGTAGATGAGAGGGAGACATCCTCAGCCATCAGTTCGTTAGAGTTGTTGATACCGTGAATATTCGGAATGAGTTAATCATTTTCACCATTAGTCAGAGCCTAGCGATAAGAGACTAAATCATCTTCCATCTTTTCAACATCATGATCATTTTGAGTTGCTTGTTGGCCATTGCAAGGGGCCTCCCGTGGCGGGTTTGTTGTGCTTATGAACGAAGGTTAACAAAGAGAATTTCAAGAAGTTCAATAAAATGTTCTTCTATTATAGTGATATTCTTATTATCTCTAATTTTAAATAGAACCCAATGAAATGAAATCGGTTGTTAAAATAAAAAAATAATAAAAAAATATTGGTATTGTTTTCAACTCAACTGAACTGTAAAAAAGAATCGGGTTGCATATTTTGATAATAAGTTATCGACTTTTAAACCGAATTCAGCTTATTTAAAATAAAAATCCCTAAAATTTTCTCATTTAACCGATTACGAGTGTGGGATGATTATTGTTTGTGCAGTGGTGTTCGGGTGAGGGCTTTGAGTATGAATGTGGGGTGGTGGTTGTTTGTATAGTTGTGTTTCTTACTCATGGATTTAGTCTTTCTATTCTATGCGTAGTTTATATTTGTGTACTGTTGTTTAGGTTATTGTATTGTTTAGATTTATAGGATTGTTTTGTTTATGGGTTTGTTCACAGTTGATTTGATAGTTTTTTTAACAATACCGATAATTAACTAATTAATTCAATAATGTACTTTTTTTATTTAAATTAAGTTTGGTAAAATCATATTGATAACAAAAATTTAAAAAAAATTTTGAATTTCAGTTATTACCAAACTATATACACACCCTTATTTAAGCGCGAATGTCTTACTCCTAACGAGGAAGCCTCGTTATATTATTTATTTTTTTAGTAATTTGGTGACACACATTGTTAAATTTTTATATTAATTTTTTTAGTTGTCAGACAACAATAATTATTTATATTAAAATAAATAATATATCGCTAGATTTTTTTCATTTTTTTAATGAGAAAATCTCTTAAAGAAGAGTTTTTTTTTAGTTTATTTCAATAGATATTAAATTCACTAAACCAAGTCATTAAACGAACCAGAGAGACAGTCTTTAGTATATTCTAAAGTTGGAATTTCAGAGCACCAAGATACCGACCCAACCAAAGTTGAGGGTGAAGAGGAAGCGCGGGAAGTTCCGAGACAGTTAATTTTTTCTGTCATGTAGTGTCCCCCCCAACGTACTGAAACCCCCTTTCTCATTCCCGATCAGAAGCACTTGACAGCCAAATCAACTGTCCTCAATCATGGCTTCTCATAACCCTAACCAAAACAATCCGCTCTATCCCCAAATCATCCAATCCAACCCCGAATCAGCCACAGCCACCTCCTCCTCTTCCGCCAATCTCTACCCTAAAATTGACATGGCCGATCTCGTCGAAGACCTCTTCCCCCAATCCGTTACTACCCCTTCCTACCAGCAAAACCCTAGTACCATCGCTAATGCCCCCTCTGCTCCACCGGTGGCCGTTGAAGAGACGATTATTAGAATCCCTGGTGCTATTCTTAATCTGATCGACAAAAACTACAGTGTTGAGCTTGCCTGCGGCGATCTCTCCATCATCCGCATCCTCCAGGGAAGCGACGTCGTGGCTGTACTTGCGCGCGTTGCCGACGAGATTCAGTGGCCATTGGCGAAAGATGAGGCCGCCGTTAAGCTTGACGACACGCATTACTTCTTCTCTCTCCGGCTGCCGCGTGATCATTCCGATTCGAGTTCAAGCGACGATGAGAAGGACAAGCACAGTAAGAAGAAGAGTAAAGAAAAAAAGAGCACTAAAAAGAGCAGTAATGACGACATTGAGAATGATATCTTGAACTATGGATTGACAATTGCGTCAAAAGGGCAGGAGGGCTTATTGAAGGAATTTGATGAGATTTTAAGGACCTATAGCTGTTTTTCGCAGCAGAAGGTTTCAGACGCAGCGAAGGGGGAGACTGTGTTGGACGACAGGGTAGCGAAGGAGATTTCTCCCGCGGATTTAAAATCTGAGAAGAAGGAGGAGTTAGAGGGGCGGTGTGTGGGGTACTGGACTACATTAGCGCCCAATGTGGAGGAATATAGTGGTACTGCTGCAAAATTAATTGCGACAGGGTCGGGTCAGCTGATTAAGGGGATCTTGTGGTGTGGGGATGTGACTATGGATAGGATGAAGTGGGGGAATGACGTCATGAAACAGAGGATGACGTCTAAGTCGAATACAGAGATTAGTCCCGAGACTATGAAGAGGATTAAGAGGTGTGGAATTATAATTCTATAATAGTATTTATTTGAGTTTGTTATCTCCCACCGTCCCGATATGCATGCATTATTCGTCCTTTGTGGTGTCTTGTAGATGGTTTAAATTATTGATTCTTTCTGAAGTAAGGTAGATTTGTTCGAGGGGAACTTGAGCGTTTGTATTTGTTGGTTTGTTTCTGTGCTTGACTTGCTTTCTGGAAAAATACGTTAACGATATTTTAGTTTGACTACAAATGCAGAGTCAAGAGGATGACCAAAATGACAGAAAAAGTAGCAAATGGCGTACTTTCTGGAGTTGTAAAAGTAACTGGATTTTTCACAAGTTCTGTTGCAAACTCAAAAGTAGGAAAGAAATTCTTTGGACTCTTGCCAGGGGAAATTGTCCTTGCATCATTGGATGGATTTAGTATGTCTATAAACTTAAGCATTTCATCTAGTATGCTGCTGCTTGTTCAATAACAGGATTTAGTGTCTTCACTTCTTCCTGTCATTTTGCAACTTTTATTCACTGTTTAAAATTTTCACACTCGGTGTTTGGTCTGCTAAAACGTTCTGCATTTGGTTTCTGATTATGCCATCTGAAGGGTCGAAAGGAATAAGATATTAGAGTGATGTTATGCTTGAAGTTACTCTGAAGTAGCTCCTATTCCGTGAAGATATTAGATCTGCTTTAAAAGTACTTGTTTCATTTTTCAGTGTATGATTAACATATCCGCACATGAAATTGTAGTTTTGGGAATGACTTTTTATTGTTGGCAAGTCTCAATAGTCAGGTCACCTATTTCTGTTTGCATATTCATAAATCATTAATAGTCATATAAAATGCTTTGGTTCATGATTTCTAAACGTTTTTAACAGAAATAATACTTGATATGCATGTCAACTACGTCTTCGGCTATATAAGTGACAATGGTCATAAATTCATAAGGCATTAGTTTTAAGCATCTAGTACGCTTAGGAAACCTCACTGGAGCAAATTTTTGCACTATTGTAAATGCTGGAGCTGTTTGTTCTTGTTGTTTTTTTTAGCTAATGGACTTTGTTGTGTGTTGGAAAAGTTATCTTTGAACTTAAGTATGTCCCATGTGTTAAACCTACTTCCTGGTTGAAGTTGCAATTGGAACAACAAAGACTTTTGGACTATCTCTAGGTCTGCTTTCGTTGCCAATTCTAATACATATTGGTAGCATCAGGTCTATCACTTGACCATTTGCTGGTATGCCTTAGAAGAAGTTTGTCAGTAATCACATTTGTCTCATTTTTTTATGTCACTTAAATTTATGGTGTGTTTTGTTTCCTCTTTCCTTGCACATGTGATTGGAGATCCATCTTTTCTGTTACTTTATGCTTACTGATTTTGATTGGTTGTTTTTTCTTTTGGTCAATAACTCGTGCAGGCTTGAATTTCTGCAAATCAGTTATGTGCTTCTGCATTCAATCTTCCAGCATAAAAATTTTCATTGTGACTTCCACATTTGTGATGAACCTTCTCCATTTTTGATTAATTTTTATCTTCTTTTAAATAGGCAAGGTATGTGATGCTGTAGAAGTTGCTGGAAGGAATGTTATGACAACATCATCCACCGTCACTACAGAACTTGTCACACACAGGTAATCTTTGCCTAGTTCTTGTTCAGTAGGCAGGGTAGTGGCATAACCTAACCAACAATGAAAAAGTTTGCAATCTGTCAAAACCTAACCTGGTAATGAAATTTAGAAGAACAGTATTACAGGACCATGGGGAAGGGAGTGAATACTTGCAAATGTTTCTTCTATGAACAAGCAACAGAATTAATCCCAGGATGGTTAACTGGGAATGGGGACAACAAAGTATGCTGATGGCATGTGCAATTATGTATGAGCTTTATGCTAATTTATGCATAAGTTAATCTTGTTAATGATTTTCATCTATATCTTGGAGCTTTATAGCCACCTTAATGATGGCATTTTGTGTAGTTTTTATTCTTTTTTTTTTGTAAACAGCTTTTATCAGTTGGCTGCTATAATTGACGAGTGCATCTGGGAGAGAGTAAATCATTCACGTTTTTTTCACCATCATTTTCCCTTTTGTTGTTGTTAAGATCCATGTCTCGTTTGTTTGAGAGATAAATGGAAACAATCCTCTGTTTATGCTAGCATCAATTTTTGGGGCTGAGATTGTTTAATTTTTTACTGTGCAGGTATGGGGAAGAAGCTGCGAAGGCTACAAGTGAAGGACTCGATGCTGCAGGGCATGCGATTGGGACTGCATGGGCTGCATTTAAAGTCCGAAAGGCACTCAATCCGAAAAGTGCACTGAAACCCACGTCCCTGGCTAAATCTGCTGTTAAAGCTGCAGCAGCTGAGGTAAAAGCTGAAATGAAGGCTAAGAAGTCCAAGTGACTGAACAGGTACATGCTTTCTAATCACACCTACAAAGTGGACATTGCATTGGAGGCTTTGTTGTTCACTTTCTTCCTGAAGTTTGTTGAGAGAGCTCATTGCTCTTTGTTTTGTATATTGTTTACTTTAGAGCCACAAATGGCATTCGTAAATGATTTTTTTTGTCCTGCTGTAAGTGTTATGGGAAATATCAGTTGATATCCGAATCTTTTTATGAAATTCAAATGCTCGGTTATGTGTGTGTTTCATTTCCCTTCTCCTGTCTGACGTTTTGAAATTATGTATTTGTTTGAATTTATACTGTACACTTGATGGCTAAATTTTCGTTTGGGATTGCTCTCTGAGCTTTTATTTGCAATCCCCTCAACTAGCATTTGCTCCTATCTGGTAACGTCAACTTCAACTATCTTTTACGATCCATTAATGGATTTTCTATTTTTGTCGTGCATGACTGTACCGACCAATGACTCACCTCTCTTTCCATGAAGATCCTTTTTGTGTTTACATATGATAGGGACTTGAATTTGTTAAAACAATTTAATTTTCCTCCCAGCTAAAGCTTCCCTGCTTTTTAAAGATGAATATAACCGGGTGTTTGGCTAGTATTTTCCGACCTCGGGTTCTGTTCGAGAAATGACTTCTTGTGGAAGTTATTTCTTTTCCTAAAGGGTCAGAAGAGAATTTTCCCTTTATTCTGATGCTCGTATCAATGGCAATAATGATACAGACAAACAGACCTGATCTATTATGTTTATCTTTCTGATGTTTAAATATCTATAATTGCTATAAAGTATTGTTAAAATTAAAACACCTTCCATTTGTAGCGTTCCCTTTTATGGGATTATTTGGGATCCTCATACTTTCGTTATTTGTATATTGGCCAATAGTTGAATTATTGGTGCTAACCCATCACCAACAACATCCAAGCCGCGATTAACAAACGTCAATGGATGGTGGACTCAATGTATACTCAAGATTGCCAAAGCGTACTACACATGTAGAGTGGGTCACAGACTTATGCATCCATCGAGCTTACAAATATTTTCTTGTAGGATGTGGAGCACCAACATCAACATTGCCGCCAAGGTTTGGATATAATGGGTTTTGTTCAGTTCTTTATGTCCACACCACTATAGATCCAAACAAAAGTATTGCCCCACTAACCTTCTAATACCACTGGCTGACCTGCTCCACTAACATTCCTTTGGTACTCCTTTCGAAGTCTTAAAAATATGGATCAGTGCATTATCAAACGGCTATAGCTATGACCCTTTTATTACTGTCCTCCAGTTCTTCTCTAATCTGGTCATACCTACATTTCTTAGGAGTACCGGACAAACTTAAAGATTCTCATTATTCTTTAAATCGAGAAAGATTTATTAATTAATATCTAGCCCTGTCAAATCAATACCTAAAGTTTTTTCTCTTGTTATTGGTTTCAATAAGAAAGTTCTTGTGGCCATTGATGTGTTGTTCATTGGATCGACAATATCCTGCCTCTCAAACTGTAGGCCACTTTTTAGAGCAACAGAAAAGTCAGTGCTATAGTGCGGCTGCTTCATGTACACAACCACATTCAAAATACTTTATATATGATAATCTGTGCATGGTTATCCTGGATTTTAATTTTTCTTAATAATATGCCAGGAAAATGAAATAAATTCAGAAATGAGTTAAGAAAATTAAACTTCTCATCCTCATTTTTATATTTGCTGTAAGTGTGAGAAATAAATAAAATATCAATGAAATTGTTTTTGGAAATTCCTCGAGAAATGTAATTATATTCATTTCCAACTGTTTGGAACCTGGGAATGTGCTTTGTAAAAAATGACAACTTAAAAACCAATGGTCCAACCATAACATAAGGGCACTTCTACTTAGAAATGGTAATTAGGGAACAAATTGATTGGGAACCAACCCGTTAGCAAAAACCATGGCTTAACTAGAACTCCAATCCATAGCCTGGTAAAGGCAAAAAGGTAACCCACTGTAAGCTTTGAAAAAGAGGAACGAGCCCTCACGCTTCAAAGAAAAGCAACTTGCTGCGTTACACAGCACTTAGCCAAGTGTACTGAAAACAAATGAAAAAAAAAGTTAAAAATAGGTAGAAGATAATTTGGAGATTAGAGAGCACCCAAGTCTGACGTTCCTTTTGGTGGCTGTTGAAAGCAACCAACTAATCAAAGTCTAAATTTTTTTAAAAAATAACCAAAGAGAAAGAAAGCAAGCAATCAGAAAGTAGCCGTACATATAGAGATGAAGATGGATTAGTGAATCGGAGTCACAAAAACCGAGTTCTAGAGGATGAATCCCCAGACTGAAGCCACATAAAAGTGCACGCTCATGCTTTTTGCATTTTATTTAGTATCCGTCGCAGCCACTCGCTCTAGTCGTTATCTACATTACGTTTGCATCGTCTTAGTGTAATCAACCACACCCACTAGCTAGCAAGTAGCAATAACAACGTTATCACCAACTTATCTTTTCACCTCTTTTTATTATCACCTTGGAATATTTTTTACTACTCTTTTTTTATAATATAAATAATATCATCTCCATCTACAATATTAATTTTTTTAATTTTTTTTTATTAATATTAGTTAAGATATATACTTTACAAACAAAGCAAATTTTTTCCAGTCCTTAAATATTTTACTATCTTATTTTCGGATAGAAAACTCAAACCATTATCATCCATCCATGTCGGTAATACCCTATCTTTATTTTACCTGTAAAGAATTTTTGAATTAATACTATTGATTAATATTTTTTATTATATCATAAATATTAATTAATTTAAAATTTTAAAATATAATATATCAAAATCAAATATCAAAATATCATATTTGGATGATGACCCTTAGCACTTCACAAATCCGTCGGAAGCACACTTGTTTGGTACAGAAGGATTCCGAATCTGAACAAATTAAAAAATCTAAAATTCAGACCAATTTTTAAAATTTTGGATGAACTCTAAATTGTTGATATTGCCCAAGTCTTTGCATCAAGATGGCACACAAGTCCAAACTTCAAAAAAGTACGGCTCCCAAATTCTCATAATTTCTCAAATCCTGCCTTTGGTGAAAGAACATCATGACAGATCAAAAAAAACCTTTTGAATTTCTTTTTCCTATTGGACCGCAACAGGAAGTAAATCTTACTAGAAGCTCCTAATCGGTGCGTGTTTTTGGTCTGAATATTGACTCCCAAGGTTGTCATCATTAGGCCAATTACCATTCAATAGAGTGGCTGCCAAGTCCCGTCTGCCATTGTCGGCCAAGCCAACCCTCCACTCCTCAATGTCACCTTCATCCAAGCACCGACTTTTAATTCCATCATCATTATTATTATTATAATTAATAATTTAAAAAATTGACACTTAATTGAGTTAGGTTGGGTTGTGGTTGTAAAACTAACAAAAAGGTAAAAACCTCTGTCATAAAATTTTTAATATTAAAAATTATAATAAAAATCAATCCTCGAAATAGTGAGTCAAATATACGATTATGGTAACTAGAAAAGGAAGAACATCAACTTTTTATCATTAGCAATTATTCCGGTAAAACAAATCCCTTTATAAAATTATTTATGTTAAGCATAATCTTTTATTCTTCCTCGGGGTGAAATGAATAGTAAAAAAAAGTTAGCATCTTTGCTGGTCGCAGAGTTCGGCCAAATCCTAAAGTGGACAGTGCAAATATATTAACAATTAAGATTATATAAAAATATTTATACAAAACATAAGATATTTTAGGTAAATATTTGATAATATAACCAATAAAAAATGGATGACCATTAAGGTAATATACTTAGAAAGTGAAAGGCTATCATGTAAAAGAGCCAATCACAATGAACCTCAAACTAAGTTGGTAGAAGAAATCTGCTTAGAACTTGAGCCATAAAAAGCAGATAGCAAGGAATAAGCAAAGACATAGCCCAAAACCAAATTTAAGGTGATCGTTACATATTTTTTTTTTATCGACAATAAATATTTATATTTTCGGAATTCAAAACTAAAGATGTTGACTGTTCCGAGCCATTTTCTTGTAGCTAAAAGAGTAGGATGCAGTTTAGTCTTTTATACCCATAGATGGGAAGAACAGATTTGACTCTTCAATGTTTCAAGCATCAATAGGTCAAGGAATTTCCACTTGACTTGAAGTATTCTAGCAAAAAAGTTTTAATACTATTTTTCTCCAAAAATTTCAAGCCAGTAGAAGGATGCAAGGAATATTGGAAAAAGGAAATCACTGGGGGGGAGGGGGGTGGAGGTGGCAAGCAGTTGTGGTTGAGGAATAAAAAACCACACCTCCTCCACTTAGAAAATTGCAAGAAGATGTGCCGTGCCTTGAAAAGGTGGAGAATGACACTTGAACCAGCATATTGAAGACACCCCATTTCAAGATCACACACTAGACAATCTCTCTCTTTTAGTGTTATCTCATGTAATCAATACCACCAAGGCTAAGCATAAGTTCTCGCCTGCTAATGCATACCTTATCGTTCCAGTACTGGCCAAAGTAGGAGACGCAGACTGCACTCCTCAAGTTTTTGAATGTTTTGTCAACTTATGGTACTGTCACCAATTGGCTTTGTGTTCTGAGAAAGATGTTTGCCAGAATCTTGGGTTCTGTAACTTCTTGGAGAAGGAGCACAGCTCCCCGTGTTAGAAGGATTTTCCACAGGGATGTCGAAGGGGATGAGTTCCAGTATACAAGCACTCATTGTCTCTCATCATACTATAGTGTTTTCGTAGTTCGGCTGGCTATCATGGTAGGTCCAATCTATTCCTTCTCCGCTGTATGCTATATAGTTTGCTTCAGCTACAGGATTGTGAAATTCAATCAACTTGAATGATGGGTTTTTTTCCCGTCAAGTTTTGATGTAGAGTTGAACTAGTTGCTATGTAGATTACTCTTTCAGTTTGAAGAATTGGATTCCACATCCATAATATGAACACTGTGGTTTTTTTATTTTTTTTCCTTTATGGCATTTTGCAGGTCATGTTAGCCATTTTGATTGGGTTGCTAACAATACTAACCTGGCATTTCACAAGGACGTATACAAAACGATCACTCGACACTTTAGCTTCCGGCCTTCGGTATGAACTTCTGCAACGTCCAATATTGCGGATGTGGAACATTTTGAACTCCACCTCTGAAATAACAGTGGCCCAGGTTAAGCTGTCAGAATATGTAATCAGACGATATAGCAATCCTTCTTCTCAGGCAGAGGAAGTTCAGGTGGTTGTATTTTCGCAGTGTTGTAACTCTGACTTCATCTTGAATTGGTTTGGCTAGCAATCTTAATCATTTACCTCTTCTTTTTCCCCCCAGCTATATGAAGTGATGAAGGATGTGACATGGGCACTTTTTGCAAGCCGTAAAGCTCTCAATGCCATAACCATAAATTATAAAAATGGGTTCGTACAGGCTTTCCATAGAGATCACAGGAGCAACAACACATTCTACATCTATTCTGACCTTGTAAACTATTCAATCAATGCCCAAGGGCCTTACGATAGCAGTTTGTTGACGTCGCATCAGAAATGGAATGATCAGCTGATCCATAACAACGTTTCTGCAATTTGGTATCGCGAGCCACTTGATCCTACCACTGGTGAAAAGATTGGAAAGGCGAGGCCAATCCCTCCTGATGATCTTATCAATATTGCTGGCCTTTCAGAAGTTCCTGATGGTGTAGCTTCTTGGCACGTGGCAGTGAGCAAGTATACAGATTCACCATTGCTTTCTGCAGCGTTGCCTGTGTGGGATGCTTCCAATACGAGCATAGTGGCTGTTGTAGGTGTGACCACAGCACTCTATAGTGTCGGGCAGTTGATGAGAGAGCTTGTAGAAGTTCATAGTGGTTACATATATCTGACCTCTCAAGAGGGTTATCTACTGGCAACGTCCACAAATGCTCCTCTTTTGCGAAATTCAACAACAGGTCCCAAGCTCATGATGGCCGTTGATTCTGAAGAACACATGATACGAATGGGAGCTCAATGCCTGGAGAGAATCTATGGAAACAAGTTTCCTCCAGGTCATATTGTTCATGTAGAGAATGCCAAACTTGGTCACCAACAATACTACATAGACTCGTTTTTCCTCAATCTGCAGAGACTCCCAATAGTAAGTGAGACTACCTTCTCATATATTTTTCTTACAATTGGAATTCTATCGTACCTCTCTGAAACTTGAATACCAGCAACCTGCACTTCCATCCAATTCCTATTTGCGCTTAAATACTATGAGGACATACGTACTAAAACAGCCCTTTGTTTATCTCCATCTTTATGTCTTTTTGCACTGATCCACATTAAAATTTGGTTGCAGGTGGGAGTTATCATAATTCCAAGAAGATATATAATGGGAAGGGTAGATGAGAGAGCATTCAAAACGTTGATTGTACTCATCTCTGCATCCTTATGTATCCTCTTCATTGGATGTATTTGCATTTTGATACTCACCAATGGAGTGTCAAAGGAAATGAAACTGAGAGCAGAACTGATAAGCCATCTTGATGCAAGAAGAAGGGCGGAAGCCTCAAACAACTATAAGAGCCAGTTTCTGGCAAATATGAGGTGATGAATTTTTATCTCTTCAGCAGCCATCTTCATTTATGATTTTAGATTTTCAGTAGTATTCGAGGTAAAACTTCTTTTAAAGTCCAGGAAACTGAGGTTTTTAAGATTGAATGTTATTGAATCAGATGTGGGGAGAATTCTTGTTCTCCACCAAGTGCTTCACAAATCCAGGCCCCTTGATGTGGCTATACAAGAAGCTGTTTCTCATTCTATAGGCCATATAACATAGATTACAGTTTGTTTAATATAACCAGCTTCATTTTTGCATAGCTAAAGTGTGGAGTAAATATTTATTCGTTTCTGTAACAGTCATGAGTTGAGGACTCCTATGGCTGCGGTAATCGGGTTGCTGGACATTCTTATCTGTGATGATTGTTTAACGAACGAGCAATATTCAACTGTCACACAGATAAGGAAATGCTCCACAGCTCTGCTCCGGCTTCTTAACAACATCTTGGATCTGAGCAAGGTGAGGTACATGCAAAATCCAAGTCTTTAAGCCATGAAAGATTTAAACAATGAACAATATAACTTCACTCATTTCTCACTAACATATACCATGCATGTTTTCTGCCGCAATAGCATAAGATTTTGCTACACTGTGATGACTGCAAGTATTACTCTTATCATTCTCTATTGATTACAAAATCCTACATACAAGTTTATTCTGAGTTTGAAGATCGTATTTACATATGATACGTTTTCTCTAAGTTTCATATTTGTTAAAAGGTTTTACTTCAAGCTTAACTTGGCTGGATACAATTACTAATATTATAAGCAGCAACCATTTCCTGGAGAAGATGGTTCCATACCCAAATGATGAACACCTATATAATTTTCCAATACTTATACCGGTTAAAATATCGTACAGGTCGAGTCTGGAAAGTTGGTGTTGGAAGATGCTGAGTTCGACTTGGGACGAGAACTTGAAGGACTCATTGATATGTTCTCTGTGCAGTGCATTAACCACAATGTAGAAGCTGTTTTAGATCTCTCTGGTATGATGTGAGAATTATAACTGCAATTGGAAACAATTATTTTCAACAATGAACCAACATGAATATCAGTTTTCCTCGATCGGTTTCTGATGTGCGGTTGCTATTATTTGTCTGTAGATGATGTGCCAAAACTAGTTCGAGGAGACTCTGCCAGGGTTGTTCAAATATTTGCAAATCTGATCAGCAATTCTATAAAATTCACACCATGTAAGTGAAGAGTATTTTGTCCCTGACTTCATAATTAGTTTGTAATTTGCAGTATCCAAAATAAGGAAAAGAACAAATGATAAAATCACCCTTTTCTTGGAGATAAATGATACCTGAAACCTGAATGTTTGCATAGCTGTGTCAGATCACTTCTGAGATAGAGCCTAAGTAAGTTCAGAGAGCTAAATGAAATAAAACCAAAGTAGAAAAGCTTTTCAATGACCTTATATTTCAATCCAACTAAAACAATCCTACCATTGGTTGGCTCTGTTAGGTTGGGAAAGGCTTGAGGTTGAAGATAATAGAGTTTCATCTTTTCAGGTGGGTTTCTTGTAGGAGACTTATACCATTTAATGACTGAGACCTTGTCATCAAGAGTTAAGTTTGGTTGTCTTGTTTGTACTTTTGCATACTCATCCTCTGGGTTCATTTCTTTGGAGGATCTGATTTTCTCATTTGTGAGGAACCCTAATCCATGGAAAAAAGTATTGTTGTGACTAATTTACTGCAGTTGAAGGTTTAGTTTGATAAATCTTGGTTGCAATTCAGGAGTTAAAAACTAGTTTTCAAACTTATCCTGAAAACCCATGGGGCAGAGCCATTTCATAGTATCAGAAATGTACTGTCGATATGTGTAGGTTTTGATGTTCTTACACTGTCTCCAAATGGCTTGCAGCGGGTCACATAATTCTGCGAGGTTGGTGTGAAAGCTTAAACAATGTTAACGAGAGCACAAAGTTTACTCTGGATCTGAAGAAGACACGGTGTGGATTTAAGCCAAAACTGAGGCCACAAGGAAACCATATGAAAAAGGCATGTAAGAAGGAAAAAAAAATGATTCTTTGGTTTGAAATTGATGACACAGGCTGCGGTAAGAACCTAGCAAATGTCTGCATTACCATAGTATTCCGAAAAGAACCTCTAAACGGTTTTTTTGTACAGAAATGATGACAAGTTCTTTACTATATTTTGTAGGAATTGATCCAGGTAAATGGGAATCTGTGTTTGAAAGCTTTGAACAAGCCGATCCCTCGACAACTCGATTGTAAGTGGCTAAAACATGCTTATATTTGATTGGTATGATTGAAAATGCAAGGGAATAATTTCATCTAGTGGATTATAAGGAGTCCAGAAGATCAAGACTCCTTAGGATTATAATTCTAACATCTCTCCATTTTCCAGGCATGGTGGAACTGGACTTGGACTATGCATTGTCCGAACTTTGGTGAGTGAACTTCTCAAGAATGGATGGTTTTAGAGCAGTAGAAAGAATAGGAAAATGTTGTCTTTTGAATCATTTTCAGTGATTTTCATTCTCTGAAGCTCACCATTATTGTTTTGTTCCATTTGTTAAACTTTGTTGGGATGACAGGTGAACAAGATGGGTGGGGAAATAAAGGTTGTAAGGAAGGATGGAGCGGGAACTTTATTGCGATTCTACTTGGTTCTCAATACAACCACAGAAAGTGCAGAGCATTATTGCCAAGTAGATTATACAGGTCATAACATTGTGGTGAGTAACATTAAATTATATCGCCATTACTGTTTTTTTATCATCGCAAGACTAATTCTTCCCGGACTTCGATCGATACCTTACTAGCAGAGCAATAGTCCTAGTACTTCTCAACTGAGCTCAACCCTTATTTGTTATGCTGCCATTAGTAGTCCAGCTAAATGTAGATATTATGATTACCTGTAGCAACATCTTACAACTTGAAGTGCAGGTGCTGCTAGCACTCTGTGGAAGCATGGGCAGAGTCATTATGTCTAAATGGCTGCGCAGAATTGGGTTGGCCACTGTAGGAGTGTCCGAGTGGAATGAACTGACTCAAATGCTTGGAGCAATCTTCTATCCTAGCAGACGCAGAGACGGGTTTGATGTGCATTATCCTGTGAATGAAGCACTGAAATTGGAAGTCCGAAACATCCAAGGCATCGTGGACCCTGTTTTT
The DNA here is from genome assembly GCA_019739055.1 of Passiflora organensis. Lineage (NCBI taxonomy): Eukaryota > Viridiplantae > Streptophyta > Magnoliopsida > Malpighiales > Passifloraceae > Passiflora > Passiflora organensis. Next base: position 21,178,555 of record JAEPBF010000009.1, read on the forward strand.
CTAATAGTTGTAGATATCGGTCTTCTTGACCTTAGCACAGATATATGGAAGGAGCAACTCAACTTCCTGGACACATTCTCGGGTAATGCCAAGTTCGCATGGATGCTAAACCATGACACTTCTAATGCAGTAAAGTTGGAGCTGCGGAGGAAGGGGCACATTTTGCTTGTGAATAAACCACTGTACAAGGCAAAAATGATCCAGATTCTGGAAACTGTCATCAAGGAGAAAAATATTGAATTCAAGAAGGGAAATCTGGATGGTGAAAGAGGAACAAGACACAGCGATATGAATGAATCTGTTGAGACTGTCTCCACCCACTTTGACACTGCCAGCTCTGAGGAATCTGATATGACTGAAAGTAGCAGTTCAAATGCTCTAAATGGGTGCCATTTCAGAGATATGGAAAGAGAAATGGCTGAAAGTCCATCAAAGTGTCATAAATTTAAGAAGAGCTTAGTTGAATTGGTTAATGTTGATTCTGAAGAAAATAGTTCAGGGGAAGATCCATGTCAAACCAGGCCTGGCTTACCTGAGACCGCAGAGGAAGATGAGAGAGGTTTGCCAACATCCAACAAACAACCATCCTTTTCCTCAGGAATTCCAAGTGATGGTTCTAACTGCTCAGAAAAATTTGCAGGAAATAGTAAAGAGCAAGGTAACTCAAATTCAACCAAACCTGTGCATCAACAGAAAGCTCTTGCAGGCCTCCGCATCCTGCTTGCAGAGGATACTCCAGTTCTTCAGAGAGTTGCAACCATTATGTTGGAAAAAATGGGGGCTAAAGTAGTTGCAGTCGGAGATGGACTGCAAGCAGTGGATGCTCTAAAGTGCATACATATTGCAAATGAGTGTGGGAGGCAATCTTCCTCTCATGATGGAACTACAAGTCCAAAAACTGAATTCCCATCTCTCCTCCCTTACGACTTGATACTAATGGATTGTCAGGTAAGAAAAAAACACTTACTGATGTTTCCATTAGTAATTTTGAACTCTTGATCTATTTGGTAGAAGAAATTCCTGTAGATTCTAACTTGTTCTCTTGATGAAAACCAGATGCCGAAGATGGATGGTTACGAAGCCACTAAAGCTATCAGGAAATCAGAAGCCGGAACCGGTATGCACATTCCAATCGTTGCATTGACAGCCCACGCAATGTCATCGGATGAAGCCAAATGCCTGGAGGTGGGGATGGATGCTTATCTCACAAAACCAATTGACTACAAGCTGATGGTATCCACCATACTTTCATTCACTTCAGGAACAACATAACATCCTTTTCAGGTGGAAGCTACAAAACGTTCTCCTGGGGAAGGAAGGTTCTTTGGAGGTGAAGTTGGAAGGTGAAACTAAGAAAAGACTACTTGTAACCTGGAATAGTGTAAAACCAATACTCGATTTTGTGTGCAAGGTCTATGCAAGCCCTTCAACTTTATGTGCTTGCAGTTTTGAATGCCTATAGGTCTGACTCAAAACAGAAAGACAATAGCTAGAAAACACCGAGCACAGTTGTTGGAAAACTTGAAAAACGCTATTGTTCATAACCCAGTAGTTAACGGAATACCCATCTGCCCTATCTTAAAATCTATGAGATTATGATGATTCATAATGTCAGAATGAGGACATACTTCCTGGCCTGATACTCTGACTCTGCCAATCATCACAAGCTCAGGAAAAAAACGAATCCCTATAGTTAAATGACAAGATTTTTTATTTTTAATCAAATATAAAATAAATATTTTTAGTATGAATTAAGATAAAAAAAAATATTTTCCTTGGATCTAAAACAAAACTCTCCCAATCTCAAATTCTCAATCTTTTGTAATAATAATAATGTTAATATAGTTGGGTAGACTAATTTTCGCCATGATTTGTGCAACCCTATAATATGATTTTAAAATCAATATCTAATCAGCGCCATGCGACTAGATAGCCACCTTCAAATTTTTGCCTTAGTGTAATTCTCCATTCCCGTCAGAGCCCAAAAAGTTAATTTTTCAAAGATAGAAATTAACCTGCACACTGATAATATTTTGTCACCTTTCTCTCTTCATTTCTTCTCTCTTCTCCCTCTTTCCCTCCTCGTCTTCACCAATCCAGGCTAATTATGTAAGGACCCAAACCCGGACATCGGGCCCTTACCACCGTGAAACCCGGAGAAGCCCAATACGTGGACCAATCTGAACTCCACAAGGCTATTTTGACTTTTCAAACGTAAATCCCCAAAAATAAAATTTAAAATATTTACAAATTACAGCATGGCTGATAAGCACTAAATCCATGGCACAATAATAACAGAGAACATTTAAAACAGCGGAAGTCTTTTTATAACAACACAATACAAACCAGTGAAACCATAACACACAAGCCCCAAGTATCTGAAAACGAAACCAAAAATCCAAACAATAAATATTCAACAGTGTGCCAATAAAACCATACATGTGCAGATGCAATAGTCCCAGCGAGTAGTCCCGACGTTCACACTGAAAACAGCTACTGACCACGATCTAGTCCTGGGAGGGAAAAACAAACACGAAGGGGGTGAGATTTTCGAGAATCTCAGTAGGGGACAACAAAGCAGACTTTTCAAAGAAGAGGGACAACAATGAACTTATCAAAGGAGAGGTACAATACAACAACTTATCAGATGTGAGGAAACAACAAGGAACTTATTAAAACATTACTGAACTTGTAATTTCTCAAAACTTAAACTTTACTGTTTACTTTACAAAACATTACTTACTGGACCCAACATGTACTTTCTGTTTACTTTACAAAACGTTTACTTACTGGCCTCGAAAATGTACTTTCGCTTTCAACAAAGAACTCAACAGGGTCAATAGTGAAAACATGGGCGGACTGGAAATCACTTCCCGAGTAATCCCCCGCTAAAGGGAAACCGGAAGCCCACTGGTAGGTTTTATACATATACTTTTAAAATAATTACATACATAGCCCCTTCTACCAGTGTTGTCCGAGACTAGAGTGATTAATAAAACTTTATACGGAAAAGATCAACTAGTCCCTTTCAGATCATCCTGCGAAGCAGGGAACATACAGTAACCATACTCCAACCATACGCCTCCCAACAGATGAGTGTCTCTCTGCTTACTCTCAGAGACCGAGCACTCACCACGTTTGGCCAAACGGAACACAAGTACGAGTAATATAAAAACTTACATACTTTACAAATCACAAACTGGTTTAACTTTCAATAACATTGAAATACCATACTTTACAATTAATACTCAATAATACGATATATTATCATATATCGTTACAGCAACCTTTGATTACAACCTTTTTATTACTTTACGGGCAATGATACGGAATCAGCCCAATTTACACAACAAATCAATCAAATGGACTTTGATTGATCACATGAAATTTTGGAGATACATTATGATACATTACGGGTACATACGGAAAAGTCAATGTAATTTGGACAATGGATCCATCGGATGGGCTCCGATGGATTACACAACAATTCAATGACCAAAGTACGGATTTAAAAATCAGGAATACTTAATATGAGAAAAGTACGGTAAAGACCTCACATTATGATACTTTATAGCTACCTACGGAAGAGAACAATGAAATTTTGAACAATGGACCAATCGGATGGGCTCCGATGGACTATACAACGAATCAATCAAAACCAAGGTAAAACGGATTTTACAACAAGGAAATACTAATGAACCACATACGGTAAGGACCCTACATTATGATACTTTATAGCTACCTATGGAAGAGAATAATGAAATTTGGAATAATGGACCAATCGGATGGGCTCCGATGGACTATACAACGAATCAATCAAAACCAAGGTACAACGGATTTTACAACAAGGAAATACTAATAAACCACATACGGTAAGGACCCTACCTTACGGGCTGAAGAAGAGGGAACGATACTCTTGCCTTTGTCCTCAACACTCGCCCTTCCTAAGAATACAACATTACGGTTAGACTCAACATACGAATATTAACCTTCAAATACCTATAACTCAATAATGAAATATCAAATGGAAAAACGAATCGCGCCATTGCGATCAGAACGTCGAAATTACCTAACGGGGAGGGTTTCACTTTTGGTCAACGGTCAAAGTCAACTTTAACAGTCAAAGTCAACTTTAACAGTCAAAGTCAACTTTAACAGTCAAAGTCAACTTTAACAGTCAAAGTCAACTTTAACGGTCACGGGGTCAACGTTAGTCACCGTTAGTCAACTTGTCAACGGTGAACAGTGTCGCCGGTCAACGGTGGCCGGAAAAATCCAACTTCATCCAAAACCGAAAATTTTTACATCAACATGAAGCTATAACCATCAGGATTATGAATCCGAAAACCAAACTTTAAATCTCACCTCAGATTGGCCGGAATTGATGATTTTCCGGCGAGAATTTCAAAATTTCCAGGCTCCGATCCGGCCGTGTCCGTGGTCCGATGAAAGTGAAACCAACGGTAAATTGATTGTGACGATGAGAGGAACACAATGGTGCAAACAATTCGACGATCAGACGGTTGGATTCGATACTGGAGGTAATTGAAGTTGGTTGAATGAGAAGAAAATGGTAATGCAGTGTCGGCAGGGGGAAAACATATGTCAGGGGAGAAAAACAATATATTTATATTAGTGGCTGACGTGGTCACGTCAGCCACGAAGTCTCACAAATTACATGAGAACAAACTTGCAGTTTCGATTTCACATTTTGTTTTCAGTGGACATAACGTATGAAGGTCACCTTAGGTAGTCGAAAATCATCCCTTTGCTGCGCATAAATGTGTGTAAGGTGTTCTGAAATATTCCCTATCCATCACACCATTTGCCATCGATGTTTGGTCTCTGTGTGTTTATTGTGGGTGTGATAATGACGGTTCAAAGTTGTCTGTTTTATATGGGTATATTGTCTGATGTTGTATTTATAGAAGAGAATGTTATTAATGTGTTAGGTTTAGACAATGAATGTATTAGTTATTGCTATGCCATGGAAATTTAGGTATGTTGAAATAAATGCTCTACAAAGGAGTATGAATAGTTGGTTTAGTGTTTGGTTTTGCCTAACTTTAACATAGAGTTCATAAAAACAGCATGTGGGTGGTTTGCCTTTGTTTTGGGTACTGATGTCATATGTGGGTCCCCTAGGATATATATTTGTTATGGGATATGTTGTTTATCGTAAAATATCGTCGTCGTTATCATATGTGGGTCTCCCTAATGTGTACATTTGTTATGGGATATGTTATTTGTCCCAAGATGTTGTCATTATAAGATAATACAGGTCAGCATTCCTAGAAAGTTTGTTGGACCGTGTTGGGGTGTAATGCATGTTGTCATTTTCCTGCATGCTGTGGGTTTGATGCATGTCCAGTGTTCCATAACATCGTTTGAGACATATATTAATGCAACCTGTTTGTAAATATTTATGTGCATTAGGTGGTACACATAATATGTACATTAGGTAGTACACATAACATGTGCATTAACTAATACCAAAATTAATACGCAACATTGTTTTTGTGGGCTTTGTAGATTCCGAACACAATGGATGTGCAGGGTGAAACTTTTGTTGATGGCATGGTATTACAATATTTAACAACCACAATTTAAATATTACAAGCATGTTGCTACTGAATTGGTGTAATTCCTGAATTATAATCATACAGGCCCGTCAGAGTTGAAAATTGGTGCCACCTTCAAGAATGATGACAATGCTTATCACGTATATAACACACATGCAGTGGCAAGAGGTTTCGGTGTGACAAATGGAAGGAAACTTTACAACAGTCATGGTTCTGTGTTTCAAATAGAAATGTGTTGTGTGTGCAAAGGTTTTACTAGTCCAATTGAGGCTGGCGAAGAACGCAAACAAATGCGCATAACATATAGATCAAGTTGTATGGCAAGGATTGTGTTCAAAGTTATGGATGGACTTTATGAGGTGATAATTTTTTAAGACAATCACAATCATCTTGTGGTGGATAACAGACAAAAATATTTTATTAAGTCAGCAAAAAATTTAGGATCTAATAATAAAGATATGATTTGCTCATTAGTGGATGCTGGAGTAAGACCATCTAAAGCACTTCGGTTTGTTGCACACGAGGCTAGAGGTAGTCAGAATATTGGGTTCATCGAGTAGGATTGTCAAAATTTTATTCAATGAAGGAGGCAAAGCTTAATTAGGCAGGGAGATGTTGTTACGATGATGAATCAATTCTGTGATATGGTTGCGAATGATGGTAATTTTCTATATGCATTACAACCTGATAACGATGGTAAATTCTTGAATATATTTTGACATGATGGTTGGTTGAAGCTGCATTATGACAACTTTGATGATGTAGTTGTATTCGATGCTACACATAGGAAAAACAAATACAACATGATTTAAGCACAATTTATTTGCATAAACAACCATTGGCATAATATATTTATGGGGTGTGCCTTTTTAAGCGATGAGGCCCAAGTCATTTTTACATAGTTGTTTGAGTCTTTTCTTATAGCAATAGGGGGAAGCAACTAGTGACAATAGCCCTAGTAATCGCTGCAGCTTGCCGGGCAGTCTTCGCACATTCAAGACATATGTTATGTTAGTGACATATTGAGCAGAACGTTATGAAAAATATTCCATATTTGATGACAGACTAGGCATTCAAAGGCATGTTCCACACCTTACTATGCCAAATTTGTGATGTTGAAAGGTTTGAAGAGGCATGGGGGAAATAATTATCCAGTTTGACCTATCTAACCAATCATGGTTACAACAAGTGTATAATTTGAAAGAGAAATGGTCACTGGCTTTCAACCTAGACTACTTCTTCATGGACATAAAATCTACACAAAAAAATGAGAGTGCAAGCAACATGTTCACCAAGCTTTCAACCAAGAACATGTTGGTGGAATTCTTTAGAGCATACGAATAGAAATCGAGAGCAATACAAGAAGAAGAACTACTAAATAATTTTAAAGACAAAGGTAAGCCAAATTTTTTTTGAATGAACTTCGATATTTATATATCAAGATAACAATATTACATAATAGAACAACAATGAAACATTGTCATGGCTCAATAGACCAGGTGAAACAAAGAGATACCTTAACCAAAGTAGAGCATCTAAAATCTTCACCAGCCATTCAACCTATAGAATCCTGAGAGAAAGAAAATCCTCAGCAGGCAGAAAAGACAAACAATCGGGACAGCCCTCCTTCAGATTATACTTGGCCCAGCTGAAACCATGCCTAATGGCATTGTAGAACAAATCATCCACGCTGCAGTTGACTTGCCGAAATATTCGTGCATTTCGTCCCAGCCATATACTCCACGTCACCGCAAAAAGTAACACATACCAAAGATCTTGCCATCGAGACGGGATGTAAAAACCTCCCCACTGAATGAACAAATCTGTCATACACCTTGGCTGTACCCAACATAAACCCCATTTGTGGAATAAGAGTGACCAACATCTCCATGCCATTCTACAGTCCAGTAAAATGTGATTCGAGTCTCCTTCCTCCAGGCCACATGCCTCACAATCCCCTTGAGAAGCTGATAATAAGCCAAGTCGAATAAGTTGACATTTAGCATTAATCTTCTCCCTACACGCAAGCCACATGAAAGCTTGCCATTTGGGTGCGCCCTGTCGTCTCCAAACATTTGGGATCAGCTGTTCGCTGGACAGAACTGTAAGAGATTCCATTGTGTTGTAACAATTGCGCACAGAGAATGGTCTCAGCTGTTCACCCCACAATAACTCATCCTCTTGTAAGGAAGTCGGACTAAATTCTCTCAACAAGTCCCGTAGTCGAGAAACTTCCCCCTCCTCCCAAACAAATAGCCGTCTCCGCCACATCAATCGCCACTCCCAAACCTGTCCTACCATAGCCCCAAACCGGAATATTGCTCCCTCTTTATCAATAGAGAGGTCATACAATCGCGGGAACAGCAGCAGTAAGGGCCGATTACTGCACCAACAATCCAGCCAAAAAGCAATAGAAGTACCTTGGCCTAATCTCCAGCGATGGAATTCAGAAATGCACTATCCGTTAGATAAGGAAAGTCTACTGTTCGTCACTATCCCATGCCATGTAGCTGACACATTGCATGCTGCACACTCTATACCCACATGACTTAGATGGGGTCGGTATTTCTGCATAATCACCTGTTTCCACAAGGAGCATGTATCGGTGGCAAGTCTGGCACACCACTTAGTAAGTAGTGCCTGATTCCGGAGCCGCAAGCACCCCAATCCAACACCTCCCTTATCCTTTGTACGAACCACCACAGACCAACGTACTTTACAGAGACAACGAGACTCAATTTTCCCAACCCATAAAAAACGCCGCATCTATTTTTCCAATTCCTTTCTTACACTCACTGGCATCTGAAAGAAGGTCATATAATATACTGGAAGGCTATTCAACACGGATTTAATCAGAGTAACTCTTCCTCCCAGCGACAATAAGGACCCCTTCCATGAGGTTAACTTACCTTTGAATCGATCCAGCACCGTATTCCAAGTACTTCTACAACGAGGGTTCGCACCAAGGGGAACACCAAGGTAAGTAAACGGCAAACTCTGCTGCCTACAATGAATCTTGGATGCCAATTTCGCTGCCTCACCATTGGAAATATTAAATCCGACTAAACCAGATTTTAAAAATTTATCTTCAATCCCGATAACAATTCCTAGCATCGCAGTATCCGTTGAAGGCGAATAATCTCCTGCTGGTCGCCCTGGCTAAAGAGAATAATATCATCTGCATACTGCAGATGCGTTAAACATAAACCACCAATGGTAATACCCTGAATTAATTGACAATCTGCAGCTCTAATCAGCATCCTTGACAACACCTCTGCCACAAGATTGAACAATAAAGGAGAGAGTGGATCACCTTGGCGCAAACCGCGTTCCACAGAAAATTCCTCCGTTGGCGCCCCATTAATAAGAATGGCACACCGAGCAGATGAGATACAGCTCTGAATCCATTGCCGCCACCGCAACCCGAAACCCATTTGTTCCATTACCTCAAGAAGGAAAGTCCAGTTAACTGAATCATAGGCCTTTTGGAAATCTAACTTCAAACACCAACCTTTGTGCTGGGACTTCTTCATGCTATGGATTATCTCATTGGCCACCATGATTGAGTCAGCAATGTATCTGCCTTCCAGAAAACCAGTTTGGAAAGGAGAGATTAACTGGTCCATCACTTGTTTAAGCCGCTTAGACAATAGCTTGACAATGATTTTATACAGACTATTCAATAGGCTAATAGGTCTGTAAGCATTGAAATCAGCTGCCCCTGGTATCTTGGGGATGAGCGTTATAAAGCCATTGTTTATCCCCCGAGGTAGAACACCACTGGAATGAAATTCAGTTACCATTGCAACGATATCACTGCCAATAACCGACCATGCTTTCTTCATAAAATAGAAATTAAACTTTTATGAAGAAAGCCTGGTCGCTATAGAAGATAAGCAAGGCAGAGCTAAACTGCCCAACCCCAACCAGCGATGGCCCTCATCCGTAAAGAACCGCTGGAAGTGGTCGACTGCAGCACTTCTTATATCCGTGGGCGTGGTGAAAACCCTCTCCTGAACCTGAATGGACCCAATGAAATTATGTGAACGGCGCATCGTAGCACTAACGTGGAAGAACTTACTATTCTTATCACCCATCTTAAGCCATTGTTGTCTAGACTTTTGCCTCCACATCGCTTCCAACTTCTGTTTTAAATCCCATTTCTGCGTTTGTAAATCATGATATCTGTTAGTCATCCCAGTCCCCTCATCACCTCTAGTCTGATCCAATGAATCAATCTCGGCCAGGATAATTTTTAAATTGCCTTCCAATGCTCCGAAGTTGGTTGTGTGCCACACCTGCAATTTCTTCTTTAAGAACGCAAGCTTCTTTACCACACTGAAATCACCTGGAAAACAACGCTCCGCCTCCCTCCATAAACCGTCCACCATCTGAAGAAACTGATTATCTTCCCACCAAATATCCCATGAGCGGAATGGCTTACTGCCCCATCTAAAAGAATCAGCCTTCAATATTAAGGGAACATGATCAGAGAACCCCTTATCTCCAGCATACAACCTATGGCGATTAAAATGAGAACACCAATGCGGTGAAGCCAATACTCTATCTATGCGGGATGCGCTTTGCGAATTAATCCAAGTGAATTCTTTACCAAGTAGAGGCATATCAACTAGACCATTTCTACTAATAAAATGCAATAAACACTTAGCTGCCGCACTGTTAAAGAAAGTGCCTAATCGTTCTTCCGCAGTAAGAGAATCATTGAAATCGCCCAAAATAATCCATGGTGCATTGTCTGCACACTTCCGCCATTCCAGCTCGTCCCATAGCAAACGCCGTTCAACCACTACATTAGTGGCATGTAGCCCAACACATACGAACGTAAAACCCGTGTCCCTCACCCGCATCTCCAATAACAACCATCTCTCGAATTTTTCAACACCAAGAACCTGCACCAGTAAATCATTCCATAAACACACAATTCCCCCTGCACTCCAACGAGCAGCAATAGCTTCCCATTTGATGTTGATTCCAGGCCACAATCGAGCTGCCATTCGATCAGTGAAAATCTCCGTCTTTGTCTCACATAAAAACATAATAGTCAGCTGTTCCTTTAAGATGATGGAACGAACCTGACTCTCCTTCATCTTCCCCCGACAACCTCTTATATTCCAAAAAGCTAAATTAACCATTCAACTACAGCACCCAGAACTACATGTCACTGAAACTACACTATGTAGGATAGTGAGCATTCCACTCCTTGTCTTCCTCAACTATCTTTGCCTTCAGTTTTTGCTTGATTGCAGCTTTCGTATTCTTTCGACATAGTCCCAGCTGGTCCACAATATCCAGTGTCCGCTGCATCTCCGTTTCAACCGGACAACCAGCCACGTCTGGATTCACTAAGCCACCATTGGCTGACGAACCGTCACCCTTGTCTGTTGTCTCGGCGAGAAACGAAGGTTCGTCCGCCAAGAATGACACTCCACCTCTGTCGGGGTGACTATTTTTCTCCGAAGAAAGACTCCCATTAGGTTTAATGTGCTTGAGCTTTTTATGCTTACCAAGCCTACGATCGCCAGCCCTTCCCTTGGATCCTACCCTCGATGCTTTATCACTCTCCTCCCTCATTCTGGTGAAAACCATGGCCTCAGAGGACGATTGAAAGGCAGAATTCTCAGCTGTGTACTCACCTGGTGCGCACTCTGAAAGTGTCTTGCGATGAGCTTGTATTTGGTCCTCTTTAATCAGTGCTTCAGGGATAAGAGCAGGGGCAGTGAAATTACTTAGAAACCCACCACTACTCGTGGAATGCCTAAGACGCCCTTCCACCTGCTGAGTCAGTGGATGAGTCATACCCACTTGAGCATGCTGTGCTGATGATATAAGCTGAGCTAGCTGGTGAGGACCCCCAGCTCCCACGTAGGTGGGATTAGTATCTGCTGCCATCACATCCTTCTGAAATAATCCCTTTTGCTTTGCTGCAGGAATACTATCCTTTCTCTGAATAATACTATTGTTTTTATCAACGGATGGGTTGGGTTTAAGTGGGACAAAAAGGCTGTTGCTCCCACCAGACATGGAGCCTTTTTCACCAACCTCGGGCCCCGTAAGTACTTTGTCTTTGACTTCCAAGATCTGCACTGTGCACGGCTTGCCATCTATCACCAGCTTCAACCATTTCTGGATTTCCAACGAGCTTGTTGTGGCTATTTGTATGACAGCACCAGCTAGAGAGTTCCAATTTGCAGTATTAGGATGTACCTGAACCACTGAGCCAATAGGACTTATGATTTTCCTGAAAGCTTCCTCAAACCAGACATTAAGAGGAAGACCAACAACCTCCACCCAACATAATCTTCTAATGCCAGTATCTTCTGAACTCCATGGGTGCAGATCATAAAACTTAACATTCCAAAAGTCGGTATTGTAGGTAAGTTCATGCCGCATGTTCTCTGTTGTCGCGAAGGTAAGAAGTTTCTGATATGGACCCATATCCAGACATTGTACATCCGCTGGGAGACCCAATTGTGTGTTATACTGCTCACGAAGAAGACCAACAACACTTCTTTGGAGGCGGTCCATGATCCCCCGATCTGAGAAAATCTCCACAAGTGTTTCCTCATACTCAGGCTTCTTCTGCATAGCTGTAGCTTCTGCATATGTTCTTCCATCCCTCTCCCTCAGAGGCAGATGACCTGTGACTATCCGTTTTTGTGGCAACTCAAATGACTCAACCACTCGTGTATTTGCAGCAGTCGGTACTCGTCGATCACCAGCACCAGCTTCATAACGGGCCACATTGATGCGAAACCAAGCATGTCCACCTAGTCTCGAGTTCAACCGTCTTTGTCTAGCTTCTTCCTGCACCCCGCATCTAACAAACTTGACAAAGCCAAATCGCAATCGCCGCTTGGAGAGGCGTCCGGAGATGAACATATCCACCACAGGCTCCACGTCGGCTATCGCTCGAAATAATTTGTTATAATTCCAACCCTCCGGAATACCTTCAATGAAATAAGAAATATACCGATCCGTGTTGAACACCTGTGTTGGTGTCCATTTTGACTGTTCAGGCCCTAAAGTGGCAGGGAAATGCGTACGTTGTGGGTCAGGAACTGAGGATGATCCCACTGTCCTACCATCCGCACGTTTGAAAGGAGAAGTTGTGTGTAAAGCTGGGTTTGGGATGGGGTTGGGATTGAGAGTAGAGAGAGGTGGGAGAGCTATTCGCATGTTTTGAACTTTCAAGACTTTTTTACCCTCAAATGACTTACTCAAGGTAAGCCAAATTTAACTGTGTATCTGAGATGTTGGTGTAGGCAGACAAAACTTACACCCGAGAGCTATTTGTCAAGTTTCAGGATGAGTTCTTCAAGTCTATATCCATCAAGATATTAAACAAGGAAACATGTGGGAGTATGAGTTCTCTCACTATCGATAGTGATTTTGTTGTAGAGATTGATGAAGAGTTCCGCATATTCACATGTACATGCAAGAAGTTTTCAACTATGGGTATGTTTTGTAGCCATGCATTGAAAATCATGGTTTCAAAATACAACATGGACCACATTCCAGAGGAATATATAATAAAGCATTTGACTAAAGAAGCTAAAATGGGACTTGGTTTCCACAAATATACCAATCAAAGTAGTGGCGTTATTACAACCCAAACAGCTATGCGGGTAAATGGTATGATTAGAAGGAGATTCCATATCATATCTATGATGGGTATAACTAAGGATTGGACCAAGTCAACCTATGCCATCTTTGATGATATAGAGATGAAATACAAAGAATCTCAATGCGATAGCGTTGATAATGCTGATGAAGAAAATGTGGTATCACTTGTCGATGATGGTCAAGTAGAAAAACATGAATATGTTGTGTCTCTCATTGCTCATGTTGGTGATCCTGCTGGCAGATAGCCTAAAGGTATGAAGAATAAAAGTTAAAGCCTGTATACGAGCAAAGGAATAGGCCATGTAAAAGAGATAAAAATTTCTTATCAAAGAACCAGTCGAGCCAAACGAGTGGAGTAAACGGAAGTCATCTCCCTCACTCTTCCTAATCAACCCATCCCTTCTATTTGTCCCACAAATTTTGTTCATTTGACTACAGATGCAAGTCATTCAAGTGTTCATCAACCTATTACCATGCAATATATGTTGCATGGTAATAACTACTGGCAACAGCTAATGCAATTCACCCCAAATTTTCAACAACATTGAAACATCAGTTATTGTGCCCCTTTAGTGGATTTTGCTAACTTTTAATCTTCCTATTTGGTTGTTATTATTATGAACTGTAATGTTTGTCTTGTATTTATGGAACCCTTCACATTACATGTCATATTATATATATAACATATACAATGTGACAGTTTGCAGATCCCCAAATTTCCAACTTACGGATATCAATAGCATTAATACACTATAAACAATATTCGTGAGAAATTAAAGGTTGTTTGTGACAGAAATTAAACAACATTCGTCAACGTTCCCAAATTTTATATTGTTTCTTACTTTAGAAGCATGACAGAATTAATACACTATAAAGTATGGTCGTGACAATTAAAGGGATAGAAAATGGGATAACATTAGTAATGACATTGACAATTTTAATTGAGGGATATTAAATGAGATAATATTAGTAATGACATTGACAATATTAATTGTGACGCATGAAATGAGGAATAGACAAGGTGTAATGATAAAAATATGGAAATAAACGGTTTCCCATTTAAAATATTGTCATGTCAGATGCAGGTGGATCCGATTCACTAGACAACCCATTCAAATAAAGGACCCACATTGGCTGCAGTGAAGGTAATTGCTACATGCAACAGTTAATGGTATTCAAAACAGCTCCTTATAAAACTATCATTGTACTGACTATCAAGTATAGTGGCTTTTTAAATTGTCTACCACTAAGTCATTTCACTCTCGTTCACGATAATATAGTTTGCACACAGATAAAATACATATAGACAATTTGCACACTTATTCCTAATATCCCTAACCTTGCCACGAGATTCATCATAGTAGTAGAGGTGAAAGAGAACACGATCTTCACGTCATTCCGCTCATCCAAGTATGCATTCAGGTGGTGGAAATACAACAGCAGTGCTAATATCGTCTGAGGATGATGAAATGCTACTTGCTGATTTCACTTATCAAGGCACCATGAGGCACCCATAGACCCTTAGGACATGTCGGAGACATAATACTTTAGATGTTCCACCCGAAACCACCCAAGAAACTGGCCAACCATGTGAGGCCGAACATACTGGTTCCACAAATAAGGCAGATTACCATATTACGGTGAATGATTTCCAGCTCACGCAACTTACCCAGCATACTGGTGGTGCTCTATCTAGTCCTTCCGATGGTGGCAATCAATAATTAAGAGACTTGGAAGACTTCACAAGGTGGTCCGAAACCAGAAAATGAAGATACACACGCGACAGAAGGTGGTCTCGAAGAGTCCAGCACAATGACCAGCCTAACCTTAATAATGATGGGGAGATCACGACGAAAGAGGTATAGCTCATCCACAAGTTCACTGACAATGATGAGCAATCATTTTACCAAAACCTTTGTCAAGGTAAGAAGGATGTAATTAGAGATAAGATTATTGAATAGGATGTCATGGGAAAATACGGTATGGCTGATGAAATGCGGGGTTTCCTTTAAAATAGTAGTCTATTTAGTTTTGTTGAGATTGATGAAAGAAGTGGTAGATTCATATTTTATGAATTTTTAAGCACTTTTACCCTAGGTAAAGATGTTATTGCTAACAATTATGTCAAGTTCATACAGTTTAGATTGGGAAATGAACAATTTCTTATGTCATTTCCCGAGTTTGGGAATGCATGCAGTTTCTGGTCAGATAATTTTTTTGACGCACATTCAGAGGATGATTTGATGTATGAGTTTGAAAAAGAAATATTAATCTAGCAAGCATGGAAGGAACTGGTTGTGGTAGAGGGGAAAGAGGTTTTGTAGGTAGAGGGAGAATTAAATACATCGCGGGAAAGGCTAATGTATCATAAGTAATGAATGTCTCCCTACGTATCCTACACAAATGGTTGGCACGATCACTCCATGCCAAGAAAGGGAGTACTCCCGTAGTATTTGTGACAGATTTGTTATGTTTGTATGCTATGAAAGAGGGCATACCACTGTATATTGGCTGATTGTTTCCAATGCATCTGTACTCCGCCAAGATTACAGACAGAGGTGGGGCAATGAGTGGTGTAGCATCTATCACATGTCTCACGAAGATTTTTAGGAAAGGTGTTTAGTGTCGGGTTACTTTCTTTTCAATGGGTAAGTTTGAATTGAACAATTTGTGTCATATGAGTATCATAATAAAGGTAACAAAGGTACAAAGCTTGAAACGAAGCAAGCACAAAGTCAATAACAGTAGACATTTATTTGTGCACGAGAACCCGAACATGCCAACAGATTCTGAGGAAGATGAGGTTGCTAACAACCCGGATCCACCCAAAGACAATGCTCCATCTGGGAACATGGGTGAGGGTACCAGCAACTAGCCTCCTCAAGACAACCTTGCAGCATGTGATGACAGGGTTCGAGTGAAACTGATGCCTTATATGAGATTTTTGCTTGATGTCGTCAAGGATTTGTAGGCTTGGGTCATATACTTGCAGAATATGATGGGATTTTTTTGCATCCATAAACTTCAGGTTACAACGTTACAACCCACCACCGGAGAACCTTCGTATTCGTCCTGAGAAATATGAAATATTGCGATTTTATTTATGCATTTTTGTTGCTTGCTGGACAAATTAGGACTATGTTATGTGTGTTTTTGCATGATACTTTTGTCTGTGGATTGATGGTAGTTTTTGTTATGGGTGATTTCCCATATTCTGGACATTGTCATGTTAGGTGGATTATGTATTATCCACTATCTTATAATGTCATCTTCTATTTTTTTTTTCTATGGTGGAATGTGTGATATGTGCCAATTTTTATTTTGAATGCAATACATATACAATGTCACGTATGTCGTATGTATTGTATGACTGGTTTTGTGTAGGATTAAATTCAATTTCAACTATTGAATCAACATAACATGCAACACATATACAATGTCACATATGTTGTGTATATTGCATGACCGTTTTTTTGTAGGATTGAAACTCAAATACAACCATCAAATCAACATAACATGCAATGCATATACAATGTCACGTATGTCATGTGTATTTTATGGTCAATTTTTTATAGGATTGAAACTCATATACAACCATCGAATCAACATAACATGCAAACTATCGAATAAACATAGCATGCAACATATATAGAATGTTATGAAGGTGCGTAGATGAACTACTATTCAAAAATAAAATCCAAATGTTAATAGTTTCTAACATCACACTAAACATAAATCATTAATGGTACACATAATTCAATTACCATAATTTAGAACATCTTTTACCCATTCTTCCTAATCTTGAGGAACCACATTAAAGAAACAGTCTAATAACTCTATGTCACTACCAATAATCCTATGTATAGTAACCCACTTCTCAGTGGTTAGGAATCCATTGCATATAACTTATTGTACAGTTGGGCTTGTTTATTAGACATGCTAGCTCAGGTAATGGTATTACAAATCCTAGATGTTGTCTTATCTATTGTAACCACAATCGATGCATAATTCTCTTTAATAGTATTTTACAACTCCTCATGTGAGCTGCGTGCACTAGATGAGTCACCATATTTGTGTCATTTCCTTTTTGTAGTTGGACACTAAATCAAAAATTGTGAAAAGGGTCCAAATATGGTGACATGTTCTTCAAAATACCTGAATGGGTTTCCACGAAACTTGGCAGTGGACTTGTGTGTCTGTAATATGATATTATAAACATTAGTCATTGACATACAATGGTCACTCAATCCTATGTGTGAATGACAAATTATCATGAAACATACTTCAAGGTAATCCTTTCACATAATGTCCTCTATCGTAACACATTTGGTGAGGGGATCCCATGCAAAACTCCATACGTCTATACAAAGCATGTTGTGCACAATGCCAAATTCTATCTTCAAGCACTTCATACAAGCAAAGACATCAAGGTATGCTCGAATGCTAGTGTCCCTTTTCCTTCGTGCAAATTTCGATTTACTGTGCTGGCAATATCAACTACTAAACCTAGGTCGCCCATATATTTTGTTGTTTCTGTCAAGTATTGCAAAATCTGAATAAGAAGTTTGTCTTCTTCTTCAGTTCATTATGTTTTGAACATATTCATACCTGCTATATGTATCACATATCATTACAAACCAAACCAAAATACATAGCATGGTTCTATTAAAAAATAAACAACACATTATGTCAAAATGTTAGATCGGGGGTGGACAGACAAAAAAATTGTATAGATCTGTATTGTCATGGTGACATCAGTTTGGTAAACCTATAGAGAGACTGCATTACATACTTCATACTTACCTCCGACTATCATATTAGCCGATATTGCAATGCCAACTAGGTATGGTCTACAGGCACAACACCAGGGCTAGTAGTCAAGCAAAAACGCCAAAGATGGGTGGAAAGGTATAGGTGCTCATCGCAAGAAAAAAACTAAAAGAAACAAGAACAACATTTGCTCAGTGATTCTTTCAATCCTGATATATCACCTTCAAATTTAAATTTTCCCCAAAGTAACTTTTTAGGCTTTGGCAAGAATGGAGAATTACACTAGGGGCTGGCAAATATTTAAAGGTTGTTGTCCACTTATCGTGTCTGCATGGCATTGATTGGATATTGATTTTAAAATCGTATTAGATGGTTGCGTAAATCTGACATAGTGCACATGACCCGAGTGAAAATTAGCCAGAAGGATTAAAAATAAATAGATTTTTCAGTTATTTATGGATTGCAACCTTTACAACCAATTAGATTCCCTATCTAACCTTAGATGGAAAATTGAACAGATCCATATGGGAGGAGACGTCATTATATTTTACATCATATCCTTATTTAACATCCGTGTTTGTCAAAAAGTTCAAAATCCTTACATTGTGTTTGGTACGAAGAATTGTTAGTGTTGGTTTTATAAAACTAACAGTGTTAGTTTTGTTTGTTTTTCATAAGTTATTTTAAATCAACTCTATGTTTGGTGCAAACATCTTGAAAGATATGATTGGTCTAGATAATATATGTATGATTCTAATTTGATCCTTGATTAATTGAAAAACCTATCAATTCGTTATAATATTATCTTATTACCTAATGCCAATATCAACTCACAGTGTCGTCTGTTCTCCAACAAAAATTCTGATATGCTCACACTATCCTTACGACCCAATGCCAATATCTGCTAACACTATCGTCCATTCTCCAACAAAAATTCTGATTTTGTTTAAAATATATCTTAACAATTTCTGTTTTGTATTAATACAAATTGATAGACATCAAACATGGAAAGATAAGTTTTAGGTAGGTTTATGTTGAAAATATATATATGTGCATTGTTTAGGTTTATGTTGACATATATTTATATTTGAAATATGTCTTGTAATTATGAGAATTGACAAATGGATATTCACAAATAAATATAAATTTACTGAAAGATAAATTGAGAGAGAAATTGAACAAGTATTGTTATCTTTTATTAAAATGTATTAATCTTCTGAATTTTCTCAAGCACTACAATGGATTTTGCTTTGAAAGGAAAGTGGCTGGAATTTCCTCAGTCGAATTAAGTAGAAAAGGGACTGAAAACGGAAAAAAGAGTTGAATTACCTAGAAATAAGAATAAGAATAAAATATAGATTGTAAAATAGATTTTGTGATATTCAGATATGAGTTTTTTAAAAAAATCATTGAGAGAATGTTCAAAATAAAAGAGGGTTATGTTGTTAAAACAATCAGATTATTATTTTTAGGGTTTTTATAAGAAATAATATCTAAGTTAATAGAGAATATTATTGTCTTTTACCCTATTAGTTTTCCATTTCTCGAAAATATTTGTATTTCCTATATTAATATTAATAGGATGTGTTAAATCATTAGTTTAACAAATCTAATCGAATAATTAAACAAACGATAAACCAACAAAATACAAAACCAATAAGTTCTGTCATTTCCTCAATTGTGTGAAGGGAAAAAAACAAAAAAATTAAGGTAAGGAAAATCGACACCAGCCGATCGGCGATATAGATTTTGTTACATATCACGCCGGCAAAATTTGTTGATCCTGACGATTTACTGTCATGAAGGAAGATTACGAGGTACACTACGCCTTCAAGTAACTCCTCTTTTTTTCGATTTCGTTAGCTCCTAATAGTTTGTGCAATTTTATGCGCTTGCTTTCTCTAAATATGGGAATCCTCAACTACGTCATCTCGCCGCCGTGGTGTTATCTCGATGCTTGGCACTATTTGATATTGTTAAGGCTTTTTGAATTTTTTTCATCCATATCCGTTGAGTTTTTCTTGATAATCTATTTGAAACGGAGTTCTGTAGGCGGTTGGATGTTTTTTTTGACTCAGAAAAGCTCTCTCCAGTTTCTCGGTATAGTCACTTCTCGTGTTTTGGTCAATTTGTAGATTAGGATGTGGTAGATCCTGTTAAGGACTCGATTTTGTTCTTCAATTCATGCGTTGAGGTGTTCCGGGAACTTGGCGTCTCCTACTATGATCGACTGCTTGTGCTATTTGTATTGATTGCTTGTATTTTTCTGACCAGAATCGGATGAGGGTTAACTTGGGTTAAGTTTTCTTCTGGTTTAATTTATCATGTTTGATTTTCTGGCAGTTGAATCAAAGTCTGTGCCCTTTCTATTCATTTTTATTCGTTTTACAAAGTTCTTTCTCAAGTTGTAGATTTGGGAGATGAATATTTGGGGTTCTATTTGTTGGGGTCAGGATGGTGCTTTTAGTTTCCCTGCTAATCGAAGTGGTTGTCATTGTATTTTCAGGTTGAAGAGAAAAAACAAGCTGTTGCTGATGTGCTGTTTCAGTATTCGAAATTTGTGATGGCGTGTATAGGGAATCAAGTTCGACCCAGTGACTTGAGGTTGCACCTTATGAAGGTATCTTCAAATTTATCTTTATTAGCCTTCTTGCTTGCAATAATATGAATATTGACTATAACTCTTCTTTGAGTAATACATAGGAAGGTGCATGTATCTTTGATATTTTTCATGTTTTGTGGTGATGTGGACGGTTTCTATAAATGCTCCATCTTCACCAGTAGAGTTCTGGAACTGTATTGTGTGTATAAAAATGGTCGAGTGCATGAATTTTGGTGGCAGACCCTACTTATCACAACTTTTATCTTATAGCAAATGACATTTTTACATGATTCATTTGTTTATTTTTCTTTTAGGAGATATCAGGAATGCCAACTTCTTTGAAAAGGGAATCTCCTCAGATTGCTACATCGCCTGACGCAATGGGTGAGTCATCTAGCTCGGGCATTGCTAGGTTTGAAAAAGCAGACAGTTTTCGAGGAATATAGTTTGTTGGAGAGCAACTTATGGTGAATTCTATGTTCATAGTCCTCCATCTTATCCTTACTGCAAGTGAATCCTTTTCTTACCATCGTTAACCTGTGGTTTGATGGTTATCTTGTCATCTTATGGATGTATAGTAGTAATGCAATGTATGCCTTACATTATTTCTAATTTGTCATATATTGATGGAGAGATAAACATAATTTCATCCTAGTGATCTGTTATGTTATCTCTTGCTTTGCAAAAATTCTACCTTTTGCACTTCATTATACACCACATTGGTTTATATTTGTAATGAAGGGAAGAGGTTTCTTGGTTGTTATTGTGGTCATTTTGTTTGGATAGATGAAGCATATTCTGGTCGGTCCTGTGTGAAAAGGAAGATTTGCTTCTCCAGAATATCGAGGTCATGTTTTTGTCCTTTTACTTGGTTGATCTGGCAAAACAATTATAGTTTTACCGTTCGATTTGGCAAAAAATATATATACAGATAATGCTACTTTGGCATTTTTGTTTCTCTTACTAAGAAACGAATTTTTTACATTATATTTTGTCAATTCTATTGGTCTGTATGTGTGTGATAAAAGATGGGTTGGTCCTGGATGCTGATATTGTCTGCTAGCCCAAAATTCGTTGTTAAAGATTTGAGTCCAAAAATTGGTTGTTAAAGATTGAGTCCAATTTAACCAAAGTTTTTAGGTTTCAATGATCGAGCTGATTAAAGGATGAATTAATCTTATCATTTAAGAATTTGGAAACGAAGGTGTGAGTTTAATGGAATCCCACCTCAGATGGGAGACACAAACAAAGGTGGTTCTGGATGGCATGCATGTTGTCACGGGGTCATTACTCTCTTCCCAAAAGATGCACCTAGTGGGATGTGCAGCACCCACGCTTATATACCCAAAGACCACCCAATTCCCATCCAATGTGGGATAAGTCACCCTGCCCCACCCCCTTGGGCTTGCAGGCGTGACATTCTCCCCCACCAAGCCCAACGACGCCCTCGTCGTTGTGACTTGGGCCACCCTGCCTACCCCACTGGGCCTACAGGCGTGGACACCGAACAGGGCCTGGTTTGGCTCCGCTACCACTTGTCACGGGGTCATTACTCTCTTCCCAAAAGATATGCCTAATGGGATGTGCAGCACCCACGCTTATATGCCCAAAGACCACCCAATTCCCATCCAATGTGGGATAAGTCACCCTGCCCCACCCCCTTGGGCTTGCAGGCGTGACATTAAAGACATGCCTAACGGGCTGTGCAGCACCCTCAGTGATATAGGCCCAAGATCACCCCAGTCACCCTACCCCACCCCCTTCTTTGGGCTTGCAGGCGAGACCAGTCTGGGGTCATTACCCTCTTCCCACAAGACATGGCTAGCGGGCTGTGCAGCACCCTCAGTGATATAGGCCCAAGATCACCCCAGTCACCCTACCCCACCCCCTTCTTTGGGCTTGCAGGCGAGACCAGTCTGGGGTCATTACCCTCTTCCCACAAGACATGGCTAGCGGGCTGTGCAGCACCCTCAGTGATATAGGCCCAAGATCACCCCAGTCACCCTACCCCACCCCCTTCTTTGGGCTTGCAGGCGAGACCAGTCTGGGGTCATTACCCTCTTCCCACAAGACATGGCTAGCGGGCTGTGCAGCACCCTCAGTGATATAGCCCGCTAGCCATGTCTTGTGGGAAGAGGGTAATGACCCCAGACTGGTCTCGCCTGCAAGCCCAAAGAAGGGGGTGGGGTAGGGTGACTGGGGTGATCTTGGGCCTATATCACTGAGGGTGCTGCACAGCCCGCTAGGCATGTCTTTAATGTCACGCCTGCAAGCCCAAGGGGGTGGGGCAGGGTGACTTATCCCACATTGGATGGGAATTGGGTGGTCTTTGGGTATATAAGCGTGGGTGCTGCACATCCCACTAGGTGCATCTTTTGGGAAGAGAGTAATGACCCCGTGACAAGTGGTAGCGGAGCCAAACCAGGCCCTGTTCGGTGTCCACGCCTGTAGGCCCAGTGGGGTAGGCAGGGTGGCCCAAGTCACAACGACGAGGGCGTCGTTGGGCTTGGTGGGGGGGAGAATGTCACGCCTGCAAGCCCAAGGGGGTGGGGCAGGGTGACTTATCCCACATTGGATGGGAATTGGGTGGTCTTTGGGCATATAAGCGTGGGTGCTGCACATCCCATCAGGCATGTCTTTCTTGTCACGGGGTCATTACTCTCTTCCCAAAAGATGCACCTAGTGGGATGTGCAGCACCCACGCTTATATACCCAAAGACCACCCAATTCCCATCCAATGTGGGATAAGTCACCCTGCCCCACCCCCTTGGGCTTGCAGGCGTGACATTCTCCCCCACCAAGCCCAACGACGCCCTCGTCGTTGTGACTTGGGCCACCCTGCCTACCCCACTGGGCCTACAGGCGTGGACACCGAACAGGGCCTGGTTTGGCTCCGCTACCACTTGTCACGGGGTCATTACTCTCTTCCCAAAAGATATGCCTAGTGGGATGTGCAGCACCCACGCTTATATACCCAAAGACCACCCAATTCCCATCCAATGTGGGATAAGTCACCCTGCCCCACCCCCTTGGGCTTGCAGGCGTGACAATGTGCAATAGGTGTTGCCATCCACGAACCTTTTTGTCCATAGCGCCGTCCAGCAATCCATAATTGTTTAGCCTGAAGCTTCAGGTTGTTCAATATCTTATCCCAACCATCCCATCCAAAACATTTGAAAGATCATCATATAATCCTCTTTGAACGAACAAAAGAAGTCATGCTTAAGAACGTCAGATTTGTGTTCTACTTAAACTGAACAGGCAGACAAACCCTTCGTGTTACGGAATCATTTGGAGTCTTAAGGTAGTCAACTTGTACATGCTCGTACATACATAAAAGCACCTTACTGGCCTTTATAGTTGGATCAAAATAAAATAATAAACACAAAGGCGATGGAGATGGAGATGGCTTACCTACCTTCGCTCGCTTGTCAATTGATTATCCTCCTCTCGCAGCTTATCCATACGCCTGCAAAAAGGCATATCATCTCGACAAAGTGACAAAATCTATCTGAGAGTGGAAAGGGAAAGTAAAGAAAAAAGCGTATCTAAGACAAATTTGATTGGATGATCAAACAATATGTACAGGTACGTACAAATCTTGTAAGAACTACGACAAAACCATCAGTTCTTGCAATACATGACTAACATTTTTACGATATTCTTGACTATTCAACTGCGTCTTCTAACTTTAGAATCTTCAATGTTGTTATCTTCAATCTGGAGTGCCATTTTTATATCCCAAATATCACTTGTCTCTACTGCTTCGGCCACCACAATTGCACTCCTTGCCGTTTAGCACTCCCAAACTGCAGTATAGACAGAGAGCTTTTCTGCCTCCGCTCTCAAATGGCTGAGAATGGTACTGTTGTTGATAAGGAGGACATATCCTAAGCTCAAGATTCAATTCTTGGAAATCTTCTCCATCTGAATTTTTCCGGTTACTGAAAGTAAACGCGCCTGTGATCGCCTCTTCTTTCAGGACTGCACCAAGAGAATCGGTCACGTTATCAATGGGTGGCCAGTTGGTTGGCCGATGAGTTAACGGGTCAATCCCTCTGCCCAATAGCTTCCTTCTGATATGAGTGTTCCAGTAGTTCTTGATCTCGTTATCTGTCCTTCCTGGTAAGTTACCTGCTATAAGAGACCACCTAAGGCATGGCAAAACACGGTTGGTTATGATCAGCTTTTGCCCTCATAATTAGAACTCGTCAGGATTAACAGGAAAACATACTATATATAGTTCCTTACTTGTTACCGAGGAGGCTATGTAGTTTGATAATAAACTCATCTTCTTCATCAGTAAAATTTCCACGCTTGAGATCAGGGCGCAGATAATTAATCCATCGAAGACGACAACTTTTGCCACAACGGAGAAGGCCAGCAGCTTTAGGAAGGGATCTCCAGCAACCCTCTCCATGAGCTTGAATATGAGCGATGAGACGCCGGTCTTCTTCTCTGGTCCATGCTCCTTTGTTGGTGAGAGATTTCTCGCAACAGGGAGACCTGCCCATTTGTTAGACCTCCTTGTACACCAGAACGACAAACAGTAGCGACTGTAGTAGTTGACGATGGATGCTTATACAAATTTTACCGACACTTACTCTTTTTTCTGGATGGTGGGCTGGCTGTTGCATTATTTGGTTCGAGTTGAAAAAATAGTAGCACGGTCCTGGAGTGGACTCACTGGGCCCAATCCAGTGAGTTAACTCACAAAGGAACAATGATATACAGTATATTATATATATATATATATAAATGAATAATTAATTAATTAGTACAGTTAATTACAATGAAGTATAGGGTCAAATCTAGAAATAAGCATTCCTCCAACATAAGCCAAATCTGCAGACTATAGACTCATGCAAAACGCAACGGCTAGTAAGATAGAACGGTAACCTCAACGGTCAAAAGTTTCAAATTTAGTTCTCTCCCCTCTAAATGATCACAGGCGTCCGCAGTATTCCTCTGCGTCTCTTATTCACTCTCCCACTGACTCCAGCCTTTGCTGCCCTTCTCCGTTGAGACGTCAACGTTTCTGGTATCGCCTTCTAGTTAATTTAATGATGCAAGATATGTGGAACGGACCTCCAGGCTTCAGGCCAACGAAGTCTGCTCCTTCTTCGCCGGCCAAACCTCTCGGGGTCTCTAGAACTCGGTCTGACTCCTTCCATACCATCTACAAAGTCCCTGTTGGAGACAGTCCTTACGTGAGAGCCAAGAATGTCCAGGTAATTAGGTTCCCAGTCGCTTTGAATTTCGAAGAATTTTGGATTCATTTTATTTTTTGGCGTTTTGTTTTGATGGCGTACCTTTATTTTGTTGTTTCGATTGATTAGTTGGTGGATAAGGACCCAGAGAAGGCTATACCGCTGTTCTGGGCAGCCATTAATGCTGGGGATAGAGTGGACAGTGCTTTGAAAGATATGGCTATTGTCATGAAACAACAAAATCGCGCAGACGAAGCAATTGAGGCCATCAAATCGCTTCGAAGTCGGTGTTCGGATCAAGCCCAGGAATCCCTAGACAATATTCTTTTGGATCTATACAAGGTAATTTCAGTAGTGGAATATCCCTTTCTAAGTACTAGTTCTGTTTGATCGTTACTGACTGTTTTTCATTATACTTTGTTGTGTAATGTAGAGATGTGGGAGATTGGATGACCAAATAGGGCTGTTGAAGCACAAGCTCTACTTGATTCAGCAAGGACTTGCTTTCAACGGGAAACGCACCAAGACAGCCCGGTCACAAGGCAAGAAATTTCAGGTCTCGGTTGAACAAGAAGCTACTCGATTACTGGTGAGAATTGTGATTTCTAATTCTTTAACTTCATTCAATCTTTGAGACCTTCTGTCTGTGTGCACATGAATTTGAAGTGGTTGTTCTTTTCAGGGGAACTTGGGATGGGCATTGATGCAACAGAGCAATTACGTAGAAGCAGAAGATGCCTACCGACGTGCACTCACCATAGCACCCGATAACAACAAAATGTGCAATCTGGGTATTTGCCTGATGAAGCAAGGTAGAATTGGTGAGGCTAAAAAGACACTGCGCCTAGTTAAGCCAGCAGTTGTTGATGGTCCGAGAGGTGTAGATTCCCATCTCAAAGCCTACGAAAGGGCTCAGCAGATGCTTAAAGATCTGGAGTCTGAGATGATGAACAAAGGAGGAGACCGGGTGGAACAAAGTAGGTTGTTTGATACCTTCCTTGGTTCTTCATCAATCTGGCAGCCTCAGCCTTGCAAGGATCACATTGGGTTGCCCACAGCAAAGGACCAGATTCCCTTGCCAGCGGGTAACGCAGTAAAGTCC
Source organism: Passiflora organensis (assembly GCA_019739055.1). Classification (NCBI taxonomy): domain Eukaryota; kingdom Viridiplantae; phylum Streptophyta; class Magnoliopsida; order Malpighiales; family Passifloraceae; genus Passiflora; species Passiflora organensis. The sequence goes on from JAEPBF010000009.1 coordinate 21,205,465, forward strand.
CATGATGATTTTGCCGATGAGAACATTGATTCCAACATCGTAGCAAACCCCCTAGTGCTTTCCCAGCAGAAAAGTACAAAGCAGTTTACGCCTTTTGGGAACTCGTGGAATGTGGATGCACCACCATTCTATTCCTTTAAGAAGGAACCCATTAGCAAAGAGCCAATTGGGAATCACCTCCATGAGACCCTTAAGAGAACGAGGTCAGGAAATGCTGCTAATTCAAAAAGAATTGGGGAAATGGGGATAGTCAGCCATCCTCCAACAACGGAACTTGACAAACCGGAAGCCAAGTCAAGGAGGCTGTCTGACGAAACGGAAGACAAGTTATCCGGGTTCTTGCCAGACAATGACGACTTCGAGAATGCCATTCTATCAGCAGTCCTGGGTCCAACAAATGATGCAGCAGTCAAAACCATCGACACTGCCAACTCCGGGATCTTTCAGAAGAAGATAGAAAAGAGGCTTAAGGTTTTCCGGGACATCACGCTCTCCCTCAGCCCAAGGGCCTGACTGAAATTTAACTGATTACTAAGTTTTAACTCTAATTATCGCAAGAGTTTTAATCCTAGGAGGAGATAGACTTGTTCTCCTTTGTGTCCGGGCCTCTGCCTCCACACATATGTGAGGGGGAAGTAACGGATGGCCGCTTTTATCCACTTCACATACATATTATTCTCTATTTATTGATGTAAGCCTTTTTTGCAAGGTTGGCGTATCATTTCAATAATAAAATAATCCCAACATTTTAGAAAGCTTTTCTGCAGTTCTCAATAAGGAAGGAAGGAAATTCCATTTTTCTTCAAGAATTTTCTTCCCTTGAAGATCATTTAATCGAGAATTCATACAAATATCCCAGGACTGCTACCGTTGCGCCAATTGCAAGTCCCACTGCAATTTGTGCAAGTATGGTGGAACTGTTATTTGCCACTGCTTTAAAACCCATGGAAGGAGGTGGAGGGAAGCCCAGCTCTGACAGTTTCTTGTGAGAAGCTGCATAATCTGCAAAGAATGCCTCTTCATCCTGCAATTGGTAAGAAAGACATCTCCCTGTCATGTTTTTTAATCATAAACTGATTTGCCTCTTCAACTGTCGCATAAACGAATGCCGAAATTTACTATCAAACGCATAAAAAGGCACACCGCAGAGTTAACCCCAAAAGGACGAGCATACCTTAGCATATAGCTGAACGTATTGGCGGAACAAGGGATCTTCCACTAGAGCCTTGTCACTTGGGAGTTTTAGCAGTCCCTCTGATTCGTTTTTCAAAAGCTCTCTGGTCATAATTATGATTATTATAAGTGAAATTCAACACATTTAGCGGCAGATCACTAAAAACTAAAGTGTCTTCCAAAAACTAAAAACTTTTCTTACACGAAGTAGGAATTGTCGAATTTCAGAGGATTCTTTGTCCAAGGACCTTCAAAGCCCGATCTATCCTGATGAGCCTTTCCCTAGACAAACAAACCAAAAGTTACCGAGATTAGTCGTCTTTTAACTGCAGTAATGAGAGTTCGGTCAGAGAAAACCTCTTCCGAAATTTACCAATGTATGGCCTCCTGAAAGTGCTACGATGTCCTTATCAGATAGACCCATGCGGTGAAAGACGTCCCTCAAATGTGGCGAACCTATAAATGGATTGAATTAGAGGAGGATGGTTTTCCCAACTGGGAATAACCTCTCTCAGGTTTCTCAGGGAAGTGCATAAATGGAAGCAGCTAGAGGCAAACCTTGTTTGGCATCGGGGAGACGCCCTTCTTCAGGAGATTTTATTGAGTCCTGATAAACAAAAAATAGTCAATAACAATGCTAGGTGATGAAGACATCAATACATATATCTTCCATTAACATACTTTTCTGCCTGGAACGAACTCAATATTGGGGCCTCCAGTGACTTCCACCGCAACCACTCCAGCAAGCTAAAAATCCGAAAAAATAAATGACAACAAGCAATAATCAAATTCTTCCTGAACCACCCTGGCACCAGGAAATAGCTACGTACTCGATAAAAAACACCAAAAGAACACAAAAACTTCTTACCTGATATAGGTCTGCATATGTAATATCAGGATGCTTGGCCTTGATTTCTTCTGAAACAAAGACAGAACCAAGAGGCCATTAGACCTTAATTAGCAGCAAAACCATCGTTCGAAATGGGCAATACTTCAGTAACAGTCAACATATATAAGGTGAAATTCAAAGAAAAAAAAGGAAGCTAGATGAGAAAAAACTAACCGCATAAATCAATTGCAATTTTCAAACCATTATTTGCTCTGTGTCTGTACTCTTCCTCCATCCGTATTGAACCGTTAGGCCCTCCTGTATTTGTTTTAGCGTCATAGGTGCCTGCATCATGCCACCTCCGTCCACAAACACATAACAACCGTGTCATTTTTGAAAGGGAAGAAACACACATGTTATGTAACATTGGATCAATTGCAGTTGCATGGTTGTCGTTGTCTTACGCCAAGCGAAGCATGATAGGAGCGCAATTTTTGCTGGAAATGAGAGCGCGAAGGTCTCGCCGACTCTTCTCTATCTCCTTCAAGTACCTTGCGTTCACCACCGGTGCTGCTTCCATAATGAGACCGACCACACCGAACCAGAACCAACAAAAGCAACGCTTTATGATGACAACAATTAAAGAGTTACCCCGTTCTTATAGTGCTAGAGGTTTCGTGCTTTTTAGTTTCGTATAATTAAACTGTCTTTGCAGTGATAGGTATAGATTGAAGTCCGCCACAAGGCGAAGCAAAGGATCGTATATTGTTTTCCTGTGTAGGGAGGAGGGAATATAGGCCTTGATGCCTTGACAACTTGATTGTTCTCTTACATTGTGTTAATGTAGGCCCCTCTTTGGTCTTCTAAGTGATTTGCCAAAGCATTAGGCTGTTGGTTAGGGATGAGCATACGTGCGGTTCGGAAAATAGTAATGCCATTAAATTAACGTCTCAGACGGCATGTCTTTGCATCTCGTCCTGGACGTATGATAGACAGACAAAAAGACCAACACCAAACGCACTGTCGCCTAGGAGAGTATAGGTTTTATTAATACACGACTCGCCTCTTTCTGCAAGGGAAAAGCTTGAGTTTTGTATGGTGATGAAAGAAACAGCCAAGCTACCGCTGCCAGATGCATTCCTGGATTTCCTCCGAGTCAATGGAATCGACCCGTCAATTTATACCGCTGCGGATTCCACCCCTCGTTATATAAGGTACTATCCGTTTGGTGGTTTAGTTTTGGTTTACAATCTGGCCAGCAGAGGAGCCAGGTTTAATTATTAGTTTGATTTGGGGATTAAAGAATACTTGTTCAGTTTTTTTTTTTTTGGTATTTTTATATTTGTGTAAATATTCCAAGGTTGAAGCCAGGGAGTGAAGCTCAGCATGACGAGATAGAAACGGAGTTAAAGTGCCAACTTAAAAGAGTGGAATGGCTGCCTGGCTTTTATTCTCTTCCACCTCATATTTCAATTGCTACCTCAAACGCATATAAGCAAGGCAAGGTAAGCAGGAATGATAATTTTCTGAGTTCAAGGTTTTGCTGGGATTTGTATTTTATTATTATTTGTTGTTATGACTTGCCTGGCTTCTGGTTGTCAGAGTATATAATTATTACGAAGGATTCACGCCATAGCTTAAGCTTTTGGTTTAGAAATTTCTTTGACACCAATTTAGTGTTCATAACAACTGCTGGTTTGATAGGTACGGATGTGTAGATGAAGGTCGAGGATATAACAATTTGGAATTTCTGTCCCATTTTTGTATTATGGCTATCATTCTGTTTTAGCGCATATCATTATTGAAAAAGATTGACCCAAGCTCAAGCTTTTTGTTGGTAATGGTCTTTCAAATACCAATTTAGTGTATTTAACCAAGGTTTGATAAGTAGTGATCTGTATGTAAATGCCAAGGTAATAACCAATTGGAATTTATATCCCAATTTTTTTGTTACTGTTATGATTCGTTTGTTCTTTACCCTATTATTCAGATATATGGAATTGATGCGGCTTCGGGTGCTGCTGTTATGGCCTTGGGTGTTTCTGTTGGAGACCATGTCCTTGATCTCTGTGCTGCTCCTGGTAATTGATCTTTCGTTTTTCTTTTGGTCATTTTCATCTTTGCTCATTGTTTGGTCAGAAACAAAACAACAATATGGTGTCCTAGATAACGGTCAATGAATTAGCTTGATTGTTTTTTTGCTTGGATTGATTTTTCACAACTATGTTCCTGATTGTTTATCTTCTATACATATCGGGTTATCACTTTCCTAACTTAGTCATGGAATCCTGTACGTTGTGTTCAGGTGCGAAACTTTGTATGATGTTGGAACTTATTGGTGACTCCGGATCTGTCACTGGTGTTGATGTTGCAAGGCATCGCCTGGCTGCTTGTAGAACAATGGTGCAGAAATATGAGCTTGGGAACAGGTGCTGTCTTTTTGTTGCTGATGGAACAAAATTTTCCCACATGCCTGTGCGGAGTAACGTGCATTTTAAATCATGTAAGCACTTTGAAACTATCTGCACATTTACTATAAGTTTCAAACATTCATGCTTAACCCTATATAATTCTTTCTTAATTTCCCATTTGATTTTGATGTCTTATCATTCTGTCTAGTGTTATACAGGTGATTCTAATATGGGAGAGAAAGACATATTCAGGGAGTGGACTTCTCGGAGACCTTGGAAGGAAAGGAAAAGAGTAGCTAATGCCTGTAAACATGCTACTTCACAGTTTGCAGTTCAAAGTGAGAGTCCTGAGCTGATTTTTTATGGTCGAGATTCTGGGATAGTTGGACTGAAGAAAAGTGAATTATATCAAACAGTGGACTGCAATGAAGTTACAAGGTGCGGATATGACAAGGTAAACTCGGTAAACTCTTGGAGTTTGTTTAACTTTAACTCTACCTTTTCCTTTTCTCAAAGAGCTTAGCTGTTCACCATTTTCCTGAGAAAATGGTTTTTCCATATCTTATTTCTGATAGAATCAAACATTTTTAACTTGCTGATGTTTAGTTCAGGTCCTTGTGGATGCAGAATGTACTCATGATGGTTCAATTAGACATGTCCAAAAGTTTGAGCATTGGGGATGGGAAACTCTTAATAAGCGTGTGTTGCATGCGGATCGAACTGATAACTTAACTGCTCTTCAGGTTGTTTATACAATTTTACTGTGCAAAGTAATGTTTTTGTCTTTTTCTTTGAATTGTTTTTAAAACATCTTTCAAAAACTTCTCACTGTTTTCTTTCCAACCATATTCTCATGTATGCTGAAAATATTTTTTTTCTTGCATGTTAAACATATTTCTTTCATTGCAGTTGAAACTCCTAACAAATGGTTTTAGGCTACTAAAAGTTGGGGGATCGCTTGTTTATAGCACTTGCAGGTGAGTTCCATTTGTTATAATGTTTTGACAGAACTTTTGCAGGCATAAACGTATACTTGCACAGGAAGTGGTAATTGTTTTTATCCTAATTCAACTTTTGGTTTTACAGTTTGACACTATCTCAGAATGAGGATGTCATACAACAATTTCTCAAGGATAATCGTTTTGCTGGTATGGTTCTCTGTGCTTTGAAGATTATGGATCATTTGTTTTATCATGAAATATCTCGGTATAGTATAGGTCTAGTGAGAAATTCTTTTTTTCACTCTACTTATTTGTTCCATGGTTTTCTAGATAATGTATCTATTCAGCTCTTCTTAAGCATTTTTTCCCATCTACTATTCTTCTTAACCTGAGTGCTTTATGACGAATATTGTACCTTCTTTTAGTATGCTTGTAAATCAATATTTGGTTGTAATTGGCAGGTCGGTCAATGTTTGGGTTGATATCCTTAAATTTTGGTTTCAGTTCTGTTGCATATTCAAATCTCCCAGATTCTTCTTTTATTCAACCATCCATGTTGTAATTTTTAATATATGAATGGATATTTAAAATCGGACTGGAACTTGAGACCTTATTACCACCAGAACTTCAGTCCTTCAGATTTGTACCGATAGAGTCATTACCTTTAAATCTTGGTGTGAGTGTTTTGTAATGATAATGTACTCTTTCCTTGTTTACATGTCTATATAAGTTTGAATGTACAACCAAGTTTTCATTTTTTTTAATAGATTAAGACCGTAGCTCCTCTTCTTGGTCTCTGAAGAGTATTAATCCGTCCATTTGCTTTCAGAATTGCAGGAGATAGACCTTGCTAAAGATTGGCCATGCAGGAGTGGGCGAATACCCATGTCGTTGCGTTTTGATCCCGTGACGTCGCAAACTAGTGGACTTTTTGTTGCGAAATTCTCAAAATTGGCCTCTTAATCAAGGCTGATAGTTTAAGCGAACTGTTGGATTGAGGTTAGTGGTAAAAACCGTAAGTTCTGTTTTCAATGCAGCATTGCATTCTGATGGCCCAGGTTCAACCTCTTCAGTTTTCAGTTTTCAGTTTTCAGTCACCCTTGGTGTGTCACAAGTTGGTATCCCATTCAACCAAAAGTTGCGTGAAGTTTTATTTACAGGACTCGTGTAGACGCTCACTTACTACTGCATGATACGAACTGTGGGCATTATTGATTGGTTAACTTGGAACTTCCTCTCTGTTTAGTGTTTAGGTAGTACTGTGCGAGAGTAGTCGAGGAGGGCTTAGCTTAAAGCTTGTCCTTGTTTTCCTTAAAAACAAGATTCATATCATGATTTGAGTTCAGTCTCAAGTTTTGGTCCTTTGCCATTCCTTCCTACATGAGTATAGCTCAGCTCTCTCAGCTGATTTTCTCATTCTTTCGCTTTTCATAGATAAAATTTTCATGAGGTGATTAATAGATCGGGTTAGCCTACAAGACCAGGCCAGCTCAGTCCAGTAGACCCATGAGTGGCCCAAATATCCACATTAGGCCCATTTTCCAAAAAATTATCGACATTTAACAAAGATTAACGGTAGTTGTGAAAATATAAAATGAATGATATTAATTGCTTCATATTCTAAAAGAATATGTGTATGATAGTAGTCATTAAAACGTATTGTTAGAAACATTTTAGGTATAATATATTTGATGATTTTTATTTAAGATATTGTAGTTAGAATAGTAATATTTTCAAAGTGTTTCTTTTTGGAGTTTTAACTTTTATCGATTCAGTGAGAAAAATAATGTAAAAGTACCGATTTTTTTATTCGCCTTTTTTTTTTCTATTCAAAAGGATTCAATATAAATTAATAATGGTAAATAAAGATGGATAATGACGGTGGCAATGATAACAAAGATGGGTGGTAACGGCTTGATACAATATGGAAGTATTTTATAGCAATTAGATTGTGGAGGCAGCACTACAGTATCTATATTATTTTAACATATATTGATGGACATTGATGATATGATACGATTTATAATTGTATAATAAAAATAAATAGATAAATATATGTATATCTTTGGAATAGAAAAAATATTATCAGAAATACAAGTAATAGTTTGTTTTCGGAATTGTTATGCTTGGTTTGTAAATTGAATTAGATTATAAATATTATTATGCTGAGTTTAGATAGAAAATGATTAAACTGGTATGACAATTCATACAAATTATTTTTAATAAAATATTAAATATTCAAATTATAAATAATAATACTAGATAAAATATTTTTATTTTGTAAACTAAAATAAGTTTATAATTAGAATATCTATTTATGAGGGTAATAGAAAAAAATTATTAATTTAGTCATTTATAATCCGATTATCACACTAAATATTTTTTTTTAAAAAAAATTGACTTAATTCTTGTGATTTTACCAATTGCAACATATCATTAAATCTGAGTACTATTATAACATATTTCTACTTATAATATAAAACCATATGCAGGCCAATAAAATGCTATTTGTTGGCATTAAACCCATGTTCCCCGTTTGGGGTCATCCACAAACCCGGCAGTCAGATGGATAGTTGTTCTCACCCACATATGATCTGTGTTGGCATATAATTTGAGCTGGAATCCGTACGAAAATAGACGTTATTAAAGGACGATTGAGGAATGTACCTGTCACGGAATCCGTATAGATACATCGAGATTGTAAAAAATTCTCAAACCGGGAGGGAAGCACGATGTTTTCATACACAATTGATGGTGTTAATATCAGCATAACGTCAGCATATCTTAAAATATATGTCTTGAAACCCCATGCTATGTAGATTTACCCATCTCAAGCCCTTCTCAGAGAGCCCACGTCGCCAGCCTGTCGCCGTCAACTTTGCCAACTTGGAATCCCCCTCCAGCTAGACGTCCAAGCCCTGCCACTAAGTCAACAAAAGTCGTCCGGTAGCTGGTAGCGTCTTGCAAATTATATCATGGATGACGGATTGGAGAACTCGAAACACAAACAAGGCATAGCCAAGGGGCCCTTGCTCGACGGCTTAAATCCCATCTGATGCGAAGACGCCTAACGGTCCCGTGCCTATTTCCGAAAATATCTGGTTCATAGCTGTTTCTCCTTGGCAGTCCTAGCAAGGTATCGGAAGCAAACGGAGGATGGGTTCCTCTTCCCACCACCGCGAGATCACAACTCCTCTCAGTAAGACAGACTCCACCACAACAATTCTTCCTTCATTGCTTCCTTCCATTTACTCGCCCCCTGACCTTTCTCTTCCATGGCGAAACAAACTATATTACTACAGTCCAAGGCGACGAAGGGGAAATCGATGCTGCGACCGACTCTGCCTACATCGAGAACTCTCCTGTCGAGCAAGTAGCGCTCACCGTGCCGATTACAGACGACCCGACACTCCCCGTTGTCACGTTTCGGATGTGGACTCTGGGCTCCCTCGCTTGTGTTCTCCTCTCTTTCCTCAACCAGTTCTTCTGGTACCGCAGAGAGCCTCTCACTATCACCTCCATCTCCGCCCAGATCGCCGTCGTCCCGCTCGGCCATCTCATGGCCTCGGCCATCCCAAGCAGGCTCTTCTTCCAGGGCACGAAGTGGGAGTTCACGCTCAATCCGGGACCGTTTAAGGTGAAAGAGCACGTGCTGATCACCATCTTTGCTAACTCAGGCGCGGGAAACGTTTACGCTATCCATCTGGTGAGCGCGGTCAAGATATTTTACAAGAAGGAGCTGTCGTTTGTGGTGGCGTTGCTTGTTGTTTTCACGACTCAGGTGCTGGGGTTCGGATGGGCTGGGGTGTTCCGGCGCTACTTGGTGGAGCCTGCTACCATGTGGTGGCCGCAGAATCTGGTGCAAGTTTCGCTCTTCAGGTACCGTAGATTAAATATAAAAAAATAAAAAATAACAATTTATGCCTGTTTTCTGATTGGCTTAGTTGGCATGTCTTCAATAATTCGTCACGTGTGAGTATGTGATAAAAAGTAACGCCAGGAAACATGCGAATCCTTCTAATTGTCTGTCGTTTTATACCTTATGCCATTGCGTTTGGTATTGTCAAAGATTCCATAGATTCTGCCACTTTTCAGGAGAAACAAAGATTCGCATTTTGCCAGATTTCTGTTTGTTTTAAACCGGTCTAAGAAACGACATAACAAGATTCTTTCCAGAACTTATTGGGTTTTCCAATTCCACTATTTTCATATTCTGTTGTCATAAATATTGTCATGTTTGTGGCAAAAATAATGAAAAAAAACAACAACAGAGCATTACATGAGAAAGAGGAGAGGCACAAGGGGAGATTGACGCGGAATCAGTTCTTCATCATTGCCTTGATTTGCAGCTTCGCTTACTATGTATTTCCAGACTACCTCTTTCCAAAATTGAGCTCTCTGTCATGGCTTTGTTGGATACTACCTGCTTCCGTACTGGCCCATCAGCTCGGATCAGGACTCCGTGGCCTGGGGATTGGAGCTATTGGACTTGATTGGGCTACTGTGTCTTCTTACCTTGGTAGTCCTTTGGCTAGTCCTTGGTTTGCCACTGCCAATATAGCTGTTGGTTTTCTGCTGATTATGTATGTTCTTACACCAATCGCATATTGGCTCAACATTTACAAGGCCAAGACCTTCCCAATTTTCTCAGATGGTCTATTCACATCTACTGGCCAAACTTATAATATTTCAGCTATTATAGACTCGAAATTCCATATAGACCTGGATGCATATCGGCGGCAGGGCTCTCTCTATCTCAGTACCAATTTTGCCATGGTTTATGGTCTTAATTTTGCCTGCATGACTGCCACTATTGTTCATGTTTTCCTCTTCCACGGGAGGTGAGCCACTGAAATTCCAGTTGACACATTAAATAATTCAACTAAGTGAGGTTGGACTTACATTATCGTTCATTTTAAGTATTAAAGTTGAAATAAGTCTTTCAATGGTGCAGGGAGATGTGGCAGCTGAGTAAGTATGCATTTCGAGGAAAGAAAATGGATATTCACACAAAGCTTATGAGAAAATATAAGCAAGTTCCTGAATGGTGGTTCTTGTGCATCCTTCTCTTAAACATTGCAGTAACAATATTTACGTGCGAATACTTCAATGCTCAGCTCCAGTTACCGTGGTGGGGCGTCTTGATAGCATGTGCCGTAGCCATAGTGTTTACACTTCCTGTTGGAGTCATCACTTCGACAACGAACCAGGTACCGGTTTTGATAGTTCCTAATATTCTGCCAAATTTTTCTAAATAATTCTGAAGGACTTTAAATCTGGACTTTTCCCTTACTACCATCTTTCATTTCTGCTGAATTTCTATGTCGGGTACAAGTTTGATTGCTTCCGAACCAGAAAGCTGCAATCAAACGCATATGCAACCTTCCATTAATAAGTATATGACATTTGATTTCATATATGCCGAATAAAGTTTGTATGCGCTAATGCAAATTTTTGTTCCGCCAACAGGCTCCAGGCCTAAATGTGATGACGGAGTATATTATAGGATACTTGTACCCTGGATTTCCTGTGGCTAATATATGCTTTAAAGTGTATGGCTATATCAGCATGAAACAGGCCATCACATTTTTGCAAGACTTCAAGCTTGGTCATTACATGAAGATTCCCCCAAGAACCATGTTCATGGCCCAGGTAAACCAGTTATTTCTTTGTTTTTCCTCTTCCTAAACGAGACCACTATAAGATAATTTATCATGATCTTTTGCATTGAGTTTGTGGTTAAGAAATAGATTATCATACATATATTCTGTGTTGCTTGTACCTTTTATTGAGGGGTTTTTCTGTTTACAAGGTTTGTGGCACCCTAATATCGGCTTTCGTCCACTTGGGAACAGCATGGTGGCTTATGGAAACTATCCCAAATATATGCGACCGCGCTCTGCTTCCAGCAGGAAGCCCATGGACTTGCCCAGGCGACCATGTTTTCTATGACGCATCTGTTATCTGGGGTTTGATTGGTCCTCGCAGAATTTTAGGCGATCTCGGCCATTACTCCGCCATTAATTGGTTTTTCTTGGCTGGGGCTGTGTCTCCTGTTTTAGTTTGGGTAGCAGTCAAGACCTTTCCTAACCAGCACTGGATCAAGTACATCTCATTGCCTGTAATTTTAAGTGCTACCCTTAACATGCTACCCGCTACTGCCGTCAACTTCACAACCTGGGTTCTTGTCGGATTTGCATCGGGATTTATTGCGTATAGATACCATCGTGACTGGTGGAGGCGTCACAATTATGTACTGTCAGGGGCGCTTGATGCTGGATTGGCATTCATGGCAATATTATTGTACCTGTGCTTGGGAATGCAGCATATAAGCATCCAATGGTGGGGAAGTGATACAGACGGATGCCCATTAGCATCTTGCCCAACTGCTCCTGGGGTTATGGTTAAAGGGTGCCCAGTTATATAAGTTAGAGGCCGAACCATAAATTTATGAAACAAAAAATGTAAAAGTATTTGAATCAATTATACTATTTTACTTGCTTTCATTTCTGTACACATTGATAGAAGAAAAACTGCATAATTTTCACGCTAGAGGAATTCTGAAGTTCACCCGTGTCGTGTAGAATAAAGATGTTGACGATACCTAACCAATAAATATCATAAAATCAACAACTAACAATTATAAATAATTAAATAGATAACAAAAAATCTATTACTGATGCAAACTCCAAGACTTTATCCCAAAAATTCAAACTTTACCTTGGCAAAACTTTGGTAAATATATCTTAGCTGAAAATAACTAAGTAAATAATGGAATATCTATTACTGTAGCAGCTGAGGCAATTATTCGACAGAAACAAATAACGAATTTCCATTCATATAAAATAAACACTATTCTCTTTGACCCACTTATTACAAGGAGAGTTTTTGACAGTGATATTATCCTGGAGGTATTTCTTGTTGAATAGCTATGGGTTGTTAAAAAATATGTAGAAAATTTTTGATATTTTAATAGAGATAAGCAATCTTCTTACTGTTAAATATATTTCTTACCTTTTTGTTGGGTTATGAAGTGCTAGCCGAGTTTCATAATCAACAATCTGTTTGTCCACCTCTGTAGGCTAAGCCCTCCCTGTTGCTTTGGTAAACATACGCTATCCTAGTTCAACAAATATAATTTTCTAAAGGTTCATTAACTAACGATGGCGTCTCTCTCCCTTGCTCCATCCTCCCGATCCCCTCCCCATCCCCCTAATCACTCAGCTCCCCAGCCCGACCACCCTGCATCTCCTCCCATCCCCATCCCCATTCCACAGACATTATCCCCTGCAACTCACCCTACTAAGGAGACATCCATTCTTCCCCCTCCTCCCATATGGCGCCCTCCAATGATTTTCACTGCCACTCGGTTTATTTCCTATTATGTGGATGGCATTCCCGACAGCTGGTCCTCTGTTGATCTCCACAAACAAGTTAGTAAGATCGAGAAGGTGGCTGATACCTACATTCCGAGGAAACACAATAGACATAACTCCCGCTTTGGGTTTGTACGCTTTGTGCGCAATGAAGGCAATAACGATCGTGAGATCATGCGATGTTCCAGATTAAATGCTCTCTCCATCCCCGGCAGCAGACTGACCTTCAGTGTTGCTCATTTCGAAGCCAGAGGAAGAGGAGCTCCTTCGTCCTCCTCAGAACCTAACCGACTACATCCCTCAAAACAACACAGCTCCCACGACCTCGCTCCTCGACGTGTATCAGGAAATAGCAGAACTGACAGGTCATATGCTGATGTAGTGCGGACCGAACCACATTATATGGCGACTATCTCCATTACTCCATCCCTCACCAACAAAACCTGGCTTGCTAGTAGTGTGGTAGGTGTGGCTAGAACTGGTCAACTCCGGAAGCAAGATTGCCCCCCCTAGATTGGATTCAAATATATGGGAGGAGATATATACCTCCTCTCTTTCCCGATCCCAGAAGCTATGACACAGGATCTTATGGACAGAGCTCAATGGTGGAGTGCGCACTTTGTTGAGTTTCATCCATGGAAACCTGCAGATGTCTGCAATAGAAGGTTCTGCTGGATTGCAGTCACAGGTCTTCCTCTTCATGCCTGGTATGAGGAGGGATTCAGGCAGCTGGTTCATCCCTTTGGGTCTCTGGTACAGGTACACCGGAGGACGTTGAACTGGGAATCTCTAGACAAGGCTTACCTGCGTATTCTCGCTCACAGGGAAGATCCTTTGGTCCTGAAAGTTCGCGCAGTTCTCGAGGATACCCCTTTTACCTTGTTTATCACTGAGGTTGACCATGCTGAAGGACATGCTCTCTCCTTGATAGAGGACAAAATACTATCTCCAGGGTGTTGTCACTCTACCCACCTCTCTGACCCAGCCGCCACCCCTGCCAGGAAAAAGGTGTTTTTTGAACGTCATAATCCACATCTCGAGGGAGACGAACTGCGCAGTACTGGCTCCCCATGTCCTGTGAGACCTATCCCACCACCTGCTGATGACCTTGCCTCTTATATCTTGAGGCCATCTTCTCCTCCCCGAAATGCCCAGAGCCTGGGCCTTGACGACGAGGCCCATCTCCTTCCCCCGAATCCATATCTCTGGGTGGGCTCCCTAAGCCCTACAGTGCTCTTTCCTGAAATCAACCTTCCACCTAGGCCTACTACTGTTACGACCCTGAGACCTGCCCCTTCTCTGGTTCAGACTCCTCTAGCAGAGATTAGCACACCCAAATCCACCTCCAATTTTCAACCCTTCTCCCTCGACTATGTGGCAAACACCACGACAAACCATTCTCCTTATCATGTGGCGGAAGTTGATTATCTGGCGGTATCCATGCGAGCCCAACGTCCCAATAACCTAGACCTTTTCTACAAACAGAGCTTGTTTGATCAAAATTCAGAGGTGCATTCCGGAGATAACAGAGAAGTGGAGAGTAATTTATCGGAGAGCTCTGGGGTCAATCCTGACATCTTTATTCCTCGGGTCAATCGTCGACTTCTCACAGAAGGTGACCCGACAATACCGATCTCCCCTGATGTTTCCAGAATTCCTGAGACAAATTTATCAGCTAGCGAGGCCGAAGCTCAAGCTAACCTGGTCGTGATAAGAACCCTGGGCTTAGATTTGAAGCATTCCTCCTTGCAAGTGGCTGAAAAACTAAAGGACCTAGTCGACGACGAAAATGAAGAGGGGGCAGACTTCCGGCGCTCCTGTGGACATTGATCGCTCCTGCTGGAGATGCCTTGTGGTACCTGTCGCTGTGATCCTTCTGATGATTAACTATTGTTCATGGAATGTTAGAGGCTTGGGAAGTACGCTGAAGAGAGCTGATGTATCACATCTCATTCGCACGAATAAAATTTCAATTGCTGTCTTGTTGGAAACGAAAATTTCCGCTTGGGATACTGCTGTTACTAATTCTATATGGTCCGGCTCATCTATCAACTGGCTAGCAATTGATGCTGTTGGGCGATCGGGTGGACTCTGCATGCTCTGGGATACTACTAAAGTGGAGGTGCATCGAACTTTCAGAGCTGAGCGGTGGCTGGGTATTGAATTGACTATCATCCCCTCTGGACTTCGATTTATTTGTCTTGGATTATATGCCTACAATTCCAGCCCAGAAAGACAACGACTATGGATGGAAATTTTGACAGAGAAGCAACAATCCTCCCTCCCGTGGTTGATTATGGGAGACTTTAATGAGATTCTTTCTCAAGATGAGCGGACCGGACACACCTTTGATTCACGAGGCGCCAGCGCGCTGGCTCAATTTTTCGAGGACTGCGCGGTCACGGACATTCCATTGCTTGGTAAGTCTTTTACCTGGTTCAACTCATATGGTGCCTCCAAATTAGATAGAGTTCTTGCTAGCCCATATTGGATTCTTCGGAACCAACATTTGAAACTCTATGCTGGGAATCGACGATTCTCAGATCATGTTCCTTTGATTTTACGTTCGGATATATATGATTGGGGGAGACGGCTTTTAGATCATGGGATTTCTGGTGGGACAAACCCCATTTTGTCGACAGGGTGACAGCCTTCTGGGCTGATGGAAGCAGAACTTTTCCTGGCAATTTTTCCGTGATAAAGAAATGGAATTTCCTTGCAAAGTCCCTTGCGAAATGGTCCAGGGAGGAGATGGGAAATCCGGAAAACCGACCGAAACAAGTGATTGATCTGCTTGATGCGCTGGATGTGCAACGATCAGAGAATGGACAACACGGCCATCCTCCTTCTCTTCCCACTTATTTGGAATTACAGGCTGAGAAGTGGGATCTGAAAAGAACAATCGAGTCAATGTGGAGGCAGAAGGCTCGAGCCCATTGGCTCAAGCTAGGTGATAAAAATACCAAATTCTTCCATCTGAGTGCCAGCTTACGACAGCAACGTAACTTTCTTACAACACTTCGCGTTGATAGTTTGCTTCTGGAGACACCGACTGATATCAAACAAGCAACCCTTGCCTATTTCAAAGATCTATACAGCAGTGATAAGGAGGAGTGGCTTGGGCTGGGTGATCTCCAATTTCACAGAATCTCGGAACAGGAAGCCTCTGATCTAGAATTACCTTTCTCGAGTGATGAGATTAGAGGAACCGTGTGGAGTTGTGGCAGTACAAAAGCTCCGGGGCCTGACGGATTTAACTTCCTCTTCATTAAAAAAAGCATGGACGGTAGTGGGTGACGATATCTCCAACATGATCAGAGAATTCTGGCGCCAAGGGGTGATGCTGCGTGGGATCAATACCACATTCATCCTGTTGATTCCCAAACTCAGAGGCTCCGACACTCTAACAAACTTCCGGCCTATCAGCTTGATCCACAGCCTATACAAAATTATTGCCAAGATTCTTGCTGGACGACTTCGGTGTGTTATTGATAAAATAATTTCACCCTGTCAATCGGGCTTCATTCAAGGCAGGAATCTTCTAGACTCAGTGATGACAGCAGCTGAAGCCATTCATCTAATGAAAACTAGGAGACGCAAAGGTTGGTTATTCAAGCTGGATTTTCGGAAAGCCTTCGACATGATCAACTGACATATCATCTTTGAGGTGCTGCTCAAGATGGGCTTCAGTCACAAATGGATACAATGGATTAGTCAATGCATTACTACAGCCAAGGTGGCCATCCTTGTCAATGGCTCACCAACTGACGAATTCACCACCGACAGAGGTTTGCGACAGGGAGACCCCCTCTCCCCTCTCCTGTTCGATGTGATGGCTGAAGTCCTGTCCAGGTTGATGACCAGAGCAGCCGACAAGGGATTGTTTCAAGGGTTTCAACTGGGCAATCTATCTTTAACTCATTTGCAATATGCTGATGATGTCTTATTATTTTGTGAAGGTAATACAGGGGATCTTCTGAACGTGAAGCGCGTCCTCCGAGCATTTGAGCTATTGACTGGATTGAAGATCAATTTCACCAAAAGTTCTATGATTGGTATAGCTCGCACAACCCACGAAGGAGAGTGTGTGGCCTAAATTCTCCAATGTCGACATCAAGCATTACCTGTCAATTATTTGAGCATCTCTCTTGGCTGTAATCCTAAACATCTACGATCATGGTGTGGAATCACCACAAGAATTTGACAGAAGCTCTCAGGCTGGAAGGGACCCTACTTATCAATGGGAGGTAGATTGATGCTCATTCAGTCCACCTTGAATAGCATCCCAATCTATACCATGTCCATCTACAAGATGCCGCAATCTATACGGAAAGAACTTGACAGCCTTCTCTGACGTTTCTTATGGCAAGGAAAGATTGGCAAGAGATGTCTCAATAGGGTCAATTGGTGGCATACCTATCTCAGCAAACAATACGGTGGTGCCGGTGTGGGCTCTTTTGCATTGCGGAATATAGCGCTCCTTTTAAAATGGTGTTGGCGGCTATTCAGCTCCAAGTCTCAGCTCTGGCGTAATATCATTTTTGAACACTATAATCCTCGCATTACAGATGCAGGCCTAATCTTCGACAACCAAAGACTTTCCCCAATTTGGAGAAGCATCTCCGATTGCCTAAATGTCGATACTGATATCGCCAGAAGCTGTCGTAGAGGCTTCAAATGGAAGCCAGGCATGGCACAGAGATACTCTTTTGGACAGATATCTGGTGTGATGATCAACCCTTATCTTCTAAGTTTCCGAGGCTGTTTGACCTGTCCACCCAGCAGGACCTCTTCATATCGCAAATGGGTTATTTTGAGGGAACTCGGTGGATCTGGATCCTTTCCTGGCGAAGAGTGCTCTTTGATTGGGAACAGCAGCTGGTGACTGATCTATTGCAAATCATACAACAAACAGAACTCAGAGAATCGGAACAAGACTTCCTCGGTTGGGGCCCAAACTACGACAAGTATACAGTCAAAGCAGGATATCTTTTTCTGGAAAAGATATCTCCCTCACATCCACCGCCACCTATACTCAATGTATGGAAGAGACATGGTGCACCTAAGCATCAAATTCTAATGTGGTTGGCGTGTATGAACAAACTCACATCCAAGGCACACCTTGTGAGACTAGGAATGCTGAGCGCATCAAAGATTCTTTGTCCCAGCTGTGGGGAGATTGAAACTGATGCCAACCACATCCTCCTGACGTGCAGAACTGCCTGGCTCTCTTGGTCCATGCTACTTCGACGTTGGGGATACCACTGGGTCCAGCCGTGCAGTATACGAGACCTTTATCAGCAATGGGGATACTTCTCCACCGGCCGCCATCAATGCAGCATCTGGTATGCCATTCTTTTCTCCATGGTTTGGGGCCTCTGGACTAGTAGGAACAAAATTATTTTTCAGCAAACCTACAAATGCCCGATGGACATCTGCTTTGATAGCCTGACCTATGGCATTGGATGGGCCAAACTCAATCTTGCAAATGCTGATTACAACGCACTGCAACTGATGCCGGTAGATAACTTGCATACAATACTGAAATGATAGGCAGTGATAGACAGGGATACATTTGCTTGTCTTCATGTATCCGAATCCATCATTGACCTTGCATTGGCCTTCTTTCAGGCTGTGATGTATATTCTCACGTCTTATATATTCATCGTTCATTTTCAAAAAAAAAATATATATTTCTTACTGTTAAATATATGGTTTCATAAATCAAGGAGCAAACTTAGGGGAGTTAGGAATGTTTGATTTCGTTTGATTTAGTTTGATTTAATTTGATTTGATTTAGGCTTAGGGACTAGACACTTTCTCCACAATTGTGAGTCATCCCAAATATATGGAGAGCTAGAGAGAAAAAATAGAGTTAGTAAGAGAAATTTCTTTATTGATTCTTCTTGTGAAAGAGAGATTGTAATTCCTCTTATTTCTCATAGTGAGAATCTTCTATTATTGCCCGTGAGTTTTACCTTTACTTTGATATCTTGATTTTGTTGGTTTCGGTTTTGCATAATCAAAACTAAATTGATAATCCATGTTCTTCTAACTTTAGTTTTGATCTTGCAAAATCATTGGTTTTGCAAATCCATCTACTTTAGGTTTTACAAATGATATTGGATAAAGTGACATTTGCAAAATTAATTATTAATACCCAAATTATCCTTTATTTAAACAACACATTAATACAATAAAACATCCACATCCACATACCAACAATACATTATAACGTAAGAACAGAAAAAGAGTACAAAGTCACAACAAAGAACAACTCCTTTAAACTTAACCCTAGCTAACATGAAAATGACATTGCCTTATACTCGATATAGGTTTAAATATAATATTTTAATAAAGGATAAAATAGTCATTTATACTGAATGTTAAAACTAATCATTATTTTATCAAATATAATTTTGATTTTACAATACTAACTATCAAAATTAACAATTCCAAAACCAATAGTTTTGTAAAATCAAAATCAACAATGGTTTTTCTAGGTAAAGATTTGTGTGTTCTTGCTCTTATCCCTTCCAAATATTTAACACATGGTAGCGGAGCCTAACTTGGGTGGATCCATTTACTTATCGTATGGTCTGTGGTTGCCACTGAATAGTGGAGCCTCCACATCAGAAAATAAGTTAAATATTATTCACCCTTGGCAGGTGTTTGGTATCGGAATAGAAACAATGATGACAAAGTTCGAGCTTGAGAAGTTTAATGGGAATAATTTTGTATTATAGAAGCTGAAGATGAAGGCAATTTTACACAAAGATAATTTCCTAATAGCTATTGGCACAAGACCCATAAGTATCACATATGCTAAGTGGGAGGAAATATACAGGAATGCTATTGCAAATTTTCATCTACCATTGGTGGATAGAGTATTGTCAAGCCATAAAGGAGAAGAAGACAATAAAGGAGATTTGAGATCATCTCTTCAAATTATATGAGGCCACTTTATTGACAGAGTACATTAAGACTTTGAATACTTTATTTTCTCATCTCACTTTATTGAGTTATAAAATAAATTCAAGTGAACGTGCTGAACTTCTACTTCAAAATCTGCTTAATTCATATGATCAACTTGTCATCAACTTAACAAATAATATAGACAGTCTAGTCTTCAATAATATTGCAGCTGTTATTATTGAAGAAGAGACTTGACGTAAGGATAAGGATGACAAGTTGGGGTACTCACGACAAGCAGAAGCTTTATCAATGATGCGAGGGAGATCAATAGATAATGATTCAAGTGGGAGCCACAATCATGGTAGTTCAAAGTTAAGAAGCAAGAAGAATATGAAATGCTACAACTGTGGCAAAAAAGGTCACTTCAAAAGGGATTGTTATCGTCAAAACCAAACAAATGCCAATCCACAAGGAAAAGCAGCAAGCTGCTCAGATGATGGTGATGTTTTATGCTGTGAAGAAACATCAACAACTAAAAGCAGAAGAAGATTTACTGATGTGTGGTTTTTCGACTCAGGAGCCACTTTTTCACATGACCTTTTGTAGAGACTGGTTCCACCAGTATGACCCTATCTCGGAATGACCAGTGTATAGCTGTAATGATCATGCTTTGAAGATTGTTGGTATTAGGAGCATCAAACTAAAGATATATAATTGTACAATTTGTACTATTCAAAATATAGGGCATGTGGAGGACTCGAAGAAGAATCTATTGTCTTTAAGAAAAATGGATGATCTTGGTTATAAAATTGTGATCTAGGATAAGATATTAAAATTGACCAAAGGAGCATTTGCACTTATGAAGGGAGAAAAAGTTGCTGCCAACTTGTACATGTTAAAAGAAGAGACTCTTTAAGAAGGTAAAGCACCAGTTGTCTCAAGTGTTCTTGATGAAGATATCTTGTACAAAGATAGTGAGAAGATAAGTTTAGAGAATACAAGACAAGTGGGACTTGAGGTTGAATTACTAGAAAAGTCTTTAAGTAATGGATTAACTAGTTCTTAAGAAACCTGAGATAATGTTGTTGTAAAACCAGAAGCGTAGCAGGTTATACCAGAGCATGTACTGTAAAGATCTTTAAGAACTGTCAAGTTGAAAGATTCAACTAAATGGGAGCAAGCCATGGTGTTGGTTGAAGGGTAAATAGTAATGGCTTATGGGAGCAATAATGTGAGCAACAAGGGAGTATCTTTGCATAACAAACAATGCATGCTATATAGAAATCACGTGTCAGATCTTTACGAACACAAGGTGTTTGGAAATCGGACAAAGAGGAAATTTGTAGTAGGCAAAGATGGGCGGATCAAGTCTCCAAAGATGTTTCCAAATGCAGTTGAAGATAACAAGTTGGGATATGCTAATCTTGTGGTATTTATGTTATCTGTTACTGAGATTGTTGATATGATAATCAAGACAATTCCAAAGGAGAAGTATAGGCATTGCCTAAACTTAGCCGAAAATTGTGAGAACAGGTAGAGCCCTAAAGGGTTTTGGCAAGAAAGAAAGAATGCTGGGAAAGAATAGTGGGAAAATTTTATTGATTCTCAATCAAATCTTTAAGTGGGAGATTGTTAAATATATGGTTCTATAAATCAAGGAACAAATCAAGGAATAAATTAAGAAGCAAATCAAGGAGCAAATAGGAACAAATTGAGGGGAGTTAGGAAGGTTTGATTTAGTTTGATTTAGTTTGATCTATTTTTATTTGATTCTTTAAGCTTGGGGGCTATAAATAGACACTTTCTCCCCACTTGTAAATCATCCCAAATACAAAGAGTGCTAGAGAGAAAAGAAGAGAGTAAGTAAGGAATTTCTCATTTGTATCTCCTTGTAGAAAAGAGGTTGTTCGTGAGAGATATTTTTTTTTATTCCTATTGTATAATAGAGATTGTAATTCCTTCTTATTTCTCATGGTGAGATTCTTCTATCATTGCTCTTGGTTTTTATCCTTAGTTACAAAGGGGTTTTCCACATAAAGACCTTTATGTTCATGCGCTACCCTTCCAAATTTTTAACACTGACAGCAACAAGTGAAATCTTAAAACAAAAAAACAAAAAAAATTATTGTTAACAGTAGTATTGGCGAATGGCTATGCAAAAAATACTTCATGTAGGTTGTACACTACCCTGTAACCCACTAATACGAATCAATAGCATGAAGTTTTATCTAAAAATATAACCAGATGGGAAACCAAAAGTTTGATTCTGATAAAAAATCAACAACAATGGTCTTTGTTAGAGATGGGCCTGAAATCATTAGACTCATTAACAAGTAGAAATACTCAATCATTCTTTCCAACTTGTGTCATAGCTCTCTATCACACATAAATGCTATCCAGTTTCTTTGGAAACTTGTCCAACAAGACATCTCTAGGAATGAAGAATATTGCTTCCACAGATCGAGTGTAGATAGACGGGATGATAAAAGTATGATCAAGAACATTGCGGAAACCTATCAAATATACGCATAAAATTTTTATGTTATAGTAAATTTTAGCTTAAAATTAGGATTTGAGGGCTCATCATGACATTCAGTATTGTTGAGTTATCTTGTATTTAAATACAATTTGCGTCTATGAAAATTTTAACTTTCATAGATAAATATGTTTTCTTATATTTATTTTTTATCTTATTTTTTAGAGAACTTGTTGAAAGTTCAACAAAATGTACTTTTTTCTAGAAGGAACCTAAAATTGTAAAAAATAAATTTTGTGTGTGTGGATTTCGAAATTCCTTTTATTACACTTGCACCACCTATTTTCAATGGTGAATGTTATCATGTCTAGGCCTCCAGATGTAGGTATATTTAGAGGTAAATGATCTCTGGGAAGCTATAGAGATGGATTAGAAAGTTACTGCTTTACCTGAAATAAAATAATAAAGCCAAAGACTAAAGTTATGTTATTTGCTATACTCTTTTGAGAAATTTTTGTCAGAATTTTGACAATGAAATCAGCATTTCAAGTGTGTAATTTCTTCAAGAAAGAATATAAGGGAGATGAAAATATTAAAGCAATGCATATCTTCAACTTGATTGGAGAATTTAAACTTCAGAGGATGAAGAATTTAGAAATAGTCAAAAAGTATGCTGACAAATTATTCAATATTGTAGATGAAGTACTTGGTTTTGAATTTTTTTATTTAGACTTAGTTAACAAGTTTTTTATAACAATCCCTAAAAAATTCAAAGCAATTATTTCTTATTTCTAAAATTATAAAGATCTATCAAAAACTAGTTTGACGGAATTATTGAGTGATTTGCAAGCACAATAATAGAAAATACTTTTAAGGTTTGAGAGGTTTATTGAGGGTGTACTTCAGCCAAATTAGAGAGAAAAAGAAAAAAACGTATAAAAAATTACAAGAAAGGAAACTCAAATTCTCATTCCATTAAAGATTAATAAGAAAATAAACTCTGATTTTTCTTTTTGCAAATATTGTGGGAATAAAAGTCATCATATATTCACAAGCTAGAGAACGTCAGATTAGTAGTATCGGAAATGTGTCAAAAGATGGGCCATCATTCAAAGATTTGGAAGGCTGACACTCAATAGAAAAATATTCACATATAGTCGATCAAGTAGTTGATCAAATTAGAACAAATTTTCATTGCATATTTTTTTTACGGTTAGCAGCTCAAGTACAATTGACTTGTTGATAATGGTTGTACAAACCACATAACATTTGATTAATGATTATTTAATAGAGTTGGATACTTAAATCATTTCCACAATACAAATTGAAAATGATGATCATAATGTTGTTAAAAATAAAGGCATTGTGACAATTATAATCTCTTCAGGTACAAAATTAATTAAGAATATATATTTTATACTTTGTATAAACCAGAATCTATTAAGTGTTGTCAAACAGTTTTAAAGTTATCCTTGAGGCCAAATATTGTCAAATTAAGGATGCTCAAGACAATACGTTTTTTAAGTAATGAGGAATCAAAAGATATTTATATTTGATCCTTCAGAACATGAGAAAAAATCTATTCTGTAACCAAGAATGATTCTAAAATTTAGAAAAAAAACTTGGACATTTCGATAATTTATAGAATAATTTTGTTCAGAGAGTTATCACATTTAGAAGCAATATTTATTAATATGACAAACGGACAAGGATTTCTTTTAAAGGAAGCAAACTAAAGAGTTATTGTAAAAACTACAATTAATTTATATTGATGTAGTTATTCCTCACAAAATTCCATCGCTTATAATAAGTAAATATTATATAATTTTCATTCCTGATTATACCAAGATACATGTTTTGGATTTATTTTTTAAAATTCAATTTAGAGTTTGCTGGTATATTTTTTAAATTCAAGTGATGGATTGAAACTCAGAGTGGCTAAAAATTTAGGATTTAAATTGAGAGAAGGAGGAGAGGTTGGGAGAAAAAAATCACTTTGGTAAAAAAACAAGTGACAAAATTTTGTTTCTTCTGCTATTTCTTTGACTTCAAACAATCAGTCTACTCACAAAATTCTTAATTTGTATACTTGCAATGGCTAGATATCTAGAGTTAGATTTAGATAATACGAAGAAATATTTAAAGAAAAAAGGTAAAGAGTTGAAGTATAAATTATCTGTTTTTTTAAAAAAAATAGTTATGTTTTAATTTTTTTGTGAGGTTTTGTTTCGTAATTTATTTTCAGTGAAACTCTATTGTAATTTTTCTCTGGTGGGTGGCTGTGTGTGAGAAAAAATATGTATTTGCAATCTATTTTTTATTTATTAAAAATATATTATTTAATTATATATTTAATTATAATAATTTATTTAGTATATTTAATAAATTTATTTTTTTATAAATAATTAGTCATTTTAATAATAAAAATAAAAATTTGTTAAATGGAATAATATAAATAATAATAATGATAATAAATTTTTTTAAAATGATAAATTTTAATAATAATAATAATAATTAAACAAGTTATTATAATAATTTTTAAATAATAATATATAGTGTAATTGAAATAATAAATAATAATATTTTATTTATTTTTTAAAAATATTATAATCATATATTGATAGATAAGTTAAATTGATTTAATATAATTTGATGTAATGTATAAATAATTAAATACTTAAAAGATAAATTAATTACGAGCTTCAATCGTAAATTATTTGTTATGACAATGCTATACTCTAAAGAGTTTAGCTACCTAAATTTTAGTTAGGACTTATTACCATAGAGTAGCAAAAATGGTAGTAAATTACTAGCAAAAATGGTAACAAAGTATTTTTCCTATAAATTTACTATCCAAACCAACCGTAACAAATGTCAACAAAAAAATTTAGTATGAAAAATCTCGTCAAAAGAATATTGGGCTCAAGTTACAGACACTACACATTATTATTTTTTTCACTCAATAAACTTAAAATAAAAAAAAGAAGACACTTTTTGAGGTTTGAAATGGCTACAAACCTTTGTTAAATAAAATCTAAAAAGTGTTTAGATGTTTGTGTTTTGTTTATATGTTATAGGCCAAAAGAGACAAACTTGATAAAAAGATAGAAATTTTTTTGGTTTATAACACTATCTTCAAAACTTATAGAGTTCTCTAGTTTTATACAAAGAAAATTTTGATAAAATAGAGATGTGTATTTCATTAAAGAGGAAAAATAGAACTGGAAAGAAGAGCAATTAATATCAATTTTAGATCAAACTAAAAAGTTTTTGTAAGAAGAAAATGAATTGGTGAATTACTTTTCAGTAAGAGACACGATATCTCTCTTTGATATTTATGAGAGATGCAATATAACTATTCTTAAGCCAACAGATTTTTGAGTAATAGAAAATGATCCTAAATGGAGAACTTAGGATAAAGAACTCCCTATGGTTGAAAAAATAATCAAACGAGAATATTTGTGAATGGACCCAAAAATACAATAATAATAGGAGTGAAGTGAGATTTTAGGATCAAATTGAATGCAAATAGTTTTATCAACAACTACAAAACCATACTTGTTACAAAAGGCGTATATTTGGAGTTAATATTTTTGATACCTTTGCTCCTATTACTAGATTAAAAATCATTAGATTATTAATAGATATAGCCACACAAAAGAAATTAAAAATTTGTCAATTTGATGTAAAATCAATATTTTCAAATAATTTAAGGAGATTTTACTGAGTAATCGTGAAGCATGTGCAATACGAACTAAAACATTATACAAGCTAAAACAAGCACCTACAATTGGGTATAGTATAATAAATGAACATTTATTGTACTTGGGTTTTAAAAAAAGTTCCAACAAAGCTACTATACATACGAAATCAATTTTATTATTATCTCGTTACATATAGATAATTTATTGGTTACTGAAAATAATAATAAATTTGTTGAGAAATTTGAAGAAGATATGAAATATGCTTTTGAGATAAAAAACTTGGGAAAAATGACTTATTAGGATGGAAACCAAGAAAAATTAAGAAATGTTTGTTTGTCAAACAAAGTTTACAAGAGAGATTTCAAAACAAAAATTGGAATAGAAAATCATAGATGTCAAATTACTTCAATGTGTCAAAAGAAGAAGTTGATTAAGAGTGATAAGTTGAAAAGATTAATAAGAGATTTTATAAAACCAAGGTTGGTAGTCTTATGTATCTTACACTAAATAAGTCTGACATTTTATAGACTGTAAGTTATCTGTCAAAATACACTAATTGTTCAACTAATACGTATTTTAGAACACTAAAACAAGTAATGAGGTATGTAAAACAAACACTAAATTTTGGAATGAAGTTTTATGCAAGAGTTATATGTGGCTGAGAATTCTAATAATGAATGGGTTGGCTATTCTGATGATATGAAGAACACTTATGGTTATTGTTTTAATATTGGTTTTAGAATGTTTTCTTGGTATTCTAAAAAATAAAAAAACTGTTGCACGATAGGTGTTGCAAATTAAGTTTTATAGCTTTGAAAATTTTTGCTTAATATGAATTTAAAACAAAAAGAGTATACAGAACTATTTGTGGATGATCAAACAACTATTGTTATTTCCAGAAGAAAGGATATCAAGTTATCAGAAGAAAGGATTTATTAAGTATTTTTAATATCAAGTATTTTTATAATATGAAAATCAAATATTTTATTATCAAGTTATACTTTCTCAGAGATATACAGAAGAAATGATTTATTAGATTACAATACTTTTTCATAATATGAAGAGCATTGATAACCATGTTATCTATAGTATCATACACCATTATTTGTTTGTATTTATGATCAATTATGACATAAATTAGAATGAAATGATATAATAATAGTGTATGTATTGAGATTTTATTCGATACAGGATAAAAAATAGAAGAAACAACAAGAACACCATAATCATGCAAGACAACTCCTCAGATGATAAAAAAAATCGACTCATCAGACCATTAGGTCTGACCTAACAAATGATTAAATCCGACTCATCGGAATATGTAGTTCGACTTGTCAGATGCTTAAGTCTGATAGGTCAAACTATGTAAATCCAATCGATCAGACTACAAAGTCCAATAGGTCGGGTTGTCACATCCGATCAATCGGCCCTGATCGACTAATTGGAGTAGTCCAAACCTTAGCTCAATAATTTGACCCTTCGCTTGACAGCCTGACCTCTCGTTACCCAAGAATCAAATCACTTGGATCTAAAAAATCTAACCACTCGGCTGATGATTCTTTACCAAATTAATCATGCCCATTGCCCGCCCCTAATAGTGCATACATTATTTAGTTTGATATACACACGCACATTAATGCAAGCATGAATCGAAAGTGTAGCCACACCAACAGTACACGAACTAGCAGATCAGGCGGAAGGAGCAAGTCAACTAGACACAAACCAATGAGTCAAGCAGAAGGAGTAGTTCATTGTGTAGGAATATGCTAACCAATATGGCAGAGAAAATTTACTATATAAGTCATGGCAAGACATAGACTAAACACACTGAGCATTCGTAGATTTTGGCATTGTACTTGATTACTTTTAGATTTCATTTTGTTATTCCGTTTCAATAGGAGACAAGACAAAGGTATGTAATGTAATTGGAATTTTATATTTCGTATATTTATGTCATATAATGTTTTCACATTCGTTATTATCTTGAATTTCTTATTTATATTTTCCTGATGTACGTTCAAATTCAGCTTACTTCAATCTTAAGTTTAACGAACAGTCTCGATCGAGCTGTCTTTAAGTGAATTTAGAATTAGTTGGGAGGCAGTCTTAGATTATGACAGGAAGATAGAATTTCTAGGGTTCAATATGAATTTCTGATTCATCCTTAAGTTTAAGATAGGAATATAATTAATATTAACAAGAGTCAGCTAATAATCAATTTGGGAAAGTGTTATTAGGTTAATATTCAAGAATTGAATCTGAAGTTGAAATGTATAATTAAGAAATTGCGCACAGCTATTTAAATTATCAATTTTATATTTTATTTGATACATGCCAATTCTTTTAAATACAAGAACAAAACCATTTTATCAATTCATTTAACTAAAAATTAGAATTAAAATGATTACTTGAGCTTGAATAGTTTCTATGGGAACGATATATGATACTTTGTAACTTTATTACTTGCGAGTATAAGTTTACAATTTATGCAACAAGTATGTTTGATTACTGTTTAATTTTGTTTCTAAAAGATATTCTTGGTGTTTGAAAAAAAAGAGAATTTGATGGATAATCAACAATGAAAGCTAAGTATATTACTACAATAGTTATTGTTAATCAAACATTATGGTTTTGAAAAAATTTGCTTAATCGGAATATAAAACAAGAAGAGTGTATAGAAACATTTATAGATGATTAAGCTATTTCGAAGAATCTTGTTTTTCATGAAAAAATTGAATATTTTAACATCAAGTTATACTTTCTCAAAGATGTATAGAAGGAAGGATTTTTCATATTACAAAACTGCAAAATTGAATTTCAACTAACAAATATATTCACCAAAGCTTTTCTAAGAAGTAAATTCAAATTTCTGGGAGAGACTCTTGGAGTTTGTGGTAACTGAACTAAGGAGGAGTGTTAAATAGTTATATCAGCTCCAATAATAATTGATTTTTTATTATCTATTTTAGTTATTTCAATATTATTAGTTGTTGATGAGTTTTCTTATGTCGTGTTTGTATCAGAGAATTATTAGTGTTAGTTTTTTAAAAGTTATTGTGTTAGTTTTGTTGGTTTTATCAATAATTATTTTAAATCAATTCTATATTTGGTGCAAGAATCACATTAAATATTGTGAGTTTTGATTTAATGTGTATAATTCTAATCTGATCATTGATTAATTTAAAAATATAATAATCTGATATAAATATTATCTTATCGCTCAACTTCCTTATTGTTCAAACTATCCTAATTTGTTGGTTTCCAACAAAAATTCTGAAATTATCTACAACTGCAAGTTTTTTTAACAACCATCTTTTAGATTTTTTAAAAAATATATTTTAGTAATCTCTTCTGTTTATATTAAATATATATTATTTGGCATTGATCCTATAAAAGAAGATGGACGATAAGTTTTCAGGTTTGTATTGAAAAGATTACTATGTGCATTGTTTGAGTTTTTTTTAGCAAAATATTTTGATCACATATAAAATATTTGAAATATTAGTTGTAGATATGAATTCACAAATGGATATTTGATAGGAAGGAAGGGAGAAGTAAAAGATATTGGTCAAAAAAGGATGATGCTGTGCTAGTGGAGATATTACTCGAGCTGTACAGTAATGATAAATTAAAATGGATATGGGATTTAAGCTTGGTATGTATACAACAATTGAAAAAAAATTCAGAGAATGTCTGATAATGGGATTTTTGTCAATTCTCATAGTTACTCGAGACTTAAAATTGTGAAGACCAATTTTGGGATTGAGTTTGATATAGTCTGTAACAATACTATTGGTTTTGGATGAAATCTTATTTGTAACTGTGTGACAACAAAAAAATGATATTTAGGATACATATTTACAGGTAATCCTTACTCTAATGTAATTTTGATTTCATATATTTGATATGTTTTAAAATATTTAATATTTTATTTATTTCTTAGAGTTAGAAATTAGTTATTTAGTTTAAGGATCATAGTTTTTGATATTTTGTTGTACTATAGTTTTTAGAATTGATTGTGAAAACGGAAACACATTTGGTGATTATATTAATAAAGAGACAAAGTCAAATACCAAAACAGAGCAATGACAATGCTGATAAAGTTCCCTAATGTAACCAAAACATTTATACCTGAATCATCTAATAATGGTCGAATGCCCATGGTAAGAAAAAAATTGCTAAAGATTCAGAATTTGTTATGTTGACTGACAAGTTAATAATGACTCTAGAAAATACTTCCAAGATATTATATAATGGAATACTTGATTTAGAGATGCTTGAAATGAGAGAAAGGTTAAATATTGAGATTATAAAGATTAATGGATTGATTGTTATTAATAGGATAAAAGTTGCCCAAATTATTGGTGGTAATGTAAACAATATGTATGCAATGATGTTGTAAACGATTATAACCAGATTGTAACAAGATTATAAGTAATAAAAAAGAATGGAATACTAGATTTTTGTCTTAAAATAATCCATTCCTGCCTGTGCGTTATGCCCAAGCCGTGGTCGCAGGCTCTTCAAGACATATGAATTCCTCTCCAACCTAGGATACCATAAATGGGACACCCGGTACAACCGTGGCACTTCGGGGCTTAGTATGACTGAAGGTCCCTTCACTTGACTATCCTCTCATTTCTCTCATGTTTTACTTCTCTCATGTTTTACTCACCAAATATGTTTTTCCTATTATGTCGCACCAAGTATGTCACTCACCAAATATGTTACTCACGCAATAGACTACTCCTCACTAGTTTTGAAAATAAGATTCTATCTTACTTAGTTGATCAGAAACAATACAGATGAATTCTATAAAAAATATAAAGACAAGATAAAATGGAAACTAAATTCACTAAATATAAAGCCAAGGCCTCACAGGGAACTCGGGACTAGCTACAAGTCAGAACCGGAACAAAAAGTTTTTAGCCTGACATAACTCAACAAAGCTCAAAATAAAACTAAGTAAAATGCTTAACGCTTGGTCACAAACATTCTCGACGACTTATATAATAGAAACTAGATTTCGGAAGATCCCATAATAAGTTCAAATTAAATATTTTGTATGCCAAAATTGAAATACTTAACAGCAGGTACACTACAAAGTTGATGTCCCCGAGAAAATATTGTTGAGGACTTCAAAAGAGGTAGTCAATATATCTAGATCACGAAATCATCTTCAATGTACGTGTCATCGTGTTTGCATCTTAAAGTCTGAGAAATCCGGAAGCCCTGATCTTCCCTCGATTGCTTACCTTTAGCTACAAAATATACAAATATCTTGCAATCAAGGTTTTAGATTAAATAATAAAATAAATACAATAATTAGATAATTAAAGTGCAAAGTATGTCCTAAGATACTTATCAAAATTGACACAATTAATGAGCCATCACTTGACTTATCTTTTGCCGATACAATAACCTTTACATAGGTTCCAATTAGAGCACCTAAACAATCCCCCCAAAAAAATCAATGTATAATGTAGAATACAATTACAATATGCATATAGTATAAATTAAAATACCTTTAAATATTTTCATCTTGTATCTACATAGTCAGTTGATATAGGTTTCGGTTTCTTCTGCAAATCATCATGTAACTTCGATACAACTTTTAACACCTTCCCAAAATATTTTCTTATTGTCTCACATAAATGTCTAAATCTAAATTTTATGACCCGTTTTACACATGGTGAACTAATATATATAAGAATATTGCTACTTTTTCATCAACTAACATATTTCTACTATCCTCTAATCCAGTCTTTGACTCAACCATCATGCATAGTTTTGTAAAAAATTTCCTATCTATACGCAACTGCTCGATTCATGTGTTCATCACTCTTGTAAACTAATTCGTATAAATACTCTTATTTACTCATAAAATCATAATAGTCTCAAGGGCATTTACAATTCTATCATCTATTATTTTTTTATACAACATACATATCAATAACAAAATAACATTCATTGTTGAAAGCTAATATTGAAGTACAATAAATAACTTTTGTCTTATAATAGCATTTCTCATTTGCACCATAGAAAATATAATGGTCACAATATAATTAACAAAATTTTTTATTAGATAAAGGTTGAAATACAATATTATTGATATTATTAACAATATTGCTGACTTAAATCCTACTGAGTTAGATAAAGGTTGAAATACAATATTATTGATATTATTAACAATATTGCTGACTTAAATCCTACTGAGTTTGATGTGTATATCTAGAAAATCAATTGAGAGAGAATGATTTTTTAGTTGGATAGAATTTACCTAGAAATAGAAACAAAAATAGAACAAAGATTGTAAAACTAGGCTGGATTGTAACGATCAAATTCTTTGATGCTTAAGAGAAACAAACCGTGTAATTCAGAGTTACACCAATAGAAATTTAAGAATATAGGAGGGGGCTATTTTGTGAAAGATGTCAGATTTTTTGTTAAAGATTTTATCAGGGTTAATATTTAAATTAGTGGAGGATGTTATAGTCATTTATCCTATTGATTTTATATTTTCGTTGTATATCAACGATATTCATGTTTCTTATACTAGTGAAATTTGTTGAACCATTGGTTAACAAATCTAATCTAATAATGTAACAAACATGAATTCGCTGATTGGTTTTACTGTTGTAACACTAAAATCAATAAAACTAACAAAATAAACGGCAATATTATATTTAAAATAATTTTAGTCTACAAACAATCAGACTTTCACAAATAAATATTTCCTTCTGTTTATTTTATCTCATTTCTTAAAGAACTTGTTGAAAGTTCGATAGCTTTCATTAGATTTCATTGTAAATACTAACTGAATTTTTGGGTATCAAAATTAATTTTTTTCAAGATTTCAATAAATACTTATTAAATTAAATATTTTATTATTAGAATTTATTTTATTTATATTTTCTAGAACCCTAAATAAATATTATCAATTAAAATTAATCAATATTATAATGGTTTCTTATTTATCAAATGGATGACAAGAGACTATGGACAGTGAAAAATTGGTATTGCTTGTGCTTCCCAAGATAATGAAAAGCAATTGATGCATTTCATCAAATTCATTTATGAGATTTTTTTAAAATTAAAATATATTCATTATCAATAAAAATAATTAATTTTCTAGTTATACTGTACATATTAATTAAAAATTAATAAATCCATCCAAAAATTTAAAGATATTTCAATTCTAAAATAAAAGATAAAATCTTTAGGAAAGACTTCTTATTACTCAAAATTTACTAAATGATATTGATGCCAATTCCATTTATGATATACATGTATTTCGAATAAGTTTGCCATGATTTTAGAAAAGTGGAAAAGTTTTAAAAAGTAGAATGGCAAAGCAACGACTGAAAATGGAGTCTCATCTTCAACATAAAGTAGACTTGTTTTCATCAATCTCTCCACCATTCAAGTTGGCCAGGCATCACATCTCCTATATCCTCCAAACTCGAATCCTCAAATCGGCCATGGGGCGGAAAGCTAGATTAGCTTAGTCACCTTTCTTTCCTTCTCCAACAGTGATGTCCCAAAATTTTCCTGCTTTAGGGCCATGAGAAATTGCCTTAAGAGTCACAGACCAACCGCCTCCTCATTTGGCTGCATTCATAGTACATAAGGTTATAAAATTCTGGACATGGATAAGAACAGAAGGTTTGCGAGTTTGTGAATGTCTCTTTCGGGACCTCTTTTGAATTTGATAGATTCCTGCCGATTGCTTCAGGCATTAAATTGTCCCCATACCTCTTGCAGCTGTCGGGTCGAGGCCTTAAGCCTAAGATACAAGAATTTACTACTTTTATTTGCTTTCTTGTGGACACAGACCAACTTGATAATTGATAAAAAAAAACCAGCCATCACTGTTGGGATCATAGCATTACTTTCTGACATGAGTATAAGCCTCATTGGTTCGCCATAATCCCCACCATATCTCAGGCCTAAAAGAAAATCTTTGAGCAAATGATGAAGGTTTTTGGTTTTTGGCTTTTCAAATGCCAGTACCCAGCACTCGATCATTCCTCGGGTTAAAGTTCAACCAGTTAATGACTATTCTTCCCAAGTAAACGTTTAGTAAAGTTTCTCAACAAGGTCTAGAACTAAATGTTCCAAAGAATATGTCAGAGCCAAGCTTTTTAAAAGGCAACCAAAGAATATGCCAGTTCCTTTATAAAATGTATCTAGCAAAAGCTGTTCAGCATATTTATCTCGTATTCCTTTCTATAAACCTAGTTGCTTCTAAAATTTTAAGATGTTTCTATACAAAACAAATAATTGAATTCTTGATAATTAATTAAGGATAAATAAATTTTTTTATTTAATCGCATTTCTTAGGCTCATATTTCTTTTTATATACCAGTATGAGCTTAACTATATGCCATCATTCTTCTAATCCTTATATGATCCATGGGTGGATTTCATTGATTGGATACCAAAGAAAGATTGTTTCATATTGAATTGATTTGTAGACTAATTATAGCATGCACTTTTTTATAGCTTTATATGTACACTAGTAAGCAAAATTAAGCAGCCTCCTCAAGTCTCATGACCTTGTATCACGACCCGACCCCCACTCCTTTCTGATGTGAGATTGGGTAACACGACCCCCTACGCAGACTGGGTCTCACAATCTCCTCTCCTTATAGACCTACTGTGGGAAGCTCAAACATAACTGACTTGGTCCCAAACGCACTGGCCCAACCGTGAACACACAATATGGCTCAAGCTCACCTAGAAGAGAGAACGAGATCGGCTTTGCTACCATTTGGGCTTATATGTGTTGTGTGATGGTATCATTTATAACAAGACGCATTTTTTGGGCCATGTGGTTAGAAGCCCAACTCAGCGTTCTAGTTGTGATTCATCACGATCACACACACGTCCAGGCCCGCTGGGCCGAGGGTCCAGGGGCCGGGTCGTGACAAATGATAGCGGAGCCGATCTTGTTCCCTCTTCCGGGTGGGCTTGAGCCGTGTTGTGTGTTCACGTTTGGGCCCAAGTCAGTTACGTTTGGGCTCCCCTCGTGAGGACACGAGGTCTATAAGGAGGGGAGATTGTGAGACCCAGCTTACGTAGGGGGTCGTGTTACCCAATCCCACATCGGAAAGAAGTGGTGGAGGTCTTCGGCTTATATGTGTTGCGTGAATGGATCATTTGTAACAAGATGCATTTTTTGGACCATGTGGTTAGAAACTCAACTCAGTATTACAGTTGTGATCCATCACACGTACATACACGTCCAAGCCCACTGGGCCCAGAGAGTTCGGGGCCTTTCTTCAAAGACTCTTTATTCTTTTAGCATCAAGGGAACAGGACCACACAGAAAAGGAAGAAGGACAAAGAATTCTTTTAGCAAAAAATTATATGTTAATTTATTATGATGAATCTAACTTTAAATGGGTGATTTACATTTACAATATGGGGATGTAACAACTTTCCGAGTTGGTCAACATATTATTGATTCTTCCTCCTCTTAATTATTTGCCACAAAAGATGCCAACCAATGAAAGATTGAAACAAGAACACCATATATCATTACAAGTGACTAATGTAGCAAAGAATCAGCGATGTTGCTAAAACAAATCCATATTGCAGAACCACAGAAGCATGGCATGTTCTTGGTGAGTTTCCAATTGCCAAATTAGCCAGCCACGAGTTAGCCAACGAAGTTTGGTCTATTGTCCCTGAACCCGTCGACCCTGCTTCTGTTCCTGCCCCATCAACTGTTGCATCTGCTGCGTTTGGAGGCGAATCTCCATCGGATTTCACACTGCATAGATGAAGAGTATATGTTGGATATTGGTATATTAACCGAGGGCAATGTTTTTTGAATAAAACCGAGGGCAATGTTAATACAGCGAAAGCTTGACGTTGATTACCTTGGGGAAGTAGGGCAAAAGGTGATGGTGTAATCTGCACCGGTACAAGTAAAAGTACTTGTGGCGTCATCGTAGGCATAGCTATACGACCTGGGACATGCGGTCTTGAACAGTTCAGAATACATTGACGGCTTGCAAGAAGCCGGTGAGTTGTACGCGTCTTTGCAGCAGTACTCTGGCTTCCCAAACGCCTCACAAGCGCTCCTGCAGCCGGCACCGCCGTCCACTCTTAGCTCCGTGGGGCATTTGAGGTTAAGGTCCGTGATACAACCGGTGGAACCGCACTGGCCCGAACCGCCATTCACATCCACCATCATTGGCAAGTTATACCCATCAACAAGGCTGACGTCATAGAAGTCTTGGGCGCCTGAACCGAGGGTGAATTCCGCCAAGGTGGCCGGTGGGTTGGCGCCGGAGCCATTGCACTCGACTTGACCGGAGCCACAGTCGGCTGTGGAGCAGGAACCGTTGCCTGAGCTGTCGAAATTGCAGCCGGTTCTACCCCAGAAGCGGCCTGACCAGCCGGTCGGGGCTTGGAAGGAGCGAGAGGTGCCTGTTGGGAGTTGAAAACCTGTGCTGTCAAGTCTTGGGCTTCCTAGGATTCCTGGCCATACCGTGAAGTCGCATTTGTTGATAAATGTGAATGTAGCACCAGAAACTCCTGAAACAAATACATACCAAGTACAGTTGAAATTAAGCCCGTCTAAGTAACTTCAAGTAACCACCGGATGAGGCTGAACGTATGATTTACCTTTGAAGATGAAGAGAACAACGAGACCTACGAGTACAGTGGAATGGTGGTAGTGATGACGGTGGAAGGAGATTAAGCCCATCAGAATTTTCACTTTCTGGATTGGAGTTGAATATGGAATTGCTTATATTTTAGATCTAGTATTTACTAAATAGCTGTTTATTGGTAATTGTGGTACATTTCTTGGTGATATGTGAATAGAGGCTGGACGATGGAGGATGGATTGGGAGAAGGATGGTAGGCAAGGCAGGACCTTTTGCTCTGGCAGATGGCAGAAACAGAGGAAGAGGAATAGGAAGAGCCCAATAGATGTAAGGGATTAGCACCCATAAAATTCCGAGGATTTGAATAAATCACACCCCTTTTCTTGTCCTGAGAACGAGGAGGAGCGAAAGAAAGGTGGCTGAGATAGTGCTGTGGAGAATCTCTCTTATCAGCTACATACTTCTCCATCTCGATTTATAAAGAACTATAAACAAGGGACAATACAAAACTACCGCCCCACTTCCACCCTGACCCTTTAACACAGAGTTGCTTGCTTGGCTTCAGGTCCCTTTCATCTACCAACCGAGGGGAGAGGAAAAAGAAGTCAAAAACAGTAGACATAAAGAAGATCATCTCTGTATCG
Organism: Passiflora organensis; assembly: GCA_019739055.1. Classification (NCBI taxonomy): domain Eukaryota; kingdom Viridiplantae; phylum Streptophyta; class Magnoliopsida; order Malpighiales; family Passifloraceae; genus Passiflora; species Passiflora organensis. The sequence continues at coordinate 21,242,556 of JAEPBF010000009.1, forward strand.
GAGTAGATTAAAACAATGCGTGTCAGTTATCTGTCGGCTCCTTAACTATCAACGGTTGTTTGGTTGTCATGAATATTTTCATGAAAAGACGACAAAATGACAAGTCACCAATAAAACATCAAACTCTTACGCGATTGCAGGTACAATCCCTGGTGCTCACATACACCGGATCTTTTTCTTTTATTTATATACATGGTATTTACCTTATTTTTATCCGGTTCCCAGGAGCAAAACGACAACGTATTAAGGGCCACGAAAACACTGGAACACATAGGAGACGGAACTTAACCCTACGGACAACTACATTGGAAGAAAGAAAAGAGTTTCATGATCAAACACATCACATGCATCTTTTCCCTTGTCCAATGTATGCATGCACTCTGCCTTGTCTAAGAAGATGGAAAGTGCGACATTGACTGGCAATGCAGAAAGGAAATAAGTCGGAAGTGACAGCGAATATTATCAGCATCGATTCCTTAATTCTTCTAGCATTAGTAAACAAGCTTCATTTCCAAGTTTTATGGGAGGGCCAGTTAGTAACTTGCTTGATAAGCATTATTGATTAACTGTCAATAGTCCTTGGAATAAAACATCTACAATAATTGAAATCAACCAACTTAGGCATTAATTAAGTGGTTGATCATTGAGTGTCCCTAAATATGTACGTATATATATATGCTTGATGGGTTTTTTATTGTGTTGATTTAAATATATAATTTATGAGAGTTGATGAACAGAGTCATGAGTCTTAAGCCGCAACTTATGCGAACACAAAAACAGAGTCGAGGAAGTTGCTTCAATGCAAAGTAACGGGATAGCAAGTTTTTTTCTTCTATTCGAGTACCGATCTTCATGACGTATAGGGGAAAAAGAATTGACAGGATAAGTTTTGAGATAGCTTGAAGCTTTAGAAGGCAGCAGTTCCACATGGATGACGCCTGAAGTGCATCATCTCCTGCAAATTGTCTATTCTTATTGAAGAAACTTCATGTGTGTGTAATGGCGCATAAAGTTCAGTTTCCTCAATTCATTGGTCATCGAATTTCTCTTTAGCTTTGGAGTCTGGATTCTTTTAACTTTACAGAGGACTAATTGAAGATATGTAAAGGAAGCCATCCTGTTGCTAAATTCTCAAAATTAAATACCGACTGGTATATATTTAAAGATGGTGAACGTTACTCAAGTTAGATAAGTAAATTTTAGTTGAAATATACAGGTTGAACTGCATTGTTGACTGTTAATATGAAAAAAAACAGGGGACATGAAAAGGAGAAGGAGCTCTCTGTCATCCTTAGCAGTAAGCTATCCTTTCAAAGTCGAAGTTCAAAGTACACTGACAATGGAAGTTCCCAATATGAGAAGCATGATAACTTAATGAAATTATCATTTGTCCCTATAATTCTTGACTTCATATCATAAAACTAGGAGACTGCAGCTTTGTTCCTTTTCCTTTTGAATTATGACGATATATATATACTTCAATCAGCATCTTCACGTCCCCAGTCACACCGTGGAAAGAATCTGTGGATAAGGTTTTTAAACTTTTTCCCTATTTCGTCATAATAATCATCATCTCCCTTTTCCATTTTCTGTGTCTTAAACCTATCGTTCTTTATTAAAGTTTTGCGTCATCCGACTGCAGCCGCTTCTATAGTAAATATATTCTTTCCCACAAAGGCCTATGCCGATTCCTTTGTCGATCGAGACTCTCTTCTGCTCAATTTGTCAAGTTGTTTATCTGGGAAAAGCTGTGAGACCTGGGGGCTGACGTGGTAAATTTTTGCCACGTCACCCCACCTAATAAAACCCAGTTCCGGCCAATGTCTCCCCCTCCCTCTCATTTTCTGTTTTTTTTCTCTCACTAAGTTCAATTACCTCTAGTATCAAAACCATCCGTCTGATTTTCGAACCGTTTGCACCATTGTGTTCCTCTCGTCATTACGATCAATCTGCCGTTAGTTTCACCTTCATCGGACCACGCACACGCCCGGATCGGAGCCTGAAAGTTTCGAAATTCTCACCGGAAAATCGTCGATTCCGGCCAATCTAAAGTAAGTCTTGAAGTTTGGTTTTCGGATTCATATTCCTGATGTTTGTAGCTTCATATTGATGTAAAAATTTTCGATTTTGGATGAAGTTGGAGTTTTCCGGCCACCGCCGGCGACCGTTGACCGGCGACACTGTTCACGTTGACCGGTAACCCGTTGACCCGACCCGACCCGTTGATCCGAGCCGACGACCCGACACTGTTCACAGTTGACTAGTTGACCAGTAGACTAACGTTGACCGTTAAAGATGACTGTTGACTGACGTTGACCGTTAAAGTTGACCATCATTGACTTTGACTTTGACCAAAAAGTGAAAACCTCCTCGTTAGGTAATTTCGACGTTCTGATCGCAATGACGCGATCCGTTTTTCCATTTGATGTGTCATTATTGAGTTATAGTCATTTGAAGGTTAATATCTGTATGTTGAGTCTAACCGTAATGTTGTGTTCTTAGGAAGGGCGAGTGTTGAGGACAAAGGCAAGAGTATCGTTTCCTCTTCTTCAGCCCGTAAGGTAGGGTCTTTATCGTATGTGGTTCATCATTAGTAATTCCTTGTTGTAAAATCTGTTTTACCTCGGTTTTGATTGATTCGTTGTATAGTCCATCGGAGCCCATCCGATTGGTCAATTGTTCAAATTTCATTGCTCTCTTTCGTAGGTAGCTGTAAAGTATTATAATGTAGGGTCTTTACCGTGTTTGTCTCATATTAAGTATTCTTTGATTTTAAATCCGTACTTTGGTCATTGAATTGTTGTGTAATCCATCGGAGCCCATCCGATGGATCCATTGTCCAAATTACATTGACTTTTCCGTATGTACCCGTAATGTATCATAATGTATCTCCAAATTTTCATGTGATCAATCAAAGTCCATTTGATTGATTTGTTGAGTAAATTGGGCTGATTCCGTATCATTTCCCGTAAAGTAATAAAAAGGTTGTAATCAAAGGTTTCTGTAACGATATATGATAATATATCATATTATTGAGTATTAATTGTAAAGTATGGTATTTCAGTGTTATTGAAAGTTAAACCAGTTTGTGTTTTGTAAAGTATGTAAGTTTTCATGTTACTCGTACTTGAGTTCCGTTTGGCCAAACGTGGTGAGTGCTCGGTCTCTGAGAGTAAGCGGAGAGACACTCATCTGTTGGGAGGCGTATGGTTGGAGTATGGTTACTGTATGTTCCCTGCTTCGCAGGATGATCTGAAAGGGACTAGTTGATCTTTTCCGTATAAAGTTTTATTAATCAATCTAGTCTCGGACAACACTGGTAGAAGGGGCTATGTATGTAATTGTTTTCAAAGTATATATCTAAAACCTACCAGTGGGCTTCCGGTTTCCCTTTAGCGGGGGTTACTCGGGAAGTGATTTCCAGTCCGCCCATGTTTTTACTATTGACCCTGTTGAGTCCTTTGTTGAAAGCGAAAGTATATTTTCGAGGCCAGTAAGTAAACGTTTTTGTAAAGTAAACAGAAAGTACATGTTGGGTCCAGTAAGTAATGTTTTGTAAAGTAAACAGTAAAGTTTAAGTTTTGAGAAATTACAAGTTCAGTAATGTTCTAATAAGTTCCTTGTTGTTTCCTCTCATCTGATAAGTTGTTGTATTGTACCTCTCCTTTGATAAGTTCCTTGTTGTCCCTCTTCTTTGATAAGTTCACTTTGTTGTCCCCTACTGAGATTCTTGAAAATCTCACCCCCTTCGTGTTTGTTTTTCCCTCCCAGGACTAGATCGTGGTCAGTAGCTGTCTTCAGTGTGAGCGTCGGGACTACTCGCTGGGACTATTGCACCTGCACATGTATGGTTTTATTGGCACATTGTAGAATATTTATTGTTTGGACTTGTGATTTTGTTTTCAGATACTTGGGGCTTGTGTGTTATGGTTCACTGGTTTGTATTGTGTTGTTATAAAAGACTTCCGCTGTTTTAAATGTTCTCCGTTAATTATTGTGCCATGTATTTAGTGCTTATCATTTTAAATTTTATTTTTGGGGATTTACGTTTGAAAAGTCAAAATAGCCTTGTGGAGTTCGGATTGGTCCACGTGTTGGGCTTCTCCGAGCTTCACGGCGGTATGGGCCCGGTTCCGGGTTTGGGTCCTTACAAAAGCGGTTTGAATTATGTCCGCGTTGTTATACATTTAAATGTACAATCAGATAATGCAGCACGACCAAGAAGAAAAGGAGAAGGAGAAGGAATAATTAAAATAAGGTAATGATAATGAACATTCCTCGACAGTGTACAGAAAGGATATGTAAAGGAGGTCTAAGGATAGAAGTATGATGTGGAAGAAAATAAAAAAAACAGGGGAAGGAAAAAATGGTGTAAAAATAGCTTTAGATCTGCTTGGTCGTCATCAAGATATGGTTTTGCTGTTGGTGTCTTTTATTGGCTTTTCTCGTGTGGTCATTCAACCTTGTTGTCTAGACTCTACATTGTACTGAAGAGAACTTGCTTGATGATGTCACTACCACTTTGATTATAATCATTTATCTGCTAATCTTCTTTGCATTTACACGATATTGAACATACAAAGAGAACTAAAAGCATGCCTTGGCGTGTAATAATAGAGAATATGGGCATTCGTCACTGATAAAGTCTCGACTTTCCATTCAAAGCCAAACCTGCAATGAGTAAGGCTGCTTCAGCTCTTGTCTGGATCAACATCATAAACTCTCACAGGAAAGTGAAGTTGTCTATTATCTCTGTTGAAAGTCACTTTATGGTGTGCATTGACAGATCAGGTTTCCAGGTTTGTCAATTCTTCAGGTAAATGTCCCTGATCAGCAAGTTAATGCATGCAGGTGACTACTCTTCCAGGATTAGTTAGTTCACCTGTGTAGGCCTAAATAAAGCAAAATGACACAGCAAAATAGTATCATATGGCTAAACTAAAGAGTTCCAATTGAAGGTTATCTGTCGCCGTCAAATGCACTAAAATTGTTAGACCAGAAGCGTCTCTTTTGTTTTCTGACAGAGTCTCCCGGTGGAAATGCTTTTCTTTAATGCACTATTTATTAATTAAATGGGAGGCATTAGTTTGCTTTTCAATGCCTACTTTCAATTGGAATGCTGGCTTTATGAAGGTTTGTAAACTGACCTTATCCCTTAACACAACCATGGCCGCTTTAAACGTGTAAATGTTCCTTGGTTAGCACTAAAGTTCCATCGTTTATGATATAAAGTGACCATCATGTTTGACAAATGGATGACATGCAGTGCGAGGTCAAAATGCGAGGGCTAAATATTCCTTTCTTCATGTGCTGCACGTTGGACACGCAGAGGCGGCACTGCCGCAAGTCTCGGGCTAGCAGCTAGGGGAACCTAACTAGTTAGATTGGAAAAAGAAAACGACAAACCAAGTAGACATATGGTTCGATCGAGTTTGCAGAAGAAATCCACATGTTACATGTTGTAGTATTGTCTAATCTTTTCTCTTTGTTTCTTACTAAGTAAAACACTCACGCCCATGCCTATGATATTTCCTGGCTGGTTAGTTGATGCCAAATCGTGGAAAGAGCATGCTTTTTCTTTCTTATCTGCCCACGTATTGTTTTAGCTTTGTGAAGAGAAGAGGCCACGAGGCCCATCCTCTCAACCGATTCTTTTTAGTACCCAGAAAGAAAACTTTGTTCACATCTAAAGTCACTTCGTTGGTTTCTCCCCTTTTATTACCAAAATTGTAAGATCTCATCTCCTCCCTTTGTGTCTATTCAAACCTAGAAATAGAGCTGGCAGATCCAATAACGAACACGATGATTGGCGGCAGAATAAAGCTTCTGTAACCACCGTAATTAGTTTCGGAACAACCATCGGTGTTGGCTTAAGATCATTTCCTCAACCCCCAAGCGTCAGGCAACCGCAAGTTATCACTCTCAAATGGTCACTGCCAACCATACCTTTTTCTTGTTTTCCTTAAATGGTCCGGCCTGGTCTAAACGGCTACTAGCAGTAGCCCATATCATAAATTATGTAAGTAGTTAAAGAATTATTTAACTTGCGGCTATTAATCAACGGATTAGATTACGAATCAAAACTTGCGGCTACCATTAGAGGGTAAGAGAAGACAATATGGAAGTTAATAGATTAAATGTACCAAAGAATTGGACAAGAGAAAAAGGTTCACAGGACAAACCAAAAGTTGGTCTAAGTAGGCAACGTTTTACACCAAGAGAAATATACGGATCAGACAAATCATCCCCGTATGCATTTTTATATTTAATCATAATCCAAACACTATAATACAGAAACTATGCCCCAGCATTTGACCTCCGGGCTTTCCCACACCATATCTCGAAACAGAAACGTGATAGCTGATGTCTGAATTTATTCTAAAACTTGTATCCCGATTTCCAAGCATCATGAAAGCCTAAAGACGAATGAAAATTGCAGAAGCCTTCTCAATGATGAGGTACCCAGGGATGGCCCAAGAACAAGGCAAATAGAAGTAGTGGTTCAATTTGCAAGCTCACCGTATCCCACCACCATTTTGCAATTTGCAACCTCGCAGACGATCGTGGGTCCCGTTGCTGTAATATATACAAACGTGTCCTACGCAATCTGATCCCACAGAAAAGTCCCATGATCTCCGAAGACGTCAAAATGATAGTGATGGGATAAGGGAAACAATTATTCCTACGTCGGGCGATCTCAGAACAGCTGCCACAACTTCCAAATCGCGGCTGTCATTGCGACGGCGACTTTAATAAAATAAGCTGACGTACTACGAGACCCTGACGAGACATTCACCGCCTGTGGATCCTGTCCATTTGCCGACTTGACACTGGAAAATAATAAAACCATCAGTATCTACAAATTGAATTTTCAGAGGAAGAAAGCCAATTTAATATAAAGTACACCCCCGATCCCCGCAACACATAAAAACCCCGACCGACCTACCAATAGTTTAAAATGTCCTAAAAATTGGTTGACATTCGAACAAAAAATACAAGAACATCACGGAACCGACTTGAAACCCAATCTCCCTATGGTCCTGGAAATAACAGCTGTCTAAAACTAAACTGTCACCGACTTCAAGGAGTACACCTCTCCATTTCAGCTGGAGGTACCCAAAGGGAAGAAATCTGGATATGGAACACCAATTTGATGGATTTAATGAAGTTGTAGTCAATGAATTAGTTACCTAGTGGTAGGGGAAGGGCAGAAAGTGATAACGTAGTCGGCTCCTGCACACGTAAATGTGCTGGTCCCATCATCGTAGGCATAGCTGTAAGCTCGCGGGCACGCGTTCTTAAAGAACTGGGAGTAACTGCTGGGTTTGCACGTATCCGGCGTTGCGTACGCCCCATTACAGCAATATTGCGGGTCTTCAAACGCATCGCACGCGCTTTTACAGGCCACCGCCTGGCTGTTTACGCTGTCCAAGACTTGGAGCTCATTGGGGCACGCATTGTTTAGCTCAGCGACGCAACCCGTGATCGTGCAGTTCCCTCCCGAGCCCCCCTGCGGAGTGATTAGCATCGGGAGGTTGTATCCATCGACGAGGCTCAAATCGTAGAAGTCAAGCCCGCCGGCCCCATTGAGGGTGAATTCGGCGAGGCTGGCGGGAGGTGCTTCCCCGCCACCGGAACATTCAACAGTCGAAGAGCCGCAGTCGCCTGTGAGGCAAGTGAATTTGCCTGAGGTGGCGTCCTGGGTGCAGAATGTCCGGCCCCATAAACGGCCCGACCAGGATGCCGGCACTGGCAAGGTGTTAGACTCGCCGGGTTGGAGAGAAAAGCCCGTGGTGGGGAGTTGTTGAGTGCCGGCATTTGAGAGGATTCCGGGCCACACTGGGTTCCTGCAATTGTTTATAATTGTAAATGTTGCCGAATACGCGCCTGAACCAAAAATAAAAATCGCCACATTAGTGCGCGACCATATATATAATTTTTTTTTAAAAAAAATCTAACTACAGATGCCAAGATATTGGCTATGGTTTTTCGCTGTTACCTGAACCGCTGAGGAGGAAAATGAGGAAGAAGAGAGAATAGAAAAACTGAGATTGAGCCATTGGGAAATTGGAGATGCTGTAGAGAGGAAACTGCAACTCAAGACAAGGGATGTCGGGACTCGGGAGATCCTAAGCACTTACAAAGGGGAGAAACGCTAATTCCAAATTGTCACATGTGCATGAAGCATGGAGGGTGGGGACTATTTATAAGCGGGGGACATGGCACACGCCGCCACAGTGTAGGTCGGTTACTGTTCGATTGGATTTCGGTCTCATTATTTTATTGATTCTTTAAGAAAGCAATTAAGGTGTTTGTATTAATTTGACGGAATTTACGAAGGATTAAACTTGATAACAAATTTGCGGGGAGGACAAGATGTGAGACTATTGCTAGAGTGAAAAAGTCTTTTAAATCATAAGTTTTTGAATATTTGTAAAGGACCCAATGGAGATTGTGCCCTTTGGAATTTGGATTTAAGCCGAACGCGGTGGGCTAAATGGGGCGGCAGCAGGATTCGATGTCAGGCGTGTATGTTGTGACGAAATCGTATGGGAAACAACAAAATACTGCAGGATTGAGCACATGACGGATCCAGTAAATGGGGGACAATGATTGGAGTAGTCCATGCAAATAGGAGAGGCGAATTCAAAAATTCAATTTAAGACAGGTGCTGTGTATCACTGTAAGACAAGAAAGTCTATTCTATTCTCTATCAACGCGGTAATTGGCCAATCTGCGTCCAGCGACCCTTGACGATCAGTATATTCCAGTTTCACGGTGGAGACGCTATAAGGGAATCCTGTAATTTTATTATGAAAGCGGTGGCTCTTCGGGGACGGGAAAAGGTTGGATTAAATGGGTAGGTGTTTTTTCCTCGTGTCTAGAACTTGTCGTACTGTGGGGGGTTTTAATTCAACTGGCGTCAGCAAGCAACTTGAGCTCTACTTTGCCCCTGAGAAAAAATAAAAACCAAATATTGGGACCTGTAAGTCTAGTTCAAATGTCACAAGTTAATACATTATTGACATCCGGGATTTTTTATCACTATTCTATCATCTCAATCTAATTTATTTTTAATTTTTCATTAAAATTTATTAAGATTTTTTAAATTTTAAATTCAGAATTTTCTAATTCTTAATGTTTTTAAAATTTCCAGGTTTAGTAGTTATTAAGATACAGCACAAAAAATTAAAAATTAAATATTAATTATTTATAATTAAAAATTATCTAGAACAATAAATGTTATTAATTTTATCATTTTATTACTAATTTATTATCAAATTAATAAATTTTATTATTATTAATTAATTTAATATTTTTTATTAACTTTATTTTTAAAACCAGTTTTACCAGTCAAATATGCTAGCTAATTTGGTGGTAGAAGGACATAGAAGTAACGTTGACATCATGATATCAAAAATTATTATTTTATAATATCGAATTAATATCGAATTAAACAATTTAATATATTAAATTAAAATTATTAATTAATTTATTTATAATATTAATTTCAATTAGGATAATTCCGGTCACCGAGCACGCTAAGGAGATGATCGATTATTATTCGAGAAATGAAGTTTGTGTTAAAAGCTTAATGATACAATCAAATGGGCTGATAGAGAAAGAGAAGAGAAATTTGTCAAAAAAATATAACTGATACTGCCTATCTACACAGAGCAGAGAAAATGATTGCAGGTTTGTGTGCTTGAGGAAACAAAAAAGAGGAGACATCTGTACTTGTTATTTGGGTATCAGTAGACTTCCACATTCCACTGCTCTGCTTTCTTCAACTGCCTTTTGTATTCTGTCCAGTCAATACCTGAAAGATAGAAGCAGCAAGCATATCTTTTCAATGGATATACTGTTCACAGGAACCATCCACATCAGTCAATGTCTACATGCAATGTGATACTTGTTTGCTTAATGCTTACCGTCTTTGGAAGCCAGAGTCACCATTATGTCATCAATTCCCTTTTCCATTCCCTTCAACCCACACATATAGACGAACGTGTTATCTTTCTTGAGTAGTTCCCACAGCTCTTCTGCGTACTGGGCCATGCGGGTTTGGATGTACATCTTTTCTCCTTTCTCGTTAGTTTGCTCTCTGCTGACGGCAAAGTCAAGCCTGAAGTTGTCAGGGGCCTTCTCCTTCATTTTCTCGAATTCCTGTCCATCCAATATTGGATATTTAAGCTTCTATATATGTTGGATCCGTATGTAATTTATGGGTTGAGTTAGTCATTTCTCAGCCTGACCTCCTTGTAGAGCAATGAACTGCTGGTGGGGACTCCCAAGAATAGCCATGCCAAACCATTGAACTACATATCATCACAAGGATTGGCTCAATCGCTAGAAACCATTGTACGCGAAAGAAAATGCAAACATATATATCAGTGATGCTTAGGCCCTAGAACCAATCAAATTAAGTACAGGCAACATCAATGTCTTGATAATTAAACTAACTGATGTCGTTATCAGGCAGTTCATGTTCTTTGAATGGTAGAGAAGCAGAAAAGGAAAGGGCGGGATGGCCTCTACCTCGTAATCATCATGCTTTTCGAAGAACATTTTCCACAAAAATGATCGGAAAGGAGCAATTCCTGTTCCAGTTCCAAGCTGCAGAGAAGAAATTCACGATAAAACTGTGTTTCAAATTTCAACCATCCATTAGATCCCCTGATTTTGCACTTCTACATACCATGATAATAGTTGCATTAGGATCTTTTGGCATAAGCATTTCTTTCCCTACTGGTCCTGTTATCTTGACTTCAGACCCAGGTTTCAAGTCACCTGAAATATAATTCATCAAAATAGGGATGTTAGCTGAGAAGAGGCATCTTCGTGATTCAATATTACTGGCCTTTTCCTCAAATTTTCTTCTGGTTAGATGTTTAATCCAGTCTTTCTTCACGTAGTTCAGAAGCATAAATGAAATGCTTTCGCAAGAGTCTGTAAGTCTTACACAAGAAATTTGAGCAGACTCCCTTTACAATTTCTCCTTGGTCATTGGTGTACACAAGCCGCTTCACGCAAAGTGAAACCTGTATGAAAATAGTCAGATCAAACCATTGCAATATATCAAAGCAACATAACCCTAATCGTGGTTAAGGTATGCGACAAGACAAGTAACTAGATATAACAATATCCAATTGATCTGGTGTCGTACTGAATATCAAGAACCATTAGTAATCAATAATGCATAACAGGAAAATTGGATAAGAAACTCACAGTTTTGGAGTCTCCGAAATCGCCAATAGCACTGCTGGCAATAGAATACAACCTCAGCTTGTGAGGCTTGCCATTCTTGTCAATTCCATCAGGAATGACTCCAATGGATTGCCCTTCTTTGTATGGAACCTCTCCTAGAGTACAAATGGAACCACTAAAATCAGTAAAGATGAAATGATTCGTTCATGAATCAGCTCTCTAAAGTCCACAGTGGGTTGGTTAGATTTTCAATCTTTGTCCCAGCAATACATCTCAACCTTTAACTAATATATAAGGGCGGCCAATTAGCCAAATAGACAACAGAGAAGAGCGTGATGATTTCCATACCTTCGGTGCTGAAGACCATGTGCCATGTCTCTCCAGGTGCATCATCACCAGTGATCTTGGTGTTCAAAAGGCATCTGCCAGTGTAAGGATTCTTTGGCTTGAACTTGTTGACAACTATCCCTTCATCATCTTTTTTGGATTCCTTTGCCACCTTCACAGGAGCCTCAGTGGTAACCTGAGCTCTGATGGAAACCATTCTCCCGCTAGTAGAAACATCTCTATTGTTAAAAGGCACCTGAGAGGTAAAATCATCTCATAAGAAATCAGTATACAACAATGCTAAAACAGTGTTCTCAGACGAGTCTAAAATGTCTACAAAAACCCACCTTCTTCAAGGTGATTCTCTCTGTTGAGATGACGGAGGTTCTTGAGGTAAGAGAGGCAGACTTGGTGGAAGGAAAGGAGACTGCAGCAGTTACTGCAGAAGCCATGGCTGCAGATGCTGAAAAAAGAAAAAATAGAGAAAAGAGTATAGGCAGAAAGAATATACGAGGAGGGAAAAGTTGCAGGATATTTTTCTTTCGGATTATGAATTTGCGTGGACGAGAATTTGAAGGCAATGCATTGGTCGATGAGAGGATAAGTTTTTGGTGTAACGTATGACTCTCATTCCCTCCCTGCAAGAACCGTGTGTAGTATAGCGTACTTACTAGTACTGTTTTAGTTGAAGCTTTGATCAAATGTTAAGACAGAACGCCCAATTACCGTTGATTTCTATACGACATTTCAACAATGTCTTGAGATTTGGAGTAAAACATTTTGGATTAATCAGGTTCCATAATCAAGTCTATTAATGGGTTTCGGCCAGAAAGAAACCGAACCTGACTTGATCCCAAGAGGGCCTAAACGCCGAAAGGGAACAGTTATGTGTTTCTCATCGGATCTAGACTCCTCGAAGATGTAATGTGGGTGATGGTTTCTCATTGGCATTAAAAGGCTCAAACCCCAAAAGCCAAGCAAGCCCGTGGACCAAACTCCCAACTGAGAGCCCAATTATTACCACTGGAAGTTTTCTTTTTTAAGTCTCAATATTCCCTACATATAATAATAAAAAAGTAAATCTTTATTAGCAATCATATCTATCTCTAATCTGTCGTAATCCGTAGATTTTTACATATGTCTGAAACTATTCATACTAAATTCAAAGATGACTTGGTCTATAATAATTGATTGATGATCAAATTAGGTCAATAAACTCCAATTAGCGTGTTGCTAAACAAAATTAATACAATAATTATGTACCTATAATTCCAAATATATAGATATAAGTTCTTATGATTATTTTAGCTGATATGAATCTATGATTCTTTTGTTTGGTATAGGTTAACTCAGACTGGATAGAGATGTGAACACAATCTTGATTTAATATGTAGATGTGCAACGTTAGATCTTCACAAAACCTGCTACCATTAATATGGTCCCCGATTAATGAAGAAGGGACCGTGATCTGCCAAACACAGAGTAAACCTCTTGTCCAGACAATTAAATTGTACTCTACTGAACTTCTTTCGTCGTAAAGACTAAACCCTCAACACGGTCCAAACTTTGCAGAGGACCTAGTTTTAGTCAATTCTCACGATATTACAGCCAAATATGCAAGGGTACGTGGAGTCCAACAATGTCCACCACATCTCCGAGGAATGGGGAATAGAAGCTAGAATGCATGGGAGTGGATTCAAATTGTCCAAACTGGAGATGAGATTGGATGTTTGACCTATGAAAATAGATATTTTTATATATATATATATATATAAAAAAAGCCACATACCAAAACCTATGTTCGTAAAAATTACTTTTTACTTTATTTCCTTTTTAATTTTTTTCGTGTAGGATCTTATCGGACATGTTTACAATACCTTGTCTCCTTTTCTAGCTATGCCAGCCTACTTGACAGACTGGTACGACCAACTTTGAATGACGGAAACCCATAGCTAGCAGAGCAGCTACTCAGTAACCGACAGAAATGCTCCTTAAACAAACGATGGTAATGAATTATAATATATGTACGCCGCCGTTAGAATGGCAGAACTAGACAAGAAACTGTACTCAACGTTGGGTTAAATCAATCCCCTCGAAGCTCTAGATTGAGAATGTTCCAGTACTCTACTCTTTGCCTTGGGGAGATCAGAAAGTGTGCTAAACAGTATTGGGCTAAATCATTAGTAGAATCCCCTTGAACCTCTATACTGATATAGCTCCAGTCTACTCTTTGCCTCGGGGAGCAACAAGTCCAAAGTTTTGTCCACAATAAAGTGAGCTTGCTTGGATGCCCATTCAAGCGCAGTAAGCACTTCGGCCTGCGCAAGCTCCTCGCTGTCAGGTACATGGAGTGAAATATAGCATAGGAGAGGCAGTGCTGAAAGCTGAACTGCTTGTTCGCCAAAGTAAACAAGCTGGATTAAGTGCCTTACGCCTTCAGCACGTATAATGGCCTTGGAGTGGTCAAGGTGGAGATAGTTTTCTTTGCAGACAAATTTTGTGAGAGCAAATGATGCCTCTTTAGAAACCTCTGCCTCTCGTTCATCCAAAAGTTTGACCAAAGGGGCAATCATCCTTGTCTCCGTAGCTCGAAACGTCCTTGCCAAATTCCCAATGACCTCGATGCATGGGATAAGCAGCATAGAATCAGCTTCCTCGATGATCTTCAACAACTGATTAACAACAGCCTTGCACGCGGGGGAATTGGGCTTGAACGCCGATCTTCTCAAATCAGAATCTTTCTCTGCTACAGCCGTGATCTCCACCAATGCCATGGCGCAATTGTATTGAACGCTTTCCGGTCCCTTCTCCAATAAAACAGCGAAGCACAAGAGCGCTCTTGTTTCAGTTATGCCACGGCAAGTGGCGGAGTTCCCTTTCGCAAGGAAGCAAAGTGCTCGCGCTGCCATTGCTTTCATGTTAGCTTTTATGTCGGGATCTTCAATCTCCCTGGATTTGTTATTGACCCCTGAAGTCGATTTACTATGCTGATGATTAAGCTTAACCTTGCTGTTACCATTGCTCTGCTTCGTACCTTCACCGTTAAAACCCGGCAACCGCTCATGCAGCGGCTTAGACGCGGCGTTCAATGCCATTGTAGTCGTGACTACATTATGCAGCAGATTCGGAGTCTTATAATTTCCCATAGGATGAGGAATTGGACTCTGAATCTCATCAATCGCCGCCTTGTTCACGTCTCTCTCATAACCATTCGAATCGTTATTAGCAATCACCACCCCATGAGTAGAAGCAGCCTTATGGCTAGTGATGGCGTACTTACTATGCTCCTGCACCGTCCCAGACGCAATATGGCCCACCAGCAACCGAATGATACTGCTCTGCGCAAAATGATCCTGACAATTAGGATAACTGGCGGCGAGCTCCGATACTGCCCATGCCACCATAGCCTGTGATTGCGTAGGGCCTTCTTTGAGAACTTTTGCAAATACCGTACACACACCCGCGTGGATAATGCACTCCACGCTCTCCGGGTCACGCCCCAACAAGCCAATTGCCCGGGCAGCATTTACTTGACCTTCCGTTTTCCCTTCTTTTACCAGCTTCAACAAAGGCTGGATTCCATCCTCTTCGATGATGAGCTTCCCGTACCGATTATTATCTGTTGCAAGAGAAACAAGAGAGGCCGCGGCATCGGATCTATCATCCAATGACCCGGTAGTAAGTATCGCAATCTGCTCCCACATAAGACACAGTATCGGCTCGTTGGCAATAATCGGTGGCAGGCCAAGATACTCATCGTCACGTTCGTCAGCAGATGCAGAGACCCGCAACAGCCATGACACGTCGCCGATGGAGTTCTCGAGCTGAGACGACATTCTACGGAAAGCAGCTGCGGGGATGATTGTAAAGACGCGCTTCACGAGGCCATTGGCGCGGCATTTGACGACGAGAGCCAAGGCCTTGTCGAGAACTTTCTCGGTTTCGTCTATGATGCGGCGCGCTGGGCGCTCGTAGCGGCCGGAGCTGGCACGAGCAGCCTGCCGGAGGAGGGTGGTCAGTTTCTCAGTCTTGGCTTTGAGCTCCGTGCACTCTTGCTTGAAAGCGCTGGCCTCGTCCGCGGCTTTGATTACTTTGTCAGCCAGCTGTATCGGCTTCGCCAAGATTTGCTTCACCGAGACCGCCATGGTACCACTGATCACCAGAGGAACCCCAGAAAATTAACTTTAAAAACAAAAAAGAGTCGAAATCGCACCTCTCTAGCTAGTCCTTCTCAATGGATCATGAAAGGTAAAAGAATACGAAGAGAGGATGTGTGTTTCTGAGTTGCATTCCTGTGTTCGTGACTTGATATAGATGGCAACGTTCATGAAGGAAGGACTGTTTGGAAGTGTGTTTAATGTGGTGTAAGAGAAAAGCAGGGTAGTGTGTTACTGTTTGGAAGTGTGTTTAATGTGGTGTAAGAGAAAAGGGAGGGCTACATTGAAGTTTGGGTAAGTCTTGCTTTCGATGAGACAGGGAGTTTGGTTTCTGTGTTTTCAGGAGTACAAGACTCGCTGCTCCTTCGTAGTTGACGGGTGTTACAAGGTGGTCGACTTTAAGGCGTTTCATCTTCTTCCTTTATAGATGATTTTCCCATGTCTTATTTATATATTTATTTAAGAGTATAAAACTTTTCCTCTTACTAATATTAGGACAGAACAGTTCCCACATTGACAGGTTATTTATTTCCTTCTGAGTTCTGACATCCAACTTGTTAGTTTGTCGCCCTAAGGGGCTTGCGATCGAGGGTTGCCAGGCTCATTTGTGAATTCTGGCCCAATTACTAACAGTTGAGGAACGGAAAAGCTAGCCCAGACAAGCAATTCTTTTAGATAAATCCAACGATGGTTCTGGACCAACCAAGAAGCAGGCTGAAAAAAGAAAAGAGACTGCAATTGCTGGCTCGTGTATCTGATCATTTTGAGCCGAGAGGGATTGTCGTTGACTATGGTTTGTGGTCCAGAAATAACATTTTTATTATTCAAGGTGTTCCATTAGATTCCTCCGATCCGGAAGTTACCGAATCCAGGACTCCCACTCCCAATTGTCATGCCCCACAGTAGTTAGCCTACGGGACCAGCGAAAGGTCACCCTCTCATATACTCTATTCATATGGTGACAAACAATAAAAGGGATCTCTTCTTCCTTATTTTCTCCATATTCGATTTCCTTCCCACCTCTCAGAGTGGGTGAATTCGAGACGTCTAATCCACGGCTAACGAGTAAGGTTGATTCGGTCAACACAGTAAAGATTGCTCGATTGTCGTACGATACTGTGATACGAAATTCTAAACCCATGGCACAACCCTAATTTGTATTTGATTAATAAACAAGAGAAAACGATCGAGGTTACAACTTCCAGTACGAACATTTAGATGCTTGGTTACGTTATTATTCTTTTTATTCCGTCGCCAACAATAACTACAAATCGCTTCTTCAAGAAATGTGTTACTCCGTAATTAAACTCTGGTCCTTGACACCGTTCAAAAACAATAAAGCAAGTGGCATGCTACGGAATGATTTCAAATATTGTTGATATGTGGACTTGATGCCATGCAATATTCTTCGTACAATGCATGCATATTCAGTAAATTAAAAGGAGTGGTCTGCCTGTACGCTGAGCGGAATTAAAACAATTTCTTCCTCATCACTGTCTATCTGTATCGGACAATGATTCGATGGTATCATCCAGAAGAAAAAAGACGAGCAATGATGATCAGTTTTCGTATGCTGGAGCGCAATTTTCTGTCTGTTATCGTTTGTACGATACATACTTTGCGCATGTGATTTATAAAAAAAGTTGTAAGAGCCATTAATAAGTTGATAAGTGGACCAAAAGAAGGCAAGAAGGCTCCAAATTAAGTTTCAGTGGAAGTGAATGACATATAGCTATTTTCCTTTATGGATTTTCTCTAGTTTCTTTTCTCTCTCTTGTCTGTTCTTTCTCTATATATCATCAGCTGCTGGATAGACATGCATCGTTAAAAGTTTGACTCTCTCCTAAGCGGTATGTGTTTCCTCGAAGCACCCTAGATATGGCCAGATATATTAGGTGCCGACACTGTTGTTATCTGATTATTTATGAGAGGAAGAGAACAAATACTGCGACAACAGTAGAAAAGCAAGTAACCTGCGGGAAACATATGACTATTATTAATTGTTATAGTGGATCTCTCAGTCAGCCGCAGCTGCAGCTGCAGCTGCTTCAATATGTTGATCTGCTATCGATCATCGTCCCGGAGTGAGTGTAAGCTACACGAGCAATAGGATATATTGAAGCAAGGTTTCCTTTGCTTTCCTTCATCCTCGTTATCGACTTGGTTACTGAAGTCCAGATTCTAGCGAGGCTGGCAAGAAAGAAACAAAGCTTAATTTAACTAGCTCGTACTTTTCCTTCAATAAAATCACTGTAACACATTAGATACGAAGTTTCTTGCTTCAACAGGTTTTGAATGCATGTCGTTATCCGTGTGTTACTCTTCATGCATATATATTGAACTCTTGATCGATGATGGTTATATATCTTTGAGATTCCGCCTTTGCGATGATCTTCAACAACTGATAAAGAACAGCTTGACCGCAGCATCAGAGCCGTTTCTGTGAAGATATACATGCCAGTAAGGCAGTAACTGGAAAGATTAGATTCCCTACGTACATCATATTCTTCCACTGTTCTGTACTATCAACAAGCCCATCCAGACAAAGATCATCCATGCATTGGTCCATAAGGGAAATTGCATATGACATGTGATGTGATCTCCATCCACTTCTTTTTTATATATATATAAATCGAGATATAGTAGAAAGAAAAAGGGATCTCCATTCACTTCCAGCTTCGAGGACCATCCTGTTTAAAATTTATAATTAATAGGTGTTTAACACGAGGGACCAATTGTGAATTAATTTATGCATTAGGTATATTTATGATGTTGATATATACACTTAAATAAGCATAACTTTATCGTGTACAAACAAATGATTCCGAATTAGAAAGGGATTGTATATCTCTCTCTCTCTCTCTCTCTATATATATATATATATATTTATATATATTCTCATTCTATCTTAATATAATCGGCGTTGGTGTGACGTTAATCTTGTATTATAGCGATGAAACCCAATGTATGACAATGATTTTGTAAGGATATCCACAAATAATTGGATTTGGAGAGTATCTCGTTCAACTTTGTTTTTTAAAAAAATGTTAATTTATCTCATTAATTGTGGTTGTCTGGTATCTATAACATGATTGAGACCCACTAGTGAAATTTTTTAATTTGAAATTGGAAAAATATTTTCTTAATCAAATTTTGTTTTCGATAACATCTATTAAGATAAGATCCCAAAGGACCACAAAATTCTCAAATTCATGTTAATACCTGCTAGTGAAAGAATTAAATGAGAATTTGAAGGGCTTTAATTAAGTTTTAAGATTTATCCTTCTTCAATCAGAAATGAATTAGTGTGTGGATATCTTTTTTTCTTAAAAAAAAAAAGAAGAAGAAGAAATAAGACATTTTAAATTGTGGAGCAGTGAAACTTCGTTACGAATAGCAAGGTCGAAATCGAGAGCAAACGAATCAGCCCTTTTTCCATTTCTGCTGCGTGGAGCCCAATACACTAATGATTCATTTATGTTTTCAATGCCAGCAAGGCCCAATTCACAACACCCAAATTCATTAAGGGGCCCAATACACAATTTCTCAATATCTCTCTCAAGTTGATAAAATTTCAAAACTAAAAACTTAGTTAAGTGGCCTCATTAAACCATCTTAACCGTCCAGTAATCTTCAACTCTATGGTTAAGATGTTAAATATTCTTTAAGTGCTCATATTAATCCAAACATTTATAGTTTAATAAATAACGATCAAATAAAAATATTATAATATATTTTATATTGATAGAATATAAAATGAAAAGATAAATATATGTTTTATAATATTTTAAGTAAGAGTATGTTACAAATTAACTAATGAGTTATATCTAGTACAGCATTTTTTTTTCTATTCTTTTTTCAGTTTAAATACTCATTTGTATTTTCGTAAATTAAAAAAATAAATTTATTAAAAGAAAAATCTTGATTGTTATTTTTATCCTTTATCTTTCTTAATTAGATTGAATATTAATTAATTTTTATTTAGCTTGTATAGTAATTATTGAAATACATATATTATATGAATGATATTTTTTTATACTATCGATTCTATCTTATTTTATTTTTATCCCTAACATTATGTTTGGCTTATTATTATAAATCCCATATCGAATTATGAAGAGCAGACTCAAAGTCGAAAAAATAAAATAAAAACAAACCAAGAAATTCTTCTCGACCTCCAAAGTGGGAACAAGAAAGGGGGAAAATTCTAAATTTCTTGTTTTCTTTGAAAGTGCTGCATCAATCATGCAACTACCCAAATAAGAACAAAACTCCCTAAATTTCATCAGGGGAATAATATTCGTGACAGCAAAAGTACAAGGCAAGGAGACCAATGGCTTGATCAACATGCGGGCAAGCCATAACTTCATCGAGGTGAAGTTTACAGAAAAGTTAGAAATCAAGATTACGGAAGAATTAGGGATGCTGAAAGCGGTGTGAATGCAAAAGCCAAGTCAATTTGCAGATTTATTGGCAAGGTGGAGATAGACGTTGGAGATTGGCGAGGGACATTTGATTCATCTATGGTTCCCATGGACAATTATCCTTTAGTACTCGACATGGACTTCCTCGACAGGTACCTAGCAATTCCAATTAGTTCTTGTGAGACCCCCTTTGAAAGATATGGAGAGTGTGAGAATCCAATCTCACGAAAAAAAAAAGAAGAAAGATGTTGGACTTACAAATGTAACCTTTAATTATATATAACAAGATATTTTTTGAGTTATGAGGATAGAAACTTTAGTACAATATTGCACCCATGATTATACACGCAAACACCCATGTCTGGCCCCATTGGGTCAGGGTATGACATAACAGTTCTTCTAATACTCTTGTTTTCATAGATAAGAAGAAAACATGTTCTATCCTAGTCATGAGGGAAGGAAGGAGTGCTATAGTCCAGGATCCTTTCAGCCATGTATTTGTTTGAAGGATTTCAAAAGGTAAGAGCCCATCTTCATAGCCAGCTCAAAGATAGAGGAAGATGGTGTGACGAATCTCTTAAATGAGAAATGGACCACAAAATCAAACTGGAATCAATGTCGATGCCACCAGCTTATAGCCCATACTGTATCCATACTGTATGACTCCCCTTGAATTAGAAGAATTGAGGAAGCAATTCAAAGAGTTACTGGAAGTAGGATCATCCAAGTCCTTGTAAGGTGCTCTAGTATTATTTCAGAAGAAGCAAAATGGTTATTTAAGAATGTGTATTGACCGCAAAGGTTTGAATAAAATCACAATAAAAAATAAATATTTAATTCCTCTAATAACCGATTTATTTGATAGCCCGGCTATGCTTGTTGGTTCACAAAATTGGGTTATTCTCAAGTTAGAATTATTGAAGGAGACACAAAAAAGATAGATCATAATGTATGGATTCTAACGAATTTCTGGTTGTCTTTTGGGCTCATGAATGCCCCAACCACGATGGATAGCAGCTTGTCTTGGATAAATTTGTTGTGATATATACCAATAATTTCGTTATTTATAACCAGTCATTAGTAAAACATAAAATTGATCCAAAAAATTTATTTTTCATTCCTAAAATTTTGAATTGTTCTATAAGATTTAAAATTCCAAATTCATATTGAACCGAATTCTAAAATGTGAGGTCTGAATGCTCTGCCCTAGTAATCACCAGATATTTTATAACTATAGAGTAATTTAAATATGATAATATTCGATTAGTTGCAAAAAAATGTTATTACGAGTTATGTTGGACCGGGCAATTGCACATGGAAAAGCACATCGACATTTGATATAGTTTTGGTTAGGCTTGGTGGTGTGTTTTGGAGTATGGGTTTCGGGTTTCTTATGGTTTTTCAACAGACTCGCATGGTTGGAGATTGAAGAAGACTGTCTCAAACGATAGGTTGTTCTCCCCCAATCACTTGTGATGCATCTTTTCGATTCACAAACAACGTGTCATTCATTAGGCGTGAGCTTAGGTGTTGCAGTGAGCCTAAGGCTTCGATGATGCGTGGCAGGGTTTGGTAGCGTCACGTGATCTCTCTGCATTGATCCTGAAATAATATTAAACATAAAATAATTAATTTAGAAAAATAATTAATTTGGAAGAAAATAGTAAAAATTGAGAAAAAATCATAATCAATACTAAATTTAATTTGGAGTCTAGATATATAAGAATTGGAGATGATTTGGTAGGTCAAATAAATAGAAGAAAATTCAGAAAAATAAGAAAAAATAAAAAAATATTTAAATTTGTCTCGGATTTATTCTTGGGTTATAATACATTAGAGTAAATGATATAGATGCACTATTTTATGTGATTATGATGTTATAGTATGATTTATTGAGAATTTGGATCATGATTTTATGTGTAGGTATCTATCTACCTACAGATATCGAATATCAAAATGGGTTGAAACATTGTTGATAGATTTGTGGACTATATAAGTGTGAGTGGATGAGTTTTCATTATTGTGTTAAATTATTGGCTTTATTATAGTAAATTTACAAAGAAAGCCTAGAATTTTATTGAAATTGTGTTATGAGTGTGAAATGCTTGTTGTTATGCTATTGATTGATTTATGAATTGTGTTACTATTTCATATGATTATTGAAGTGAATACTATGCATTGAGTTGCATTTGAATTATGAGATATATATTATACTAAAATAACATAAGTTTGCTTATGCAATCCTTAAGAACTCCCAGAGTTTGATAGCAATGAAGTAGTATCAAAGGAGGAATAAGGAGGGACCAAGACTATAACAAAGTGTATTATAATGATATTGTGAAAAAACACTATGGATGAGAATCATAAGAGTGAAAGGTATCTATTGAGTGTGAATGAGAATTGAGTAGGTGAAGCTACTATCATTTATCATCTCTCTAATCTTAATGAAATAAGCTAAGAGGAGTAAATGTCTTGTTATAATATACAGTATCACAAAATATAAAATAATAAGAAATAAAAATAACATATAGAGTATTATTAGTTAGTTTCAGACTTATCCTTGCCCCTAATAGATTGAAAAAACTATTAGTTCCTTCATGGTCTTGTGTATTTAAAAAAGTTATGTGATTATATATGTATTGACTTTAACTATATGCATAATTATACGCCTCGTTGAATGATTGTGTTCAAAAGAGTATTGTATGCCAAAATGACATTTTAACTTGTTGTGTGGTTGTGTAAAATATTTTGTAAATATTTTTACTTTCCACTCACTTGGCAAAAATGTCAAATCTTTGAATCTATTGAGTGTAGGAGTACATAGTAGGGTTCACTCCCCAAGCACGTGAAGATTATGAATTGTGGTTTAATCTGAGATTTTCTATATATGTATTATCCTATACTAGTTAATTTATATTATAGATAAATTTAAATAAAATAAAATACATATGATAAGATAATTTGATAATTGAAGTACATATAATATTAAAATGGGTTTCACTATATTCCATGTATTGTGATCTCGCTCATATGACATTATTTTTTTCTCTTCTTATATGTTGTGCATCATTTTGAATATTTCATTTTTTGATGTCATATCCGCTTTTAGTCTGATTTCACCATCCTTGTAAGTTTATTACATGTAATATTGTGGATTCTAACAATGTATATATTGGGTGTATGGCGGTTACACATATTTTATTGATTCCGGAGCATGACACTTTCGTGAGGTGATATGGCCCCTCATTGGATGTCAATTGGCGATGTTTCGGTTGGGAGGGCACCACACATTGGGATCGTCCATTGGAGTGCCTAAAGAATAGGAGAAAGCTAGGTACTAATGAAATTGCTGAAAAACAAAAGAGGACAACTTCGCATCAATAACGAGGGATTCTTAGATTCCATGAAGAATGGAAAATTTAAAAGAGTTTGAATATTTTCTGTGAGACTTAACCTACGTAGGGAGTCAAGTTACTCAATCCCACATCGGAAATGAGTAGAGAAGGTCTTGAGCTTATATGTGTTGTATAAATGGATTATTTGTAACAAGCTGTATTTTTTGGGCCATATAGTTAAAAGCTCAATCGAGTATTGTAGTTGCGATCCATCATATGTATATACACATCTAGCCCAGCTAGGCCAAGGGTTCAAGGGCCAAATCATGACAAATGATAGCAAAGCCGATCTCACTTCCTCTTCCATGTGGACTTGGCCGAGTGTTGAGTTTATATTTAGGCTTGTGAATTTAGACCCAAGTCAGTTAAGTTTGACTCTCCTCAAGAGGTCTATAATGAGGGAAGATTGTGAGAACCAACCTGCATAGGGAGTCAAGTTACCCAATTCCATATTGGAAATGAGTGAGAAAGGTCTTGAGCTTATTTATATTATGTAAATGGATCATTTGTAACAATATGCATCTTTTGGGCCATGACGTTAGAAGTCCAACCGAGCGTTGCAGTTGTGATCCATCACGCGCACATACACGTCTAGGCTCGCTGGGCCAAGGGCCGGGTCATAATATTTTCTACATTCTTTCTATATCAATTACCTCCACACAAAAGATTATTAGTTCAAATTGATGATTATAATTATTGTTGTCTGTATTTAATAAACAAATATCTTTCTAAAAAGTTATTGATTTGTTGAGTATCTCCAATATTTGCAAACATGTTCACTGAATTCATTATTTTTTAAAATGGTTTGAAGACCTGCTGTCTCACAGAATTTTCTCGCATGAGTCTGATATATCTATTTTCATCGTTTATATTTCCTTTAAGAATCTAATTTTTCTTTGAGATTTTTTTAAAAGTAATTTTAACAATATAATTTTCTAATATATTATCATAATCCTTATTTATGTAAATACAAATTTTTAACCTTGACGTTTGTTTCTGTCATTTTTTAGGTTATTAGTTTTCTCACAAACTCAAGAACAACACATAAATCACATAAATCTAGATATAAAGGCACATTTCGGGTGAATGTATGCAAATCTAAAGTGTTTATGAACTTAAATGAATTAAGTATTTAAGAAAAATATTTAGATAAGTTCATGATCGTGTTCATCAACGATATTTTGGTGTACTAGAAGACAAAAGAAGATTACTATGAGCATCTGAGAATCATATTGCAATGATTGAGAGAAAAGCAGTTGTTCGCAAAGTTCTCAAAGTGCAAATTCTAGTAGCAAGAAGTGAGCTTCCTTGGTCTGGCCAGTTATTCGTACAAGAATTTTCATTGTTAGCATGTTCTTTGACTAAGTTGACAAAGAAGGATGAACCTTTCATTTGGAGAGAGAAATGCCAGAAGAGTTTTCAAGAATTAAAAAATCAATTAGTGTTATCATTGGTTTTGATTTTGCCAATCCGTGATAAAGAGTATGTTGTTTTCAGTGATGCTTCGTATATTGGTCTTAGGTATGTGCTAATGCATGAAATGAAGGTTATTGCGTATGCTTCTTGACAATCGAAGACACATGAGAAGAATTATCCTACACATATTTGGAATTAGTAATAATGGTGTTAGCACTAAAGATGTAGTGATGTTTGTACTTAAGATCTGACATTACTTGTATGGATAAACCATATGAAATCCATATTTTTGAAAGAATATAAAATAATTTTTAAAAATTATTATAATCTTTTGAAAGTTTGGAGTATTTGTTTTTGGGAAATAGGCTTGTGAAGGTTATGTGTAGTTTCTTGTATTTAAGTGCAATAGATAATAAATAAGAGATGTCTAAGATTTTCTCTGATACACTCATTAATATTCAACAAACTCAATAATACCTAGGGAATCAACACAAACACTAATCGAAGAGGGAAACATACATTCCCTTTATACACTCTCATATCAATTCTGTTGGAATCAATTTCAATCAAACTAAGGGGTAACACACCCCTCTAACCCACTCAATAACACCCAAATAATATAATCAAAATACATAAATCAAGATCAGACTCAAAATTCACAAATCTCCATGACATCAAAACCTAAAACATGAATCAAAATTATTTCTAATCAATTCCAACCAATGAAACAACTCACATTAACCAAAAACAACTCAAAACAACACAAATTATCAAAGAAAACTAAAGAAATTCCGCTTATCTGAAGAAACCCTATTGTGAGCCCTAACTCACAAAACCACTCGATTCAAACCCTTACACAATCGAGGTATTACATGTGGATAATACTATGGGATCTAAAACTCTTATTACTCGTGGCAAACAATGATGTTTGCCTCTTAATTATAGCTTATTTTTTTTATGAAGATCGCATAAACGTCAATGTAGTAAATAAATAAATGGGCGAACAGGATAAATAATCCACGGGGGAGATGCTTGTGTACACCGCCATTGGTAATTACAGAAATACTAACATAAAGCACCAGCATCCGACTTTGCTTCAATTTGATTATCTTTCAGTCTCGTGGACTATGCTAGAAAAACTGAAATCAATGCAATTTGGCCAGTACATGGCAACATCAAAGATCAAACTGATGGTTTTTGGTATGACCACACGAACCCAATCTCAAATAATTGGTAACCAATCCAATTTTGCTGCTCAAAACCACTGGCGTGGCATTACATAATGATCACGCCGTGACCAATCACCAGCTGGAGCAAGTAATCACATCTACAGCAGCCAGCCAGACACATTCAATAAATACATGGTCTTCTGGACAGCGAATTGCAAACTTGAGTCTTCAGACACATGTTATATTATATTATCATACAACACTAGAATGCCAAAATCTGTACATACAGATAACAGAAAAAGAAGATGACTTGTTTGTTTCTTTCTCCTATCTCAACTTCTACAAGCTTCAGTCGGTCGAGGCGGATATCCCATTCTCGTCGTTTTCCGTCTAGCAATAAAACCACAACAGACACTGTTCATAATGAACTCCCCATCCGCATCCCTATTATATATGTTCCTCCGCCAAATCATACCTCATGGGCAGTTGCTGACATTCTTGACGTGTCTCCGCCTGGAGACCTTGATTCCCTAATCTTTGTGGCCACTTCGGTAACCACGAGTCTTGTCAGAAAAAGACCAGCAACAAGGGCTGCCGCCATCAACATAGTGAAAACTGCATTCCAGCTCTTGGTAGAAATATAACCAGTCAGTAAAGGTCCAATGGCAGCCCCCACCGAGCCTGTTCCATCAATGATTGCTGTAACAGTCGCCAATGCTCTTGAGTTCCCTTTAAGTGAGCTGTGGGTTCCCAAGTCGGCAGATACAGCAGTCGTTATAAGAGCGTAGGGTCCATTCACAAACATGCCCGTGACGACCATAAGAGCAATGTTCATGACCATGGATACATGACCGTAGCTTCGATAAAAGAAGAGAGCCGGTATAGCGCAGTACATGAAGCTCGCCGCTGTTATGGCTCTGGCATCCAGGCGATCAGATATGTGACCCGCCAAAATTCCACCAACCACGCCTCCGACATCAAACAATGTTGATAATTTTCCAGCTGCATCGTCGGACAAATACTTACCGTCGATGGCTGCAACAATGAAGCAAAAAGAGTATTAATCACTGGTCTTATAATTAAGCAAAAAAAATAAGGTCTATCCAAAATGCAATTTGTCTAAAAAACTCAGATGGACCACCTTCTTTCAGACAATACAAAAGTTTAGGATAGTTTCATCATTCAGGAAAACAGATGTCAACTGAGGTGAGTATAAGGTAAAAGAAGCTAATCAAACGGATATACCTGTGTGGCTAATGTAGAAAGGAAGCCAATAGAGAAAAGTATAGGCCACTAGTTTGGCAAAGAAAAGGCAAAAAGCAAATGGAGCAACGCCAGGAATTTTCCAAGCTTCAATGAACCCAACAGGGTGATCTATAACCTCTGAGGCTGAACTCAGAAGAGGCTCTGCCACTTCCCCCATATGTTTATTTGGGGAATGAAATTCGTCTTCATCATCTCTGTCAGCTCCAACAGACTCGGGAGTGACGGAGAGTAGCAAGAAAACCGCAAGACCCACAAAAGCAATGAGGAGACCAGGCAGAACAAAAGACCAGCCCCATCCATAGTTCAACACAGCGGCAGCAATCAAAGAGCCCGAAATGTTCCCAACAGACGTATGAGCATTCCATATACCCATAATAAGCCCTCTCTTCTTCTTCCCAAACCAGTTGCCAACTACTGCAACCACTGAAGGCCATCCAGTTGATTGGAACAGACCAGCGAGCATTTGCACTATTAAGTAGTAGTAAAAGCTGTGGATATTGGCCCAGTATCCAACACCAAAAAGTGAAGTAAATAGCCCTGTGCCCAGCATTCCAACTGTCAAAAAGATCCTTAAATTCATCCTATCACCCAAATGCCCTGAAAAATACATTCCTATGGCATATACAGAGAGGAAAGCCAGGTCGAGTTCACCCAGCAAGGCAGTCCCATCTGATTTATCAAATGGAGCCCATCCCTCTCCAAGAACCCATGAAAATCTGCTTGTCTTAACAGAAGGACTCGCGTACGTCCTCCTCCATGGAATGAATTGCAAACTTGCCTGGGATGATTCAGGATCCAAAGTACTCTTAACAATGCTGGTGGTTTTTCTGGCAGCATGGTAGCTTGCGTAGGCAAAAAATGTTATAATCAAGACAATGGCTTGATGGGTTTTATAGGAAAGCTTTTTCTTCTTTATGCACTCCAATAATTTAATTCCCAGGGGTTTGCTTTGATCTCTTTCGGGAGACACTTCAACTAGAGGACCCATCTGCGGTTAAATAAAACCTGCGGAGCGAAGACGACTTAAGAGATTCAACTTCACCTGTCGGACAAGAAGAGCTAGCTGTTAGTCAAATAGACAAAGAAGAAGCTGCTCAAACAACAGCAGATTTGCACAAATTCAACTTAGCGAAATGCTAGGGAATCAAACAACCGAATCGAGTCTTGAATAGTCTATTCGGGACAGAGAGAACAGATGTCAGCAGTTTCACGATTAAGGACAAATCTACTCCGTTAGATTTGCATGAATAACATCATATGAATCTCAAACAACACGGAAAGCTTCTACTAGGCAAGAAGCTTTCCCAGTTTTCAGAATCGAATAAACATAAGTTCCGTACCAAAACTTGTCCGGAGAAATTCTTCCCAAAAAAAGAAAGAAAATATAATTTGTCATAACTGGAAAATGATAAAACCTTGAATGTCCAACTTACAGCAACATGTACAACTCCAACGAATTAATGAACAAACTCAAGCGAGAATAACAGAGAAAAAAGAAACATTAAAATCTCTTTCCCGCGTGCAGCCTTCTAATCAGATTTTAAGACCCCACAGCCCACGAAGAAAAAGACTCCTGCTTCTTGCGCAATCATGATGAGTAAAAATAGAAAGATTCTAAAAAGAAATAAGCAAACTGGAACGTATGCAATCAAGTACGGTTTTCAGCTGGAGAGAGCAAATGTTACACAAGGAAGTAGAAGAAGATGAGAAGAATCTTAAAAAACGTTAAGGAATCGGGAAGCTTTTGCCATCAAATCCCAATAGCAGGAAAGAACATTAAACATCGATAACTTATTCAGCTCCGTCCATAAAAATGGATATAAGCATCAACAATCACCAAATATACTCTGAAGACTGAAGAGTCACATACCTTCTTTTGTTTTCCAGCTGACAGATACTATGCTCGACACAGCCTAGCTTCTCGCCGAAACAACAATGGTTTTCTCCCTCGTCTCAGACAATCCCGCTGGTGCACTTCCCCGCTCTTCTTCTCAATCTCTATGCGTTGCTTAAGATCATAGCTTAAGCAACCCATGCTTTATTCTAAATTTCTAAGGAACAGTGTGGATTTTATTTTTTAAATCCAAAGTACGAGTTTGCCCTTCTGAAACCTTTGCATCTACACTGCTTATTTTTAACATCTATCTTTCATCCACCGGCAACAAAGTCAATCATGTTTGAAAAGGATGGTGATGCGTGGTATTGAAGAAACCCAGATCGGTCATTGACGGTGATTTCTTTATGGTGCAGACAGTAATTTGAGGATATATCCAGGGAGAGTTCCGTAATAAGAGCTGGGGACTTTTGTTTTTCTCCACATAAACGAATAAACAATCTGAAGGGGTGGCTAGCATATTCGCATATGTGGGAGGAATTATTCTTAACGTGTACAGCAGTGGGGTAGGGTTGGGTATATCCTGGTTCCGGATGTGGGACCCATTTTTGTATTAATTCTGACCAAGGTAATGAAGGACTGGAGTTACGGACTAGAGAGGCCAGAAAGAGATCCACCTGAGTTAGCTGATGTAAGCATATGGAATGTACGTGGCATAGGAACTCTTGGATCCACACCAGAAAGTTGTCCGCCTCAGAAAATAAATGTACAGAGGCAAGCATCGAAGGGAGTCTCCGTATGGGCCACGGCAAGCAAATTACTGTGTTGGGCCTCTTGGATGGTGAAGTGTTCTAACTAGTTCTTGAAGATGCTATTGGCGAGTAGTGACCGTTCTGCAACACGCAAAAATTAGTTAGGTAAATAGGTGTATATGTACTGACTATTACAATTACTAACAAGACAAAAGAAAACTAAACTATCGGGCGTCAATGATGTACCGGTTATGCGCCACACGCGCAGGGTGTGGGACCAAAATGACGCACAAGGCACAAAGAGGAAACTTCGTTTTCTTGGATTCTTTTGGCAAGGGAATGGGGGGTTGTCGCCCCCTTTCCCTCTATATATTTAACAGAGGGAATTGAAGTTCTTGGTCACAATTGAAGGGCCAGTCATTGTCATATCTCAATCTCTTTCCTCGTAAATTCGGGTAAACATCGTTCCAAGCCGGGAATGCTATCCAATGGGATCGCAGGTTATACCATATTGCCATGGATAAAAATATAATTGAAGTTACTACCAATTAAATACACGTTTATGATCTACCTAAGATATAAAAAATCATATATATATATATATATATATGAAGTATAATACATGAATATTGATATAAATAAAGTAAAGGAAATAATACTAAAGCTTATTAGGAATAACATGGCGTATGATCAATATAAATAATAAAAATTAATGAATACAAAAATTTAACAAGATTTGATCTTCATGTTTATGTCCACAAACACGAGAATATATACTGCTGTGTCACAACAATGAGCCAAGTTAAATTTTTAATAATAAAACCACATGTTTATCTAGAACATTATTTCTTGATGTTACCATCTTCTTCTCCTTGACTTTAATTGTGGAACCTCATATGTGAGATCAAGTAGTTTTAGACTTATCTAGGAGTAAAATCAATATTTCCGGTTATTAAAACATGGTGAGCTGTCATCTCTTGCAAACACATTGTGCTTAACCCCAAATAATCTGATATCATAAACACAATATCGGGTAGTACCCCCCCTTATCTCTTCGGAGCCACTATGCTGCCATCCATTGTCAAGATCTCCGTAACAACACTGAGTGTGGCTACGTTACCACTAACTCACTTGGAAGTCTTCAACGTCCTTTAACTCTTTTCCTGGCTCTCATAACAACACTTTCGTTCTATAACTCACTTGACTAACTTAGCCACATTCTCATTGTAAAGCCTTAGTTTTTGGTCGCCACTTATAACCATATGGATGTATTTTTATGTTTTATGATAAAGGATAGTTTTATAATTTTTTTGTATGGTATATTATGAGTTGAATAAAATTTCTGTATGACGCTGCAGTTTAAAAATATTTTAGAATATGTATTAAAGAAATATATATTATGTTATCATTTTTTATTATTTTAAAGTGAAGTTTAATATTTTTATGGTATTTAGTTTTAATTAAATATTTATTGGTCAGAAAAATATAATTCTTAGTTTTTTAAAAATATGATTTTTCTAGATTTCTATAAAATTTTCATAATTTTTAAACTTATATTCTATTTATTAAAATTATTTTATTAAAAATTAAATTAAATAAATAATATTTTATTCTTAGACTAAATGATGGGTCTATGGAGACTTAAATGGAACAATGTAGTTTTGATAAATACTAAAATAACATCATTTTGGTCTCAACATATAATAAAAAAAGATATATATTTTTTTAATTTTCTTTTCTTCTCATTTTCTCCAACCTACTGACTCTCTCTCTCTCCTCTCCCAATTTTTCTTCTTCTTCAGCGAGCTGTGAATCTTCATCTTCCGGCTGCCGTTACTGTTACCATCATTCCGGACCGATTCCTCTCCTCTTCCGCCGTTACTGTTCAGTCAGCAACTTGTTCGTGTGTTGACATGTATGCAGTTGTTATGTTTTTTCCTTGAATTTTTTCTCGAACAAAGTGACAATCCACCTCAATATGTTTTGTGCGTTCATGAAAGATAGGATTGACTGCAATTTGTAGAGCTGATTTACTATCACTATATAAGGGCTGTACCAGTATCCACCCTGAGAAAGCTAAGAAGCTCCTTCAACCATATCAACTCACAAACTGCACTTGCCATGGCCCGGTATTCTGACTCAGTTGAAGATCTCGATACTGTTGCCTGTTTCTTAGATTTCCAAGAAATCGGTGCACCTCCAAGTGTGACAAAATATCCAATAATTGATCTTCTAGTCGTTGGACAACTTGCCCAATTAGCATCACAATATCCAACTAATTTTAACTCATCATCGTTCTTTGGTAGAAGTATCCCCAACCCAATATTGGTCTTTAGATATCTCATAATTCTGATTGCTGCCTCCCAATGCTTCTCCCTTGGGGTTTGTATAAATTGGCTTAAAATGTGGACAACATAGGTTATCTCGGGTCTAGTGATTGTTAAATACAACAATCTACCAATTAATCTTCTATACCTTCCGGGATCCTTCATGAAGTTACTAGAATCAGTTGCTAGATGATGTTGTTGTTCCATAGGGAATGAACATGTTTTAGCTCCAGACATCTTACACTCATTTATAATATCGAGTGTATATTTTCTCTATGACAAAAAGATTCCTTTCTTCGATCTGGCTACCTCAATACCGAGAAAATATTTCAGATTTCCAAGATCCTTGATTCGAAATTGTTGGTTTAGATACTCTTTGACCCTTTCACATTCCTGCACATTGTTTCCTGTTAGTACGATATCATCAACATAAATCAAAAGTACCGTGAATGTGTCTCCATCTAGTCTCACAAAGAGTGATTGTTCAGCCAAATGTTGAGTAAAACCAAAACTTTGAACGGTGGTGGATAGCTTGGTAAACCAGTTTCTTCCTGCTTGACATAATCCATATAATGACTTTTGGAGCTTGCAAAATTGACCCGGCTTTGGTGTTTTAATACCCGGAGGGGGAACCATATAGATATCCTCTTCAAGATCTCCATGCAAAAAAGCATTATTGACATCAAGTTGGAAGAGTGGCCAATTTTTTTGAGCAGCTATAGCCAAAACACATTCGAACTGTAGTCAATTTAGTCACAGGTGCAAAAGTTTCAATGAAATCCTCCCCCTGGACCTGTGAGTATCCTTTGGCAACAAGGCGAGCTTTGTATCTTTCAATAGAACCATCAGCCTGATACTTTATTTTATAGACCCAACGAGATTTGACGGGCTTCTTGTCCGGCCGCAGAAAATCATAAGTCCATGCTGCATTGTCTTCTAAAGCTCGTATTTCAGAATTCATGGCTTCTTGCCACTGAGGATGTTGCGCAGCTTCAAAATAGGTGGTAGGCTCATGACCTGAGGTAATAGCACTCAAGAAGGCTTTGTGAGATGAAGATAAAATATCATAAGAAATAGAATGATTAAATGCCACAGATGCTGAAGAAGAATCAGCTGAATTTGATATCTGTTTTTGCCAAATAAAATCACGTAAGTAAGAAGGGGGCCTTCTGACATGTGTGGGTCTTAGATCTGAAGAAATGGAGTCAAAAAAATTATCCTCCAAAAGAGGAGTAGAAGAGATAGCTTCCACGTGATTAGATATCAAAGAATCTCCCAAAATAAATGTAGGATCCTCCGACGAATGATTCTTGCAATTGTCTGCAATATCTTTTGAAAATTCTCCTGATTTATCTAACAATAGAGTATCGCCATCACAGTTGGAAAAATTATCATAAT
Organism: Passiflora organensis; assembly: GCA_019739055.1. Lineage (NCBI taxonomy): Eukaryota > Viridiplantae > Streptophyta > Magnoliopsida > Malpighiales > Passifloraceae > Passiflora > Passiflora organensis. The sequence continues at coordinate 21,276,229 of JAEPBF010000009.1, forward strand.
AATTATCAGCAACATCATGCATGGATATTGGTTTGGAATCATCCGAATTTAAAACTCTGTGATATATGGAATGATCTTGATCTGGGGCCGAGATAGGAGGAGAATTAATATCAGGATTTTGCGTTGACTCAGCATGGATGAAATTAGGAGACTCTGGAATTAAATATTGTTGATGTTTCACGTCAATGCCTTCACAGGATTGCTGAAAAGAATCCTCATTAATTCCAAGATGCTGTAGAGAATCGTGTGAGTGATGGAAAGAATCATTAAGATTTGGATGCTCCTTATTCACAGGACTTGATGATGTGTTACGTTCAGGTACATCTCAATGCCTGAAAAGGAAAATAGATTCATAAAAAATCACATTTTATGAGACAAAGATCTTACGTGTTGCGATTTCGTACATCCGCCACCCTTTTTGATCTTGTGAGTATCCAAGGAATATACAACGAGTGGATCGTGCATCAAATTTATCCTTGATTCTATTATGCATATGAGCATAACAAAGACAGCCGAAAACACGTAAGTGAGAGTAGGTTGGTGGATGATTGAAGAGGAGCTCATAAGGGGTCTTGCCATCAAGCACTAAGCTCGGCGTACGATTGATAAGATGACAAGCTGTCAAAACACAATCTCCCCAAAAAACAATATCCAAACCAGCCTCAAATCTTAAAGCTCTTGCCACATCCAATATATGACGATTTTTACTCTTTGCTCTTCCATTTTGTTGAGGAGTATATGGAATTGTTTTTTCATGTACAATTCTGATATCCAAGAAATAATCTCTTAGACATGTAAACTCTGCACCATTATCTGTTCTGATTTTCTGAATATGAGACTCAAATTGAGTATGCACCATACTTACAAATCGTCTGATTTTGCTTGCCACGTCTCTTTTCTCTTTCAATAAATATACCCATGTTTCCTGACAGAAGTCATCCATAATACATAAGAAGTAATGTGCACCAGAAAAAGATTTTGTGTTATACTTTCTCCATAAATCACAATGTATTAAGGCAAAAGGTTTATCAGCACGACTCATATTTTTTGAAAAAGAGGCTCTTATTTGTTTTGATAGGTGACATGTGTCACATGGTACATCTGAAATAGATTCAGATTTATTTGAAAAAGGTAATAAGAAAATCTTTCTCATAGAAGGATGCCCAAATCGACGATGTCAAAGATCAGCTCCTACATTAGTAACGCTTGCAGCTGCAACCCCTGTCGCCTCAAGCTCCACGAAATAAACCCCAGATCGTAGTTTACCCACACCAATCTTCTTCTTCTTTATTGGGTCCTGTATGTGGCAAGAGACAGAGTCATACGTCACAGTTAAATTATGAGCTTTAGTGAGTTGTGGTACAGAGATAAGGTGACACTTGAAATCTGGGATATAGAGAATTTTTGTAAGAATCAAATCTCTAGATATAGCCATATCTCCTTCATGCGTTGCCAAATAAGTGCTTCCATCGGGTAGAGTCACATTTACTGGTCGGTTGAGCAGCCGTAAATTGGATAATTGTCTCAGATTTGAAGTCATATGGTGACTTACTCCACTATCAATGATCCAATTAACATCTATAAACTTTTGCTTACCACTCATATCCTCGCTAGATTCTCCCCTTGATTCTTCTAACATCTATAATTGTATTTTTTTATTGAACTATTTTTGCTAGGGATTAACAAAGTTCTAAGTTTGAGGAGATTTGATGACCTGTTTTTAAAAAATGTCATCCGTATGATTTTGGTTTGATTTTAGGATAATTGCATGCCAATTATGTTAATTTAGTGAACGTTTTGATCACTTGTTGAATATTGTGGTTGAGTAATGATTTTTAACGGCAAAAGGGATCATTTTCGTATGAAAAACATACCAAACCATCGAAATTGAGGTTGGCAATTGCAAGGGCTAACTGACTGGGTCGGTTAACAAAACCAAAGAAAAAGGCGATATTGCTGAAGACACACCGTCCAGTCGGTTCACCTACACCAACGAATCGGTTCAACCTGAAAAATATGTTGAATATCAATAGACCAGTCTGTCATAAGAGATAAATCGATCAAGTACGAGATAAAGATGATCAAATAAACGAATAAGGACGATCATATACGGATAAAGATTATCTTCTAAATGTCTAATATAAAATAGTCCCCAAGACTATATTATTTTTCATCGATTACTTGACCCAGTCAAAATTTATTTTCAGAACATGCCATCGATTCGTCAGAGATCAAGAGTTTGGTATGTTTGTTTGACTTTTAATTAATGCCAAGACTATTTGGGTTAGTTCTTTCTTTCTATCTTTTGCAATCTTGATTTTTTGATGTAGAACTGAGATTCTAATTTGTTGTGTTCTTATTACAAGTTCTTGACTCTATTTCTAATTCTTGATTAATTAGCAAACCTGCCCAATTTTTTTCAGGTGAGTCTTAACTGATTCAGGAGAACGGTTAAACTTCAAAAACAAATTAGAGGTCTTAGGGTACAACTAAAACTTGGTAGAATAGGAATATATTTGCAAAACCTAGGGTTCATATTGATTGAGCAAAACAGTTCAAAAACTTTATTAACATAGTAATATAGTTTGTTGGGAATCTGGATTGACCCTTAATAGTCCATAAGGATATTAGGGTATTGAAAGAGGATGAAGAACAGATTAGAGATTATTGGAATTGAACATTAGTTGGATTAGTTCCCAAATTATCTAACAACCCTAACCCTAACACCTAACTAGTTAACTTCAATTTTAGATTTATTTTAATATTACTCTCCTTATTCGATTCATTTAACTAGAATAATGCATTAGGCGAATTGATTAGTTTTAAACAACTTTTATTGTGGGATCCATACTCTTTCTTTTCAACAATATCACTTGTTGACAGTCGTGCGCTTGCGATTAAAAGTAAGTTCAATTAATTTTACACCAAGAGACTCCTCTCCAAACAAATAGTGACCTGCCTTTTAGACTGAACAAGGCAATTGACACCAAATATGAGGAGACTCTCTAACCTTTCGACTAGCCTTTGGGAAAGGAACAAAAAAATTAGAACATGGAGTTAGAAAAAAAAAAGAAAGAAAACTTGGGAGATACTAAGATGAACATAGAAAAAAATTATTTGTAAGATAACAATAACTAAGTTAACAAGATATAAAGAGAAAAAAAAATAGAAACCTTACGAGGAAGAAAACATTTAAAAGAGGAATGAGGAGGAAAGAAACTAAAGAAGGATAAGGATAAAAACGAGAAAAATAGATTAAGAGAAAGGAGATGAGGAAGAATAGTTTTGAATCGTTATTATTTAGTTAGATTTGTTATCGATTATGGAGAGATTCTCTTCAATTGAAGAGAGAATTGAATGATAGATGTAAATATTTAAGAGTGAGAATCTAATTTAAATCTTGATACGAAAATATAGTTGCAATTTTGAGTAGCAAATCTTTTTAATAATATTTTATTATAATAGTTGCAGATACATAGCTAATTTTTCTACCTCCAATTATAGTTGCAAAAATAGGGTAGTAGATCGATCGGAAATTTGTAGTGGGTGCCACCGTCCTCCGCCTCCGACCAGCAACACGCCGCCATATTTTCAAAATCCTAGTTTTTTTCCCATTGTGTAGTTTTAGTACTCCGAAAGTGATGGTGCTGTTTGTTTCCTGGTACGACTTCTAGTTTATGATTTATTGAATTTTAAAGATTTTCTTAAAAAAGCATATTTTCACTTATAATAGTAAATAATAATTGTTAAAGTAATACTATGAAGTGAAAAATTTAATTTGAGGTTTGATTAACCTATTTTCTATTTTTAAAAATATATATTTTGCCTTGTTTTGCATGTATTGATATCCAAGTATATTTTCTATATTGATTGTGTGTTGGTTTGTATATATATTGATTGTATGTTTGGTACATTATGTAAGTTTGTGACCTGTATTTGATTTGGTATGGATTTTTGGGTTGGATCCTTGGTTGTGTTAGCTATATTGTGTTGTGTTGTGGCTACTTACATATGAGAGTCTGATCTTTTTCTTGATAGATGTCCTAGATGTCCATGTACCGGTGCAGCTGAAATGACCATTTTTCCCTTGAAGAAATGAATGTGTGGTGGTCAAAAATGGTTTTGATAGTTCTTTTTTATTTTGATTTATAAGACCCCGAATTTTGAGTTCTAGAAGTCCAGAAGCCAGTGCAAGTGAAAAGACGATTTTACCCCTCAAGGAAAGGATGTGTGATGGCCAAAATTGGTAAGATTGTTTAGTAGTTAACTTTGTTTTAAATTCCCTTTGATCTAAGTTCTTATAGGTGGATAATTGCCTTAGAGACTGTCTTTATAAAGGAATAATTGCCTTAGAGATTAAAGACCCTAAAAATAGGAAAGATAATTTAGAGTTTAATTATCTGGTAGATTATTTTATTATGATAAAGTGATTAAAAGTAGTAATCATAATTCTATACCCATTAATTATAAATAGGAAGCCAACCCCACAAAAATCATTCATAGAAAACTTACAAATTCGTATGAGCCTAAAACCCTATACCTCCCTATAGCCGCCATAATTCAAACCAGCATAACTCACTCATTGTTCGTCGAATCTCTGTGAATAATAGCTTGTTGGAAAGCTCTCTTCATCTTCTTTCCAAAAATATTTTATTTTTTTTCAGGAGATTAGTATTTCTTTCTCAAAGGTCCAGTTGAAATTCAGCGGCACTGCCAACTCTTCTTGAAATTCAGAATAGGATAACTCTTTCATTGTTTGTTATATCTCTGCGATTAATATCTTCTTGGAAAGATATCTTCATTCTCTTTCCAACCATCTTTGATTTTTCATTAGGAGGTTAGTATTTCTTTATCTAAGGTTAATTTGAAAATAGGCAGTGGAATTAGGTTTTCGCCAAATCTTCTTGAACTTCAAAATAGCATAACTTTCTAATAGTTTGTCAGATCCTTACAAATAATAGCACGTTGGAAAGATATTTTCATCTTCTTTCCAACCATATATAAATCATAGCTCGGATGTAAAAATTTGCTTATTTAAGGTTAAGATGAAATCGTCATATGCCGTACTTTTAGCGACAAGATTTGCATTGTTAATTGGAATGGTAAATTCAGGTTGAATCTTGTTAAGTTCCTGGCTATCACATCACACATCCAAGGGGGAGATACCTGCAACATCTGATCACTGGTTTTCTGATAGGTTTGGTGAGTGGTATTGGTAAGGAAATAGGGTATTCAATTGACTATTGAATATGCATGCTTAGTTTGCTTTTGTCTTTTCCTGGTGATAATTTAGGTGGTTCGGATTTACTTAATAAAGGAAAAGGAGTAGCTTCTTGTTCAGAGACAAGAGAGGTAGGATGTACGCCTCATCGGTTTCTCCAGAGACCCCTGCTCTTTTCTTGATGTTTTTGTTACCTGCTCTTGTTGTATTACTTGCGATTGGATTATAGGGTGAGAGTATGAAATTCGGAATGAGATATGAATCTTCTAGGCTATATCGAACCCCTAAGTTAGGAATTGAGTGCCTGAGATGCAATTGTTATGTGAATTGGATAAGTTGACTGACATGATTGAGGATACCCTGTTGTGGTTTTATGCTTTGTACTTGCCTGTGTGTGCTTGTACATGTCTGTGTGTCAGTATCCTGTTCCGGTGGCCATTCGGGGTAAGCGCTGATGCTCCTAGGGAGAGGAGAGGTTCTTACTGGTATGGGAGTTGTATGGGCGGCAAATCCCAACAAGAGCTCGCTAGAGGTCTGATCCTTGTGTGGCCGGAACCCTGTCCTTGTGTGGCAGGAAGCCCTGGTAGGTATGTGACCTGGGATGCCCTAGTAGGTATGTGACTAGGGAAGACTTGTCCATGTGGGGCTAGTCGACTTGTCTTTGCGAGGACAAGGTGATAGACTTACTGATTAGTTTGCGTGTTAACCATCTACTCTTTGTGCAGTAAGTCTTGGACAACGGGATGACCTTTTTTCTTCATTGCCGAGGGCAATGTGATGTGTTTCACCTGCCTGTGTACTTCTGAGCTTTCGGAAGTGTTTACAGTCCTCCTTCAGCCATAGATTCGGCCCTAACCTCTTTTGATTGGTTTTTGAATTGCGTGATCCCCTTTAGTTGTTTAGGAATGATCTTATGTGAATTGGGAGATTTGTGTTTAGGGATTCTGTAGATCTTATGATGCTGTGATCCTACTGAGATTCTTATAATCTCAAACCATTGTTTTTACCATTTTTCAGGCTTAGGTACATTCACTGTTACCAGGGCGATATCGCATCACATTTGCATACTTGTTACTTGCGCATATAACATGAATGATTGGGCAACTTTCTGGTTTAATTTAAGCACCCTCTTTTGCTTGCTATTTCCGAAACTTGTTGGAAGATTTCTTGTTTTTTATTTGGATCCCTATGGGACTTGTGTGTTATGAACCCAATGATTTGATTTAAGACTTCCGCTGATGTTTTATTTACTCCGTATGTTACCAGAATATGTGTCCAATATTATGCTCCAATTGTTGATAAGCAATAAGATTAACCAGCTTAAAATCGGAAACTTATTGATTAGCCTGGTGAGATTCAAATTGGTCTTAGGTGTCATTTAGGCTTATTTGGGTTTCACGGCGGTAATGACCTTAATCGGAGCAATTATTAATAGTTAGGAATTGGGGTCGTTACATGATTCATTTCATTTCTTTGTTGTTTTATTTCTATCTTATATGGTTTCTTTCTTATTTTTAAGAGATAATTCCATATTTAATTACTAATCATTATCGCTTTATATCTAGCCTTAAAAGTAGGGAAAATTAATCCCAAATGACTCTATAAATACAGATGCCGGCCTATCCTATTCCATATACACAAACCTCTTTTATTTCTTTTATTTTTCCGAAATTAAACTCTCTCTTTTCCCCTAATTGCTGCCGACTTTCAAAGCTTACAAACCCTAGCCGAAATTGATCATTTGTCATCAAATTTTTGCGTTTAATAGCTTGTTGGAATCCTATTTCCATGTTGCATCTTATTATCTAGAATTCATCATCAGAAGGTTAGATTTTCTATTGTAATTTTTATTCTCAAAATTCCTAGGGATGTGTGCCGAAATTTGTTTCTTTTTTTCTTCTTGTTGGTTTATGTTTCTTTTCATCTTCACCGTTACTTATTCTTGTTACAATATCATGAAAACAACCCTTGTATCCTTCCATATATAAAACTCGGTATTCCATATTCCTAACCCTATGTTTGCCGAAATTTGATCAATTGACTTGTCGATTGGTTTCAAACCTTGTTCCTTTTAATCCTTTAAGTAATTGGCACCTATTTCTTTCTTATATTCATGAAATCGCAACCCCTAACCTGTCCAATGTTGAAATTTCATGTACCTTATTAATCTCTAAATGTGCTGAAATTTATACTTTGAATTGGGTTGAATAATCTGGTTGATTCTTATTGTGTTCTTGGCTATCAGATCACACATCCAAGGGGAGGTACTGACTTCATCTAATCTATGGTTTTTGGTAGGATTGGTGAGTTGAATTGGTAAAGAACTAGGGTGTTTATTTGGTTTCTGAATATGTATACTTAGTATGGTATTGTTTTTGCCTTATGAGTGCTTAGGTGGTTCGGATCCTCTTGATATTGGCAAAGGACTAGCTACTTGTTTAGACACAAGAGTGGTAGGATATATGCTTCATTGGTTTCTCCAGAGATGCTTTTGCTTGTTTGATGATTCAGTTTGTTTACCTTGATATGCGCAATCTTGTGGTTTGGTATGCATGCTTGCAGTTCGGTTTGTTATACCCTAGAAAAATTATGGATCCCTATACTAGGATTGAGTGCCTATTTCGGTTATACCCTTGTGTATTTGACTTGCTGATTGTATTGTAACATGATTGAGGATGCCTTGCTGTGTTGTTATGCCTTGTACTTGCTTGTTTGTGCTTGAACTTGTTTATTATGTCAGGATCCTCTTTCTAGTGGCCATTCTGGGTAAGTGATTGTTGCTCCTAAGGATAGGAGAGGTACTTATTGGTATGGGAGTCGTATGGGTGGTAATCCCCAGCAAATGCATGTTGGATGCCTGGTCTTTGTATGGCTAGTTTCCTTGTCTTTGTTTGGCAAGATGCCCTTATCCTTGTATGGTTTGGATGCCTTTTTCCTTGTGTGGTTTGGATGCCCTTGTCCTTGTGTTGCAAGATGGGTAGGCTTGCTGATTAGATTGTTCGCTAACCATTTACCCTTTGTGTAGCTAAGTCTTGGACAATACAGGTGGAAAGGGATGGTCATTCAAATTGTACAAATCAGATGATGAATGATCTACTTGTGTAGTTCTGGTTTCAGAAGTTTTCTTAATCCTCCCAACACTTAGTATTTTTGGCTCTACCCTTATTTTGCTTATTTGAAGTTTGCTTGATACCCCTTTAGTAGTACATGTGAATCTGATGTTGATTGGGAGATGATTGTTCAGATTTTTGTAGATATTATGATGATATGACTCTATTGAGATTCTTGTAAGCTCACCCCGTTATTTTTCTCTCTTTTCAGGCTTAGATACATCTTCTGCCAATGGTACTGGGGTGTGAGATCAAGGCTGCATGGCAGGATGATATTACATCACATTTGCATGCCTCCTTTCTTGCAGATTGATTGTGCATATACCTTTATTTATGCTTGCTTGATTGGACTACTTTCTGGTTTTATGTCTCTTTGATTTTCTCCTAATTTTTGAAACATGCTTGGGATTGTTTACTGAATTTTGAGACTCCTTTGGGACCTGGATGTTATGGTTCCTTTGATTAATTATAAAGACTTCCGTTGATGGTTTTATTCACTCCGTATAATACCAGATTGTAAGTCTAATGTTAAACATGCTCCAACCTTTAAAACATAAAAATTAACTTTAAAATTCGTAATTAGTGTGACTTGAGCCTTGCGGGATTCAAATAGGTCATAGGAAGGGCTTGTTTGGGTTTCACCGCGGTAAGAATTCTGATAGGTTGGGTTTGAGTCCTTACGTTACAAGTGAGAGGGGACCTCATACCTTAATTAATTTGGTTTTATTAATGCATGATTGAGACATATACATTTTGTAAGAAATGAATGATGAATCGTGTTTGATTTATTGACCAATTTATGATTGAGAAATGATTGGTTTTATGATTATGATTTATTGGCAAGTACATTGGTACCATTATGGTTTTGGTACAGGGATAAAGCTATTGTTGTTGTGCATGAGAATGCACATATGTTTGAGACATATGTTGTCTATTGATTATTTGCATGCTTTTGATAATGTGACATTTTTATTGAGTTTAACTTATCTGAGGTGGTTTTATAATTTATTCTGATCATTTGTGGGTATCCAGTGCGCTGACGGGAAGAAACCGAGATTAGTGGTCAACAAGTCACGAGTTTGACTCTTTTGATATCCTTTTTAATAGAAGGGATATAATATCAAATGAGATGGTAAACATGGGTTGACATTTTGTCTTCAAAAACACTAGTATGGGCTATGTTTTTAAAAAAGAATATAAATATTGTTGGGCCTAAATTACTCACTGAACAAGAGTAAGATAGGTGATTTCTTAGCTGACTTTCTAACCCTATTTTAATAATGAAATCTTATGCATGTGTTTGTGATTCACCATTTTTGGTTATTTTCAGTTTGACCATGAGTTTGACTTTGAGATTTGTTATGAGTTTTATACAGATTTTTTACTTGCAGAAATAGATTTTTATTTTTTTTATAATTATGTTTATTGTGGTTCCTAAAACCTCTCACTTAGATATTTAACTACTTGGTTTAGTATCATCTAGATTGTGCTACAAGTATAGCTTGCCACCCATCCTCTTCTCGTGGTTGAGTTTTCAGATCAGCCAACCTTGTTAGGTTTGATTTATTTTTCTTGATTTGATTTGTCCATATGGACCTGACTATATTTTTGGATATTTCACTATATGATTTCTAATTGGATATTTGCAGATTTTATGGATTTTGTTGGTTATATTGATATATTGAGATTGGTTGATTGTGTTACTTGGGATATGACTTGCTGTAATCTAGTATTACCCTACCTTTTATCCCCTATGTTTTCCTACAGTTATGGTTTATTAGCCTTATGGGATTATGAAGATAGTATGATAACTGTTATTTTTTGAGTTTCGTGATGGAGATGTTTACCCCTAGAGTAGGATATGAGGTGTAATACTCATATTGTAACTCACTATATTTTAGCTCATCGCAACCCAAAAGGAAAAAAAAAGATGGTTACGATCCAATAAAAATTTTCCCGACATGAATCAACATAAAGCAAGGTGTCGATATCAATGGATTTCAAACCCAAGTGATCCAAAACAAGGGTTATGCACAAATCCCAAAGAAGAATAAAATAATTAATGAATTATATTTGAACTCATAGCACCCAAGATGAACTAAAAAAATCAGGTTAGTACTGATAGAAAGATAATGCAAAAATGAATCAAAGCTCAAAAAGATGACAGGACAACAAGGTTTGCTTCAACAAATTCAGAACTCAAGTAATATTAGAACAAGTATATGCACAACTTCCAAGGAAGATAAAGAATAATTTAGAAACAACTATTCACATATCACAAAATATAATATAGTCCCTCTCTGGAGGAACACACTCAACTCACATTTCAATATATTGTCTGGGGAGGAACACACTCAACTCACATTTCAATCCTTGGCCATGATCACTGAAATTCGAATTGCTACCTATTGTCTTTTGTTCCTATAAAGAGGACGCCTCTTTGGCATTAACACGCTTAGTTGTATCAAATGTTTGACCGGTCATAGACTGATGCTACCACTAGTCATAAAGCCCTCGAAATTAACACACTTAGTTGCATCAAATGTTCAACTAGTCGTAACACTCCCAAATGACCGGTTGTTAACCCTCCTACCTATGAGGTTTCGTATGTTAGTGAGTTGGGCCTTAAGTCCAATAACTCGATAAATCATAAATTGGTGGGCCCATAATCCATGAACCAAGGATATGAGAAGCTGTAGATGCCATTGAAGATAAGTATGAATAATAGATCGGTGAAGACCGAAATTAATAGTTGGTAGCTTATGATGTAAGTGTATGGTTTTAAAAGAAGTCAACTTAGATATCATATTCATACTCTTACCTGTCGAGTCATTTAGACTCACAGGCGTATTTTTTGGCTCTTGAAACCTCCAAAAGAGCATGAGATAGTGTATTTCTTGGCTCCTAACATCTCTAAAAGAGTCTCGGATGGTGTGTTTCTCAAAACTTGGTATCTGGGGGTAATTTCATCTTTTCACAACCCGATACCTGTCGATCTTGGAATGCAAGTCTTCTGATGACTAAGACCATTAAGTCTAGTCCTTTCCAAGTCATGGGAGAAAATTTTTATTATAAGGAAATGACATGAATTAATATAGTTATACAGCAATTATAAATGAGTAAAATACTATATACATAGTAATATGTATAAAAATATATGTTACAAAAATGGAAAGGAAGGATAAAAAAATAATTTTAATGATTTATGACTAATGATAAATCATGTAATTGAATATTAACATTTATGAATTTTTGGGAAATATTTGGAAGGATATTTCTAGTTATTGGTATTTTTCTAATAAATACCATAAGGTATTATAATTTTTAGAAAATTATGAGTATAAAAAATTAAAAATTTTCAATTTAGTTAGACTTTATTCTTTATAAGGAGTCTAGGGTATTTTTTGGAGTATTTTTATGATTAATATGCTAATTATTATGAATTTTTAAACACTAAGTGAATTAACAAGAAATAATTATTATATTATTATTATTAAAAAAAATGAAAATAAAATGGAAAATGTCAAAACACGGGTTATCCCGTTGCTTTGACCAAAGTGCTCAAAACGACAGGATGCTCTACCTTTTTTACAAGCTCGGCCTTAAACGAAACATGTGTCGTTTGCTTTGGAACGACGTCGTTTCACCGAAAAGTGAAACAATGCCGTATATTGTTGGGAGGGTCGCCGGTTTGTCTTGTCTGCCGACCCATCGATTTGAAATCATGATGAGGGAATTTGGCACCCAGCTACAAGCCTCGGCCCTTCTCATCTGAAAATTCCTCTCCTTATCCTTTCGAGTGTGCGTGTGTGTTTATCGGATGAATTTTTCTCACTTCCTGTGAGTAATCTAGCTTCCCTCTCATCTGAAAGGGTGAGACTTCTCTATTTAAATTTGTAAGGGTTATTGGATAAAATGACATGAAAGTTAGAGGGTTATGATCGGTGTAGCTTGTACTTCGTTTTGGTATAGGTTTTAACTATGGTAAGTGTGTATTGAAGTTTTTCTGTTGGAGAAAAACCCTAGATCTATTGAATTGCTTGTCCGGTGGAAGGATGGACATGACTGCGGACGACATGTCGTCTACAGACCTCCCGTGTGACACATTGTTCGAAGTCGTTCGCAGATCTTCTGTGCGACACATTGTTCGAAGGAGAAGATGAACGTCATATCGTCTAAACTTGATATGAATGACCTATCACTCAAATCGATTTGATAAGGATGTTTTAGGCTTGGTATTGGGTTGAGATCTGGTCAATTATGGTAAGAATGTCGCTATGTCACATTGACTTTGACCTGCAAATCAGAAAATGATAAAAAATCGGGTAAAATAGAAATAAATTGAGAGAAAATATGAAAAAATTCTAAAGTTAGAGAAAATTATGAGAAACCTGATGATATAATTTTGATGAGTTTTAATAGGTATAAAAATCAGTAAAAGTTTCTGATAATTAAGAAAAAATACGAAAAATATCCGGATTGAATCCGAGGATGATCGTTGGGTTTCTAGGACAGGTTTGAGGACCTAGAAGGGTTTATTATAAGGTAATTAAGATTCATAAAATGATATGAAGTACTGGACTGCAATTATATGAGTAGCTATGCAATAAGAGGATCAGAAACCCAGATTTAATCATGAAAGGTAATCAGGATGACAAAAACGGTGAGTGTACAATTTTAAATTGATTTTCATCGTTTTAAATAAATCTGGATTGATTCCTTATGATGTGTGATATTCATGAGTTGCTTGTATGCATAAATGCATGATCGATGTGAAATTTCTTAAATCATGGCAAATCTCGATTACATGCATACAATTGAAATAAAACATGATTCTGTAGTTATTTTCTGAGTGATGTGTGATAATTACATGTGCAACTTGTTACACATGATCTATTCACACAACTCATATAAACCCAAGACCTCCAACGCAGGCTAGGTCTCACAATCTTCCCTCCTTATAGATTTCGTATCCTTATGAGGGGAATCCTAACGTAACTAATCTGGGCTCAAACTCATGGGCCCAAATGTAAACTCAACACACAACACGGCCTAGCCCATATAGAAGAGAGAACAAGATCAGCTCTACTACCATTTTTAACGACCAGACCTTCGGCCTAGTGGGCCTGGACATGTATATATTCGTGATGGATCACAACTGCAATGCTCGATTGGACTTCTAATCATATGACCCAAAAGATGCATCTTGTTACAAATAATCTATTCACACAACACATATAAGTCGAAGACCTCCCATACTCCTTTTTTATTTAGGATTGAGTAACTTGACTCCCTTTGCAAGTTAGGTCTCATAATCTCCTCTCCTTATAGACCTTGTATCCTCATAAGAGGAACCCAAACGTAACTGACCTGGGCCCAAACTCACGGGCCAAATGTAAACTTAATACACGGCCCAAGCCCACACGGAAGAGGGAATGAGATCGGCTCCGCTACCATTTGTCATGACCTGACCCTTGAACTCCTGACTCAGTAGGCCCAAACGTGTATGTGCTCGTGATATATCACAAATGCAATGCTGAGTTGGGCTTCTAACCATATGGTCCAAAAGATACAACTTGTTACATATTATCCATTCATGTAATACATATAAGCCCAAAACCTCATACACAGGCTGGGTCTCACAGAGAATCTAAAAAATCTAGGACATTTCGTCCCATAAACTTATGCAATGCCGCTTACACAATAATTACTAAAATTATTTCAATCTAGCTTTGCAGGTGGAAGACAAAGTAATGTGTTAATCGGAAAACAGAAAAGAAAGGGTGGATGACTTTGAAAATTGAACTTGAAAAAAATCTATGATCACCTATGATGGATATTCATTATTGAGAACATATTGAGTTTAGCAGGTTTTTCAAACGATCTTGTGGAAATTATTATGACCTGTGTAACAACGACAAGGAGACTTTTTATATTCTTACATATTGGTTTGGAATGGTCTACACAAATCATTCAAGATGCAACATCGAATATTGAATGGAAGCCCATAGTCTTGGCATAGTAAGGCCCCTCCTCTCCCAGATATTTTTTCTGTTGATTTTTTTTCTTTCTTTTATATAGTATCCATGGATCAAGTTAAGGTGATACAAGATTCATTGCAAAGCTTTTGTAGTAATTCTGGTCGGAAAGTGAACAATAATAAAACCAAAGATCTTCTTCTTTAGGAGAAATATCAACAAATTTTTGCCAGTTAACGAAACGACGAATCAGGGGATATATTTGGGTATACCAATCAGTTATAGAAGAAGAATGAAGGACCGCTTTGCAGTTATGATCAGCAGAATCAAAATCAAGCTGGAAGTCCATTTATTTATGTTTAGCGGCCGAGTTACCTTGGTCAAGTCAGTTTTGCAATCACTTCCTATCCTTAAACATTAGCTTTTCCTTGTAATGTGATGAAGGAAATTGATCAGATTGTTCGAAACTCCATTTGGGGTTCAAATTCCGAGAAGCGTTGATTCCAACTTCTGGGCTGGCGGACTGTGCATAAATTTGCAAACCAAAACTCGAAGGTGGATTTGGAATCCATAGTGCTGCAATTTTTAACTGGGCTTTATTGTGAGGGCAGGCTGGAGATTTTTGACACAACAAAACAGTTTGTAGATTAGTGTATTGAATAATAAATATGGCTGTCAAAGACGGGGTTTACCAGTCAATTATTTCACCACAGCTTTTGGTGGTTGAACTGGAATTTAATTCGAAAGTATCTATCATCTTATGCTTGTTAATATAAATCCACGAGATAGCGAGCTATAACAAAATCAGATAGTTTGGGCTTTAAGTCTGACAACGCAATTATTATTGAAATCGGCGAGAGTAGTACTTCAAAAGGAATAATCTTGGGATAGGAGCTCTCTATGAAAATGTATCTGGTTCTGCATTGAACTCTTACAACAGATCCGCAGTGCAGAATAGTTATTATCAGGGATCTAGCTTTGGAAGGCCATCCCTTCCTAACTATGGGACCAACAGCCGGGACTGGCTTTCTTTTGACAACAGTAGACGGAGGGGGAGGGGAAATATTTCTCTGTGTGGCTGCAACGGGAATATGGATATCCTTAGTGAGCAAAACCGGGGACCACGGGCCTCGAAACCCAATAGTCAAAATACAAATGAACATGGTTCTTCCATTGATAACAAAAGTATCATATCCACCACCAAGGTTCAAGATGAATCCTACAATCGATCAGATTTTATGTCTGAATACAAGGATGCTAAGTTCTTCATCATCAAATCTTACAGTGAGGATAACGTTCACAACAGTATCAAGTATGGTGTCTGGGCCAGCACAACAAATGGGAATAAAAGGTTGGATACAGCCTATCATGAAGCTAAGGAGAAGGAAAATCCCTGCCCAGTTTTTCTATTATTTTCAGTAAGTACCAACCTTTAAATGCTTAAAGAACATGTAACTTCAAAAATGAAATGATAGTTGTTGTGTCCTGATCACAGGTAGAAATAGCAATGGATTCTCTCACCTCCCAAAACCTCCCACTTCCCTCTCAACCATACCCATCCGTTGTCCCCAAACACATACCCATCTCCCCATATCCTGTCTTGAATAATGGTCGTCGGAACGCGGGGAAAGCACCGAAGTACAGCTTGGATCCACCGGATGTCCAGGATCAGGAGGCGCAGTCTCTTTTCAAATGGGATCCCACAAAGGCTTTCAGTGCAGATAGATACATATCATATTACATTGAAGATATTCCAGAGGGATGAACCTCGAACAGACTTTTTAAAGAGATAGCCTCCATCGAACCTGTCGCAGATGTATTTATTTCGAATCGTAAGTCCAGAAGGGGATTAAGGTTCGGATTTGCCAAGTTCGTGCGGTGTGGAACGCAGGAGGTGCATCGGCAACAAAGGCTTACTTCGACCTTGGGCAGGCATACTCGAATGCATTTCAATGTGGCTCGCTTTACAGTTAGTACTGGGCAACGAAGTAAGCCGATAGGTGGTCCTGTCCGCGACACCGTAACACTACCCCCGCGGATACCCCAGATGGATGTTCCTAAGATGACCATACGAGAATGCGATGGTAGAACTTATGCAGAGGTCACTACAGAGAAGACCCCTTATGGCCTTGAGGCAACGCCCGTAGTGGTATCATCTCATTCGGGGACTTTAGATTGGCTTCAGCGGAGTGCTGTGGGTTTCCTTCGAGGTGATCTTACTGAAGAATTCCATCTCCCTCAGGATGTAGGGTGTAAACATATGGGGGGGACTCAGAGACTTATCACTTTTGCAACGGCAGCCTTGATGCAACGCGAACTTACCTGCAATATCAGTTTTTGGAATGATAAGTTCTTTGATTTTCATCCGTGGCGTCCAATGGATGTTGGTAGTAGAAGGCTTTGCTGGATGGAGGTGTTTGGACTTCCCTTACACGCGTGGTCCGAGGAAGTCTTCCAGAAGATAGTCCATACGATTGGTTCATTGGTTCAGATACACCCCAATACAGCCTCCTGGACTTGTCTTGTCGGGGCCATGCTGCAAGTAGCTACAACAAGCTTGTTGAATATACAGGAGACGGTGAAGTTGTTGGTTGACGAGCAACTGTTCATGGTGCGTCTAGTGGAAGCTAAGGAAGGAGAGTGGGTGGGTCCCGAGGTTGGTGAAAAGCAACCTGTTTCCGACGGACCCACTTGTCGTTATGCACAATCTACCCAGCCCCCATCACCTGGTAGAAAGGACAGGACTGTTACAGAGAAGGGGTGCATGTCTTCAGTAGGGCGACAGGATTTATGTCAGCTGGACTTGACGGAGAATAGTGCAGAAGGTGGGGTTGGATCAGAGAAAGTCAACACTGGTACAATGGGACCTAATTTACAGTCTCCGCTTTCTGTAAAATAGCAGATAATACATGTGGGTATTAACCCGCGGGTGAAAAAACATAAGGAGGGTCTTATTAGTCTTTCCACTTCCAACGGGGAGGGGATCAGCAATTATTCTGCACCCGAGTTCTTATTGGTACGCGAGGAGCTCCACGAAGGGGGCCAGCTCCAGCCTTTTCAGAAAGCACAATCTGAAAGGCTGTCTACGGACTCAACATCGGAGGCTCCAGACTCTGTCTCGTTTCCTGCAGATACAGACTTTACCAGAATGAGGAAGGAAGGCCACAAAGCTTCGCGGTTTGCGTCAAAAGGTCAGGCAGCCGCTAGCAGGATAGGGAAGCAGAAAAAGCTTCGACATCTCAAGCCCACTGGCAGTCTTTCGTCGGGATGAGTGAACCATCTAGAGCACTGCGGTGCATCCCCATTGGTGGAGGATCCTTCTTTCTTGGATGCTAATTGCGAGAAGATGGAAGGTGTTTCGGAGCAAACTTGTTCACGGGATTCTGTCTCTGACCAGTGCTTTATTGAGGCGGAGGCCTAGCAAGCGCTGGACGTAGCAGAAATATTGGGTCTTAGCCGCAAGCAAACCAAAGCAGCAATCCAGGAAAAATTGAAGGGGAGAATTGTAGAGGATGGGCAGGCGTGGAAAACTCATTGCACCTCATAGTGCTGTCCAGGTACACGATTAGTGCATGGGTATTACTTTTTGTTGATTAATTTAGCAATGTGGAATGTTCGGGGATGCCGCGGTAAGATGAAAGAGAATCAAATTCGACATCTTATAATCAAAGAGCAGCTGAGTCTCCTGATTCTATGCGAGACAAAGAGGGAAAGTTTTTCTGATCGACTGGTACGTTGACTGTGGTCTGGTAATAACATACAATGGACGGCCATAGATGCACAAGGCAGGGTTGGTGGTATCGTCTGTGTGTGGGACGACGAGAAAGTTCAGACACTTGGAATAGAAAAATTTGAGCGATGGCTGTTATTGGAGTTGAGGGTACGGGCTTCTGATTTTAGATTCGTGTGTGTTGAGCTGCATGCTCAGAATACAGCCACAAAACGAAGATCATTATGGGATGAGTTATAGCAGAGGAAATCTGCGGATACGACCCCTTGGGTGATCATAGGTGATTTTAATGAATCAATTTCAGAGGAGGAACGGTTAGGCCGTTCTTTTAATAGAAATGCGGCTCGTCGTTTTGCAAATTTCATTAATCAGAATGGACTGGTCGACTTTCCACTCATTGGCAAGGTTTATGCGTGGTTTAACTCTCACAGCGCTTCCAGAATTGATCGGGCTCTGGTCTCTCCCAATTGGTGTTTACATTTCAGTCGACATCGGCTGTACGCTGGGGATATGGGTTTTTCGGATCATGTACCCTTAATCCTAAAAGCTGATTCAGTCTTTTGGGAATCAGACCGTTTCGCTCGTGGGATTTGTGGTGGGAGGAAAAAGGTTTCAAGATAATGGTGGAAGAGTACTGGCAGGAGGCAGGAGCTTGCTTTCCAGGTGCTTTTAGCGTGGTTAGGAAGTTGGCTTTCCTGAAGAAGAAGCTTAAGGATTGGC
This sequence comes from Passiflora organensis, assembly GCA_019739055.1. Classification (NCBI taxonomy): domain Eukaryota; kingdom Viridiplantae; phylum Streptophyta; class Magnoliopsida; order Malpighiales; family Passifloraceae; genus Passiflora; species Passiflora organensis. The sequence continues at coordinate 21,294,988 of JAEPBF010000009.1, forward strand.
ACAAAGAGTCTTATGGTGCCTTAGATCACAGATTGAAGCTAATCTTAGCTGAACTTGATTTGTTTGACCAGAACAAACGCAGTTTGGGGACTACCTCATTACTGAGATACGAGGAGTTACAGGTACAGAAGTGGGATTTCAAGAGGAAGGTTGAGGCTATGTGGCGGCAGAAATCTTGATAGCAATGGCTAACACTTGGGGATAAGAACAACAGGTTCTTCCATTCCAGCAATGTCACAATTTTATTGGGGCAGTTTGTGTCAATGCCATCGAAATCTGTCAACCCGAAGGGATAAAGGCTGTAGCTGTCGGTTATTTTCAACGTCTCTTTACTGATGGAGATAACCAGTGGTTCGGCTTGGGTAGGATGGCTCTGCCATGGCTATCTTCAGCTGCTGCAGCCGGCCTCGAGCGACCATTTCTGGAGGAGGAGATCAAGAGTGCAGTCTGGAACTGTGGTAGTCACAAGGCGCCGGGACCGGATGGTTTCAATTTTTATTTCATTAAGAAAGCGTGGACGGTGATTGGAGCTGATATTGTCACGATGGTACAGGAATTTCATGCTAATGGAGTCCTGCCGAGAGGTATCAATACCAGCTATCTAACTTTAATTCCCAAGATTCCGGGTGCTGCAGAGTTTACGGATTACAGACCAATCAGCCTTATCAATAGTCTGTACAAAATTATTGCCAAGCTTCTGTCCAATCGTCTTAAGCACGTAATGGATCAGCTCATCTCTCCATTTCAGACCGGTTCCATGGAAGGACGGTTTATCGTGGATACAGTGATGATAGCTAATGAGATCATCCATTCCATGCAGAAATCTAAACGTCAAGGCTGGTGTCTTAAACTGGATTTTCGGAAGGCATACGATTTGGTTGACTGGACCTTTTTATTAGAGGTGCTGGAAAAAATGGGATTTGGGGTGCAATGGCGCTGTTGGATACAGGCGTGCATTTCATCAGCACGTTGTGCAGTCCTTATTAATGGTGTGCCAACCGACGAATTCAATTTGGGGCGAGGTCTGCGACAAGGTGATCCCTTATCACCCTTATTATTCAATTTAGCAGCGGAAGTTTTGTCGTGTATGCTCGGTCGAGCGGTGGAAGGCCATCTTTTCCAGGGTATCAGCATCAGGAATTTGCAGCTCACACACCTCCAATACGCGGACGACGTCATCCTATTTTGTAACGGTGCTCAGCAGGGTCTACTCAATCTCCAAAGCATTCTGCGTTGCTACGAGTTATTATCCAGGCTCAAGGTGAATTTTTTCAAATTTGGTCTTGTGGGGATCAATGTACCTCGCAGTGAGGCTGAGGGGCTGGCGTACTTATTGCATTGTAGGTTGCAGAACTTGCCATTTCAATATCTTGGGGTTCTCCTTGGGGCTAATCCACGTCGACACAACACGTGGGCTGTGGTGGTTGCTAGGTTCAAAAGTAAGTTAGCTTCGTGGAAAGGCTCTTTGTTGTCGCTGGGGGGACGTCTCACATTGATCAAATCTGTGCTTAGCAGTCTGCCAGTATACTATATGACTTTCTTTCAATTGCCTGTGGGAGTTAGGAGAGATTTTGAGAAATGGATGAAGTGTTTCCTGTGGGCTGGGAAGGTGGACAAACGTTGTATGTGCAAAGTGAGCTGGCCTACGGTAGTCAGACCAACTGAAAGTGGGGGTGCAAGTCTGGGTTGTCTGAAGCTGCGGAACTATGCTCTACTCACCAAGTGGAGCTATCGCATTGCTAATGATACATGTTCCTTATGGAGACAAGTAATCGAACAGAAATACAGCCCCAAGCTTCGTCACGATGGGATAGTATGCGACGTCAGTAATGGATCAGCTGTATGGAATGGCATTGTAAGGACTAGAAGATTGACAATGGCCAATGGTAAGTGCATATCATCTTTTTATCATTGGAAATTGGGTAGGGGAGATTCCATTTCCTTCTGGCAAGATGTTTGGTGTAGTACATCCCCATTACGAGTCCTTTTCCCCAGATTATATGCTCTCTCTTTGGAGAAGGAAAGGGCAGTCTTGCAGTTTGGGTCAACCCTTGGCAACGAGTGGCAGTGGCACATCCTTTGGCGGCACCGTTTATTTGTGTGGGAGGAAGAGGAAATCGGGCGTCTGTCTGAAATGCTGGGTGGTTTTCAGCCGAACTCTTTGGAAGAGGATATGCTTTTGTGGGGACAACAGCTGAGCCCTTTCTCAGCAAATACTTGTTATCAGTCACTGGCAGCGAGTATAGTCTCACCTAATGAACCGCAGATTCTGAATGTTTGGCGTAAACAGGGAGCACCCAAATGGAAAGCGTTCATGTGGCTGGCATGCAGGGAGAAGCTTACTGCCAAAGGATATTTAATCCGACTTGGAATCCTCCCAGCTACTGATAAGTATTGTGATGCTTGCGGATGTGTGGAAGGGGATTCCACCCACATTTTGCTTGATTGCAGGAAGGCTTGGGCAAGTTGGTCGTTGTTAATCAAACATTGGGGCTTAAGCTGGGTTCAACCGCGATCTATGGTTGACTTATTCGTACAATGGGAAGGCTTTCCAATTCCATTACGTTGGCGTGGATTATGGTATGCTCTGTTATTTTCCTGTGCATGGAGCATTTGGCTGGGCAGAAACAATAGAATTTTCAGAGGAGAAGACAGCAGTGCGGTTGATATGTATCACAACGGCATGAGACATGGTTTCTATTGGGCTAAGAATAATCTTGCGGATGCATGTATTGATAGTTTGGATGTGTTACCCTCAGGTGATTTCGTTTCTTTATTGGCCAAATAGATTGTATGGCTCCTGAAAGTCTCAGATACTGCATTCCAATTACGGCATTTGATAGTTTCATTTTGTCAATTGAGTCGATACAATGTTTCATTGTTCCGCTCCTATGTATTGGTGATTCTCCTCAATACATCTCGATATTTGATCAAAAATAGTTGTTGTGTCCTTTCAGGTAATTATTATAATGACCACTTTGATGAATCAGGGAAGAAGTCCGTAAGCTTGTTGGTTTATTTCAGCAAAAGTTCAAGTTTCAGAGAGGACAGAAGAACCCTTTTTTAAGTTGGATATCTCTCTGATAAGCTAATTTTCTATGAATGTGATCATAGTTGCATTGCATGTTTCGTCCTTTCAACTAGGTTTTTTGTAGCTTTATTTCTTCTGGCTGTTAATTCTTGTGGCGCGTTGGTTTTTAATTCTGTTGCATGATCTTGTCATAGATCTTAGTGGCAACTTCTATTTTTACAAGTTTATTAAGAATTTTAAATAAATTATTATATTATTATATTACTATTTAAATAAATTAATATTATATTAGTTAAATCAAAACGATAGCATGCTCTGTTGTTTTGATCTGCCTAAGAGGAAGAGCTGGGTAGCATTGAACGACGTTGCTTCACAAATGGTGAAACGATGCCGTTTCATGTAGGGGTGGGTGCAAGTTTGGCTGTATTCGGCGACTCACTGATTCCGGGGATAAACCAAAAATATTTCCCCCCAAATTTCCATTTCGTGTTGAGGTTTAGAGAACTCGAGGAATTTGGGCGGTTGAGAGGCGATTCTTCATTCCTAATCGATTGGTGCACTGATCTGACGGAATTGAGCAATGCAAGGGTATTTTCTAGCAAGTTTTTGTTGTGGGTAAGCCAGATGTTTTCTTAGTTAGATTTCATGATTTAGTTAGTTAAATTGCATATTGTTGGTTGGGTTTTGATGTGGGTGAACAGATGAACATTTTTGGATGGTTAGGGGGACGATTTACCTGTTGGAATGGTGAATCGCCGATTAGGGTTTCGACCTCTGGACGAAGATGAACCAGCGACGACAAGTCGTCTGGCCAAGGGACCAGATGATAGGTAGGTTGAGTCATGACCCTCCAATATGTCGTTGGTTTAGGGTAGATCTGACCCTGTTTGGGTCAAACCAAATCGAGTAAGAGCGGGTTTAGCTGGACCAGGTCGAGTCAAACTGGTAGAACCAGACTGGGTTGAACCGGACAGGACCTGTAAGGACCCAAACCCAACCTATATGGACCCTTACCGCCGTGAAACCCAAACAAGTCCAACCTAGGATTTATCTAAATCCTATAAGACTTAATCATTCTAATTCCGATTTTATTAAATTCCTCTTTTATGCTTTTTAAAGGTTGGAGCATGATAATAATGGACAAACATTCTAGTAACATACTGAGTGAATAAAAACATCAGTAGAAGTCTTTATAGTTAACCAAGGGAATCACAACACATAAGTTCTATAGGGATCTCAAAATCTAGCAAGTAACTCTCCAATAAATTTCGGAAATAAACAAGAATAAGAGGGATTCAATAAACCAGAAAGCAGTCCAATCAAACTTCATGTTTAATAGTATATGCACAAGTAATCAGCAAGGAAGGAGGTATGCGAATGTGATTCAATATCTTCCCGTCGTGCAACCTTGATCTCACACACCAATACCACTGACAGATGATGTACCTAAGCCTGAAAATAGGGAAAACAACAGGGTGAGATTACTAGAATTTTAGTAGGATTACAACATCATAAGATCAGCAAAAATTTAAACAAACATCTCCCAAAAAATCATCAGATTCGCCTACACAATCTAAGGGGTATCAAACAATCATCAACCAAACTCAAAAGGGATAAAGCTAAAAGTAATAGGCTGTGGGTGGACTAAGAACACTTCTGAAAGTAGAAGTACATAGGCAAATAATTCATCATTCGATCTCATCAATAGAAAGGTCATCCCTTTCCACCTATGTTGTCCAAGGTTTAGTTGCACAAAGGGTAAATGGTTAGTACACAATCTAATCAGCAAGCCTATCCGTCTTGCCACACAAGGACAAGGCATCCAAGCCACACAAGGACAAGGGCATCCAAGCCACACAAGAACAAGAGCATCCAAGCCACACAAGGACAAGAGCTTCCAAACCACACAAGGATAAGAGCATCTAGCCACACAAGGAAATGCATCTAGCTACACAAGGAAATACATCTAGCCACACAAGGACTAGGCATCCAGTGAGCTCTTGCTAGGGATTGCCACCCATACGACTCCCATACTAGTAAGAACCTCTCCTCTCCCTTGGAGCATTAGTCTCGAATGACAACTGGAAAAGGATCTTGACACATAAACATGTATAAGCACACACAAGCAAGTACAAGACATAACACTACAACAGGGCATCCTTAATCACATCATGGCATAATCAGCAAGTCAATTGCACATCACACAATCGAAATAGGCACACACACTACCTATCATAGGGATTCACAATAGTCTAGGGATTCTCAAACAAATTCGTAATCAAGCATATCAAATTTAAACTGAATCCGAAACATCAATCAGGAAAAAAAGATCTCTGGAGAAACTGATGAGGTATAGATCCTACCTTTATTGTCTCTAAACAAGTAGATAATCCTTTACCTTTATTGAGAGGATCCGAATCACCTATATAACCATAAGTTAGAGACAAAACCATACTAACCATACATATTTCAGAAACCAAGTAAATATCTTAGTTTCTTACCAATTCCACTCACCAAACCTATCAGAAATCAGTGGTCAGATGCTGTTGAGACCTCCCCCCTGGATTTGTGATGTGATAGCTAGGAACACAACAAGAAGCAACCTAATTTACCATACAAATTTTGGCACTAAGTTAGGGTAGTAGGGAAAATTACGATTTCATGCATAAAGGGTTTAGAGGTTGCAATTTCATGATAACAAGGAAAGATTAGGTGTTAATTACACATATGATTAAAAGGAATAGGATCAGAAACCAACAGACAAGTCAACTGGTAAAAATCGACAACATTAGGGCAAGGGAGTAGGGTATGCCGATTTCTCTTATAAGGAAGATATGAAGGATGAATTCATAATAGTATACAAGGAATAGGTGCTGAACAATCATATGAAAAAGAGGAACAAAAGCAGAAACTAATTGAAGGAAGAATCAAAAAATTTCGGCACCAATACCTAGGGAATTGCAATAAGGAAAAACATAGGGATGAACTAACCTTCTGATGATAAAACTAAGATAGCAAGATAGAGGATGAAAAGAGCTTTCCAACAAGCTATTATTTTCAGAAATCTAATGAAGGATGAAAGAATTCGACTATGGTAGATGTTAGGGAATTTTCGCCAGCAAAGGTAAGGGTGAGTGTTTATCACATGATAAGTTTGTGTGTTTTTTATGAGGATTTATGGGTATGGCCGACTACTATATTTATAAGGTTTAATAAGATTAATTTTCCTACTTTTAAAGCTAGATATAAGGAGATAATCTTTAGGATTTAATTCTGGATTTATCTATTAAGAATAGGTAATGTACCATTAATTATAGAAATGAAATAAGTGAGAAATAAAATCATAAATGAACATTGAATCTTCAATACCATTTTCGGTTACCACACATCCATTTCTTTAGGGATAAAATGGTCATTTCATCTGCACTGGTATCTAGACTTTTAGGACACAAATCGGGGTCTCACAGGACCGGATAGGGTCAGGGTCGGATCAAACAAGGAATTAAAAGATCAATGAGATTGTGACATATGGAAGTCTCTAATGGTGACATGTGGCAACCTCTAATGGTGATATATGTCCATTGAATTTTCCAATAATGACCGATTTTTAGAAATTCCAAAAATAAAGAAAAATTTGATAGGTAGAAAATGGAAAACATTATTGAAAAATAAAGAAAAATAAAGAAAAATATGAGGAATCCAATGATGTATAGTTTGATTAATTTGGACTTGATTTGAGCGTATTAAAATTAGGAGATTTTTATACAAATTTAGGAAATATCGGAAAAAATCCTAAAAATGTTCATATAGGTATATCGATATCCATAAGACTGAGAAAGGAGTCATGTGATTTCAAGTTTGATTTGTTATCTTAGAAATTGAAGAATTAAATAAAATTATCGAATATAATTTGTATAAGTGTTGAAATGCGTGCACTGAAATTTAAAACGAGACTTAGTTAAGTACCACCAGAATAAGATGAGTGGACTAACATTAGCATTTCTGTCAATTATTTGCTTGTTGAAATGCATTGTTTGAGGAAATGTATGATATGCATAAAACGCTTGTTATTGATAGAAATTATATTTGTCATGGCATTTCCTTGAAACCATTGTCTGTTTGCTTTGATTTGTTTGAACCCGATACACTCGTAAATTGCTAAACATCATGTGAATAACTCCATGGTGGATACGGTCTTAAGGACCTTGCTATATGCAAACTCTAGATAGTTTCAGCTCTTTCGAGTATGGTGATGAAATTCCGTGCGCATGTTGATGAGAGAGTGAACTAATATCTAATACGATATACATACTGCTAGCAGTGGCCAGAGTGTGAGAATGAGAGCACTAGCTAGTGTGAGATTGGGATTGAGCTTGTGGAGTCACCACCACTGCTCACCTAGCAATATCAGTGTGTTTTAAACCTATTCTTCGAGATACATACCACTGACGGGCTTCTTCAATTTCACGACGATGATCTCGATTATAGTAAATTCTGTACACCAATTATAAAATCCACCACTAACATGTCAATTAAATCCCATAGGCTTGAAAACCATTGATTAATATTACATGTATTGGAAGTGTAAAAGCCTATTGTAATGAAATAAGTGAAAGAGATTCTTTGTGATATAAACAGTAATATTCCTTGTTCTTACGGTATGTTATTGTTAAGTGTCCAGCTTGTTTGTATGAATTCACCAATGAATTATTACACGGTTATTGTAACTTGTTCACTCACCTAAGATTATGAGAATTGCAGAGTTAGGGTCCACTCATCGGGTTTTCCATGCCAGGTTTGATCAAGGTATCTGAGATTGGGACTAGAAAATGGCAATATTTCAAGAAACACTATGAATATCCTTTCATAATAGGTATATAAATAGATGGGGACTTATCCCGTATGTGTGGCTTACATCATGTAAATATTGAGAATCTGTGTTATTGTAAATCTAAGATTTTGGGACCTATGGGATCATGGGTTGTGAGATAAATAAAGCTTATATTTTTGTGACATACCATTCCATTTTAAACTCCGCATATGATTCTATTACTTATCTTGAGTATCACCATGCAAGACTTTTAAATGTGTACATGTTTTAGACTGATTGAGAATCGTTTAATGGAAAATACAATGCATTGTCATAGCCTTTTTTGGTATTTGCATTTATCACCAATGAGAATTTCTCGTAATACATACAAGTACTATACGGCTGGTAGGGAAGTAGGGAGTAATGTTACGATATCACGGGATACGGGGCGTGACATTTCCTCTCCCTCTCGCCTTTTTTGGTGGTAACGAAGCATGCATTGCATTTCTAAATCTACATTGTTTTTAAGATTTCATGATTTATTTATAAGTGTCAATGCTTTTAAATCATTGTTTCTACCTTGGAATTTCTGATTTTTAAAGCTTGGTGATTGGATTTTTACAACTCTTTTTAAATCATAGATATGCATGATCATATGATGACAAGCCCATTTTGGCATAGATAGTGGAAATCGGAGGGAATTATAGGAATAAGGAGGGTAGTGTTAAGTATTAAGGTTTGTATGTTCTTGTAGAAAGTATGCCGCCATGTTGAAGTTAACCTTCTTTAAGAGGTTGAGTTGATATGGGAGAAGCATCTTTGACCTCCTCTCAGCTGGAGCGAGAAAACTTACATCAACATGAGAACCCTGAACTAGAAGAAGTTGGGTTGCAGCCTGGATTCATTGAAGCAGGCGTACAACCTGAGGTGGTAGAAGTCATAGCTAGAGTCTAGGCTGATTTACAAAGGGGAGATCAAACTATGATGCCACCCGTGGTCCCACCGGAACATCTTGAACTGGTGATTACTCAAGACTTGTCTAGAATGATTAAGCAAGCGAGACAATTGGGCTGCACTCGATTTTCGGGAAGATCGGTGGATGTAGTACAAACTAAAAGGTGGATTGACCGAGTTTCTGAGACCTTGAGAGATATAGGGTTAGCTGAAGCTGATAAGTTGCGTGTGGTATCTCGATTATTGGAAAGAGACGTCGAAAGTTGGTGGAAAACTACACAGGCCCAATTTGTTTCGGAACTTTCTTAGGAAGATTTCATTAGGGAATTTCATGAGAGATGTTACTCTCGATTCCATCGAGATCAGAAAAGAATGGAATTCTATATGCTAAAACAGGAAACGAGATCTGTATCAGATTTTGAAGCCGAGTTGAGGGAATTATTAAATTTTGTACCCGAAGTGGTCATGATGCCAGAAATTATGAGTCAAAGGTTTGAATATGGATTATCTCTATCAGTATGAGCTCGTATGGGTGCTATAACTTGAGTGGATTACCAATCTATGGTGTAATTGAAGTTGAGAGCAGAGCAAATAGTGCAAGCTCAAGAAGCTGAGAGCAAAATGAGGGTATTTTTTATGTCTGCACCACCATTCCGAAGAGTTTGACCTAATCCAGGACCTAGTCGATTCATGCCAGCTCGGCCAGCAATTTCCACACTTGTTAGTTGATTTCAACAAATTCCTAGTGGTGGATATGTGACTAGACCTTCTACAAGTATACTTTTGGACTTTCTCAAAACCTATTTTCATTGTGGACGAGTGGGGGATATAACAGTACACTGTCCAAACTGTCCCAAGAACCCAGGAAATGGCACTCGTTCTCGTATGATGAGTCTTGATCAAGGAAAAGCACTAGTAGCATCATTACAATGATCGTTCACACAATCACCTAGGAGATCCATAGGACGTCCATCGAATGTTCAAAAGAAAGGATAAGATAACAATCAACTGGGATAAGCTAGGCTATTTACTTTAGCCGATGCAGAAGCGGTTGCAAACCCTACGGTGGTGACAGGTACAACTATCATTTTCATGTATCATGCACGAGTATTATTTCACCTTGAAGCATGTAGATCTTTTATAGGACCTAGAGTGCCTATACCTAATGAAATTTAGCTAGAAATGTTGATGCCATCCTTGATTGTAGTTACACCCTTGGGAGAAACTAGGATATGTGAAGTGGTGTCTAAAAACTACCCAGTTATCCTAGATGGGATAGAATTCCTAGCAAATTTGATACCTTTAGAACTCTAAGACTTTGATCTTATTATGGGGATGGACTACTTAGTTAATTATCGAGCACACATGAAATCTTTTTGAAAAGAAAGTGCGGTTATGCGTTGCGGATGGAACTATTATTATGTTTCAAGGGGATCAGAGAGTAATTCCTTCTTGTGTAATCTCAGTGCTCGAGGCTAGGCGATTAATGCAGAAGGGATATCTACCTTGTCTAACTCATGTGAGGGATATAACAGTGTCTTTGGAATTGACAATAAATGATATACTAGTTTCTAGAGATTATGCCCGATTGCTTTCAAGAATGACCTGGTATGCCACCTAATCGAGAAGTTGAATTTTGCATTGAATTATTACTTGGGACTACTTCAATATCTATACCCCCATATAGAATGGCACCAGAAGAACTTAAAGAACTTAGGATTCAATTGCAAGAATTGTTCGATAAAGGATTCGTCAGACAAAACGCATCTCCGTGGGGAGCACCAATGTTATTCGTTAGGAAGAAAGATGATACGTTACGGTTGTGTCTTGACTATAGACAACTGAACCGAGTTACGGTGAAGAATCGATACCCGCTACTTAGAAATGATGATCTCTTCAATCAATTCAGAGGGGCAGTAGTGTTTTCTAAGATTGACTTAAGATCAAGCTATCATCAGCTAAAAATTCGAGATTCTGACATACCTACGATAGCATTTAGGACCAGGTCTAGCCATTATGAATTTTTAGTGATGCCTTTTGGATTGACTAATGCACCCGCTTTCTTTATGGACTTAATGAATCGAGTATTTAGAGTATACCTGGACCAATTTGTGATTGTTTTTATTGATAATATATTGGTATACTCTAAAACTTGAGAGGAGCATGATGCACAACTTGGAATAGTATTATGGACCTTAAGGGATCATCGCTTGTACACTAAGTTTAGTAAGTACGAATTCTGGCTGTTCGAAGTTGTATTCTTAGGCCATGTAGTATCCGAGAAAGGAATCTCGGTGGACCCAAAGAAAATCGAGGTAGTACTGAAATGGGAAGCACCTAAGGGCATGATTGAAATTTGTAGTTTGTTGGGATTAGGGGGTAATTGTAGATGGTTCGTAGAAAACTTTTCGGTATTGGCAAGACCAATAACGAAACTGACGAGAAAATGACTGAAATTTGTGTGGGATGAAACTTGTGAAACAAAGCTTCTGGCAATTAAAGGAATGTTTGACTTCAATACCAATTTTAGGCACTACCTATCGATGGAGTAGAGTACGTTATATTTAGTACCGTATCGAGTCAAGGATTAGGTTGCGTTTTGATACAAGAAGAACAAGTTATAGCTTATGCCTCCCGAAAACTTAGACCAAATGAGGTAAATTATCCTACACACGATTTAGAACTAGTCGTTATTGTGTTTTCTTTGAAAATTTGACGTCATTATCTATATTGTGAGACTTGTAGGATATTTACTGATCATAAATGCCTTAAGTATTTAATGACACAAAAGGAACTTAAGGCAAAGGAGATGGTTAGAATTGATTAAGGACTATGATTATAGATTATCATCCAGGAAAGGCCAACGTAGTGGCTGATGCATTAAGTAGGAAGTGAACGACATCTTTAGCTTATATTAGAGATGTTTACTTACCTTTGTTGACTCAGATGAGAACTATAGGACCTGAGATAAATATCGCTGATGATGTAGCATTGATAGCCAAGTTTACAGTGGAACTAGTATTAATCGAAGATATTATAACTCGAAAAAGAATTAATCTGGAAGTACAACAAGTTAAGGAGGATCTGAAGGAACAAGCATAATCTCAATATCGATTAAGAGAAGATGGGATTTTGTTATACAGATAGCGAGTATGGATTCCGCAAGATGAACCACTGAGGAGTACCATTTTGACAGAAGGACATGTCTTAGCCTATGCTACGCATCCAAGAGGCACTAAGATGTATCAAAATCTTTGTGAAGTTTATTGTTGGCCAGGAATGAAGAAGGAGATTGCACAAACTCGATGTATGACGTTCCAATTGGTTAAGGCGGAAAGGTAAAGACCGAGGGGACTGATACCATAGTGGAAATGGGAGCATGTGACGATGTATTTTGTTAGTGGGTTACCATATACTAAAAAAGGAGTGGATGCGATATAGGTTATTATAGGTTGATTTTTTGGCCGTGAAGGTGAGTGATACATTGAAGAGATTGGCTGAGTTATATAGACGAGAGGTAATCCCACTACATAGAATGCCAGTATTGATAGTATCAGATCAAGATACTTGTTTTACTTCTTGATTTGGGATAAGCTACAAGCAGCTTTAGGTACACAACATTACGTTTAGCACTGCATTTCACCCTCAAACGGATGGACAATCAGAAAGAACTATTTAGGTTTTGAAAGACATGTTATGGGCTTATATATTGGAATTTCAAGGAAGTTGGGATCGATACTTGCCATTGGAAGAGTTTGCATATAACAATAGTTAATAAGCAAGTTTGGGCATGGCGCCGTATGAAGCACTCTATGAAAAAACATATAGGACGCCCTTATGTTTGTCAGAGGTAGGAGAAAGAAGCTTAGAAGCAGCCAAATTATTAGAATTTACCTTGGACAAGGTGAAATTAGTACGAGATTGCCTGAGAATTGCTCAAAATCGTCAAAATAATTATGCAGATGTAAGATATAGACCCTTAGAATTTGAAGTTGGATTTAGTATTTTTGAAGGTAGCACTGTGGAAAGGTATCATCCGGTTCTAGAAAAGAGGTAAATTAGCACCACGATATATTGGTCCTTATGAAATTTTTGAAAGAATCGAACCAGTGGTTTATAGACTGAGGCTACCTGATGAGTTACAAAGAATACACAACGTCTTTCACATATCTATGCTTCGAAAGTATATAGCAGACTTGAATGACATTATAGAAATACCGCCAATGGAGGTGGCTGACGATATGACATTCCCCACTCAACCCATACGTATTTTGATCGGATGCAAAGAAATCTTAAAAACAAGACGGTAACAATGGTGAGAGTTTTATGAAGAAGTAACTAGTATGAGGAACAAACATGGGAACCTAAAGCTTAGATGAGGACCTAGCACTCATATCTGTTTGAGAATCAAGGTATGATTTAGTATCCTATCCTAGTATTTCCTTAACTTAGTTCTAGCAGTTTCGGGGATGAAACCTGTTATAAGAAGGGATGCGAAGATTTAGATTTTTTTTTTTAAAAGAATATAATTTAGGTCAAGGTTGGAATGCCGTATAAGGATATATATGTGTGTGTGTGTAAGAAATCAAGGATAAAATTTATAGAGTGTATAAAGACTATAAATTAGAATTAAGGACTCTTCAACTGTTTAAGGTGATTTGAAACCATAGGTATGCATGGAATTGGATAATTTGAGTTAGAAAATTTTTCAAAAAATTCTAAGAAATTTAACATCCTATTTTGTTATTTTGTAAAATTTTATAAAAATTATATTAAGTTATATATTTATGGAAAAATTAAAATTTAGGTCCAGATAGGTTCTACTTGTGAGACCCCGATCCTTCCTAGTTGAGATGTCCACGAAAGTCTAGGAGCCGATGAAGCTGGAATGACTATTTTGCTCCTGAAAAAATGAATGCGTGATGGCTTAAGATGGTTATTACTGAATATTTTCTGTTTTAGTTCTGGTTAATTATCCTTATTTTTGTCCCTTATTATCCAAAATATTAGATAATTCTTCCTTTTAAATAGAGTTACTATTTTAATAAAATTACCTTATTAATAAGATTATCTTTTAAGCAATATCCTAACTTATCTAGACTTAAAAGTAGGAAATATAATCCCCTAAGACCCTATAAAAGAGTATCCAGCCTACCCTACCTAAACGTACCAAAACCCACCTAGAAACTTCGAAATTTATCTCCTCTCTTTCCTCTCAATTTCCAATTTTTGCCTACCCTAAACTCTAGTCGAAATTCCATGATCTTCATCCTAGCGTAACTCTCTCATCCTTTGTTGGATTTCTGAAAAATAATAGTTTGTTGGAAAGCTCTTTCCATCCTCTATCTAGCTATCTTGGGTTGGTCATCAGAAGGTTAGTTCTTTCCTATCAAAATTCAAGTCATAATTCATCAGTTTTGGTGCCAATATTGTGTGATTCTTCCTTCAATTAATTTTTGTTGCTATTCTTTTTGTTCGTATGATTGTTTGGTATCCATTCATATTGTAAAATAATGAATTCATCCTTTGAATCTTCCCAATGTATGAAATTGGCATATCCTATTCCTAACCCTATGTTTGCCGAAATTAGATTAATTGACTTATCTATTTGTTTTAGTTCTTGTTCCTTTTAATCGTTTGAGTATCTGGCACCTATTCTTTCCTTATTCACATGAAATCGTAGCATGTTCTTATGTGTATGACGAAATCAAAATTTGTCCTATAAATCCTAAGGTGTTGCCAAAATTTGTATATTGAATTAAGGTGAATAATCAGGTTGATTCTTGCTGTGTTTTTGGCCATCACATCACGCATTCAGGGGGAAGATACTGCTGCATCTGGATCACTGGATTTTGGTTGCTTAATTGGTAAGGATTCCCAATGCCTTTGGCTTTTAATTATCTTATGGTTTAGTATTGTGTGGTCTTTGCCTTGTGATTGTTTAGGAGATTCTGATCTTATTGGAAAGACAGAGGATTGCATATGATTCAGACTCGTGAGAGGTAGGATCTATGCCTCATTGGTTCCTTTGGTTAACTTTTGATTGTATGCTTGTTTGATTATTGAATTTGGTTTGATTAAGTTTGGATTGAGTGTGCAATTGATTGGTTTAGTTAAGGGTTAGTCTCAAAAATTACAAGGGAATTGTCTAATTCAGTTATGACTTTGAGGATTGATCTTTGATTTGTATTGTGATTTGATCGAAGATCCTTTGTTGTGATTTGTGTATACGTGTATAATGTGTGTATGCATGTATGTGACTTATTTGTGCTTTGTTTGAAGGATCCTTTTGTTGCAGGCAATGCGAGGTAAGTATTGTTGCTCTTAGAGAGAAGAGAGATGCTTACCGAACTAGGAGGTTTATGGGTGGTTATTTCCAGTAAGAGCTCGCTGGATGCCTTGTAGGCCAGTTCAAGTCCGGATGTCAGGATGCCTTGTAGGCTAGTTCGAGTCTGGACGTCAAGATACCCTATAGGCCAGTTCGAGTCTAGATGTTAGGATGTCCTATTTTTGTGTGGCAGGATGACTTGTATGTGCAACTGCAAGAGTGCTCCTAGACCAGTTAAAGTCTTTATGTTAGAGACAATTAAAAGGTTTGCTGTAAGATTGATTGTCTAACACTTTTACTTTTTTTATAGCACAGCCTTAGACAACATGGGAAGATGGGGACAAACCTTAGTTTTGAAAATCAGATTATGTATAGGCTGCCTATGTGCTTCTTAATAAGAAGTGTTTTCAGTCTTTCCCCTTGTTTTTTACTAATTTTGGCCTACCCTTATATTGTGTGTGCTTGTGATGATTTTGCCCCCTATTATGTGTGTTTGATGCTTGCGGTCTTAATTGGATATCTTAGCTGGTTTTAGGTTTTGATCTTTTGGTTATTGGGAGATGTTTGATTGAGAATCCCTAGGACTTATGATGCTGTGACCCGACTAAGATTCTTTTAATCTCATCCCTTCTTTTCCCTCCCTTTGCAGACTTAGTTGTGTGTTTTGTTGCTGGTACCAAAGGTGTGAGATCAAGGATGCATGATTGGATGAATTTGCACTCATTTGCTCCCCTCTCCTATTGAATAAGCATGCCATGTCTTTGAACTTGTGTGGATTTTCATTCTGACTTTTGAATCTCTTTTTCTCTTTTCTGTTGCTTCCAAAATATACATGATACTATTGGTTAATGTTTTGAGATTCCTATGGGACTTGTGTGCTATGTTTCTATTTGTTTCAGTGTTAATATAAGTCTTTTGTTGATATTTTCTTTAATAAACTGGAAATTCAATAATACATAAACATGTTCTAATCTTTAAATAGCATATGAATCAATCAATAAAATTGACAATTAGGTGACTTGAGTCTTATGGGATTCAAATAGGACCTTGCGAGGGCTTATTTGGGTTTTACGGTAGTAAAGATCCTAATAGGTTGGGTTTGGATCCTTACACTACTGTTCATAAGGAGCATGTAAAATTTTTTTGGTATTTTTTTAATTTTTCTGCTATTTTTGATGATTTTTACAAGTTTATTAGGAATTTAAAATAAATTATTATATTATTATATTAATATTATTATAAATTAATATTATATTAGTTAAATCAAATCAATGGGTTAGTGTGTCCTTTTGACCAGGATAGTCAAAACGACAACACGCCCTGTCATTTAGATCCGCCTAAGGGGGAGTGTCGGATAGTATAGAACAACGTCGTTTTACAAATGGTGAAACGATCCCATTTCACATAGGGGTAGGCGCTGGTTTGGCTATATCAGGGGACCCACCGATTCCAGAGATAAACCTAGAATATTTCCCCCCAAATTGCCATTTAATGCTGAGGTTTGGAGAACTCGAAGATTTTGGGTAATTGAGAGGCGATTCTTCATTTTGAATTGATTGGTGCACTGATTGGATGGAATCGAGCAATACCAGGGCATTTTTCGGTGAGTTTTCATAATGGGTAAGCTAGATATTTTCTTAGCTTGGATTTCGTGATTAAGTTAGTTAAATTACATGTTGTTGATTGGGTTTTGATGTGGGTGAACAAGTGAATATTTTTGGATGGTTAGGGGGACGATTCACTATCTGGAACAGTGAATCGCCGATTAAGGTTTCGACCTTTAGACTTCGTCCAGAGGTTCAAGATGAACCAGTAGACGATAAGTCATCTGCTGGCTGTTTGGGTGACAAGTCGTCCGGCCAAGGGACCATTTTGACAGGTAGGTTGAGACATGACCCTCCGACATGTTGTCTGTTTAGGGTAGGCCTGAACTCATTTTGGTCAAACCAAACCGAGTTAGACCAAGTTTAGTTGGACTGATCGAACCAAACCTGGTTGAATTGGACTGGGTTAGGGTCGGATCAAACTAGGAATTAAAATACCAATGAGATTGTCACACGTGATAGTCTCTAGTGGTGACACATGTCTGTTGACTTTTCCAATTATGACCTATTTTCTAGAAATTTCAAAAATAAAGAAATATTTGAGGAAAATAGGTAGAAAATAAAAAAAATTCTGAAAAATAAAGAAAAATATGAGGAATCCAATGATGTATTTGATTAATTTGGATTTGATTTGAGATGTATAAAAATTAGTATAAGTTTATACAAATTTAGGAAATATCAGAAAAAATCCCAGAAAGGTTCGTATAGGTAGATCAAGATTTGTAAGACTAAGAAAAGGGTCATGTGATTTCAATTTTAATTTTTTATCTTAGAAATTGAAGAATTAAATAAAATTATCGAATATAATTTGTATAGGTGTTGAAACATGTACATTAGACCTGGGGCGGGACTCAACTAAGTACCACTGGAATAAGGTTAGTGGACTAACCCTAGCGTTTCTATCAATTATTTACTTGTTGAAATGCATTGTTTGAGAAAATGTGTGATATGCATAAAACTCTTGCTATTGACAAAAACTATCTTTGTTATAGCATTTTCTTGAAACCGTTATTCGTTTGTTTTGATTTGTTTGAACCCGATACACTCATAAACTGCTAAACATCATGTTAATAACCCCATGGCGGATACGGTCTTAAGGACATTGCTATACGCAAACTCCAGAGACTTTCTGCTCTCTCGAGTATGGTGATGACATTCCGTGCGCATGTTGACGAGAGAGTGAACTAATATCTAAAACTATATACATACTGGTAGCACTTGCCAGAGTGTGAGAATGAGAAGACTAGCCAATGTGAGATTGGGATTGAGCTTGTGGAGTCACCACCACCGCTCACCCGGCAACATCAGTATGTTTTAAACCTATTTTTCGAGATACATACCACTGACAGACTTTTTCAATTTCACAACGATGATCTCGATTATAATAAATTTTGCACACCAATTATAAAATCCACCACTAACATGTGAATTGAATCTCATAGGCTTGACAGACATTGAATGATACTACATGTTTTGGAAGTGTAAATGCTTGTTGTTATAAAATGAGTGAAAGAGATTCCTTGTGATATAACTAGTAATTTTTCTTATTCTTACTGTATGTTATTGTTAAGTATCCAGCTTGTTTGTATGCATCCACCAATGAATTCTTACACGGTTATTGTAACTTGTTCACTCATCTAAGATTATGAGAACGAGAGAGTTAGGGTCCACCTACCTAGCTTGCTATGCCAGGTTTGATCTAGGTATCTGAGGTTGGGACTAGACGGTGGCAACATTTCAAAAAACACTATGAACACTTTCGTAATAGATATATAAATAGATGGGAACTTATCCCGTATGTGTGGCTTGCATCATGTGAATATTGTGTTTCTATGTTATTGTAAATGTAAGATTTTGGGACCTATAAGATCATGGATTGTGAGATAAATAAAACATATGTTTTTATGACATATCATTCCACTTTAAACTCTGCATATGATTCTATTACTTATCATGAATATCACTATGCAAGACTTTTAAATATACATATATTTTTTACTGATTGAGAATTACATAATAAAAAATACAATCCATAATCACAGCCTTGTATGGTATTTATACTTGTCACCAATGATAATTTTTGGTCATACATACAAATATTATACGGCTGGAGGAAGAATGGAGTAATGTTACGAGACCACAGGATATGGGGTGTGACATCTACAGTTACCGGAATGATTTTAACTTAATTGTGATGGTTCTTGTGATTTAGTAACAGATCTGATCAGAAATTTAGAAGGTGAATGGGTCACGGGTTTCTCACTAAGTATTGGGCAAATGTTATCCCTGGGTGGCAGAGGTTTATGTGGCTATTCGAGGACTGCAATTAGCTGCATCATTGGAAATAAATAAAATAGTTTTGGAGTGATTAATAAACATGTCGATGTCGGGTTGGTTGGATGAGTGGTAAAAACTAAATTTTAATATATTTTTAAAAATAAAATTTGTAGAGATATTAATAAAAAAATCAGTAGAAAACGATACCTATCAACTCAGATAATAAAAGTACCGCAAAAATATAAATTTTGATTGGACAGGTAGGTAGAACAATAATATCGCCGATCAAGTAGGCCAATGGTCTCTCATAAGTCATGACGGGGGAAGCGTAAAATCTCCTCCGTTATCTTTCCGGATTATCCTACCCTGACCGGCAATTAATGGGTCTTCTCATCGGTCTTTTCTTTTTCAAGTCTTTCGCCGTCCGTTCTTTCTGCTTGAGTTTACGAGGCAGAAACAAAGCTCATGACACCGACCCCATCCAACGACAATAATATTATATTTGGTAAAAAGAATTTTTAATGTTGGTATTATGAAATTAACAGTGTTGGTTGTGTTAGGTTTTAGTTGTCTTTGTTTGAAAAATAATCTCATATTTGGTGCAAGAATGATCTCATACTTTAATGTAGAGTGTAAAATTCTTATTTTATTTTTGATTAATTTAAATTAATAGATGACCTATAGTTTATCATATTATTTTTTAATAATTTTTAAATTAGATGATATATTAGTTTTTAATCATATTGGTTTTCTATTTTGTTTATACGTCACAATATTTGTATTTTTTAAAGTAGTAAAATTTGATTTAATTAAATAAATCTAATAAGAAAAACAATTGATTGATTTTGGTGTTATAACACAAACAATTTATCAAACGACAGCAAAACAAATAGAAGATGTATGGACCATTATTTTGAATCTTAAAAGAAAAAGACTAGTGAATTTACCAAATATTCTCATCAAGGAGAAATAGAGAGAAATAGAGAGGAATGGTACATTCTCTTCGAATTACATGAGGAGGTATACCTTACAGGGCGTTTGGTATTGTAAAATCAAAATTAAATTGATAATCCTTGTTATTCTAATTTTAGTTTTGATTTTGCAAATCTCACTAGTGACATTTGCAAAACTAATCATTAATGTCTAAATTATCCTTTATTTAAACAACATGTTCACATATCAAAAATATATTATAACATAAGAACCAAAAAAATACAAAACCACAATAAAGAATAATCCGAATTCCCAAAAACTTCTACACGACATCCCTAGCTAACGTGAAAGTAATGTTCACTCATTGTAAAGATAAGCTGACTCACTAACTCTCATGATATCATGATAAACTTGTATATAGTTTGAGTTTAGGGTGTAGCAATCTATAGACAATGGCTCACGTAGTGATTCAAACGGCTTGTCTCCTCGTAGGAGTTGTTGTAATTATAACCTTTTAAAATAGACAATTAAATTCCAGAGGTGTGATTATTTATCTTTAATCAAAATTGGGTGATTCGAATCTAAATTTTAGGTATGTAACACTGAACTTCGATATACAATGGAGGATTCCTACAAATTGAAATAAGATTTGAGATTAAACTGGTACGATCAAGTATCTCGTTAGTAGTACAACATTAAGAATCAAGGAGCGACAAACGGCGCGCGATAAGTTTTCAGGCCTGCAAAATTATCGATCTGATAATATATATAAAAACAAACGACATGCAGTCCCATCATATCTTCCAGAATCCATTCACTCAATCCAATTGACAATACTAACTATGCTAAACTGTATACAAGCCGTGGAGTACTAATGCAAACCTCAATTGGGTTACCTATATAGCAGATTCTCAAAATGTGCAACCGCTTGAGACTGCAACATCACGCGTACAGATGATGATACCCATCTTGGACCCAACAGCATCTTTCTACCTACCTTTCCATTTCCTATTTCGGAAACGAAACAAGCATCTCTTCATTTGTAATGCATCACAGGCTTATTTGTTTGTACATCCCATATCCCTCCCTCTTTCATATACTCTAAATACCTTGAGAGTTCAGGATTTGCCGTAGGTTTCTTCTTCCTGCGACGACCATCGAAAAGACTAAAAAGTGGGTGACTCTTGGCAGTTTTCTTGCTAGTAGGCTTCACTGGAACATTGGTTGGTAATATTACTTCTCCAAGTTTCTGACCGATAGACTTTGATGTGCCAAATACAAAAGCAGGCACGCTTTTAGTCCTCTCCAACTTCGCCCCCAACAGGATTACAGCAGGCTCCTTCTCCAGACGTTCATACCCCATGGGATTTCTTCGTACACTCATTGTTCTAAACATGGCCATTGAGCTTGAAAAAATGAACAGTCTTCTACAAGATCAGATGCACTTGGACGAATTTATGTAGAAAATATTAGCTGGTGAGGACTGTGAAGGATACCTGCCGATAGAATTGAGGTATCTATATAAGAAGGTTGGATAGCTCTCCCGTTTTGGTCATACTAGTCGTTTCTGCCATGCAATAAAATAGTAATATATGGTTTGATCTTTTGATGCTTGGTATGAAAGATGATCAACATTAGTCAAAGAAAGGCTGCGAAGGAAGCTTCTATCCAAAGAAAAGGTTGTTTTATCCAACAGGCATTACCACAAACATATTACAATTTCAACACTGTTTTAGGTAAGGCAGTGAGACTGAGAAAAAAGCCGAAATTGACCATTCGTAAATGTTGACTAATTATAAATTTTGTCTGCCATGACAGTAGATCTGGAAGAAGACTTTTCTTAAGGGAAGCCAATGCTCTAGCAAACAAGGAGCTTGCATTTCCGGGTTTTTTTAAAAAAATATATAAAATAAATGTTTGTTAATGTGAATGATAATAGATCATGAGTTCATATCAGCTTCCCAATTAGTAAGGCATTCAACATATTAATTTTTATCAAATTTAATTTTTATTGTTATAATAATTAATATTATAATTTTTTATTTATTTTCTTTACAATTCTGAGTTTAATTCGAACAAATATGAGAATATAAACGAATGATGCTAGATATACGTCAACACCAAGAAATTAACTTGTTCGCTGTTTTGTATTACGAAAGCAAGAAAGCAATTTTTTTTTTTGAAGGAAGAGCGATATGTATATTAAGAAGTAACAATAATACATGAAGTCTGTACAATGGAGCATTGTACCAACACAATGGCCAGAATGAAACAAACAGATCCTATGACTAAGTTACAGGATCCATAATTTTCAAAACACCAATGCACGGCCTATCCATTAAAGAAATCAAAGGCAAAACTTAGAAACTGGCAATACACTCTGCAGAAATATACATCTGCCCCAGGAGAAACCAGTAAGCCACGAGATCAGTGAGAGAAACGAAGATGAAACTGACAAAAACCCCCCTAGGATGCCACGACCATCATACCTGTACCTAGCCCCTACCGAGCCCTTAAGGATAGGAAATCCCCCACAGGCAGTAGAGTCAGACAATCAGGACAACCCTCCTTCAAATTATACTTCGCCCAGCAAAAACCATGCTGAATGGCATTGTAAAATAAGTCCTCCGCACTGCAAGCCACACTCCTAAAAACACGGTCATTCCTGCCCAACCAAATGCTCCATGTAAACGCAAAGAGTAACACATACCAAAGACCCTGCCATCGGGATGGGACGGAGAAACCTTCCCACTGCACAAACAATGCTTCCACAGACCTGGGTTGGACCCAGCTTAAACCCCAATGCTGGAATAAGAGGGACCAGCACTTCCAGGCCAAATGACAATCCAGTAAAATGTGATTAGAATCATCTTCCGCCAATCCACATGCCCCGCATTCCCCTTCAGCCTCTGGTATGATCCCCAGTCGAATAAGCTGAGCTTTGGCATGAACCCGCTCCCTACATGCCAACCACATAAAAGCTTGCCACTTGGGTGCCCCTTGTTTGCACCAAACATTAGGAACCCTCTGTTCATCTAAAGGTAACATATGTGCTTCCAGTGTCATATAGCAATTGTGTACTGTAAAAGGTGTCAGCTGGTCAGCCCACAACAACTCATCTGCCTGCCCCACCCGTGGCATAGCAGTACTCAACAAAGACAACAATCGAGTAACCTCCTCCTCCTCCTCCCATACAAATAGTCTTCGCCGCCATAACATACGCCACTCCCACACCTGACCCACCAGTACCCCAAACTGTAACAAGGAACCTTCTTTCTCCAACAATATATCATACAATCTGGGAAACAGCATCAATAGAGGCCGAGTGGCACACCAAATGTCTTGCCAAAAAGCAATAGAATTACCTTGACCCACTTTCCAACGTTGAAACTCAGAGAGGCACTGTCCATTGGGCAATAGTAGGCGGCTGGTCTTCACTATCCCTTGCCAAATCGCAGAAACATTTGTCGCTGTACATTCGAGCCCATCATGGTTCAGACGAGGATGATATTTCTGCTGTATCACCTGTTTCCACAAGGAGCATGTGTCAGTAGCAAGTCTGGCACACCACTTGGTAAGTAGGGCCTGGTTCCGCAATTGTAAGCAACCGAGTCCAGTTCCACCTCTAGCCTTTGTACGAACCACCACGGACCAGCGCACATTGCACAAACAGCTTGTCTCGACTTTCCCAGCCCACAGGGACCGCCACATCCATTTCTCCAACTCCTTGCGTACACTTACGGGCATCTGAAAAAAAGTCATATAATACACAGGAATACTATTGAGTACTGATTTAATCAAAGTCAATCTACCTCCCATTGATAACAAGAACCCCTTCCATGAACTCAATTTACTTTTGAATCTGTCCAACACCGATTTCCAGGTGCTGCGTCGACGAGGATTCGCTCCAAGGGGTACTCCAAGGTAGGTAAATGGCATAACCTGCAACCTGCAATGGATCTTGGATGCCAGTGCCACCGCCTCGCCATTGGATATGTTAATTCCGACTAGACCAGATTTGTAAAATTTGATCTTCAAACCGGATAATAACTCATAACATCGCAGGATTCGTTGTAAGCAAATCACTCCTTGCGGATCACCATGGCTGAAAAGGATTACATCGTCAGCGTATTGTAGGTGTGATAGAACCAAACTACCGATGGGAAAGCCCTGAAATAAGTTACACTCCGCAGTTCTGATCAATAGTCGTGACAACACCTCTGCCACAAGATTGAACAGCAATGGCGAGAGTGGATCACCTTGACGCAGACTGCGGCCAACCGAAAACTCAGTGGTTGGCACCCCGTTGATGAGAATGGCACAGCGAGCTGATGAAACACAGCCATGAATCCATTTCCGCCACTGCTCTCCAAAACCCATACCTTCTAGAACCGCAAGGAGGAAAGCCCAATTGACAGAGTCGTATGCCTTCTGCAAGTCCAATTTCAGGCACCAACCTGACCGCTGTGACTTCTTCATGGTGTGTAAGATCTCATTGGCAACCATGATGGAGTCGGCAATGTAGCGGCCTTCCATAAATCCCGTTTGGAATGGAGATATAAGCTGGTCCATCACGCTCTTCAACCTCTTAGACAACATCTTGGCAATTATCTTATATAGACTATTGATGAGGCTAATGGGCCTATACGAATTGAAATCAACCGCACCTGCTGTCTTTGGAAGTAACGTGATGAAGCTATTGTTGACCCCCTTAGGAAGCACCCCTCTACCATGGAAGTCATTCACCATCGCGACAATGTCTCTGCCAATTACAGACCAAGCTTGCTTAATAAAATGAAAATTGAAACCATCCGGTCCGGGTGCTTTGTGGCTGCCACAATCCCAGACTGCACTCTTAATTTCCTCCGCAAGGAAAGGAGCCTGCAACTAGTTCGCCGAGACAGTGGATAAACGAGGCAGATTGAGGCTGCCCAAACCCAACCAGCGAGAACCCTCATCCGCAAAAAGCCGCTGAAAATGGTCAACCGCAACTCCTCTAATTTCGGCAGGCGTGGTGAGCTCTCTATCCTGCACTCGGATGGAACCAATAAAGTTGTAGGCACGCCTCAGGTTGGCACTCAGATGAAAGAATTTGTTGTTCTTATCCCCCAACTGAAGCCACCGCTGCCTAGCCTTTTGCCTCCACATGGACTCTAGTTTCTGTTTTAGATCCCACTTTTGTGTTTGTAACACATGATATCTATCATTCGACACATCACCCTGCTCCCCTCTATGCTGATCAACAGAATCAATCTCAGCGAGCAAAACTTTCGGCTTATCGTCCAATGCACCAAAATGTGTATTATGCCACTGCCGTAAGTTTTGCCTCAGAAAAGCAAGTTTCTTCACCACACAAAAGTCACCAGGAAAGCGAAGACCTGCCTCCCCCCAAAATCCCTCCACTATCGGCAGAAACTGAGGATCCTCCCACCAGACATCCCACGAGCGAAACGGTTTACTACCCCAGTGAAAAGAATCCGCCTTCACTATTAAAGGAACATGATCTGAGAACCCTTTATTACCTGCATAAAGACGATGACGACTAAACTGGGAACACCATTGGGGGGATGCCAATACTCTGTCAATGCGCGAGGCACTATGAGAAGTGAACCATGTGTAATCCTTACCAAGGAGAGGTAAGTCAACCAAACCGTTCCTGTGAATAAACATCAATAACCGAGATGCAGCCAATTGATTAAAGAAAGTACCCAACCTTTCCTCGGCCGTGAGCGACTCATTGAAATCGCCGAGTATAATCCACGGAGCGACATCCGCACTCTTCCGTCGTGCCATCTCTTCCCACAGTATTTGTCGATCCCTCGCTATATTAGGGGCATGCAACCCCACACATACAAAGGAAAATCCTGTATCCCGAGTTTGCAGCTGTAATAACATCCAGCGCTCGAATTTTTCCACCCCGAGAACTTGCACCAAAGAATCATTCCATAAGCATAGAATACCCCCAGCACTCCCGCAAGCATCAATAGTGTCCCATTTAATGGTAGTACCAGCCCAAAAACGGGCCACCAATTTGTCAGAAAATGTCTCCCTCTTGGTCTCGCAGAGAAATAATATGCTAAGCTGTTCCTGCCGTATGAGAGAACGGACTTGATTCTCCTTCAGCTGCCCCCTACATCCTCTGATATTCCAAAAAGCTATATTAACCATATGACGGAAAGACCCTGAACCCGAAGCCACCACTACTACATTATGTAGTACAGTGGGCTTGCCACTCCTTGCGTTCCTCAACTATCTGTTCCTTCAACTTACGTCTGATTGCGGCTTTCGTGTTGATACGACTGAGGCCCAATTGTTCCACCACAGCCAAAGTTCGCTGCACTTCCATGTCCACTGGACACACATCCTCAGCTGGAAGTACACTGCCCACGCGATGCTGAGACTCGTCATCCTTATCGGCATGCTCAACGAGAAATGAAGGGTCATCGGCTACTATAGACAGCCCATCTCCAGCCGGGTAACTAATCTTCCCTGAAGAGAGGATCCTAGTAGGTTTAAGATGTTTGTGTTTTATGGTTTTACCCGTCCTACGAGCACCAAACCTGCTGGAATGCTCAACCCGCGAGGCCTTGTCACCCTCTAACCGCATTCGAGTGAAGGTCATGACCTCAGAGGATGAGTGTAAAACGGAAGAGTCGGCGGAGAGTTCTCCTGGCGCGCACTCAGATATGGCCTTAAGAGGAAGAGGGAACTGATCCGCAGTAACCATTGTCTTAGGGGTAGGAACAGGGGCAGTGAAATTACTTAAGAGTCCATCACTACTCACACAATGACGAAAATGACCTTCCATCTGCTGACCTAGGGGATGAGTCAACCCTTCTGTTACATGTGGAGTTGGCACACCCAACTGAACTAACTGAGTATGGACCCCCCCACCCAAGCAAATGGGATAAATACGTCGTTTTCTTGCCAGGCCCCATTAGCTTCTTCTGACAACAAACCAGATTTTTGACTGCAGGAGGACTGCCCTGGCTCTTACCAACACCACTGTGCCTATCAACTGAAAGGGTGGGTTTGAGTGGAACAGACAGACTGTCACACCCACCTGACGCAGAGCCCTTTTCACCTACCTCGGGCTCCGCAAGGACTGTGTTTGGTACTTCCAACAACTGCACTGTGCATGCCTGGCCATCAATCCTCAGCTTCAACTTCTGCTGAATTTTCAACGGGTTGGTGGTGGCAATTTGCATCTTAGCCCTCACTAGATGAGTCCATTTTGCTGTGTTCGGATGAACCTGAACCAGATCACCAATGGGCTGTATGATTTGCTTGAAAACTGCTTCAGACCATACATTAAGAGGAAGCCCAGCAATCTCCATCCAGCATAAACGTCTAAGCTCAGTATCTGCTATGCGCCAGGGATGAAAATCATAGAACTTGGCATTCCAAAAATCTACATTACGTGTAAGTTCTGTATGCATGCTCGCAGCTGACTCAAAGACAAGTAGTTTCTGGTGTAATCCCATATCAAAACAGGTAACATGAGCTGGAAGAACCAACGGGGTGGTGAAACTCCTGCAAAGAAGACCAACTGCGCTTCGTTGAAGGCGCGCCGAGAGTTCCGGATCTGAGGAGAGCTCGACCAAAGTAACCTCAGAGTCAATCTTGGACTGCATAGCAGTGACTTCGACGTATGACCGGCTATCTCTCTCCCTCAAAAACGAAGGACCTGGAAAAGACTTCCTGGAAGGCAACTTAGATAAATCAGCGACTGGAGCATCAGTAACTTGCTGTACCCGTGAAGCCCCTGCTCTTGCTGCATACCGAGCCACATTGATGCGTGACCATGCATGACCACCAAGGCGCGAGTTTAACCTTCGCAGTCGGGCATCTTCCTGAACCCCACAACGTACAAACTTGGCGAAACCAAAGCGTAATCCTCCCCTGGAAAGTCTTCTAGAGAGAAATACATCCACCACCGGCTCCACATCTGCGATTGCCCGGAATAAATTGGCTGAAGTCCAACCCTCTGGAATTTCTTCGACAAAATATGAGATGTACCGATCCAGTTTAAACACCTGTGCTGGGGTCCATTGGGATTGGTTAGGTCCTAGAGGGACAGGGGAAGGAGGACTGGGCATTGGAGGAGCTGAGGAAGGACCTACATGTTTTTCAGTCGGACATTGCAACTGAGAAGGTGGGGAAGAAGCTGAAGTTTGAAGGTTGGTGGTGTGAGGTATAGAGAGTGGTGGGAGGTTTGGGTTTTTAGAGAGAGACATTAATGCACGCCGCATTGTAGTTTTTTCAAAGGAGGCCTGGTTCAATTGGAATCACTCAGAAAGCAATTTATGTTCCCTCTTCCAGATATTCCTGCAGAGTAGAGTACGTCGGTACTTGGAATGCAGTCTTACATCCACGAGAAGATTTTACAAGCTTGATATAATAAATTATAATATGAATAAATAGAATATGGGATAGAGTAAATATAGTTATCATCCCCAAATATCCCTGTATGGAACTAGGCCAAGAGGTGTGCATGTCCCTATGAGACTGATCAAGTTTTTGCATATAAGATAATGAGAGACATGTGAAGAGTTGTAGATATTGTCATCCTAGCCACATTCCTGATTGTCTGAGAAATTTCATGTTGCATTGCGCTATGACTATAATTGTGCTGATTTGCTATGATGAGTATGCATGTGAAATGAACTCTTATGTGCCAACATGCGTATATATTGTGATATTAACTACATGTGAAATGTTATGTATGTTTTTTCCAGCAGATCACCTGACAGACTTCAGTCAGATTATTGGCTTAAGTGCAAGAATAATGACTAGGAGCTCATTCTCAGGCATAGCAAGAAACTATTGATAATTGGTCATAATCAAAGTAATATTTAAAAGTATTATATTCCTAGTGTTTTCTCTATTTGTGATTGAATCATTGTCTAAATTTTATTCCTAGGAAGTAATAATAAACTTGTACATTTTACGATATCACCTGGAAAGCATCCTGTGTTCTTTTTTATTCCATCGCATGATATTTTAATTAATACTTTTACTATCATCTCTGCTTTATTTTTATATCACTAGCCATTAGGTTTACTAAATATATCTAAATATATTACTATGTGATAGTGATAGTGATAATATATATAATGAAACTATGATGATTGTCGCATGATTTTAGGGTTCCATGGTGTTACACTTGATAAGTGGAGATAATGCCTAACAATATCAAATACTCACTTCACCCCATATGGATGCTTGATTTGGATTCTTAAAAGAAGATCTGGTGTATGGGTCACTCATACCTCTTTCTAGTATACCCTAGAGGATTCATATTTGATGTGTTTATTTATGAGGTTAGATTTAGTTGAAAAATATGTACTATTTTCTAAGAATTAAGGCTCATCGCTCCACTAATTGATCTTTTTATCTAAATGAAAAAATGTGCAGTAGAAATCTTTAGCTTGTTGGGCAAGATGTGTGGATAAAAGGAAAAACACCATCCCATTTGTCTTCGTTCTGGGTTCTTGTGCTTTTGCTGTAGCCGAGACAGCAGCCGCCGCAGTAAGTCCAATTCAAATGACCGTTCTTGTGAGAATTAAGAAATATAGGAAGAAATTCATGCTTTCAACTCTTTGATTTAGAGTTCAATAGTTATGGTCCTCAACATCTCCGGCAAATCAAGGATGCTGACACACGAAATCTTGCTGAATTCGTTTCAGTTTATTACAACAACCAAACTAAGGATACACTGAAAATTAAGAATATACAGATTCGGGTACTTAAGTTTTAGAATCTCAAAACAAGCTAACATCTGGAACATGCATCTAAAGAAATGATATTTCCCACCTTGTAAGAACAAATAAAGGTAAAAATAACCTTCCGTTTCATCTCTTCACTCGTAATGCATCACAGGCTTATTAGAATTTGCATCCCACATGCCTCCCTCCTTCATATACTCCAAGTATTTCACGAATTCAGGATTCGCCGTAGGTTTCTTCTTCCTGCCACGACCATCAAAAAGACTAAAGATCGGATGACTCTTTCCAGACTTCTTGGTGGCAGGCTTCGCTGGAGCTTTCCCCGGTAATACTTCTCCAAGTTTTTGTTCACCTGATTTCGGCGAGCCAAAGACGAAATCTGATGCGCTTTTAGCCTTCTGCAGCTTCGCCTCCAGCAGATTTGCACCAGGCTCCTCTCCCAAACGTTCGTAATTGCTGGGGTCCCTTCGCACGCTCACTGCTCTAAACATACCCATGGTAGCGTACGCTCTGCAAGATCAGGCGCACCTTTCCGCTTTCAAAGACGAAGAGTGAGCTGCAAGCCACGCAAACTTATAGTAAGGAGTAGGTGAGGTTTTTGAAAGATAAGGACGGACTTTTCATTTGCAACTAAATAAAGTTAAATTTGTTGAGATCACATTACCATATCAACTGCCCTTTTTTGATAGCCAAAATCGTAGTAGTCTTTTCCAAAGGTTAAAAAGTATGTTTGCAATCTTATATGAAGATTTTAATATTTAATTATAATAAATCTCTGATTTATCTATTCAAGAGTTTTAATGTTGACTTCAGAGTATGTATATCTTAAAATTGTTGGGTTATGTGGATCTAACTTTAGCTACTATTTGTGAGGATTAGTCATTTTTGTTCTTTAAAATATTATATAAACAAAATTATAGATCAAATCATTATATCTAATTAAGAATAAATGAATTTTATTAGTTAACCAAATTGACCGCAAAATGTTAAGAGCTCAAACTAGTTTAATGGCCCATCAAAGTTGAAGAATTAGTATCATCGTTAAAGAAATGAAATCGAAAGTCAAACTAGACAACTAATGTATAATCATACACTATTCTTCATTATATAGTTGCGGCTGGTAGTTGCTGAAAATAATTAGGCAACTTAATTAATATACTCGCAATTATTTTCAACGGCTGACATCTTAACAAGCAGCAAGAACTTAATAAAGAAAGACCGCGTGCCTGCTTAGTTTATACATTAGGAAGGTTGGCAATGCTAAACAAATAATACAAGTCCTGAATAATATGCACTCACTGTATTTTTTTTAGGTGTATTACTAAACAATTTTCTTCATATATTTAACATAAATGGACAGCTTCTATTATCCACGGTAATGGAATAACTGTGTGGCTTGACATTTGCCTAACCCGATCAATAATGACTCATACCTGGCCGTACGTCACAAGTTCGGAACTTAGCGTATTTAATCACGCAACAGGAGACTATCTGTTGCTCCTACCAACGTACGATGATAATAAATAAAGAGCCATGTGATTCCCTTGTAAATTTTTAGTCCATTCTGACGGCCTGATTGAAATTAATGGCTACCTAACTGATGACTGGACAATGTTTTTTTCAAAATTAAAAAAATATTTTTATCGGTAGTGTAATTTTTTTTAAAAAAAAAGTTTTAATTAATATTTATTAAGATAATATTATATCAATATACTAAATTTTATTTTAATTTTCAGAATTGGAACCCTGATAATTGACCAAGTAGAAAAAATGTAAAGGTATTAGGACATGTTCATTTTATATGGGGATTGGATTTAATTCTGTAGCTGGTGTAAATAATATTCCTGATAATATTTTCTTAAAATTAGATTCCTGATAATGCTTATTAGAATTTATCTTCAATACTCTTAAAATAATTTTGTATGAATTAATAGATAAATACGAATAAGAATACATTGTCCAAAATATCCTTTCAGGCATTTTTCACTGTTTGCCCTCCCGTGGTCCGCATGTCACTCAAATCAATTCTTTGGTCCACACCTATGCCATGTATCCTGTCAGCAAGGATTGTTAATCGCGATGAAGACTCTTGGAAATCGAAAAAAAGAGAGTGAGTTTTATCATCTCCTGCTCTAATAAAATAAAATATTCAATCTCTTGTTACTTGTTCCCCAAT
The DNA here is from genome assembly GCA_019739055.1 of Passiflora organensis. Taxonomy (NCBI): domain Eukaryota; kingdom Viridiplantae; phylum Streptophyta; class Magnoliopsida; order Malpighiales; family Passifloraceae; genus Passiflora; species Passiflora organensis. Next base: position 21,326,829 of record JAEPBF010000009.1, read on the forward strand.
CTTGTTATCGTCAAAATTGAAAAAATCTTTCTAGCTTCATTTTCTCCACTTTACAAAGATTAGAAGGAGACTTTCTTTTGATTGCTTTGGTTTCGTATACTGTATTATTAAAATTATGGCTTTGGTTTCCTGTGTGTTTATTCTAGAGATACATACTTCTTTGTTTACGTGCGGAGTAATATTTTTTAAAGTTCAGTCAATTATGATTTTTATTTCCAGTTTGGTGACTCATTAGTAAACCAACCCCAAAACATGAAAAAAAAACAACAAAGAAACGGATTTTCAATACAATAACAAAAAACCAACAAACAAACCAATCCCAAAAGTATGTGAAAAAAAAAAAACAAAGTAACGGATATTCAATGCAACAATAAGAAATCAACACTGCAATTTCTAAGAAAATGAACAGGCCTTATATGATTGTCTAGCTAATGAAAATACAAAACAAATTGTTGGTTATAATAATTTAATATATTATTTAGTACAATCTTTTTAATTATAAATTTATTTACTTCTTTCTTTATTTGAATTCTTTCTTTATTTTGAATTTGATAAAAATTTAGTGGTTTATTATTATTATATGATATATAATAATATAATAAAAATTACATGAGAATTTAAAATTTTACTTAATTAATATAATTAAAAAATATCATAATTTTAGTTTAAAAAATTTTAAAATCCATGATTTAATAAGATTTATATGATATATTATATTAAATAAATCTTTCTAATTATTTAACAAATATAAAATTAAATTTGAAGAAATAATTAATAATCTATTCTATTTCTATTTCCAATTCCAACTGTCATAATTTTCATAATATTTTATAATGTTTAATATCCTCATTGTTAAAAATAAAACAAAGAAAAGTAGAGAATATCAAGGGTGTAAACAAACTATTGACTTGAAAACAAAAATTTAACTAGACCAAGATACAATCAACATGCCAAGTTGTTTCCTAAAGATACGCAACAACTTCTACAAATATGTACTGTAGGTAGAGGTTGGAACAACAAGATCATAATTGTCTGGAATATAATAAAATTAAAGAGAACAAGAGGAGATGCGAGGCATCTCGAGGTGATAAAATAAAAGAAAAATATCTCTTATATAGGCTAATAAAACCTTGGGCTTGGATTTCACTCCCAAAACCTTTGTTTTTTTCTCTTGAATTCTTCCCGGTCATTTTTGCACGATTTCCGACTATTTCATGGCCAAATTCAGATAAAAACTATACCCGGAGATCTGAGTACTCTTTCCTTCGATTCTACCATTTTACTTTCTATAAACTAGTTTAAATTGGTTTGGTTAGATTTGGGGTAAGTCAAGCTTCGATTTGGTATAAATTTCGTATAATATGATTGAGTATTTGAGGTGTTAGGTATTTTCCAGCTTTCGAGCCATTTTCTAGCATGTTATAGGTCACCGGCATAGATAAGAGGTAGAAGATGACCTCGGACGAAGGCTCAACTGCCTTAACATAGACTCAAAGATGACTTCCGTAGAGGAGAGGGGAAACCCAATTTTCAGGTCATTCGACCATGGTGGGGAATGATGCATCATTTTCATGTGCAGGTGACATGTCGTTCATTAGGTCAAACAAGGGGCATTTGAACCTAAGGTTCATATGCATTGTGGCAGCCTAGGGATAAGACACGTGTAGGTTCGGAGTTAGACTCGGGTAATGCATGTCACGCCCTGCATGTGATGTATGTAGATTTGGAATTAGGCTCGGTGTAAGTCTGGCAACACCAGGCACTGCCATGTGTAGCCTTCTGATTAGTTTGAATTAACTAAATTCCAGAAAATGGAAGAATAGCCAGAAAATAGATAAAATTTGGGGAAAATATTAGAAAATTTAGAAAAATTCCAAAAATATTACAAAAAATACTAGATTTAATTTGGAGACTAGTAATATCAAATTTACATTAATATCAAATTTACATGAATTGAATTTGATTTGATAGGCCAATTAAATCAAACAAGATTAAAAAAATCAAGGAAACATAGGAAAATCACCCGGTTTGGTCTCGGGTTGATTTTCGGGTGGAAACACGTCTAGTTAAGGAGTTAGGCATACTATTTTGGGTGTTATTACGATATGTGAATGGTTTATTAAGAATGCGGGATCGTTGTGTGTAGGTGGATTTCTATAATGGCAGAACTTTGAGGAATCAGTTCAAAATGCCATCGACGGCTAATTGGGCTTCAAAAACCAGTGAGTGGACAAAATTTCCTTTCTTTTGATAAATTTCTGCCATGAATGTTAATATGTGTTTAGTAAGAAATAATTGATTGAAATCGTGAATGTGTATGTGTGATAAATAATGTGTCGAGCGTGATAACTAGTATAGCATTCATCGAGTCGCATGAGATTATATAAAATGCATGAATGTGCCATACTATGATTGATATGCATCAAATGCACCGAGCGTATCTGGGAATTGACATCAATATGAGGATGCACTAAGTCCTCATAAGGTAACCTATGCAACCCATGAGAGCTCTTTGGGTTTGGTAGCATGGCGTGAAGACGTTAAATACGAGGTAATAAGGATAAAATGAGTTTTTATTTATTTGATTGTTAATTAAATTATGAATCAAGATCCTAACGTATGGGGATCGTTTAGGTGGAGTTACCATCACCTAACTCCCCCACATTATCAATGGATCAGACTAGGCATTAAATTGAATATGGATTTGTCTACTGCATGATTTGATAAGGTAAAATGGATGATAATGAGAATAGAGTGCCACTAAAGAATTCTAGTCCCGTCCCTGGCCCGGATAGACTGGAAGATATTGCCAAGTCCAAATCATGATCATGCGAGTATTGAAGAACTATGTGTTTCCTGTATATTATATGACTGTGATCATGTGTGTTAAAGTATAAAATGATTAATTTATTAAATGCCAGTATGTTTCTTTGACTTACGTTATGATTATGTGTGAAATACTTGATATATTTTTCTGTCCGCTCACTTAGTAGGATTTTGCCAGTATATTGGCATGAAATGCATGTATGATAATTAGGAGTCCACTCTCAGGCATCATGAGAATGAAATGATGAATCAAATGATTATCGGTGTATGCGAATCAAGGTAATGTCACGAACATCGTATTCATAGCATTTTCTCCTAGAATATTTGAGTATATTAGAGTTGTTGTAATTAATTGATTCCAGGGCATCATTTGCTAAATTGTCCATGATACGATGTAATCCCGGACAACATCGTGCTACTTAATTAAATTCCCCTGCTAGTAATTCTCTTATTTTTTATCTTACAATCTCCATTTTATTCTTATACCACTAGCCTTGTAGGTTTATTATATGCATTATCATGTGTTATAGTAGTATATATAGTGGGCATACGGTAGTTGTCGTGTGAATGTAAATTGGTAGCGGAGCATTGTTTAATCATTATTCTTAAAAACTCATACGTTTCTTATTCTCTACTACTATGCCACCACTCTTTCCTCACCCATGTGGGTGACCAATTTTATGATGACTTTTACGATAGCAGAGTGTATTTCCTTATTTGGAAATATTTTTGGTTATCAAGTAACTCTATACATCGAGTGCTTTCTTTTCTTTCAAGAACACGTGTGAATCATTCGTCTCTATCCTATGACATTGGTTAATGGTGTTTGAAACCTATAATTGTTTTGGAAATATTCTCGTTACTATAACTCACAGTTCTATTGAGAACTTTGAGATTGGTTATGTTTTTGGTGAAACATGATTTCCTTCTTACTAGACCCAATCGAGGATTTGATTTATCCTCGTGATCCTGGTTGTGTTGTTATGCATGTGTATTGGGTTTCATAGCAATGCTCTCTTATAGTTACTGCTCGAGTGAGTGATAGCTTTATTCTTAACTTTAAGACATGTATGGTCATTTTTCTTATTGGAAAGAGGTCGACCAATCGGAAATTTGCCTAGTTGTGAATTGTTGAGTCAAGGGAGAACTATGAATATATGTGTATCGTACTAATATTGGTTTCAGATTGAAAGGCCTGGGAAGAGAAAGAAAAGATTGCTCATATACCCTATGGTAAGTATATGTTCTTACTGATAGTTTGAATACCAAAAGTACCTTGGATTAGGTACAGTTTATCTGAATCATAAGTGATCGTGAATGTGTTTGAGAATAGATATTCTCCACTGAGGCATGAATTCACTTTAGTCTGACATGCTTATAAGAAATAAGTTGCCTAATTGAATTCTAACTAGAACGGTATGGATCGTAGCAGGATGGAGCCTATTACAGGACATTATATTGGTGAGCCATAGATACTAACTCACAGTGAATTATGAATAGTTGAGAATGATTAGAAGGGAATAGGTACCAAGTATTTTATTATTAGTGTGTTCTATGTCTATAACCACATTGAATGCACATGATTGATATCGATTGTTTGATAATATGGTTTATTGTGCACGGAGTGCACATGTAGTATTCGAGGATATGGTCCTGAAATTTTAATGGTTGTAGTCCATTTTATAAAGCATGAGCTTAAGTTGATAGCTCTTGAAATTTTGGCTATTCGATTGACTACTTATACCTGAAACTTATAGATTGAGAAAATTGTATATGCAAGGAGTATATTTGATAAAGGATTAACCGACATATTAATCCATTTGTAGATCTTTGCTATAAGAAATTTATAAGAGAAAATCAGAAGAATATAGCCTATATGAGGCTAACAAGCCTGAGGAACAAGCAGAGTTAAAAGAATTATATCGATATTTTGAAATGAGGGGTTACAATGTTTCAAGTACTATTTGTAGCCTCTTGTTTGAAAATGATGATTATTATTGTTTGACGATGAAAGAAATTCAAACAGATTTTGAAGAGAATCTTTATTGTTGATATGTAAATTGAATGTATATAATTCTTATGGTTTACTTAGTTTGAGTGTTTGAATGGGTATACGTTTCTTGATTATTTCGAATTTTATGATAATCAAGTGAATTGGGAATTATGTTAAGAATAAAAGGTGTAGTGAGAGATTGCATCCTAAGATGTGACTAAGATCGATGCAATATTTTATCTTCACATGTTGAATCAGCTAACATCGAGTTACTTGGATGAAATGTATAACATCATGAATTAAAGTGATTGGGTTCAAAGGACAAAATTTTGAATTGATTGATGGAATCAAAGGTGAAGGCAGAGTTGCGTTGCGAAAACGTGATGTATAGGAGATGGAAAGAATTTAAAATAGATTCTGGTATAAATCAATGATGAAGTCATTATCTAAGTGTGAAGGTTACAAATGTGGTTTGAGTTAATAACTTTATGGATTTAGACTTAATTTTTTTAATATAGTAATACATTTTAGTTGATTGATAATGATATTGTCGAGAAGAACCCAAAACAGGTTCTTAAACTAAGAAGGGTGAAAGGATCACCCGATATGATCATTACAATTAAGAATTTTGGAATATATAACCCGACAGAGTTGATATTGTCATGTGGTTATAATTGTAACATTAATTGTGATGGAATGGTTAAAATTAACAGATACAAGGATAAAGAAAATGCAATTGGATATCGCATTCTGGATGAAAAGTGAGACAATATAAAGTTGTTGGTTAAGTGATAATGCAATTGATGATGGAAACGAAGTATGCAGTGGATACTGCAATTGTGATCATGAATTAGTGTACATGAGATCCTTATGATAATTATAATCTCAGTGTAACTAAGTTTTGAGGGCGAAAATTTTTGTAAGGAGCGAAGGATGTGAGGATTGAAAATTTTGAGTTACTTGGGCCAGGAAACCCATTTCGAGAACTAACGAGATTAGTGGGCCTTATCCTACGAATCGGGGTAGATTTTGGACTTAGGAAGTGAAATGGGCTTACTTTTGAGGAAAACTTGTAATTTTCAGAATTTATCATAATTATTTAATTATGACTGGAAAATGATAAAGGGAGTTCTATTAATGAATTTGGAATTCTAAGACCATTGAATGGTCTATTGATGATACTTAAGGGTATATAAATATTTGAAGAATTTTTGGAAGTATATTTGAAATTATTAAAATTTTTCTAAAGAAAAAATATTTGTATTTGATTTTTAGTAAATTTTATATTTATGAGAAAAAAATGATTATTAGTTTGATGGATAGTACTAATTACAAGAACTTATAAGAATTTTTGTCATATTTTTAGGAGATATATATGAATTATTATGGATTTTACTTTGATTTTAAAATTTAAAGAATATATTATTATTATATAAAATATTATATTATATTAATATATTAGGATATAGTCAAAACGACACGCATGTTTGTTGTTTTGTCCAAGCTGGTCAAAAGGACAACCCGCACTACCATTTTGACACTCGGGAGGATTTCTCCTGAGCATACCGCTTAGTTTGAAACGGGATCGTTTTGCATTCCAGTAAAACAACGAAATGCAAAACGACATTGTCCCGTCGAAGAATCCAGAACTGTTGACCTTCCCACTGCCTTTGACCGGAGAATGGGTGAAGTGTCGAGATCTTTGATTTCTCGGCATATGCAGACCTCAAGCTTGGATTTCGCTCCCAAACCCTGTGTCCTTTTCTTCTGAATTCTTCTCAACCATTTTTGCACGATTTCTGGCCATTTCAAGATCGGATTCAAGTAAAAACTATATCCGAAGATTCGGGTACTCTTTCCTTTGATTCTACCATCCAAGGTCGTCTTGTTTGTCAAGTCGTTCAACCATGGTAGGGAACGACGTGCCGTTTGCATGCATAGATGGTGTGTCATTCATTAAGTTAGACAGAGGGCATTGGAACCTGAGGTTCTGATACATCGTGGCAGCCTAGGGATGAGCCACATGTAGGTTTGAAGTTAGGCTCGAGCAATGTGTGTCACATCCTGCATGTGACACATGTAGGTTCGAAATTAGGCTAGGTGTAAGTCTGACAACATTAGTATTGCACGTGTAGCCTTCTGATTGTTCCAAATTAAATAAATTTTGAAAAATAGAAAAAAAAAACAAAAAATAGATAAACCCAAATTGTGTGAGGAAGTGAATCACATAATGCAATTGGGAAAAACCTTTCCATTATAATATGACAATTATGATATTTTAGGCCATAGAGTCTTCCATTTTCAAAATTTATGCAATTTGAAATATTTGATGCATAACCATCTGGAAACTTCATATTTGAAAGCCAACTGCAAATATCATTGTTGTTTTTATTGTGACAAAAGAAATGGTGCTTTCGGCTTCATCCACTTGTCACCCATGTCACCCATGTCACCCATGTCACCCATTTGCTTCAACTCTAGATTAGATCTACTGCAATACTGTTGTAAATCTTGTGTTGACTTCATATTTTTCTTTTGTTTTTCCAGACACATCCATCACTATATTCCAAACATTATCAAATATATTTTCTCTACATGCATGTCATCCAAATTGTGATGAATAAGCAATATTTTCCAATAATCCAATTCCCAAAAATACTCTTTTTTGTCCAATTATGCGTACTCCATAACCAATAGGTTTCTCTCTTCGGAAAGACAAACCAAATGGTATGTAATGGACTTCACAAACGCTTGAATATAACTCTTCACCGGATGGATATAGCAAAGGAAAATCTCTCTCTCTCTACTTCTAATTAAAAACTGATTTTGCTGATGACGATATGGATGATTCTCTAGTAAAAATCTTCGATAACACTCAAACCAACAAGGTTTACCACCTAGTTACAGTCTAAAAGATTTTGTGCTATCAAGACAATAAGAACAAGCAAACCTAGCGTGCATACTCCAACCAGACAACATACCATATGCTGGAAAATCACTAATTGTCCATAATAATGCTACTCTTATACAAAATTTTGTCTTCTATATGCCTCATATGTCATCCAACCATTCTCCCACAAGCTCTTAAATTCATCAATCAAGAGCCATAAACAAACATCAGTATCTTGCCCTGAATTTTTTGGCCCAGGTATCAATAATGATAGAAAGATAAATTGTTGTTTCATAATTACTATCATAATTACTAACATAATTACTAGCCAACAAGTTTGGGGACTGGAATTGGAGTTAAATGGATTAAAACCATCAATGCATAACCCAAATCTTACATTCCTCGCATCATTAGCAAACTCGGGATGCATACGATCAAAATGCATTCATGCATCACTATAGGAAGGGTGTGACATTTTTCCATTCTCAGGTACATTAGTAGCATGCCATATCATATGTTGGGCAGTATACTTAGACATGAATAATCGTTGAAGACGTTCTATAATAGGAAAGTATATCAACTTCTTAAATGCTATCAGCCCTTTCTTCCCAATTCTTCGATATCATTGATGGTCACAGATATTATATTCTGAACTATCAGCTTCATCACCATAAAAAATCATGCATAAGTTCTTGCACATATCAATAGTTTGGTAACTCAATCCAAGCTTCTGAACTAATTTTTTTACATTGTAAAAATCTTTTGGTAGTTTATGATCATTAGGCAAAAACTCCAAGTACACCTTTGTAAAATAATCATAATATGCATTCGACAATCCACAATAAGATTTTGCATGTAGAAGTCCGGCAATAGCAGATAATTGATTGTGAGAACTAGTATACCCATCCTATAATGACTCTTGACTAGTATTTAACAAGTCATAAAAGTTTTATGCTTCTGGATTTGGAATTTCAACCATGGTATAACTAATATCATGTTCTTCACACTCTCCATGCCCAATATCAGTAATCAAATTTGTCATTTGCTTTTCCTAATTTTTTTCTACTTGTCTACAATCATCTGGTGCTGCTAAACATGAATATCCATTCTAAGGTAATTTTTCCCCATGATGAATACATACATAGTAAGGTTTAATAAATCAATGCTTCAATAAATGATAATGGATATCATCCCTACATCGATAATATTGATTTCGGTATCTTTTATAGGGACAACGAATTTGACCATCCTTGGTAACCAAATCAGCTTGAGAATAAGCATAGTTTAAAAATTTTAGAACTCCATTAGCATAAATCTCACTAATACCACCACCCTTTTCTGGTCGACAATATATCCATTCTCAATTGATATCCATCACCTTATAAATTACATATCAATCAATAACATATCTTAGTAATTTTGTAACAATATTTTATGAATAAATTTTTAATCAATTTCTTGTCATACTTAATACTACATCTAAACTCAAAATAATTTTTATTTTAAAGTTATTTAAAGTTTAATATACATAAGAATACGACCTTATATGTATGTGAATAATAATGATTATTTTATATAATTTTTCATTTTATTCTATATGAATGGAGACATTATGTAACAATAAATGAGTAAACTTATATAAATAAAAAGACATTGTAACATGTGTCAGCAAATCCAAACAATATGACATAATCACACGGCCCAAAACAATACGATACAATTACGTGTCAAAATATGAAACGTAGAAGATCGTTGCACACAAAAATAAAATTTTTTAATCAAATAATAGATAAATCTTGAAAATCTATTAAATCTAACATAATAAATTATATTTGTCATATGTAAAAATTAAAACTCTAACTTAAGAATTAAAGCCTAATTCTAATGAATAAACACTAAAATTTAGTTACGAGACTAAATAAGAAATTAAAATATTAGATTTTTAATATTGAGTATTACATTAATATACTTAATAATAAAAGATATGTTTAGAATAATAAAATTTTTAAAATATTGACAGTATGATTAAAAAATATTAATAATTATAATTGATAAAAAATATATAGTTAAATTTATGAATATCTTTTTCTGTTATGCGAATTGATTACCTAGACTTATCCTTGTTGTTTTCAACCCCTAGTGAATTGATTTCTTTCTTTGACTAACCCCTGAGTTTTTTTAGTATAATAACCTGTGAGTTTGAGATTGTATACGTATGTGATTACAAACCTATTGGGTTGGCTTTCTATACTAAGATTTTATATCGCATGCATTGCATTACAGGTTATGGAGTTATGTGGGCACTATAAGATGCATCCAATATCAAGTGATTTTTTTTAACTAACTGTTTTATAAATGATTATATATGTGCCTCTATTCCACTGTTATTTCTTGTGATGCTATGACTTTCACGACGATCCTACTAATCGCACCTACCTTTTTCCCTATTTTTAGGAGTAGTTTGTGAGCACTAGTATTTCTACCTGAGAAGTGAGTTTTCGGACACTTAGGAACTAGACTATTGCATTTGCATTGCACTTCACCTTCCCGGTTTTACTGGTACCTTATTTCTGGTTTTACTACACTTTGACTCTTGATTTATACCATATTTTAGGCATTACGTTTTGGACCTGATGTCTAGTTTTGGTTGTGAGACTGAGGCCCAGTTTTGGTCTTTGGGATTGTGATTTATGGATTTGATTTCGTATTAGTTTTAATTTTAATAATAAAGATTTTTACTGATTTTGTTTACTCCGTTGGTGTCAGGTGTTATATTTTGATTGAAAATATTCTTTTTTATTTAAATTAAATATAATATATTTTGGAAAATATGTTTGAAAAGTTAGTTGAATCTTGTGGGATTTTGATTGGTCTATGTATTGAACTTGTCTGGATTTCAAGATGATAAAGGTCCTGATGTGTTTACTTCTTCCATGTATTACTGAGTTCTTTGATAGTTTAATTGTAGAGGTATTATCACACATGATAGTAGTACTTCCTTCTTTAACACATTTTATATTTTTCAATGCCCTTCTTCATATAGCTGGACATGACAAGCAGATGCTGACAAAAACTCTACTTCGGTGGTTGAAAGTGTAATAGTTGGTTACATTTTTAACATCCAAGACACAATACCTGAAGTAAATAAGAAAACATAACCTGATGTGCTTTTGGAATCTTCTTCATCACCGAACTACTTCAACACATCATTAGCATATTTCCTTTGATATATGATGATCCCATCTGATTTCTATAATATTCAATTCAAAGAAAGAATCTCATCTTTCTTAGATCAGTCATATCAAAGGCTTTCATCATGGAATTCTTGAAGTCAATCATTATAGTTTCATCTTCACTATATATGCTAACAAGCAATAATTTACCTTCACTACTTCTCTTAATGAACAATGTTTGTTCATTTGAACATTTCTTGAAACCTTCTTCAGTAAAATGATATTCAATTCGACTAAACCAAGCTTGTAGAGCCTGTTTTAAGCCGTAAAAAGCTTTATAAAACTTGTACACTTTGTGCTCACTATCGTTCTTTATATACCCCTTTGGTTGCTCAATGTGCACTTCCTCATTGAGTGCACCATGAAGAAATACAGATTTAATATCTAATTAAAAAATATTCCACCCTCTGCATGCTGCAAGTACCACAATCATTCTTATGTTGTCCATTCAAGCCACTAGAGCAAAAACTTTAGCGAAATCAATCCCTTTCTATTGAGAGTATCCCTTAGCCACCGGTTGAGCTTAATATTTGTCAAATTCACCATGCTTATTTAGTTTCATCTTAAAGTTCCACTTAACACCTATGGCTTTTGCTCCAACTGGTAGGTCCACGAGCTTCCAAGTGTGATTCTTTTCAATAGAGTTTTTTTCATTGTCCATAGTCTTTCTCTACTTTTCTTGTCTCACAGCATCTTGAAACACAATGAGGTCTTCAGCTGCACTATCTTGTATCATATAGACTGCTTCTTCACCATCATTTAGTCCTTCTCCACTGACATAATCTCGCATCCATAATGGTTGCCTTCTTTCTCTCCCTTGAGCTACCACACCCTCGGAGTTTCCCTCGTTATTTTTATTATTGCTATTGAACTCAAAATCACTACCTGACCCATTACTTTCCTCACCTCTATTTTCTCCCTCACTCTCTTCTTCACTAAGGTCATCATCCCCCTATACTAGGTCTGTCTCAATTTTTTTCTGAAAGTTTTGTTCCTATTCCCAGTTCCCTTCTTCCTCAAACACAACATCCTTACTAACTACAATTCTTTTAGCCTAAGGATCAAATAATCTATATCCTTTCGATTCTTCACTAACACCCAAAAGAATACAAGAAAATTTTTTATCATATAATTTATCTCGTTTTGCTTCCAGAATGTACACATGTGTCATACATCCCCATACTCAAAACTGATCAATTGATGGTTTCACTCCGCTCTATGCTTCCTAAGGAGTAATATTTTTCACAACAACAGTCGGACACCGGTTCAGTAAGTAGAACGTCCAATTTACAGCTTCAGTCCAAAACTATTTAGGCATCTTCTTGGCAATTAGCATGTAGCACACCATGTTCATCATGGTTATGTTCTTTCTCTCGGCAACGCTGTTTTGATGTGGTCTATAGGCTGTAGTAAGTTGTTGTTTGATCCCTTATTTTTTTCACAAAAAACCTTGAAATTGAATAACTTAAACTCACCACCTTTGTTTGTCTTTAAACATTTGATGAACTCTTCTGCTTCTTTTTCCACCATCTTCTTGAAGTTCTTAAAATATTTCAAGGTTTCTGATTTCTGAACCAACAAATACCCCCATGCTTTATGCTACAATCATCAATGAAGCATAACACATACCTTTTTCTACTATTAGAAATGGGATCAATAGAACCACAAATATCTGCATGATTAAGCTCCAATACCTTGCTTGCTCGCTATTTACTATTTTTAGGAATTGCATTTCGGTGTTGCTTGCCGGTGAAATATGATCTTTGAATCTTCTAATTGTGGCAGCCCATATACTATCTTCTTAGATTGCAAAGTTCTCAATCCCTTATGACTTAAGTGATTGTATCATTGGTGCCAAAGATATGTGAGGTCTAAGGAGCCTATGAATAAGCAATCTTCTGATTGTGGCTTAGTGATTGTTGGTTTCTCATTCAGGAGCACAAAATTTTGATTTGCACTCATCCTTGTGTGTGCAATTAGTCCTTTATCTGGATGAGAAATGTTACATGCCTCATTTTTTATGGGAATTGCAAGACCCTTCTCCTATAGTTGTCCTACACTTAACAAGTTGTTTCAAATTTTAGGAACATAATAAGCATCTCTAATAACAAAGTTAGTGCTATTAAATACCAGCTTCACATTACCCTTTCTAGTCATTGTCATTCTAGTGTTGTTGCCACACATCACTGAATGTTTAAATTCATCGATTAAGTTTGAAAATATACCTCTATCTCCACACATATGATTCAAACAGCCTGAGTCAATAAACCAGGCATCATTTCTCTTTACATCATATTTTTTAATGTGTGCCATTAATAGGAGCTTTTCCTCTGCATCTACCTGAACATAATTGGCTTCCTTATTCCATTTTGGACACTCGTATTGAAAGTGTCCCATACTATGACACTTAAAGCACTCCATCATTTCTCTAGTGAAGGTTTGGCTACCTCTTCTATGTCCACTTCCTCTTGATGGTGCTCTTCTGCGACCTCTACCTCCTCTATCTCCTACTTGATCACTTTCACGATTAATCACTCTTGAATTTTTACTCATGAATTACAAGAGAGCTTTGCAGTTCATCAACTGAGAGTGATTCAGTGTGATTGGACTCCTCAATTGACACTACCATATAGGTAAACCTTTCTATCAATGTTCGGAGAATTTTCTGTTCTTACATAAATTAATACGTCGTAATTTGGTATTTAGAATTGGATAAACATATTATTTTCTTCCCTGTCTTTAAGAGTTCATGTGAATATCAATATCCTGACACAACGTGGATATATATTTTTCTAATATAATGCCTTTTCTAGCAATGTAAAATGAATCCCGTTCAACGTCTTTGCGTGAGGGATTCTACGGGGCTTCTGATCAGAGTTTTAGTAAGCCCATAACAAGAAAACGAAACATTAGAATTGCCAGGAATCGAGCCATGCCATCAGGAGAGGTATTCCGATGGAGTATTAGTAACAATTTTGCTTCCTGTCTCCCCTTCTTGTTTCAATTCTTTCAATCCAGACTTGACAACTTCTTGTTTTATGACCTCTACCTCGTGGCCCCTGTCATCCCCAACTTTCTCGGGTTCCTTCTCCTCCATCTTGAGAAACTGAATAAGGTCTTCAAGTACAGCCTGCGGCTTGCCGCCTTTCATGAGTTGCTGGGCAACTTGAGCTGGAGTAATCGGTACCCTTTCAATGAGATCTTCAACGCATTTGAAAAGAATATGGTCTTTAACTTTAAGATATGTGCCGGCTAACTTCCTGAAAACTGCAGGTGTACAATGTCCCATGTACACGTGAACATCCATGCGTCCTGGTCGCAACAGTGCTGGGTCTATCTTCTCCTTGTGATTTGTAGTGAAGATTATAATTCTTTCATCCCCACAGCTCGACCACAGTCCATCGATGAAATTCAATAATCCTGATAGTGTCACCTGTCGATATAAAAAGCAAAGTAGAGGCTCAGCTATATATCTCTGTTGCAATCGTAGCAAGATTGGAGCTATGAAACATTACTTACCCCAGGATCCAGGGAAAATTTGTTATCCTGCATCTCATTGGCCTCTTCATCATCATCTGCTTCCTTTGCATCAGGAGAAACAGGAAAACTACGAGAACGAGTAGATTTTGTACTGCAATCAATGTCCTCAATGAGAAGAATGGAACGATTAGTGGTGGATGTGAGTATACGCCTCAGAGCTGAGTCATTGCGTACGCCTTGAAGCTGAAGATCATATATATTGAACCTGAGATGGTTAGCAATAGCAGCAACCAAGGTTGATTTCCCGGTTCCCGGTGGGCCATAAAGAAGATACCCTCGTTTCCAAGCCCTGCCAACACTCTGAAAGTACTCTTTCCGTTTCCCGAACAGGTCAAGATCATCGAGGATGAACTGCTTAAGTTCAGGTTCCATAGCCAAAGTTTCAAATGTTGCGGGGTGCTTGAAAATGGTTGATTCCCACATTGAATCTTCGTGATCATAAGTATATATATTAAGCTTCTCGCGGTGGTTCAAGATAGATTCTGCCATCTTGCAGACCTGGGGCAGGTAGCTCCTCATCACTTCTTCCCTATCTTTCTTCTTGCATCTTAGCTCAAAGTGCCGTTTGTTTCTGTGGTAATACTTCTTAGACTCTTCCTGATGCAGGGTCCATTCAAGGCGCATGCCTCCGAATTCATCAACCACTTTGCCATCAACAGGGATGCCCGGCATCGCTGGGGCAGTGATGTTGTTGGTATCATTATTCCCCAGCAGGAGGCGTTTCGTCGAAGATCCAATTCTGGTGGGTAAATAGGCCTCAATGGCGCGGTATGTTTCATTATCAACAGCTTGCCATCGGTCTTCAACAACAAAGACAAAATCAGAAGAGAAACTAGAAAAGATGTCGGAAAACCTCGAAGAAATAAAATCACGCATGGGCTTTGGAATCATTTCATTCAATATTGTGCGAAGGATCATGGCCATAGCAGAGAAGGAGGCGTACACAGAGAGGAGAGTGGACATAGAAGGCAATTCTTTCAGCGAAGAAGCCATCGTTCTGGAATATCAAAAAGAGAAGTGAAAAGAGTGGAGTAGAGCCAAAGGAGGAGGAGACAACCCCCAACTAGCTAATGCCATTATTTATACTATTTTATGTTTTGGTGTTGGCTAGTGCGTCTGACAACGCTTTTTTTACACGCTTAGGAAAAGAGACAAGTGAAAGAACAAGAAAAGTCGGAAATGACTTGGAGTCCACGTATAAAGGTCATTTTTGGGAACCGCGTCTCGCCGTCCCCGACGGAGTCTTGTTTGCTTTCTGAGAAGCTTCGCAGGAAAGCTCTAGGAAGCGAACTTGAAATTTTTAAGAAACATTCTGGAAAATCTAACGATTCTCTAAAATTTTAGTCTGTTTGGTCTGTTTAACTGTCCGAATTGGAATTGTAGGAATGAAAATTAAAAATATTTTTAATTAAAAATATCTTTATTTTAAAAAATAATAATAATATACTATATAATATTTTAATTTTAATTTTAAAAACATTTAATTATGAAGATAGGTGAAATTACCAATGCCACATCCCAGAAACCGTTTAGGATCTGTTTAGTTGATATGGACTTTGTCATGGATTTGGAGTGGTTCAAACTCCAAACAATAAAAATATTGGTGTTAAATCGATTCCCTTGGATAGAGTTATGATTAACAGAGAATTAGATGTGAACAAATTTGTATGAAAATTTGGGAATTGGCGGACTCTGCATTACACAAACTTGCTTTTCTGCTCATGTATTGGATATTGTCACGTGTACATTAGGCACAGATCAATATTGCGATTTCCACGCTTTTGAATTGGATTTCAATAAAAATACCACACTGCTCACTCTTACCCGTTTAAACTTTTGTATTCAAGAATCTATATTATTGACAACCACAAATATTTCAACCTTTTTACCAAACTATGAAAATGGAGTTAATTGACAGCAAGTTGAAATCAAAGGAAGATATTTTCATAGGACCGAACAGATCCTTAGAGATTTTCAAAGCAGTGATTATTTGAATATACTTTAATAATACCATATTATTGTTCGAATATAATAAAAATAATTATTATCATCCTGGGTCTCAAGTGAGGGTGAGAGATTTTGCTATGTCCAAGTATCTTTGATAATTTGGTATACAACTATATATTTATTTCAATATAAAATCTAAAAATTATCATATTATTTATAGTCATAGTTTATTTTTACTTTGTAGTTTGTGTTTATGAATAAATCTTTTCCACCACTAAAAATAAATTAGTAAATATTATAAGCCCCATATATTTACTGTACAGTTGTAATAATTTTTTAAGATATATTTCCAAATTTTTATTTTATAAAATATTTAGAATTATTATAATTTATAAATAACTAGTTAATCATATATTCTATAATTAATAATTATCATATTACTTATGCAATCATCCAGGCCAGGCCTCCCTCTGTCAAACCACTAGTCTCTACGGTCTACACAGAAGTGTTTAAAGCCAGCCCAGAGCTAAGCCATCCATGTCAACTGAACCCATTCCAAATCATGTATAGGAAGGCCTTCATTCTTATTTTCTTACGGCCCAAGAACAAACAAAAACCTCCTTGGAGGCCCTGTCAACTGGAGAAAATTTCCCGTCTCTATCCACAATTCCTGCCGTATGAGCGTCTCTAACCTGCCCTAGATACACACAATCCAGTTTTAGCAACGCTTGGCCTTCTCTGAGCAACTGTACACCCATGTATTGATTATTTTATCCATTTTAAGTGGCACGTGTCTGTCGGCCGCGACTTTTCCAGAAACCTAACTATCTTATCTGAATCCGACAGCGAAAACACCTGTTCTCTGATCGGAACTGCCACCTAAGACTCCAATATAGACGTGGCAGTCATCACAAAAATCCAGCACGTGTCAGAGCTCAGGGGCATGCACGTTCAAACTGTAATAACCATCCGCCATTGGCCTATATAAACGCCTGAAACCACCTACATTGCTTCATCGAACTGGTTTGCAAAAATTAATTCTGCAAGATTATCCATCAGTTGGTTTGGGTCTGAAAATTCTTGAGCTTTTCATTTGTTTTCTGAGAAGATGTCACATTATCAGGAACCACACAGCTCAGTTGACGAGTACGGAAACCCCATCCGCCGGACTGACGAGTACGGCAATCCAATCCATCACACTGGCGCCACTGGTGTGCATGGATCGACCCCTGCGGGTGGTTATGGGACTGCAGCTGGCACCCATGGCGGCGCACCAGCGGCTGGCACAGATGTAACGGGACAAGGCAAGGAGCACCACGGCGGTATTCTTCAACGCTCTGGGAGCTCCAGCTCCAGCTCAGTGAGTGACTGTCAAATCTTTTCGTAGTTCGTTATATATGATTCCATGGTCCTTATGTTGATGGTTTATAGCTCTTTTAAGCAAACAATACATCTAACTTGAGGATATTTTGTAGTCTGAAGATGATGGCCAGGGTGGGAGAAGGAAGAAAGGACTGAAGGAGAAGATAAAGGAGAAGTTACCGGGTGGACATAAGGATGATCAGTCCCATGCTACGGCGACGACCACTCCTGGAGGCTACACCTCTACGGGGCAGCCGCAACAGCAGCAGGAGCATAAAGGATTAATGGACAAGATTAAGGAGAAACTCCCTGGGGGCCATGACGCCTAGGTGTCCCCCTGGTGTATATGGATATGGTGTGCCTTACATGTTTATGATGTTTGTATGGTAAAACGCGTGTCACTGGTCGTACGTATAAATAAATCTCCAATCAGGAAGGGGCCCGGGGGGATCTGTAGGTGTGTTGACATGCGGGTGGATGTGTGTCCGCGGGTTGATCAAAACCCGTATCGTATACAGTCATATCTGTGTTGCGTGCTTAATAATTCAGTGTCAATATTGTGGGTACTCTTTTATTGTGTACAAGATCGGCGTCGACGTGTGTTTTGCTTTTCAGATCACTTGAAATGGTTTAGTTGCCTTTGACGTCGGATGACGAGAATGTTCTTGTGAACCATGACATGTCATGTGTGGCGTCCCGATCATGTCCCCGACTGCCCATTGGTATTGCAAAATGGTTAATCCTACTTTTGACCAAAGCTTTTAAAGTTCTATAAATTTAGTTTAAATGGTTTTAGGCAAGACTGTTAAAATTAATTAAAAATAAATGGTATTTAACATCAATAATGAGCTAGCGATTCGCTAAAATGACGGCAATGAATTATGAGAGGTGGGGTACTTTTTGTGGGTAACACGTTCTGATTCCAACTTTATAAAAATAAATAACATATACTGAGTTAACCCTAAAATGATTTTCCTCACAAAATTTTTTAAAACTATTTCTGAGAGTCTCACAGTCGGTTTTTAATATGAAGTCTCTTATGAAATCATAGACATTTCATGATGCCATAACAGTTCGGTTCGAAAATTTTTAAATGTTTCGTACCAAATCCTTAACCAGAATGAGTCTATCATATAATTCATATTTTGTTTTTGTCCTTCATTTATTTTCATGTGCATTAATTATTATCAGTTACATCTTTATAATATTCGTTTATTTTTCTTCTACAACGACTTGAAAGAAAAATTGTTCACATTAAATCTGAAAACACATCTATTTTCTTCAGGCACAATGAAAGACACCCAAGAGAAAACTTGAAAGAAGAGGGAATGATTTTTCTTTTTTTATTCCTTAAATTTACATTAATGGCTTCTTGTCCTTTCGACCTTTAGACACAATAGTACTTTGATACCCATCGTGAAATTATTCGGCTTGAGTGGCCATGGTAAATATAAAAAACTAGGAAGTAGATATCAACAATAACTATTAGGAAAGTTTTATATAAAATATTTTATTATTTTTTAAAGTCAATCATTATTTTCAAACATCATCCCAAATTTCTACCTATCAGACATAGGTATTTGTCAGATTTGTGAAGACTTGCCCGTCCATTATCATCGAAGGGACTTGATGACCCTGTGACGCACCAACTGATCACCACCTCCCGCGTGGGAACTTCTGGTTCAAAGCGTTGTAACTAATGAGACACCGAAAGTGGATGTCGGCAGAGAAGAGAGAAAAAGAAGATGGGAAAGGCTGGCCCACTTATATGTAAATTTTCTTTAAAAAAATGTCATTTTCAAATTAAATTACTGTCCAGAACAATTGTCATTGTCTGATCTATGATCGAGCAAAGAAGGTAGCGTAAACAATGTATCCTCTCTTCCCTTTATCCCTAACAATTGACGGATTGTCGGAAATTATAATGTTAATATAATCATCGAAGTTATGACGGTGAACCCAGTAGTATTTAACATATCATTTTGTTTTCCGTCAGGGTCGGCTTTAAGTATAAACAATTAAGATTAGGTTAATATTTTTCAACTGTCATATCAACAGTGATTTTTTTAGAAATGATATTTTTTTTATTTCTTTTTTTTTTTTTGCAAGATTTTGGTATCTCCCTCTTCTTCGTATAACTATATAGGTTTATTTTAAAGAATTTGAAATCTGTTTTGCAGAGTTCTGTCTTTTTCCTAATTCAACAGTGGAGTGTCACGGGCTTGGAATTTTTTAAGTAATCCACGATCGGTACTAAGTTAATTACTTATGGGTTAAGTCAGTAAATATAAAAAAATAACAAAACAGGGAGAACGCTGGATAATTTTTTTTTTTATATAACTCTAAATATTAGTTTTTGAATGAATAAAAACAGAAGAAATGACACCTTGTACTAGATAACATAATAATTTAATTCTTATCGGATAGAAGTCTTATCATAATTTTGTCTTTATTGATAAACTTTATATAGATAAGGTTTAACAAAATATTGACACTAATAAATAAATTCTAATATTATCCTCATTTATCTTTAATTACGAAATATAATGGCTCGTAGCTAGACCTTAAGGGCTAATTTGATTTGTTCTCTTGTTACATGGGCTAACTTCCGCAGGTGTGACAGGAGTCTCTCAACCTTTGAGAAACAAGCTCTATGAATCCATCAATCTTGAAGGTAGCGATGATAAAATGTTACAAAAATATTTTGTTAAAATAAAAAAGAGATGGTACGGAAGAAAAAGTACAGGTCTTGTAAATATTTGGTTTCACTCTTTCCTTCTTTATTTTTAGCAGGATAAGTTTTTATTTACAATGATATATATTTTAATTTGGTTTGATATTATAAAAAAAAATTGTTTTGAGGATTTTTTATTGTATTTTTGCAGAATAAAAGATTAGTGGGGGACATTTGAAGGACTCGGGAAAGTAAGAACAATGGTTCATAGGCGGTAGAGGTCGTATCAATTACGAGAGGAGGAAGACAGTCCTTCAAGGTGAGACAAGCATTACATTGGTTTCGTCATAATAGAATTCGAACCTAGAAATAGGTTGAGATTTTGAGATACAGAATAACTTATTGGGGTTATGAGATGAATAATAGATGATAGGATTGATTTACACAGTTGCGTAATATTTAAATATACACGGTGAATCATTAAAGTGGACTTTTAATACCAAATGGGTAAGTACAATAGATGTGGCTTGTGTTTTGAGTCATGATTGTGTTGTACAAGCTGCGGACAATGAAATATATAGTTGTATGATTTTTCAACATGAATTGTTGATCAGGAGTCTACTTCTTACCCATAAATGGGTAGGATATAAAAAAGGTGGATAGGTAATTTAAATCATGGTTGTGTTGCACAGACTTCATATAATGAATTAGACAATCGTGTAATTTGTTAATATATATTATATTGTGGGTCATTGGAGGGTACTCTTGATCATGGGTAGGGTTTGAAAAAAATGGATAGGTGTAATTCTGATGGCTCATCTTCACCATCAGTAAATTATTGAGTATCCGATGTCAAGTCGGCAATACGAGCTTCTCGATAGTTAAGATTCATAATGGATCCTTCACACCATGAGTTTAGCATTAGGTTATCTGTCTTCATCAATCTTGCGCAAAAATATTAGATGAGTTGCTTGTTGGAGAACTCATGCATAGGACAAGCTAAACATAGCTTCTTATATCGATCCCAATTCTCATGAAAGGACTCATCTTTGTACTATCTAAAAATATATGTTCTTGCAAATATTTGATGTATGAGTTTTTAGAGAGAACTTAATCAAAAAGCATCTATTAACTCCTCCCAACTATTTATAGGCCTCTGTGGAAGACTTCACAACCAACACTTAGCTCAGTCCTTCAAAGAAAACTGAAAAACTCTTATTCGAATACTATCTTCTGATATGCCTTGTGGCTTAAAGTTTGAACAAATAGCCTTAAAATCTTCAATATCATTGTTTGGATCCTCCTTAGAACATCTATAGAAGTAGGTAGCATCCGGAGAAGTGCATGTTTCAACTCAAAATTCTCATCTACTTCTAAAGTATGGAAACATACTGGTTGCTCGTTGCAGTGTGGAGCACGTTTTTCATTCATGAGCCTGAGAGATTGACCGTCTTCATCTACTTCTACTTAATCATTGAGGAAATCCTATGCTTGATTATTCTATCCTCCACGGTTAG
Source organism: Passiflora organensis (assembly GCA_019739055.1). NCBI lineage: Eukaryota > Viridiplantae > Streptophyta > Magnoliopsida > Malpighiales > Passifloraceae > Passiflora > Passiflora organensis. The sequence continues at coordinate 21,348,811 of JAEPBF010000009.1, forward strand.
CTGTATTATTTATGTTGTTATTGAGATGGAGCCCTCGGGCATTGGGTGCTCCGTAATTACCTCTGTTATTATTCCCTTTATTACCCTGGTTGTTATTACAGGATTAACAATAATTGACTGATTATAATTAGCTTCATCATTCTAAACTGGAAGATTTTCGTTCGCAATTGGATTTTTGTCCTCCATAAGTACAAACAATGGATTTGAATAAGAATAAATCAAAAAACTTAGTGAAGAAGAGTGGGCAAAGACCTCTGGTGACTGGGCTACTGAATCAAAACTGGAGACAAGTTCTGAGCATCCCTTTGTCTATTAACGTTATTCCTTTTTCAAGTTGCTTTGATTTCGGAATCAAAAGGGATTAATTTACTAGTTCGTAATGATCTTGGCATAGAACCTTTAATCAATCATACTGTTGTGCTAGTTCCCCGGCAACAACGTCAAATTTTATGTGATATCGATAGTCACTCAAATTAAATACATGTTCATCTCGATTGGTGGTAAAGGGAAACAAGGTTGAATCCTCTGAGGAATTGGGATCAACCGTGATTGATATTGGTTTTCGTTGTGTCATGCCCTTGACACCTTAGAAATAGAAAGTGTAGATGCCAAAAGATAGTTGTAACAATTGTTTAAGACTTGTAAAATAAAAGAAAAATTGATTAATTGAAAAGAAATTTCTATTGATGAGATTATCTAGTTTTGGTCGTTGTCTGTTATCGATCTGTGGTCATAAACCACTAAAGATTGTAAATCGACTTTTTCTTAGAGACCTTTGACAAGGTTGCCAGGTATGACCGTGGCACTCTAGGGGCTTAGTACGAGTCAAGGTCCTTTTGTTTACACACCCCCCCACTCCCTCCCTGTTATCTAACCCATGAATTACTAACATAGTCAAACCTTAGACTTCCTTACTTTCTCTCTTGTATCACTCTCTAATGTAGTCAGATCGCTCTAACTCTCCTCGGATATATCACTCACTAGAGGGGTCACTTTACTAATAACAAGCAAACAATCAGTTTTGACGATAAGAAACTAACCTATTGAATTGATTAGAAACTATAGGTTAAGGTTCTATGAAATTTTACAGAGGGTAAGATAAGAAAAAAGAACGGTTGACTAAAAAGAAATACTAGCCTCGTAGAGAGCTCGGGACATTCGACTTTCGGAACTAGATTAAAATTTCTAACCTAACAACTTTGTCAAACACATCTCAAAAAGGTTTAGAAAGTGTGATCTAAGCTAGAATGTAAGATGATGTCTGACCACACACAATCTAGGGTTTTTTATATGCAAAAATAAATCATGCAGGATCTACCCAAATATCTAAAAGATAGTGTGATCTAAGCTAGAATGTAAGATGATGTCTGACCACACACAGTCTAGGGTTTTTTATATGCAAAAATAGATCATGCAGAATCTATCCAAATATCTAAAAGATAAAACATAACCGATATGCTGCTGGTCTTATCCGAAGGTCTTTAGTCTGTTAAAATATCGAAGGTTATAAAAGTCTATTAATTCTGAAATCATGAGATAAGGCTTGCTAAAACTTCGAAAGCCACAAGATAAGATCCCTGATGACCTATGTTTAGTATTGGCCATCTGGAATGATTTTTGGTTCGTTTGATTATTTTTATAAATAATTGAATCATTAAATTGAATATTTTGCTCGTTTGTTGAGTGTTGTGATTGAGAAGGCTTTAATACAGATTTAGCGATGAAATGGAGTCATTTTAGGTGAAAAATAACCTTCGAAACATAGAATGAACATAATGTGCTCCTGAAGGATTCCATGGATCGGTCGATTCAATTAAACCAACTAGCCAGACCAATGACAAACCAATGTCGAACATCAACCGATCTGTTGGTGTGTTTTGACCGACCGGTCGGTCATTGAAAACTAAGATTGTGAACATCAATTAACTAGTCAATTGGACACCATCGATCGGTCGGTTCAAAAGATGGGATACTTCTATGTTTGAGCCAAGATTCAACTAGTCGATCATATAGGATAAAGACTATCGCTATATAGATAAAGACCCTCGACATACAGATAAAGACTATCTAATTATTTTTAAATGTAAAATAGATGTCAGGATTGCATTATTTTTCATTGAACACTTTATGCATTTAAGTCTTTTCTTTAGAACGTGTCCTCGATTCGTCAGATATCAAGACGTTGGTATGTTTGTTAGACTTTTTAATTAATGCCAAGACTATTTAGATAAATTCTTTCTCTTCATCTTCTGCAATCTTGATTTACTAACGTAAAATTAGGATTTAAATCCTCTATGTTTTGATTACAAGTTCTTAACCCTAATTCTAATCTTGACTAATTAATAAACCTTTTCGTCTATGGGTGAGTTTAAATGGATTCGGAAAAATAATTAAACTACAATAATATATTAGAAGTCCTAAGGTGATTGCTGAAACTTGGTAGAATAGGAATATATCTGCCAAACCTAGGGTTCATATTGATTTGGAAAAATAATTTTGAAGCTTAATTATCAAAGGAATATAGTTAATTAAGAGTCTGAATTGGTTCTTAATAGTCTAGAAGGATATTAAGGGATTGAAAGATGATCAAGAACATATTACAGAACTTTGGGATTGGATAATAGTTGGATTAACTTCCAAATTATCTAACAAACCTAATTCTAACATCTAACTAGTTAACTTAGGTTCCAATTTTAGTTTAGTTATCTCTCATTATTCGATTCTTTTAACTAAAATAGTGGATTAGACAAATTGATTGGTTTTAAACAACTTTCCCTGTTGGATTGATACTCGTTCTTTTGAACTATATTACTTGTTGATAGTCGTTCCTTTGTGATTAAAGGTAAATTCAATTTTACGCCAACAAGTTTTTGGTGCCATTTTCGGGGAAATGGTTTTAAAGCTAACAATTTATCCCTAATACTTTTTCTAGGTTAAATTTCTTGTTTATGTTTCTAGTGTGTAGAACTGGAGAACAAGTATAACGTAAGTAGCAAGAAGCTTGACTTAGAACCTATTGACCTTTTGATTGAGAAGACTATAAAGAGGCTCAGGAGACTTAAGTTACTAGACCAAACGATGGAACGCCAGAACCCAGATGCTGTCAATGGTGTCGACAATGCAAATCCAGCTCCAGCAGTAGACAATCAACAGCCAAGGCATAGGACTATCATGGACTTCAAAATTCCAACATATGAGGCATTAAGAGATAGCATCCTTAGGCCTGCAATTGTAGCCAATAATTGTGAGATCAAGCATGCGATGATCCAAATGATGGAGAACCACCAGTTCTTTGAGCTGGAAAAGGAGGACCCAATAAAGCATATGAAAATATTTGTGAAGCTGACAGATACATTCAGGTTCAATAGAGTATCTTCTGAGGCAATCAGATTGCATATATTCCCTTTCTCTCTATCTAGGAAAACTACAAACTGGTTGGAGAATCTGCCTATTGGTTCTATTACAACATAGGAAGAGCTAATGAATACATTCTTGATTCAGTTCTTTCCAGGGACAAGGACTTCCCAACCGAGGCATGAGATCAGTAACTTTAAGCAAAAATCAAAAGAGACACTATATGAAGCTTATGAAATATTCAAGAGGTTGCTGAATAAGTGCCCACATCATGGCATTCCAGATTTTCTACTCTTGGACACTTTCTATAGAGGCATGTCAGATATGCACAAGTTTATGTTGAATGTAATTGCTGATGGGAGCATCCTGGACAAAGAAGCTAATAAAGCTTTTAGATTGATTGAGAAAGCGGCTGAGGGAGGACAGACTTGACATTCTGATGCAGATTTTGACGGGACTCCAGGGAAGCTAGAGGTTGATGATATCACCAAACTGACAGTAGAGATGGCTGCTAGGAGACATGAGTTCAAAAAAAGTAGAGTAAGGGTGCCAATAGTCCAACAAAATCCAGGAAACCAACCTATTTTGTCCCTCTGTGACCGTTGTGGTGGGAATTACAACAATTACCAGTGCTCCATGAATATTGAAAAGGCTAACTATATTGGCAATCCAAGGAAGCAACCTTACTTTGGGACCACTTACCATGAAAATTTGAAATACCATCCTAATTTTTCTTATAAGAATAATAATCCTAATTATGGTCTGAATCCCAATCAAATAAAGTATAAGCCTATAACTTAGGGTACCATTAGGAGAACCAGCCAGTATAACTAGCAAAAAGAAGAGTGTGATTGAGGATTTGATGTAATAGTTCATTATGTCAGCGGATTCCAAAATTAAGAATCCGGAGACACAGATGGGTTAGTTAGCATAGGTTTTGCAGAATAAACCACCAAGGGCTTTATGAAATCCCATATAGTGTTCGCCTAGTCAGTACATTTTCGCCTAGTCAGCATCGTTCTAGTGGTCCACGTGTCCGTTTGACACTTTGACCAATTAGAAAATCGAGACAGTAGAAAATTACCATTTTGCCCCTATTGGACCCGATCGTGGTTTTGGGCTTGTTTTAAGTAACCTGGTGTTTTTGGGTCATTTTGTAGGCCTTTGGGCTGACTCATTTATATTCGGGCCCATTTGTTTGTGTTCGGCCCATTCATACATTTCTAAGCTTGCTTATTTATTATCGAGCCGTATTCCTTCCTTTCGAGCCCAATCGTTTATTTCTGGGCCATGTCCATTCTTTTTTTAGCCTGATCATGTATTTTTTGGACGAGTTCATTTTTCAGGCTATGCTCGTTTTTTCGAGCCAGGCCAATAGGGCTTCAGAGCTTGGACTATATAAACTTCACTAGACAACCTATTGGTCATTAGGCATCAGTTTCTTTCTTGTTTCCCACCTATTTCCTATTTTCTCTCAAACAGTTACCTTACCGATTCTCTTAAACAATAATCTACCATTTTAACCTATTGGTACAACTTGGAAATGAATTGATAGACCAAAATTACTGAGTTAGGTATTTATTATCAGGTATGAAGAAGTGAACTGATTCTCTAATGTTATTTTGAATTAAGTGTTTGTCGATGTTTCTCTGGTTGTCAAACTATTTTTGCTAGGGAATAGCAAAGTTCTAAGTTTGAGGAGATTTGATGACCTATGTTTAGTATTGGTCATCTGGAATGATTCTTAGTTCGTTTGATTGTTTTTATGTACAATTGAAACATTAAATTGAATATTTTGATCGTTTGTTGAGTGTTGTGGCTGAGCAGGCTTTAATATAGAGTTACCAATGAAAGGGAGTCGTTTCGGGTGAAAAACAATCTTTGGAACGTAGAATGAACATAATTTGTACCCACAGGAAGCCTTGAACAAGTCAGTTCAATTGAATCGACTGGTCGGCCCAATGACGAACCAATGTCGAACATCAATCGACCGGTTGGTGTGTTTTGACTGATTGGTCAGTCAATAAAAACTAAGATTGCAAACATCAACTGACCATTCGGTTGGACACCACTGACTGACCAGTTCAAAAGATGGGACACTTCTATGTTCGGGACGAGATTCAATGGACTGGTCGGTCATACGGGATAAAGACTATTGACATATAGATAAAAAACTATCGACATAAGGATAAAGACTATCTATTTATTTTTAACTATAAAATAGACATCAGTGTTGTATTATTTTTTATCGAACACTTTATGCATTCAAGTCTTTTCTTAAAAATGTGTCCTCGATCCATAAAAAGTCAAGACTTTGGTATGTTTGTTTAAGTTTTTAGTTAATGCCAAGACAATTTGGATTAATTCTTTCTCTTCATCTTTTGCACTCTTGATTTACTGACGTAAAACTATGATTCAAATCCTCTGTGTTCTGATTATAAGTTTTTAACCCTATTTCTAATCTTGACTAATTGACAAAGCTGGCTAGTTCATCTATAGGTGAGTTTAAATTGATTCAGTAGAACAATTAAACTGCAACAATAGATTAGAAGTCCTAGGGCGGTTGCTGAAACTTGATCGAATAGGAATATATCTGTTAAACCTAGGGTTTATATTGATTAGACAAAACGATTCAAAAGCATAATTATCATAAGAATATAGTTAATTAAGAGTCTGAATTAGCTCATAATAATCTAGAAGGATATTAGGGAATTGAAAGATGATCAAGAACATATTACAGAATATTGAAGTTAGACAATAGTTGGATTAACTTCCAAATTATCTAACAATCCTAATTCTAACATCTAACTAGTTAACTTAGGTTTCAAGTTTAGTTTAATTATCTCTCATTATTCAATTCATTTAACTAGAATAGTGGATTAGGCAAATTGATTAGTTTTAAACGAATTTTCCTGTAGGATTGATACTCATTCTTTTGAATTATATTATTTATTGGCAGTCGTGCACTTAAGATTAAAAGTAAATTCAATTTTACACCAACAGTCCCGATTATCTCAAAGGTCAAGAATTGTTCCAGATTTAGCCAAAATTCTTCTAAAATTCTACAAAAATTTCACAATTATATTTTTTAATCAGATAATAAAAAAGATAGATAAGTCAATTAAAATATATATCTTTTATCATAATTTAAACCAATAACTATCAACAATATTAGCACAAATATTGTGCTGGTAGTTTTATCAACCACAATAGATCCTAGTTTACATTATAGACAACCTTCATATGTATGTTATGGTTGTGCAATATGTTTTTGGATCCTATAATAAATAGTATTATATTCAAAATCAGTTACAGTTCAAATCATATCCGAAAAAAAAAATCATGTTTCACAATTAAATTACACAGGAGTTAATAACACAACACACATATTTTTCTCATCATCCCGCAAAACTCGTCTATCCTTCACAAAGAAAATCACATAACACAATTAAAACTTACTATTTCATATCATATATTCGAAATTTCAATACAACAAAGATAAAAAAAAATCATTAATATTATGTCATTTCTTTTCATTGTCAAAATTTTTCCAAACATCCATACGAAACCCACAAAACCCATTAAAATCATAAAATCCATGGTACAATGATATCGTCCTCTTTATTTATTTTGAAACGTCTTCCTTCGATTTCATGCAAGGAGAAATTAGTTCGTGCCCCTCAATCCTTCAAGCGAGAACAGATTTAGAAGAAAAATGAAAAAGAATTTGGAAAAAGAGAATAAAAATTAAAAAATGTGAAGAAAAAAATATTTTAAAAAATTGAATTGAATTTTTTATTTTTTATTTTTCATTTTAAATATTTAAATTATAATATATTCAATATTTAATCTTATTTTATTTTAACTGAAATCATTTTTTATATAAAAAAATCATGGTATACTTGATATTGAGTGAATATTTCAAGACCCTTCCAAACTGCGTGATATGGTATAGTACGTGATGTGATTGCATTTGTCAGTCCAAATTACCTTCTTCCAATATATGGTAATATGCAGCAAAAAAGGTCGGTTCCACTAGAAAGAAAGGATTAAGTCCGAGCAAGACTATAGCTGCAGTGATGCGGAGTGCACGTTGTGACCCTGGCATACCATCCATATGATGTAACCGAAAACTTATCTGTCGAAATTATAATCAAGGTTGTTGTTGAACAATTGTGATGAATGAAAAGTATGAATGTTGTGTTTGTATTCAGATTTGTGAAGATCCAATCCTTCCCTGACCGTCGTACCCAAACCATGGTCACGAACCAGATGTGTTTCTCCTTCTCTCGTGTTTCTCTCTCTTCGTCTCACTAGATGTGTCACTCACCAAACGAGCCACTCACGAATCAAGATACTTGTACCAGTTTGAACGTAGGGGTATATTCTATTGAGTTGATCAGAAACAACAGAAATAAAAACCACGAAAGTTATGCAAAGGAAAGATGAACTGAAATTGGAATTTTACTGATAAAATAACTGAGGCTTCACTAGGGAATCGGGCATGGCTACAGGTCTGGACTGGAAAAGGAAACACTTAACTACTCATAGTTTGACGATCAAACAACTAAAATCTAAGGTAAAATGTAAGCAAAAGATTATCCCTCGACAATAAGTAGTTTGATATAAATAGGAACTCGCATGACCATTTAATCAAGTGTAAATTAATTGTTTGTTCAACCGAAATAAAAAAACACTCCTGGAAATTTTAAAATAGGAAGTCGGGGTCATGGCCTGCTATCTTTGCGCCTTCAATTCTGAAATTTGCGATGGCCCCAATCCTCCCCTAATTCATTTGCTTTCCAAACAAAAATCTATGTAGATCTAGCATTTATGGATAAAATCAGAAATAAATTAGATTGAGCATTTAAGGGTGTAGATTTTCATAAATATTGCCAGATACCAAAATAATAAGTACAAAATATCTGCCAAATAAATGCATTATCAAATATCCTCATACTTTCCATTACTTGTCCCTAAAACATATACTCTAATCTCAGGAAATTATAGCATATCACTAAGTTCCATAAAATAAAATTCTAACCTCAATGTATGCTCTTTCTAATCAAGAAATTTTATATAAATCAGGACACATATTATTCTGTCTAATCAAATCACACACTCAGGATTAATTAGGACAAACAAAGCACTCAACATTGACACACAATAGTCTGATCACCATAGGCTTTCCATAACTCAGTAACTCCTTCACTTTGTTAAGTACTTATCTAAAGAATCATCAGGTCTTTTTTAGGGGTGTATCGGCCTTGATTTAGGTATGATGGAGTTTTTTCTTAGGGCTAGGGTAGCCAACCACTATTTTCTGGTCTTACATGGGTCACCTACTTTTGAGTTTCTTATCATTTAGTTCTTGGTGGGGGTGTGCGTAATTTTGTTTTGGGTCATATTAACTCTGCTTCTAAATCATGCAGAATTCCTATCAAATCAAGATTTTCATTGCCTGTTTTCATGCATTCTAAGTACCTCAAATGACCAGCATCTAATTTCCTAATAGATTTCAAGTATCAACTTAAACACAATCAACAAAAGCAGCAAATAATTTTTCTAAAACACAACATACAATAGTTTCGACACGCATGCCTTAGTAAGAGGGACATCAAACAACAATTTAAAATAAACATGTATACATATCCTCATACTTAAATCATGCTTGCCTTTAAGCATGTACGTAAAAAATTAAAGATAAATATTATTATTAAAGACAACTAAAGGAACTTGTTCGGGGGTGGTTAGTCCCCTAATCAGCCCCTTCATCCTCATCTACTTCCTCGAGCTGGAGCCCCAACGAGTAGTTGATTCTAGCCTTTAGTGCTTTTAACTCTGCTTCCATGGATTTCATATGTTAAAGTACCTCTAGGGGTATGATGATTGGCGTAGCCAGTGGTGTAGTCGAGGTCGTCTGTTGGGGAGTGGGGCCTTTGAGACCCTTAGTCACCAGGGGCTTGCCAGGGGCACGAAACTAGTACTGCCCTGCCTCTGTTTATTCCCCCAGCCCCATATTGAGGAGGCTGGTGAATTTGAGAGACGCCATGTTATGTAACAACCTTAGGTTGCTCGTATGAGTTAACTTCAGCTGCTTCCTCTTCATTTGATGCCACTGGAACTACTGGCTGATGTATATAGCCAGGTTTCCTTTCTTCTCTATCTTAATGCACTAGAGAAGCAGCAGTTCCGCATTATTCAAGGTTGTGGCAGAGTTGGGCCTTCCAAAAAATGTGTGGGCTATGAACCAATAGAGGTACCAGAATGCCAGGGACACCAGGTAGTAGTCCTTTGAGGAGGTCTATTTTAGGCCTGATTATAGGTGGACCATTCGTCTTATAGTGCTATTGGGTTGAAGTCCTTGGGATCTTTGGTAATGGCATTCCTGTATTCTTCATATATGACATGTTGAATTCTTGCCCTAGCAGGCAAAACTGCATCAAATCTGGTTTCTTCATGTTGAAATTGGACGGCTTGAAGCACTGGAACGTTGTATAGAACTCCAGTACAAGCTTCTAGTATGCTGGGAGACTGATTTGAAAGTATTTTGCCTAGCCAATCCTGTCCGTGAGGTGTTATACCTTGTCCTCTATTCCCAGATCCCTCATTATGTTAGTGCAAAGGTATTTGCACTGATATATCGACTTGTGGCTAAGATCCTCATACTTAGATTGCAGATTGGAGTCTTCAAATTAGCAAAGTGCAATAGCTGGTGTGATTAAAGGTTTGGCAGGGGCCTTGTCATTCTTTTTCTGTGGTTGGCGGACCGAGGGCTTTGTAGAGGTTGTACCCTGCTATTGCTTGATTCTTTTTCTTTGTCTTCTCATGGGGCTAGCAGATGTGGTAATCGAGGGTACCCTGGGGGTGGATTCTGGTAGTATCTTTTGGCTATTGGTGTTGGGCTTGGAGTTATAATTTTTTCCGAAAGGGGGTGTGCTTGTGGATGGGGATCCTTCTGATTCTTTTTCTTGGGCATCAGTGAAGGTGCCCCTTCCAGCTTAATGATGCTTCGGAAGATTCGGTGCTCTATGTGGTATTGCTAGAGCTTGACACTAGTGGGGCGTTAGTGGTGGGGGCTTTTGGAGGTTCCTTAGTCTCCTCCATTAGTTTGTTTCTTTAGGGTCTCCGCAAGCCGTTGAGGTATCGAATTGAGGCTCTCCTAACGGGGTCCTCTCATTGGATAAGGGGCTTTATGAGGCCTCAGACTGGGGCAAGGCATTGTCTACAGTCTTCTCTTGATTTGAAGGGCTAATGCTTTCCTCTTCAAATCACGGCTTTGGTGTGGCCATCGTTGGTGCTGGAAATGCATCATACATTGCTAGGGCCTTGGCCGAGTATGTGGGCATCTTAGTCGGGGTCTCGACAAGCTTCTGAGAGGAAGACTCAGCAGTAACCACAACTTTTGGAGAGAGGGGCTACTCTAGGGCCCCAATGTGGGATGACTCACTAGATGATGAGATCAGAATAGGGCAAGGACCCCGGTTCACTTCTTAAGCCCCTGATACTTCCTCATCAATAGCCATACCTTGGGTTGGTTCACCAATAGTGGATGATAAAGTTAGGTTAGAGTATCCCTTGATTCCTTGAGCCATGTCAGGATTTCTGCGGCAATTATATGCATAGTCGTTAAGGGTGTGGCATTTAATGGCTCCAACAGTGCTAATTTGGGATCCGTGGGGCTCTATGGAGGTTCAACAATGGGCACGCTCTTTGGCCTCTTCTGTACACCTTTGCAGGCACCTTTTCCATTCGATTTCAGCATATTAGAGATGACACAGTGGGGACTAAGGTGTCTATGGTAGGAGTTGAAGTAGGGTTTAGCGCAGGTCTAGGCTCTAGTGTTGTTATCGGTGTCTGAACGGTTGGGGTAGGGGTTAAATCAGGCACGAGCATGTTCTAGGTGGTTTCCATTTCAGCCAAGCATTTTAGATGCGCTTCGTACAAGTTATATGCTGCCTAAGCCTCCTTTATGACATGGGCTCTAGCGAGTTCTTTTGGTGTTGCAAGCACGACAGGAGCTGATTCGGAGGTAGTGCTCCCATTGGGTGGTACCACATTCCAGCCACGCTTGGCCTTGGTCTTGATGCGGCGAGGTCTTCTAGTAGAAGAGTCCATGGTATCAATTGGAGAGATGTTAGGGTTTCTGAGATTGAAGGAGATAAAATAAGAGGGTTTGATGCTCTGATTATAGTGAAAGAATGATTGAGCGATTTCTGCTTTTTGGTGGATAATGAGGTCACTAATGGAGTAGTTAATGCTCACTAATGACCAGGTTCCCCTCTTATTTTCAAAAATGTTCATCCCTGAGTTATTCCGCTGATTTTGTCTAGTCCTTATGAACTTCCACTTGAGCCCATGGCTAGCCCTTGATTTACCCCTGGTTCTCTATGTAATGACAACAAATGCTGACAATGAACAAGGTTCGTATATCCTACAAAACAAAAACAGCAGGAGTAATTAAAGTCTAAAAGGCTGCCTTGCCTCCCAGTAGCGTCTTTGGTTATGGTCGTTGACTTGACCTACTCACCTAGGTAGACAATGATATTTGGTAGTTCATAGAATGGTTTTACCCAATGTGAGTTAACCTTAAACATCTTTTCGGTTTCCTGGCTAGGAATTTCAATGGCTCCATGAGGGTAAATTTTTATAACAATAAAGGGCCCCATCCACTTAGAGCGTAGCTTTTTATGAAATAGTTTAAGCTTGGAGTGGTAAAGCAAAACCTTCTATCCCACAGAGAGGGTAGTCTTTTTTATTCGATCATCATGGAATTGTTTACCTTCTCCTTATAGAACTTTCATTGTCATATGCACTCAGCCAGATCTCATAATGCTCATCCAACTGTAGGAGTCCTTCTTGCCTAGTTTTGTCAAGGTCATCATTACATTAATGGACAGCCCAATAGGCCCTGTGCTCAATCTCCATTGGTAGGTGACAGGCTTTCCCATACACAAGCCTGAAAGGGGTGGTGCTAATAGAGATCTTGAATGCAGTCCTATGGGCCCATGAAGCAATATTAAGCCTACTGCTTCAATCCTTATGGCTTTGATTGACTATCTTTTGCAAAATGGTCTTTATTTCTCTATTGGAGATCTTGGCCTAATTAATTGGTGGGTGAAAGATAGTGGAGGTCCTGTGCACCACATCGTACTTCTTTAGCGAATTCCAGAAGACTTGGTTACGGAAATGTGACCCTCGGTCACTAATTATAGCTCTAAGCACTCCATATCTGTAGAAAATTTTGGCACGAACAAAGTCTAGTGTCTTGACATTGTTGTTCTTTGTGGCTTTAGCTTCTACCCACTTCAATACATAATCTACAGCCAAAATAACATATGTGTTGACAAAGGAGGATGGAAAAGTTCTTTGAAATATATGCCCCAAACATCAAAGACTTCACAAACTATAATGGGATGATGAGGGCCCTCATCTCTAATCCCTAAGGATCCTTCAAACTGACACCAGGGACACACCTTGCAAAACTGATAAGGATCATAGAATATGGTGGGCCAGAAGAATCAACATTCTAGAATCATTCGAGCTGTGAGCCGAGGTCCAAAGTAAACCTCACATGTTTCTAAATGGAAAAATTACAGAATTGAATGTTGTTCAGAATCTGGAACGCACTTGCGAATAATTGAATCCATGCAGTACCCCCATGGATATCATTCATCCCAAATATAGAATCGTGATTCACCTTTTGTTTTGGTATTCTTATTTTGGTTCATGTCTTCTGGTATTTGTCCTGTTATCAAGTAGTTGACAATGTCTACATACCATGGTCTTGGGACTGTACGTTTGGCTGGTATGGGTATGTGCTCTTGAAGGTGTTGATTATGGTCTCCTCCAACCACAGGATATGTTTGTCTAGGCATGTCTCTCCAAGTGGTTGGGGGTCCTCCGTGGTCTCCAGCTAGCTTAAATGATCTACCACATAGTTTTTTGATCCCTTCTTGCCTTTGATCTCCAAGTTAAATTCTTGGAGCATCAGGATCCATCTGATCAATCTTGGTTTAGACTCCTTTTTAGTTATTAAATATCAAAGAGCAAAATGGTCAGAGTGGACGGTAACCTTGGTTCCCAACAAATATGGGAAAAATTTCTCCAGAGCAAATACAATAGTCAGAAGCTCCTTTTCTATAGACTATATTATTTGGGTTTTATCAAGCATTCTAAAGGCGTAATAGATTATATAAGGGTCTCGGACCACCTTCTATCTCCAACTGCATGATTACTAGCATTGCACAAAATTTCAAATGGTTAGGACCAGTTTGAGGCCTTAATATTCGGCGCTAAGATTAATAAGCTTTTGATCTTGACAAAAGCCTGTTGGTCTTCCTCTGAAAATTCAAGTCGCACATCTTGCTTCAGCAATCTGGATATCAATTGAGTGATCTTCAAAAAATCTTTGATAAATCTACAGTAAAGCCTAGCATGCCCCACGAAGGATTTGATTTCCTTGGTTTTTGTGGGGTATGGTAGGGACCTGATGGTCTCAATCTTTGCTTGATCTACATATATACCTTTAGCTAAAACTATTTATCCCAGAATCAACCATGATCCACCATAAAGTGACATTTTTCATAGTTGAGCACCATACACCTCCACAGGATCTTGGTGAGTTTACTTAAACAAGTTGCAAAGGAATCGCTATAGACGGTGAAGTCATCCACGAAGACTTCAATGATGTCTTCCACATGGAGACATTGCAGAGTCTGAAGGACATGCATTTGTAAGCAAAAAATGTCAAATGAGCAGGTGAATGTTGTCTTCTCTTGGTCCTTCGGGGGCACGAGAATCTAATGGAACCTTGAGAAACAATCCAAGCAGCAATAAGGACTCTTTCCTAGGAGTCTCTCAATCATCTAGTCGACGAATATAAGTGGGAAATGATTTTTATGAGTGGTTTTGTTCAATTTCCTATAATCAATGCAGACTCTCCATCTATTTTGGACTCTTGTGGGCACCATCTCCCCCTTGTTGTTTTGAAAAATTGTGATCTCAGTCTTTTTGGGGACAACCTCAACGGGGCATACCCCTTTACTATCAGAAATAGGTTATATCATACCAGCATCCAGTAGCTTCAAAACTTCTTTCTTGACTACGTCCATCATAGGTGGATTGAGTTGCCTTTGGGCATCTAGACTAGGCTGGGTTTCTTCCTCCATCAGTATTTGGTGCATGCATGTGAAAGGTCTATTACCTTTTATATCGACAATTTTCCACTCGATGGCAAGCTTGTATTCCTTCAATACTTCGAGCAGCTACCTAAACTCCTCATTAGTTAGCTCACTTGAAACAATCATCGGTAGGCTATTGTCTTCTCCCAAGTAAGCATATTATAGGTGAGCTGGTATCGATTTCAATTCAAGCCTGGGTGGTTAGTCAATATTGGGAATGAGTTTCTCATGGGTTTTTATTTGAATAGGATCCTCCATCTCAGTTGTTGGAGTAGAATTTGGACTCAGGCTGTTAGTTGTCTTGATGAACGTGTAAGCCTCCTCTGTAGGGTACGTTGGGATGATTCCTCCATTGTTCATAGGTCATCTTGTTCATATCTTCCATGTTTCTTTTATATGGGTAAACGTATTGGTTGTATGCATTGACATCCTATATGATGTTATCTATCACTATAGGACAAGAATTGGTGTCATTGTCACGCATCCACATAACTCACAAACCTTTGTCAAAACATTGGCCACATTGACAGTTCACTTATGGAATGCATCGTTTATTTATGTAGTGATAATGTCCTTCACTGCTGCAAGATCCTCTGGTTTTGAACGTTTGGTTGCTGAGTTGCCTCTCTTGTTGTACCTTTTCATCCCTCTTGTCATTTTCACAACGAGACTTCTTGCTTATCAACAATCTAAGCTTGGTAGGTAGCCATTGATGGCTGGGTCAGCCGGGATCCTGGTCTCATCCAACATACTCTCATAAAAGGCCTGCATCAATTGGAAGTTTGAGTACCTATGTTGGGGGCACAATGAGCACAACTTCATGAATTGTTCCCAGCATTCATATAGATTATCATCCTCCTTTTGGCTGACTGGCCCAATAACATGACTCTTGGACCTAGCTCCATTCCTTCTAATTATCGGCCTTCCCCCTCACTTCTGAGAAACCCACAACCCACGCCCATTCCTTCTTCCTGCCCTTAGGACTACATGGGAAATACTACAACGGAACCTTCCGCCATGCAAACTGCTGTAGGTGATTGTTGCGCTGTAGCAATCCGAGCTCCTTCCCTTAGAATATGGAGCTCTTCTGCAAACCACATATCTTGGACATGAGCCCTGTCGAGCCCTCAGATAGTCATAGGGAGGTTGACAGTAATCCCTCCGACAGTTCTGGGGTCAATCCGGATATATTCATCTCCCGTGTCAACTGTCGAATCCTTAGTGAAAGTGAAACCCGGATAGAGTTTACTCCAGCTGTCTCTAGAATCCCTGAAACGCAGCTCTCGGTGATTGAGGAAGAGGTGCAAGCAAATCTGAACGTCATAACTACTCTCGGCCTTGACTTGAAACAACCATTGCAATCAGTGGCGGAAAAGTTAAAGGAGAAAATCGAGGAAGAAAAAGACGCTGAGGAAGGAATCCGTCGTTCCAGTCGACGGAAAGGCATCCATTCAGGCGTGACCTTTCCCTTATGATACATTTCTGCTCATGAAATGTCAGAGGCTTGGGCAGCAGAATAAAGAGGTCTGATGTGGCAAGCCTCATTCAAACGAACAAGATTTCACTTGCGGTTCTTTTAGAAACGAAAATTCCCTCTTGGAATGCAGCAATTACCAATTCCATCTGGTCTGGCTCCTCGATTAATTGGCTTGCCATAGATGTAGTGGGCAGATCAGGTGGACTTTGTATGCTCTGGGATAGTAATACTGTGAATGTGCATCGGTCCTTTAGTTTTGATAGATGACTGGGTGTTGAATTGACGATCATCTCTACTGTACTTCTTTTCATATGCATTGGCTTATACGTCTATACTGGTAGTACGAAGAGAGACCGGTTATGGGCTGAGATCACACTAGCGAAGAGTCACTCCTCTCTTCCGTGGCTAATGCTGGGGGACTTCAATGAGATCACGCTTCGGACGGAGCGGACTGGTCACTCGTTTAATACAAGGGGCGCTAGATCGCTAATTCAATTTATGGATGACTGTGGAGTAATGGATATTCCGCTGCTCGGTAAATCCTTTACATGGTTTAATTCCCACGATGCATCTAAGCTGGATAGAGCTCTAACTAGTCCGGAGTGGTTGATCAGTCACAGCCAGTTAAGACTATATGCAGGGAATAAAAGGTTCTCTGATCATGTTCCTCTAATATTACGGGCTGATAATTATGATTGGGGGCGAAGACCTTTTAAGTCATGGGATGTATGGTGGGACAAGGCCAATTTCTTAGAGACAGTGGCAGGCTTTTGGGAAGAAGGGGGTAGAATTTTTCCAGGCAGATTTTCCACAATCCGCAAGTGGCATTTTTTGGCCAAAACTCTGGCGACCTGGAACAGGACGACGGCTGAGAATCCAGAACGTAGACTGAAGCAAATTCTGCAGGCTCTTGACGAACTCGATGCGGCGAGATTAGGGGTGGGGCTTCTAGCGCAGCCCTCGATGAATTCCACTTATCTGGCACTACAAGTCGACAAGTGGGAGATGAAAAGGAAGGTTGAGTCAATTCGGCGATAGAAGGAAAGAATCCAGTGGCTGAAGCTTGGCGACAAGAATACCAACTTTTTTCATCTGAGAGCAAGCCTACGAAGGCAATGTAATTTTATTGCTTCTCTCCGCGTAGATGGTGTGATCCTGGAGAAACCGGAAGAGATCAAGCATGCCGCTTGCACCTATTTCCAAGACATATTTAGTAGTGACAAAGTGGAGTGGTTGGGATTGGGAGATCTGCCTTTCTCCAGAATTTCAGAAATGGAAGCTACTAATCTTGAATTGCCTTTTTCCAGTGAAGAGATCAAGGAAGCAGTTTGGAGCTGTGGAAGCCATAGGGCCCCGGGCCCTGATGGTTTTAACTTTCATTTTATTAAAAATGCATGGTCTGTGGTCGAAGAAGATATCTCTAGCATGATCCAAGAGTTTTGTCAGCAAGGGGTGATGCTTAAAGGGATAAACACTGCTTTTATCATGCTTGTCCCTAAAGTCAGCGGTGCGGATAGTCTCTCCAACTTCCGCCCCATCAGTTTAATCAATAGTCTCTACAAGATAATTGCGAAGATTTTAGCTAGCAGGCTCCGACGGGTTATGGCTCATATAATCTCCCCTTCCCAGTCGGGATTTATTCCCGAGAGAAACCTTCTTGATTCAGTAATGACGGCGGCTGAGGCGATCCACGTGTTGAAAACTACAAGGCGTAAAGGATGGCTTCTCAAACTGGACTTCCGGAAAGCTTTTGATATGGTTGAATGGCGAGTCATTCTTGGTGTCATGCAGTGTATGGGTTTCAAGCACAAATGGATCCAATGGGTCAGCCAATGCATCTCCACTTCTAGAGTGGCGGTCCTTATCAATGGTTCACCAACTGAGCAATTCCTTACCGAGCGTGGTGGCTGAAATTCTCCCCTCTGCTATTTTGCATGGTGGCTGAAATTCTATCTAGGCTGATGGATAGAGCTGCTGAAAGGGGCCTAATCTGAGGCTTCCAACTAGGTAGTCTCTCTCTCACTCACCTACAATATGCTGATGACACGCTGCTATTTTGTGAAGGGGCCACGGCTGATCTCAGGAATATACAACGTGTTCTCCGTGCTTTTGAATTACTGACTGGATTACAGATCAATTTAAATAAAAGTTCCTTGATTGGTATAGCCTGGTCGGCCCAGGATGTTGAGCTTAATGCTCAAATCCTTCACTGTAAACCGCAATCACTTCCAGTCACGTACTTGAGCATATCTCTTGGATGCAATCCTAAGTCCCTCAGTTCTTGGAAAGGAATTGTAACAAGGCTTCGGCAGATGTTGTCCAGCTGGAAGGGATCCTATTTATCTATGGGCGGTAGGTTGACGCTGATTCACTCCACTCTGAATAGCATCCCTATTTATACTATGTCGATTTACAGAATGCCACAGGGTATAAGGAGAGAAATCGATCGACTTGTTAGGCAATTCTTGTGGAAGGGAAGGATTGACAAGCGCTGTTTAAACAAGGTCAATTGGAAATACACCTGCCTCAGCAAGAAATATGGGGGTGCAGGCGTGGGATCTATCGAGTTGAGGAATATTGCTTTACTGCTTAAATGGTGTTGCAAGTTATTCACGGCAAAGGAACAAATTTGGAGAAGTACCATTGCTGATCGTTACCATCCCTGCCTCACAGTTGACGGGCTCTCTTTCGCAATTCATCGGATCTCCCCGATATGGAGCAGTATATCAGATTGTCTCAATGCTGACACTATGATGGCTAGAAGTTGTTGTCTAAACCTGAGATGGAAAGTAGGGAATGGTGACAACATTAAATTCTGGGAAGATCTCTGGTGTGAGGACCAATCCCTATCTGCTAAATATCCGAGACTGTTTGAATTATCCACATAGCAAAATCTATTTATATCCCAGGTGGGATATTTTGAAGATACTCGTTGGATTTGGAGATTATCTTGGCGACGATCCCTTTTTGAATGGGAACATCAGTTGGCGCATGCCTTGCTGCAATATCTACAAGGTTTTCTACCCACTGAATCGACAGATGACACATTTGGTTGGGGGCAAAATTGTGAGAAATACAGGGTGAAGGACGGGTATCTCTTCCTGGAAGCGATATGCAGTCAACCTTTGTCGCAGTCCATTCCCAATGTCTGGGCAAGATTTTGTTCTCCTAAGCACCAATTCCTAATGTGGCTTGCCTGTTTGAACAAACTCAGTTCCAAGGAACATCTCGTGAGGCTTGGGATTCTTCATGAATCAGAGCTTATTTGCCCAAGTTGTGAGGAGATTGAAAGTGATGCTAATCATATCCTGATGCTGTGTCGATCAGCTTGGCTTTGCTGGTCCCTATTGCTCAGAAAATGGGGATATCAATGGGTCCAGCCACGGTGTATCAAAGATTTATTTATCCACAGGGAAGGCTTCTCCATTGGTCGGAATCAACGGAAGATTTGGTACATCATCCTATTTTCGATGGTTTGGGGACTGTGGTCTAGTAGGAACAACAAACTATTCCAGCGCACTTACAGATGCCCAACGGATGTCTGTTTTCAAAGCCTGATTCATGGAGTAGGGTGGGCAAAAGCTAATATCTGTAATGCGGATTTCAACGGCATGGACCTCCTGCCGATAGAAAATCTATATAGGATTTTGAGGTGATAGACTATGATGGACTGAGATACACTTGCGTAGTTGCTGTGTCTTCCAGTCAATCAATGCCTTAGCATACACCCTTGTTTTGGTGCTCCTACTGTACATTCTTACATATTCTATTCATCGATTCCTTTTCAAAAAAAAAAAAAGAATGAGATGGTAGTTCAAATAACTAGTTCTCGGCCTCCTCTTTCAAGGAGAAGGGGAATGATAGAAGCAAGACTTCATCATCAGAAAGAGTGTTTAGTCTAAAACTAGAACAAGCCATTTCAAATCTCCTCAGGTGACTTTTGGGGTCTTCATTTGATAAACCGTGAAATTATGGAAGCATCTGAATAAGATTTGTTTGCAATTAAAAAGAGACATTTAGTTCGCTATGTCTGATGCACATCATCCTTCTTCGCCTCATGGGTGCTCCCTCTTCCTCCATAGGTCTGAGTGGGCCTTCTTCATCATCATCATCATCTTCTTTGAGGAAGGCGTCCACTACTCTGTAGGCTCGATTCCTCTGATTTCCAACATTCTATGCACGATTGTGTCCCTGATCATCATTGTTGGGGGTTACGGATATTGATGGTCGGATGTTGGATGGCTGCCCCTCCAGATGGTTCACCAATTTCCATATTCCGGGCTCTGTTGACCATCTGATGTGATGTTTCTATTCCAAAATGGATTCTTTCTTGTAATGAACTCATAGCATCAGCTAAACCCTAGTACTACTGGACTAATTCGTAACCTGAATCAAATTTGGCCGGATCTTGGGCTATAGCTTCTTTCCTCAATCGCGTGTTATTCCACCGACAAGTGGATTCAATTTTGGGATCGAGTAGAACTAGATTACTAGTTCGACTAGATCTGGACATGCAACTTTAGTATGCTGGACTGTTCTGTCGTTTCCTCAGCAATGGCGCCAAATTTGAAATGATATCGTTCGTCTCTCCAAATTACCTTCTTCCAATATATAGTAATATAAGATAAGAAGGGTCGAATCCACTAGGGAGACAGGATCAAATCCGAGCGGGAATATAGTTGCAGTGATACGGAGTGCACGTCGTGAACGCAAGGCACCATCCGTATAATGTAATTGAAAACTTATCTATCAAAATTGTAATCAAGGTTGTAGTTGAACAATAGTGATGAATGAAAAGGATGAATGTTATGTTTGTATAAAGATTTGTGAATATCCATTCTTTCCTTAAGCGTTATGCCCGAACCATGTTCATGGGCCTTTCTTAAGATAGAAAAGTCCAATTCAATACAGGTTCCACAAAGGGGATGCTTAGTATAACCTTGGGCACTCCAAGGGCTTAGAATCTCTGAAGACCCCTTCGTTTTTCCTTCTCCATGATAACCCTAGTTTCAAGTTATAAATGTTGTCAACCTTCAACTATCCTCTCCTTCTCTCGTGTTTTACTCACCAAGTGTGTTTCTCTTTCTTCGTCTCGCTAGGTGTGTCACTGACCAAACGGGTCACTCACGAATCAAGATACTTGTGCTACTTTTGAACGTAGGGATCTATTCAATTGAGTTGATAAAAAATAACATAAATAAAAACCACAAAAATTATGTAAAGGAAAGATAAACTAAAACATGAATTTTAATGATAAAATAACTAATGCCTCACTAGGGACTTGGGCCTGGCTATAGGTCTGGATTAGAAAAGGAAAAACTTAGCTACTTACAGTGTGACGTTCAAACAGCTAAAATCTAAAGTAAAACGTAAGCGAA
This sequence comes from Passiflora organensis, assembly GCA_019739055.1. Classification (NCBI taxonomy): domain Eukaryota; kingdom Viridiplantae; phylum Streptophyta; class Magnoliopsida; order Malpighiales; family Passifloraceae; genus Passiflora; species Passiflora organensis. Next base: position 21,370,203 of record JAEPBF010000009.1, read on the forward strand.
AGATAATCCCTCGACAATAGGCAATCTGATATAAATAGAATATCGCATGACCCTTAAATCAAGTCTAGATTAATTGTTCATTTTGCCGAAATAAGAAACACTCATAGAAAATTTAAAGTAGGAAGCTGGGGTCCAGGCCAGCTATGTGCGCACCTTAAATTCCGAAATTTGCAATGGCCCCAATCCTCCTCTAATCTAGGTGTTTTCCAAACAAAAATCTGCACTATCATTTATGAATAAAATCAGAAATATATTAAATTGAGCATTTAAGGACATATATTTACATAAATATTGCTGGATACCAAAATAATAAATATAAAATATCTATTAAATAAAACGCATTATCACTACGACAAGTTGTCGAGTAAACGTGATAAAGATAGGAGTTTAGGTAAGAAGCGTGTTACTTAAAAAAGGATATGTGTTTAGGTAATAGTGTTGAATATACAACTTCTAGACGAATATCTGCACAGACGTGAGGGTGGGTATCAAGTTGTCTTATAGTAAAAAGTTTAAGATAAAGTTAATTAATTAGGAATGAAGATAAAGTTTTAAATATACTGAAAAAGGGAGATAAGGTCCCTTATGATTCTGGTTGTTTATTGCTTAGTTTTATATTATGTAATTAAATCTATAAATATATTTGCTATGTTTGCTATGAATGAATGTAACTTATAAAGTAATTAATTAAACTTTGTCGATTGAAATTCAGAACGAAAGAAAAAATCTTAGTGGAAGTGTTTTTCTAAAATTAATTTTAAGAAAACTATATATCGTTCCAAAAACATATTTATATTAGTTTTTTACGAAAAATAAAATATCTCATTCATAATAAGTTTTATTAATGAAACTTCTAGATATAAAAACTTTATAATAAAAGTTTTTGATTAGTGAAGAAGAATAATATCGTATATAAGAATTTAAATAACATTAAAAAATATGATTATGTATTTTATCTTATTAAATTTCTAGATATAATATAAACAGGAGAAAAATTTATATATACGATGTGCTGAAGGTCACCTAATATACAAAAGATAAAATAACATAGAAAATTAGCATTTTTATATTTGTCCACATACATGATAAAAAGAATCATAAATCATTAAAAATATCAAATACGTTGATTTTCTATGTTACTAATTAAGATTAAAAACACTTACACTGTAAGATAGTTAGGCCATATGGAAATAAGGATCAATCATTGGTTTTGAAGTCGATCAAATATTTTAAGGAAAATCGAATTAAATTAAATTTATAATCATATAAAAATTAAATTATTAAGAATAAAAATAAAAATATACTAAAAAATACTAAAAATATTAAGATAATCTGTTTTTTCACATTACTCCACATCTGATGCGGCCTCTCCCACTCTTTTCCCTCTAATTTTTGCCTATTTCTCTCTCCTTCTTAAAACCAACTTCAATTTATTGATTGAACAAACAAATGACATGAACAGAAAAATAAAGAGAAAAAATATTAAAAAAGGACAATAATCACAAAATGCGGTTGATTCTGAAAATGGGTTTGTGAATTTGGACGAAAACTCGTCTGATCCAACAATGGCATTGGACGAGAGGTTTTGGAAGCTGATCTACAGCATGTTAGAACAATTTGGAATAAATTTTAATATAGTTCATATAGATTTAGGAACGCACATGCAAAACATATTAATTATATAAAAATATATAACCCGATTAAATAATCAGATAAAATATCAAACTTAATCATCTACAATATAGGTTGCCTTATAGATATGTATAGAAAACTAAGCATTTGTTGCTAATAAAGATAAGCTTTGATTAACGATTGGCCCACCTAATATTCTATTTAAGGATTATGATCTCTGATTATAAGTGTATTATAAAACAGTCACACTAAACATAAATTGTTATCCTTCTCAGGACTCTCCCATCGCTTAGATTATTTACTCTTTCCATCTCAGACCTATGGATTTCATAATTAAATATACGCTTCCGATGTGTTTATTTTCATTAGATCGAATCGGTTGTTGGTTCTTATTAAATTCATAAATCCAACACACTAAGCATTCAATGTGGAAGACATGATCTTTTTTCTTTATTGTCAATTTTTTAAGATTTTAAAAATATATAAAATTTTTTAAATTAGTTAAAACCAATTAAGCTTATCGGATTTAAACGATTTAAAACAATTAACCGGTTCATCTAAATTTAATATATTTTTTATTATATTATTTTTCGAAGTCATCTCAACCCAACCTATCTTGTCCTCTTTTAACTTTGACTTTTATTCTTCAAATTTATTAAGAGATAAAATATTTATAGTTTATAATATAAGGATTAATTCTCATATGAGTAAATAAATATTATAGTTTATAACCTAAGTTATAAAAATAAGAGCTAATATTTTTTTTTTGATCAAATGGATAAAATCTTATTTCATAGGAGAAGTAAAAAATATGTTAGACCCATGACATCCGTATAAAGCCAAGGTCAGACTTCACCAGGAGGTATATCTAACAACTTTATACCTATGATGGAGTTGCTAAGAGATAGCTTAGTTATTACTTCGGTGAGTTTATTAAAATATGCAAAAAAGAAATTTCCTCAAAATTGGAGGACCTGGTAATTCTGGCGCTATTTTATCACCTGGATGCTACTTCTCTTTTTTATTAAAAGGCACAGGTTTCAAAAACTAGAACCCTGGTCAAAAAGAACAAAGTCTAGCAGAATCAGCACAAAGCAAAAATACAGTACAATTCGGGGGAGAATTAATCATATAACTGCCAACTGGGAACGCCTTAGCCATGTTAGCAAGGCTATCAGCTACAAGATTGGCTTCCCGGAAAAAATGTTCTACTAACACTTCACGAAAGCGAGCAAGCAAACTTCAACAATGGATCATAATAGGACTCCATAGAGGCTTCAGATCTGGAATTTTCAGAGCATGGACTGCCTCCCAAGCTTCATTCTCTAGATGTAATTTGGCAACGTCTACAGACAGAACTATAGACAGGCCTGTTGACATAGCAGTAATCTCCGCTTCCACGAAGAACAAGAGCCCACCTTTTGGGAGAAATCCATGATCCATGTGCCCCCCGCATTACGTAGAACCCCACCAGCACAAGAAAGCCCTGTGCTTTGATCTCAACTTAAGCCAATCCCGGATTGGTGGAATTCATCTGATCCACTTGCTATCTCGCAAGGCAAGAGAAAGGCTAGAACATTGCATAATACTAACCGCACCAAAAAATTCCTTAGCCCTCTCAACAATGAACCTCGCTGATTGAGAACCAGTACTAACCTTGCCATAAAAAAGCTCATTCCACCATCTCCACATCAGCCAAAAGGCTGACCCGAATAATGTTATCCAAGGCATGCCAAAGATGTTCACTCCACTCCGTAGGTTCCATAGGAGCCAATCTTCCAAATGATCTGAAAAGAAATTATCCTGGTGTTGAACCAGGACCAGCTGCCGCCAAATATAAGAGGCAAAGAAACAATCTCTAAGAATATGAAGACTAGATTCTGGCATCAGTCTACAATGGGGACAAGACTTATAGTTTACTATCTGCCTGCGAGCACAAAGGAATCTCGTAGGTAATCTATCATGCACGAGGAGCCATAAAAAAGAGCGTACTCTTTCCAGACCGGGCCAACTCCAAACAGCCTTCCATAATTCTTTAGATACATAGCCGCCATCTTCTGTCAATAGTTGCCTAGCCGAGCTAGCTAAGAATTGGCCATTCATTATAAGCTTCCAGTGCAAGCAATCCTCCCTATTAGAAGGGGAGGGAGGATTAATTTATGCTAGAATAACACAGGCGAAGCTGACACTTGCCATATCTTCCCTTTTGAACTAAAGGCCTCGTATTCAGAAGAGCTCTCCACAAGTCAGAGCAACCTTTCCCCAGTGAAGCTCCAGAGCCTTTCATTAAATCAGAGATTTTGCGTTCCGCATATTTTCTTGCAAGTACCCAGGCCCAAAGAGCATTAGGTTGAGTGAGTAGACGCCAGCACAGCTTCATGATCAGCACCTGACAAGTTTCCATCGTCTGATATAAGCCAAGCCCACCTTGATCCTTATGAGAGCAAATACGATACCAACTCACGTTGTGAAGTTTCTTTTGACCAGCACTAGAGCCCCAAATAAACGCTCTTGTAATCCTATCAATTTCTTTCACAATTTCGGATGGTAGTGATACAGTCTGCAATAAATAAGAAGGCAAGGATTATGGCACTAATTTTGCAAGCGTTAACCGCCATGTGAACGATAGGGATTTGGCTTTCCAACTAGCCAGCTTAGATATGATATTATCTAGTGAGCCTGAAAAGTAGTTGCGAGCTATCCTTCCATGAAAAATAGGGACTTTTAGATATATTCCAAGATCCTTAGTAATCAGATATCCTAGGAGATAGCATATTTCCCTTTGCAGCGAAACATCTATATTATCCAAAAAGAAGATCTTAGTTTTTTAATCACTCACTTTCTGGCCTGAGATATTGCAAAAAGTCCCAATGATCTCTAGTCACACTAGAAAATAAGAAAATATCATCAACAAAAAATAAATGAGATAGCTTAGGGCCACTTTTACCTAATTATATTGGATGCCATATTTTTTTTTATTGAAAGGAATAAAACATTACAACATTTTAGCCAGACTAAAATCTAGTAGAAACTATACCCGCTTTGTCATGATCTAAACAATCTAGCAGAAAAAAACTGGAGGCTGTGAAAAACTATTAAAAGATAGCAGTTGGCGACGAACAAAAGCAGCCAATCCATCCGCATAAGCATTTGCCTCCCGTAAGACATGGTGAAAATCAACCATCCAATTCCTCTTCAAAAAAGAACGGACACAGACAACAAGATGAGAATGACGATGCGTTGGAGAGTAAGACCCCTGCAACAGAGTAACAACTGCAGTACTATCAGTCTCCACCTTTATTCTTCGCAGTCCTAAATCCCAACTCAAAGAAAGCCCATGACAAACCCCTAACAACTCAGTATGGAGAGCTGAAGAGGCAAAAGGAATTGGCACTGCAAAACCTACGATCCAGTCCCTATTTGAATCGCGTAGAAGGCCGCCAACACCAGCCTTCTGACCATCAACAAAAGGCCCATCCGTGTTAAGTTTAACCCACTAAATAGGTGGTTTGGACCAACAAACATATTGCACCGCCTCACAAGAACCAATCACCCGATCAACCTTCTTGTTTGCCTTCATTACCTCTACCGAATATCTCACAATGTGATCAGCTGACCAAGAAACATGATCACCCTCCCCCAAGACAAATTTATTCCAATAATTCCACAGGGACCAACGCGTCACCCCAAACAAGGTATTCCACCCAATCTGTAAGTCAAAATGCTTACACACCCTAAGATTTTCACAAAACCAATAACGAAAATCAGCGACAAAGAAATGGTTACTCATAGATCTAGGAACTAACTGCCTCCATACCATCCTTGTCAAAAAACAGTCCCTCAATACATGCATCAGATCTTCCTGATCTTGACCACACACCTTGTAAAAATCATCCACATCCAACCCACACACACACCTTACCTGATTAATCAGGAGTTTATTGTGGAAAGCCAGCCATAAAAAGTACCTGATGCGCTCCGGTCCCTTCCACCTCCATGGTAACTTCTTACAATCTTCCGACACAAGTTGCAAGGGTTGATTGTTGAGAGGATAGGCCGAGTGAACCTCAAAGTCTCCCGAGGCCGAAAGACCCCAAAAAGGTCGATCAATAAAGTTATCAAAGCCAAACCAAAGGGCACCACCTATTCTCTGTGAAACCATAGAAGGGAATAACATTCTCCAGATAGGTCGGCCTTGAAGATCAACCAAAACCACCATCTCTGACACTGAAAGCTCCAACCAAACCCTTGGAATTTCAATAGTAGCATAATGGAAAAGGGGGAGGGGCAACTCCACCTATTTGTCTTGCCAAAACCTACAACGTTGCCCATTGCCCACACACCATTCAATCCCTGTGCACATCGTTGGCCATACCTTACAAATATTCTTCCATACATCTGAATCCCCTACTTTATGCTGCATTTCCCGATTATATCTAACTGTCAAGTATTTATGACTAAGAACTTGAACCTATGCCATTAGCTCCCAATTAAAAAACCTCCATGCATGCTTCATCAACAAGGCTTCATTTTGGGCTTGCAAATTCTGAGAGCCCAAACCTCCATTAGCCTTCAGAGAGCATATGATATCCTACTTGACAAGATGGACTTTTTTGTTGGACGGTTTAGAACCTCACAAAAAGCGCCGACACTCCTTGTTAATGTCTTCTTTCAAACCCCTTGGAAGATTAGTGACCTGCATAGTATACGCAGGGATGGCTTGAATAACAGACCTTGCAAGAGTTGCCCAACCTACTAGTGAAAGCTGCACCCCATTCCAACTTTGAATCTTGCACCTCACTTTCTCAAGGATAGGCCCATGCTTAACTCGTGATGACCTTTGCCTCTGTATAGGAAATCCCAAATACTTCCCCAATGTCTCAGATTTTTTAAAACCAAACGCATTAGAAATAGCTACTGCCTGCGACACCATCATATTGGATGAGAAGGAGACCGAGGATTTAAGGGCATTAACCCTTAAACCACTTGAAGCAGTGAACACCTCCAGTACATGGCGAATAACAGCAACCTGATCCAATTTAGCCTTTGCAAATAATAACATATCATCTGCAAAAAATAAATGAGAAATCGCAGGTGCTATTGTAGATAATTTCAAGGGTAACCACAAACCTCATTGGACATAAATACCGATTGTTTGTGCCAATCACTCCAAACACAAGACAAGCAAGTAAGGTGAAAGGGGATCACCTTGCTTCACTCCTTGGGAGGGGGCAAAGGATTCAGTTGGTTTTCCATTCCATAATAGTTTAGACCTCGTGGCATGTAAGCAAAACATAATTAAATCAATAATAGGACCAGGGAAGCCCACATCCTCCATCGTATCATAGAAAAAAGACTAGTTTAAACGATCATAGGGTTTCTCAAGATCCACCTTTATCACCATCCATCCTGAATTCTTTTGTTTCCGACCAAAGGAATGCATAATTTTAGAGGCCAAAAGAATGTTATCCGTAATCTGTCTCCTTGGGATGAAACTCGATTGCAAAGGTCCTGTGAGAGGACTCATGAAAGGGTGTAAACGATTCGCTAGTACTTTCATCACCACCTTATAATTCACATTACAGAGGCTTATGGGCCTCAATTGATCCAGTCTCTCGAGTGGAGAGACTTTAGGGATTAAAGAAATCAACGTATTGCACAAGGAAGGTTTAATTCGGCCTCTAGGAAAAGCTCCCTTAACCATATTAACCAAAGAAAGACCCGTCAAATGCCAACTATTTTCATAAAAGGCTGCTGGAATACCATCAAGACCCGAAGCTTTAAGAGGATGCATACCAAAAATAGCATTTTTAACTTCATCAACCGTTACTGGTGCTAAGAGATCACGGTGAAAACCACAAGTAATCGAAGGAAAAAGGCCACAAAATTCATATCGTGGGCGAACACCCACCTACTCTTCGTGATACATACCTCAAAAAAAAGCAAAAGCTTCATACTCTAGCAAGAAAGCATCATAACACCACTCCTCACCAAGTTTTAAAGCCTCGATTTTAGCCTTGCAAAATTTAGCTCTAGTTTTCGCATGAAAATATAAAGTGTTACGATCCCCCAGATTCAAGAAATCACTTTGAGATTTTTGCCTCCAAAATGTTTCCTCTTGTAGATAGATTTCTTCAAACTCTTGATTCAGTTCATCTTCAAGTTAGAGCAAAGAAGCAGACGAGTAAGATTCAAGAGCGCGCTGAACCCCTCCCAATCGTGCTAAAACCCTTTTTTTCCTCTGAAAAATATGGCCGAAAATTTCTCTATTCCATGCTGGTGCTCGCTCCGACAAGCGAGATATGTTAGTATTCAAAGAATCCCCTTCCTTCCACAAATCCGAGAGGAAGCCTGGCCACTACTCGTGAGCAAGCCAGGCTGTAATAAATCGGAAATGACTAGAGCCACGATTCAGTCTGCTCCTATCATTCTCACTCAGACAAATAAACAAAGGCCTGTGATCCGAGCCATAAAGAGGAAGATGGATAACTTTGGCTTTTGGAAACGCCTGCAAATAGGAACTATTACAGACTGCACGGTCTAATCTTTCCAATAGTAACCCCCTTTTCTATGTAAACTTCGGACCAGAGAAGCCTAAATCTGATAGTTCACAGTCTACAAGCCACCTTCGAAACTCCCTGCACCCCACTCTACTACCAAACGACCCTCCTGCTCTCTCTTCCGTTGAAAAGATTACATTAAAATCACCTGCCAACAGCCAAGGGTGATCAGATGTAGGGGAAATACTACGCAGACCATCCCATAACAACCTTATTCTAGCCCCGTTCGGAGAGCCATAAACTATAGTAAAATAACACCAACTATTGTCACCTCCCTGAATAGTCATGTGAATGAACTGCCTGTGGTTCGACAAGATGCGAATGCACCAAGAGTCCCTCCACAGAATCCAAATGCCCCCAGAAAAACCGGTTGCCTCCACTCTATGCAAATGGTCAAAAACAAGAGCTTGGATAACACGATCAGCCTTTTTAGAACTAATACGAGGCTCCAAGATCACAAACACCCCTGGCTTATGTAAGCTAAGTAAAGTACGACTCATGTGCAAAAAAATCTTTCCTGTGGCTCCTTGAACATTCCACACAATTATCTTCAAATTATCTAACATCATCATATAACTAGTATGAGAAAGCATCCAAAACTAGGGGCTGTCACAAATCATGGACATTTGAGCGCGCTACGCTCGCCTCCTCCGGAACCACTATATTTGGCTCCAAGTTTTCCAATCCATTACCATAAGTAAATAGCACAGATTCTGCTAGCTTTTCGGTAACTGCCCCAGAACCCTTCTTAAAAGAGGTTTTCATCTTTTTCTTCCCTGACAAGGCAATAGTAAACTTCGGTGTAAGCTTAGACAAACCCCCTAACCTTTGCACAAGAGTCAACGGTAACAAGGACTGACCATTCGGGCCCTTTGGTAAACACTTTGACCCCGAAGGTGAGGATGGGCCTACCGCAAAGTTCTTAGTCGAATACAGTGTAATGGGCACTGAGCCCAAGTTATCTAAATTAATCATTTCTCTATCTTGGTTAGGTTGGGAGTTAAACATAACCGAAGGCTCAGCACGTATACTCGACGAAAGGCATTGACCGTTAATTGGAGTTGATTCGGTGGCCTCAGATTGAGCTCCAGATGGTAATACCAAAGCACCTTCCTTTTGCACCTCCTTCTCACGTCGCCCACTTCTAGGAATATCCTGAGCCACGATCCCAATCATTGCCCCAGAATCTTGGAGTTGACCTTTCAAAACAGTCTCCTCCTCTTGCATGGTAGCTAGAACATCAAATCGGGATGAGCCCTTGATATGCGGGTCTGAAATTACTCCAAGATTACCGCTTCTCCCCTTACGGGAATCCTTAGAGATCTTTCTCTTTCCTTTCCTAGGAACCAACATCCATGGCCCCGGGTCTGATTGGATTCCTTGAGTATCCGTCAAGGCAGGCAGAGGAACAACTTCATCAGAATTGTCCTGCATCAGTCCATCATCACGGACTGTAGAAGCTGTCCGAGGACAATGATCCTTATCGTGACCATATACACCACAGGAAAAACAAATAAGGTGAAGATTTTTATACTGAATGGTTTTTCCTTCCATCAACCAGAATATGAGAAACAATAGGAATATCCAGATTCAATTCCACCGCAACTCTGGCGAACTTCCCTCGATGAGCTTCCTCAATATTAAAATCAACCTTGATAAACTGACCAACCAGATTCGTTAACACCCGTAAGACACTCCGATTATAATACTGAACGTCCAGGCCAGTAAACCTGATCCATGTAGCAATAGAACAAATTTTCTCTTCATCCGGGCTAAAAGACGGAGACCATTGACTCACGAATAAATACCCTCCAGGAATAGTCCATGGACCATCCAAGAGAGCCCTTTCATAATCCTCAATCGTACTCAACTTAACCATGAAAAAGTTGTTATCCAAGTCAATGAGCTTGATCAAACCAGTCATTGGATGCCATATTTTGATTGCACTTCATCAGTCATATAACCCAGTCTTTCCATACATAAGACAAATAAATAAGGAGACAAGAGGTCCCCATAAGCTTATGGTTCAAAGATCATCTACCTACCTGGGAGTGAGTTCAATGAAAGATTCTACTCCCGGTTCCATAAAAGTGAACAGCATCAAGCTATCTACAAACTAGAGTAGGGTACCCGTTTGGTGCTGGAGTATGAAAAAGAACTGAGGGAGTTGTCCCGTTTTGCACCAAAAGAGGATCGAAGACCTTGTCAGCTCGCGAGACGATTCCAAGATGTGTTGAGTACACAACACCTGTGCAGAATTTATAAGAATTGATTGTGGCTACCACCGACATTGTGGTTGATTGTACTGAGCATAAAACTATGCACAACACTTGAGCAGAATTTACAAGAATTGATTGTGGCTGCCACTGAAATTTTTCAAACTTAGGTACATATTCTGCCAATGGTAATGGGTTGTGAGATCAAGGCTGAATGGTAGGACGATATTGCATCACATTCGCATTTCACTTTCCTTACTGGTTCATTGCGTAATTTCCCCTAATTATGCAAGCTCGATTGGACTACTTTTTGGCTTCTGATTTTCTATTCTTTCCCTCAATTTCCGATGCATGAGGGTAAATGTTAGATTTTAAGATTCTTTTGGGACTTGTATGTTGTGGTTCCTCTGATTATTGCATTTATAAAGACTTCCACTAATGAATTTATTCACTCCGTAATATGCCAGATTGTATGTCTAATATTTACATGCTTCAACCTATAAAAAACATAAGAATGAAACCTTAAAATTGGTAACTAGTGTGACTTGAGCATTGTTAAATTCGAATAGGACCTTGTGAGGGCTTATTCAGATTTCACGGCAGTAAGGATCCTTATATGTTGGGTTTGGGTCCTTACATGTTTTTCCTTCGTCCTTTAAAACTATCAATAAGATCAACGATTTTCTTTGCAAAATAAAATTCTTTGGCATTCCTTATTATCGAATCAGCAAAGTCAAAAGGCAAGAAACGACCCTCATCAAAGACTTTTTGGTTCTTCCATTACCACAATAGCCAAGTCGTCGTTTAAACAATAGGGTCCAAAAGATCCCTTCTCTCTCCATTTTTTTACCTTTGCTCAAATTAATTGAGAGCTAAAGATACAAAGGCTGAGTAAAAAACTCTCTCTATAATCTTACTGGAACGAAACTCGTCCAGAGTGCCTTGGTACGAAACTCGTCTAGTTTCTTTGTTTTGATTACAATACATATAGATTGCATCTGATACACAATGTTTATAGTACAATAGCCTTGTGAGGACCCCCTCTCTAGAAGAACTACTACTCAAGATATTTTCTGGGGATGAGTCTGTTACCTCTTTAGTTGAATACCCAGTGAGCCATGTTCTATCCCTGGTTGTAGCTACTAGAATAATAATCACCACTCACTTCCTTTTATTACTCAAAAAAAGATACTTCTTACCAATTCAGTTATCAACACGATCATATGTCATTCTCGTGCCAAAAGTCAAACAAAAAGTGGGAACTCTCTCAAGGTCTTTCAAAACCCATATTTCTATCCAAATATCTTTCTCCACATCTTTAATGGTTTCATAAACAAGATTATGTGCACTTGCCACCATGAAAATCCCACTAGCTGTATGATGTTACTAACACAAGCCCACAGCTTAGAGCCCACAAAGATCCCTCAAGCCCAGCATATGATTTGAACCAGGAGGAAGCAACACCAGCTGCAAAGCGAGCAACACCAGCTGCAAAGCGAGCAACACAAGCTGCAGAGCAAGCAAACAAATCATAAACATCAGGCGCGGCGAGTAACAACAAGTAGGACAAACGCATTAGTAGGAAACTAGAATATCTCAAGGAATATATAGCATGATTCTAGGAATGATTACGATGGATATGTCAATTGTAGCTTATAAAAAGAATGAATGAAATCATGCTGGACATGAAAAGTTTATCCAATCCTCTTCTCTTTCTCTCAAATCTCTCTTCCCCTTTATTGGTACCTCATCACCAGACTATATAGTAACATTGGTTCTTTATTTTCCTTCCCACCTACTCCATTTGGTTATGGCAGAAGGGTATCACAACAAGGTATAAAGTGATGGAAGAAGCTTATCAACAAGTTATGAAAGAACTTAAAGTTATGGAAGTCAAGATGGAGGGTCAATCTGAGAAGCTAGCCCATCATGCGTCAACCACAGAGTTGTTACATTAATCACACGAAGCTTTAATGACGACACTAGCAAGAGTGGAGCAATAGACATCAACTGCTCTAGCTTTTCAATAAGTACCCTTATTACCTACCCCAACCATAACCTTATTCTCTACCCATGCAACCCAACCACCGATTACTACAAATAACCAATACCAGCTTCAAGTCCACATTCCTAAACTTGAAATACCCTTTTTTACTAAAGAGAATGTGCTGGGATGGATATTCCAGATTGAGTGGTTCTTCATATTTCACCGCACTCCTCAAGATCAAAAAGTCATAGTAGAAGCCTTCTACATGACTGGAGAAGCACTACAGTGGTATTAATGGTTACAAAACACCAACCAGCTAACCACGTAAGAAAATTTTATCTTAGTACTACAAAACGGGTTCAGCCCATCCATTTGTTGGAATTTCTGACTTGGTCTGTACCGTTATAGCTGATTAATAAGCAGAATGAATTGGTCAGTATCGTTGTGGCTAGTTAATAGGTAGTAGTTTTCTGTCTGTTTAAAGTGGCTATTTTGTAGGAGTTATTTTAGTAATTTCTGTTTTGTAAACGCTCTATAAAAACCGTAGTTATCTTTCAATAAAGTGAAAGGTGTTTTTTTCATTTGGTAGCGGAGCAGAAAGAAGAAATACACAAAATTGAGTGTTTGAGAGGAAAAACACTGAGCAGATGGCGAGTGATTCAGGAAGCTTTGCTGCACCATGTGTTCCTAAATTCGATGGAGACTACGAACATTGGAGTTTGGTCATGGAAAATTTACTGCATTCCAAGGAAAAAATGGCGTCATTCGTTCATCGGATCCGGTGCCGCCTGGAAGCTTCCCACAACCTCAGACCCGATTTATCCTTACTCGGGTTAGGCGATTTCATTCTCTCGAGCAGAGCTTGAAAAGCTCTGAAATTTTTCCCAAAAGATGCCATGTGTTCCTATGATCACTTCCCCACCGATTTGGAGTTATTTTGTGCGGAGAGGAGTGAGGTTGAGGTAGATTTTTAGGGCTTGGAAACCAGTCTTTTCTTTTGTCAATTTTGCTAGATTGCGGCGGTAAACTCTTGATGTTTTTATGTGGTTACACTCGTCGTAGTATAATCTTTAATATGGTATATGATTTGTTAATGGTAAATGAATATATGAAGGTTTCGAATTTCTGGAATTTTTTGTAAAATCGGTTTGCTGAAGGTTGAAGACGACCTCGGACGACATGTCATCCAAGGCTTCTTCGAATGACAGGTCATTGGGTGCAGGATTAGACAAAGTATCGCCTGCGAGTGCAAACGATGAGTCGTCTGGGTAGAGGACTAGGCTCGGGTGACGTGGCAAGCTTATAAGGACCCGAATTCTGACTTATTAGGACCCTTACCGCCTTGAAACCCAAACAAACCCAAAACCAAGGACCTATCTGAATCTCACAAGGCTTATCCCCCTAGAACCAATTTTAACAAGTTTTATTCTCATGCTTTTAAAGATTAGAGCATGATATTGGACAAGTATTCTAGTATCATACAGACTGAATAAAAATATCAGCAGAAGTCTTTAAATTTAATCAATGAAATCATAACACACAAGTTCCATAGGGATCCAAATATCCAGCAAGTAAACCTCCAACATAATACGAAAACAAACAAGTAGAGGAACTTGAAAAAATAGAAAATAGTCCAATCATAATTCATGTTATAAGCACAAGCAATCAAGGAATAGGTATGCAAATGCGATGCGATATTACCTCGCCATGCAACCTTGTTTCTCACACACTGTTACCACGAACAGTGGATGTACCAAAGCCTGAAAAATAGTGAAAATAACAAGGTGAGATTACAAGAATCTCAGTGGGGTCATAACATAATAAGATCTATAGAAATTTTAAGCAAATATCTCACAAACATCATCAGATGAGTCTATACAACTAAAAGAGAATCACACATTCATCATTTAACCAAAAAGGGATAGGGCCGAAAGCTAAGGCTGAGGGTGGACTACAAACATTTCCAAAAATCAGAAGTACACAGACAGGTAAATCATCAATCAATCTCATCAACAGGAAAGGTCATCCCCTTCTACCTGTGTTGTCTAAGACTTCGCTGCACAAAGGTTAAAGGGTTAGGACACAAGCTAATCAGAAAGCCTATTCATCTTGCCACACAAGGACAAGACATCCAAGCCACACAAGGACAAGGGAATCAAAACCACACAAGGATATGGGCATCTTGCCATACAAGGACAAGGCGTCTAGCCACACAAGGACTAAGCATCTAGCGAATGCAAGCTAGGGATTGCCACCCATACGACTCTCATACCAGTAAGAACCTCACCTCTCCTAAGGAGCATCAATGCTTACCCCGAATGGCTACTGAAAAAGGATCCTAACACAAACACATACAAGCACACACAAGCAAGTACAAGGCACAATACCACAACAGGGTATCCTCAATCATGTCAAAACGCAATCAGCATGTTCAATTCACGCAACACATGCAAACTAGGCACTCATAACCTATCTCAAGGGTTCGGTACAGCCTAGAGGATCACATCTCAATCCACAATTCAAGCATACACTATCCAACATATGCTCATACAACCATCAACAAGTATATGCACCAAAATCAATCAAGCAAACAATAGGGATCTTTGAAGAAACCGATGAGGCATAGATCCTACCTTTCTTGTCTCTGAATAAGAAGCTATTAATTTGCCTTTATTTGTGAGACCCTAAATTTTAAGTCCTAGAAGTCCAGAAGTCAGTCCAGATAAAAAAGACTGTTTTGCCCCTGAAGAAAAGGATATGTGATGGCCGAAATTGGTAAGAGATGTCTAGTAATTATTTTCGGTATTAATTTCCTTTAAATTGATTCTTTATTGGTTGATAATTACCTTAGGAAATAAAAATCCTAAGTTTAAGAGGGATTATTACAAAATTTAATTCTGATAATTATCTTATTTTAATTCAGCCTTTAAGATAGGGATTTTAATCTCATAACCACCTTATATAAATAGAAAGTCAGCCATACAAAAATCTTAAACAGAAAACACACAAAATTCGTAAGACCTAAAAACCCTACACCTCCCAATTTCTACTAAAATCTGCTGGAACTTCAAACAAGCATAACTCTTTCATCGTTTATCAGTAGCTTATTTGAAAGGTCTCTTCATCTTCTTTCCAACCATATTTGGTTTTTTGTTTGAAGGTTAGTTTTTTCTTTGTTAAAAGTTAAATCAAATTTCGGTAGAATTGTCAAAATCTTCTTGAACTTCAAAATAGCATAACTCTCTTATCCTTTGTCGGATTCTTGCGAATAATAGCTTGTTGGAAGGCTCTCTTCATCCTCTTTCCAGAAACCTTTGGTTTTTTATTTGGAGGTTATTTTTTTATTTATTAAAAGTTAAATCAAATTTCGGCAGAGTTGCCAAAATCTGCTTGAACTTCAAAATAGCATAACTCTCTCATCCTTTGTCGGATTCTTGCAAATAATAGCTTGTTGGAAAGCTCTATTCATCCTCCTTCAATTAATCTTTGTTTTTTTTATAGGAGGTTAGTTTTTCTTTATCATAAGATAAGTCAAATTTCGACGGGATTAGGGTTTAAGATTGTGTGATTCTATCTTCAATTGATTTCTGTTGTTGTTTTTCTTATTCGTATGATTGTTTGGAATCTATTCATGTTATAAAATTATGAATTCATCATTTGAATCTTTTCTATACATGAAATCAGTATGCTCTACCTTTGCCCTATTGTTGCATATCTTGATTAATTGATGAACCTATTGGATTCCGATCTTGTTTCTTTTGATTGTATAAGTGATAAAAACTTAATCCCTTTTTGTTAGCATGAAATCACAACCCTTACACCTACCTAACATAAAATCGCAAACTATCTTGTGTCCTATGCTTAGTGCCGAATAGTTAAATTGGGTGGTAATTCAAGTTGAATCTTGTTAACTTCTTGGCTATCACATCACACATCAAAAGGGGAGGCACCTGCACCATCTGACCACTGGTTTCTGATAGGTTTGGTGAGTGGAATTGGTAAGGAAATAGGTTATTCAATTGGTTATTGAGTGGGCATGCTTAGTTTGGTTTTGTCTTTGCCTGGTAATACTATAGGTGGTTCGAAATTATTAAATAAAGGTAAAGGAATATCTTCTTGTTCAGAGACAGGAGAGGTAGGATCTATGACTCATTGGTTTCTTCAAAGATCCTTGTTGTTTGTTTGTTGTTTTTTATGCATGTCCTTATTATTGTTGCATGCAAATTGATTTTAGGATATGTGCAAGAATTACGGATTGAGATATGAATCCTATAGGCTATACCGAACCCTTGAGTTAGGTTTTGAGTGCTCGAATTTCATATGATATGTGAATTGAATAAGCTAATTATGATATGACATGATTGAGGATACCCTGTTATGGTATTGTGCTTGTGCTTGCCTGTGTGTGCTTTTACATGTTTATGTGGCAGGATCCTGTTCCGATGGCCATTCGGGGTAAGTGCTAATGCTCTTTGGAAGAAGAGAGGCTCTTATTGGTATGGGAGTTGTATGGGTGGAAAACCCCAGCATGTGCGTGCTGGATGACTAGCCCTTGTGTAGCTAGAAGTCTTTTCCTTGTGTGGCTGCATGCCCTTATCCTTGTGTGGTTTCGGATACCCTTGTCCTTGTATGACTTGGGATGTCTTGTCCTTGTGTGGTAGGATGAATAGGCTTACTGATTAGCTTGTGTGCTAACCTTTTACCCTTTGTGCAGTAAGCCTTGGACAACATAGGTAGAAGGGGACGACCTTTCTTTTTCCTATTGTCGATAGCAATCTGATGAGTTTTACCTGCCTGTATACTTTTGATTTTCGGAAGTGTTTGCAGTCCACCCTCAGCCTTAGTTTCAACCCTATCCCTTTGATTGATTTTTGAATTGTGTGATACCCATAGATGTGTAGGAATGATCTAATATTGTTCGGGAGATTTGTGTTTAAGATTTCTGTAGATCTTATGATGTTGTGACCCTACAGATATTTTTGTAATCTCATCCTGTTGTATTCACCATTTTTGAGACTTAGGTATATCTACTAACCGTGGTACCAGTGTGTGAGATCAAGGCTGCATGGCGGGGCATTATCGCATCACATTAGCATAACTATCCCTTGATTGCTTGTGCATATAACATGAATTATGATTAGACTATTTTTCTGGTTTTCAAGGTTCCTCCTTTACTTATTCCCGTTTTATTTTGCGAATTAACTTACTGGATGTTTAGATCCTTATAGGACTTGTGAGTTGTGGATTCATTGATTTTATTTAAACACTTTCGCTGATATTTATTCACTCTGTATGATACCAGAATACATGTCCAATATCATGCTCCAATAACTAATGAACATAACGAATATACATGCTAAAAATTGAGAATTTAATAAGTAAGCCTTGTGGAATTCAGATACGTCCTGGTTCTTGGGTTTGTCTGAGTTTTACAGCGGTAATGGCCCTAATCGGAGCAATTAATAATATGTTAGGATTTGGGGTTGTTACATTATTCAAAGGATCCGAACCACCTATAACATCATAAGGCAAAGACAAAATCAAACTAAGCATACATACTCAATAATCAAGTAGATATCCTATTTCCTTACCAATTCCACTCATCAAACCTATCAGAAACCAATAATCAGATGCCGCAGGTGCCTCCCCCTTGGATGTGTGATGTGATAGCCAAGAACTTAACAAGAATCAACCTGAATTACCATCTCAATCAACCATACAAATTTCGGCACCAAGAATAGGGAAATAGGGAAATAGGAAAAATTGCGATTCTATGTACCCAAGCCTTAGGGGTTGCGATTTCATGTTAACAAGGAAGGATTAAGTGTTAATAACATATACAATCAAAAAGAACAAGATTAGAAACCAATAAGTTAATCAATTGACAAAAATCGGCAATAATAGAGCAAAGGGTAAGGCATGCCGATTTCATGTATAGAGAAGATTCAAAGGATGAACTCATAATTTTATAACATTAATGGATGCCAAACAATCATACAAAAAAAAAGAAACAACAAGAGAAATCAATTGAAGGAAGAATCACACAATTTTGGCACCAAGTCCTATGAATTATGATTTGAATTTTGACAGGGAAGAACTAACCTTCTGATGATCAAATCAAGATAGCTAGATAGAGAATAGAAAGATCTTTCCAACAAGCTATTATTTGCAGAAATCCGACAAAGGATGAGAGTGTTATGCTAGGATGAAGATCAAGAAAATTTCGACAACAATAGGGTATAGTGTAGGGTTTGATCACTTGATAATTTTGTTTGTTTCTAAGATTGGATACAGGTGTGGTCGGCTATCTCTTAATATAGGGTGTTTATTGAATTAATTTTTCAACTTTAAAGGCTAGATAAGGGAAGATAATCATCAGGATTAAATTTTGGAATTATTCTTCCTTAATTTTAGAAATTTTATCTCCAGGTAAGATTTAACCAATAAGGAAATAAATTTAAGAGAAATGAAACCATAAATGATTACAAGACTTTCCATACCATTTTCGGTCATTACACATTCATTTCTTCAGAGGCAAAACGGTCATTTTACTTGCACTAGCTTCTGAATTTTTAGGACTCAAAATCTTCAGCCTCACAATGCTTTTGTGGAGTTGGGTGTCACATTCTGGAAGCTTCGGATAGTGGGCTTTCAGCATTTGGTTTCGTCAGGTATCACATTGTGATTGCCCAGAAATAAATAAAATTCCATAAAATAGAAAAATAGTCAGAAATAGTAGAAAATTCAGGAAAAATAGCAGAAAAATAAGAAAAATACCCAAAAAAATAAAAATTATTTAAAAAACTAAAAACAATGAAAAATCTAGTGGTATTAAGATTTTAAGAATTTTATGTGATTTGATGGGTCAAAAAAATCGAATAAGATTTGAAAAAAAAATAGGAAAAATATCTGGATCAATTCCATAATGGTTCTCAAGTAGAAACGCATCGGATTAAGGTTATAAGTGCATGATTTTATATATATTTATGTATTTCTGTATTTAGTATATGATATTAAGGATCTGATTATGAATGCATCTGTAGGTAGATACCTATAGGTGATGGGCCTTGAGCAATCGGTCCAGCAAACAAGGATGAACTTATGGACTATTCGATCTTCTGAAAACCCGTGAGTGGATGGACTCTTTTTAATACATTTTCTACTTACATGAATGAATAAGCATGAGTACTATTAATTAGAAGGATAATGAATTAATAAGTTGAATCATCACATGCACTATGAAATGCTTAAGAATTGCCTACATTTCCTCATGCTTGAATTGCTAAACTACGTTATGCCTTAGTCGAATATGTTGTGTGTGTGTATTATAAAGAAGTGCATATGAAGTGTTCAGGTGCATTCGGAAGCATGAGACAGAATTAAACAGCACAACGGCATAGGGTGACCCATGCGACTCTTGAGAGCCCTCCGAGTATGGTAGTGAGGCATGGATTGCCAAGGGAGACATAAAGAGGGACAAGGAGTATAATTTATTATAAAATAAAATAAATAAACAGGATATTCTAACATGGAGATCGAGTAGGTGGAGCTACCATCACTTAACGCCCCAACATCATTAGTGGAACTAGGCTAGGAGGTATGCATGTCCCATTAGGACTGATCAAGTTCAACATATGAGATAACGAGAGGCACGTGAGGAGTTGCGTGTAGAGTGTCACTGACAGATCCTAGTCCTATTCCTAGTGCCGGAAGGACTGAGAGATATTGCCAGTCCAGCCATGGTCTTGATTGCCTGAGCTATTATGTGCTTCATTGTGCTATGGTTGTGACCATGCTGATTTGCCTTGATGGGTATGCAAGTGTTTTGTTGTGTGCCAGCATGCCTATGTTATGCTTAAATAACTGCATGTGTTTTGCTATGCATATTTTTTCCATTCACTCACCTGGCAGGCTTCTATAAGATTATTGGCATTGAATGTAGGAACAATAAATAGGAGCTCACTCACAGGCATAACGAGAACTGATCAACAACTGATCAATCGTAATCGAGGTAATGTTTGAGGATCAATATATTCATAGTGTTTTCCCCTTAGTGTATTTCGAGTCATTATTTCTGAATTAATTCCTGGGTAGTTTTGGCTAAACTTGATCATTTTACAATGCCACTCGGACGACATCATGTTTGCCTTTAAATTTCATTGCTTACTAATATGATTAATTATTTTATTTTCATCTCCGTCTTAGTTTTCTACTATCAACCTTATAAGTTTGCTAAATACATTGTTTTGTGATGTGACAATATATATAATGAACTTACAGTACAAAATTTTAAGTTTCGGGAAGTGACAGTTCATACCACAGAACCCCTATTCCACCCGAGAATCCACATGTGTCCACCGGAAAAGAATCAGGTAAGCCTAACCCCAAGATCACTTTTGTTGCCTTCTCTCCATTGATCTTCGGTTCAATATTACACAAACATAAGGGTTGTGATTCCTCAATAACGCTTTCATAACTCGTGAAAAATTGAGAATTGTTATCCTTTGACAATTCCATGATAGAATTATTATAGAAAATACCAATTAAGAAAATTATGTGACCTCCCGTTTCCATGACTGGGAGGTCCTTCTTACCATCTCCAAACATATCAACATCATTATGTGGTTGATTTGGAATTTTGAGACTTGCAAAGGCTCACAATACCCTAGCTCTTTATCTACAATTTCCATGGCTTCATACCTTGACCTTTTTCTAAACACCTCTTCCATATCCGTACCAACTTTAAAGTTACTAGCTTTTATAAGAAAAAGTTTTTTATCACAAATGCCATTATATTTGCTATATTGGTCAAAGGACGAACTACTCTCCTTTGCTTACTCATAGATGGGCCATATACCTTCAAGATTGGAAAAAGTGAAGCCACCTCAGGGCAAGAAAGGACTGAGCCTGACTCAAAATAAAAAGTTTGATTCAGACGAGAACCCTGTTGTGTGAGTGGCCTATGGACCTATTAACTTGGCCCACTTGAGAGTTTTGTTAACTAGATTATCTTCGCTACTGCATTTGAAAGTCTGACTCATAACTTCCTGCCCCATAATTGTTTCTCCTGGAATAGGACTTTCTCTTCTATTAGCCAATCTCGCTTATTCTTCGTCATTAAAATCTTGAAGAATATCAAAGCGAGATCATGTTCCATTCTAAAATCTCCCTGCTCATTAATGTCAGATCCCAAAATTTTCATCTATGCTTTTAGAAATTCTCTTCGGCCGCCTGGGTGCATACATCCAAGGGACAAACTCTGATCCCATCAATCTTCTCGTTGTATCGCTCTTCCAGAAAACCTTTGTCCCGGGGTGCCTCTGATCAGAACTGTCTCTTGCACTATCCATTGCTTTAGAGACCTCGCCAAACGGATATGCTAAATAACCATGATCGAGTCTTCCATATCCATAACATACTTGCGGCATATCCTCGTAAATTGACCGTGCTGCGAATATAACATAGACATATCGATCTTAACTGTGCATCCCAGCGTATTCCCAATCCCTGTTAGAATTGGTGGATGATAATATTGAATAGGTAGGTCTGGGAACTGAACCTGTAAGACTTGGGCTGACGTGGCAAAATTTTGCCACGTCACCCCTCTGGGTTAAAAACCCAGTTCCAGCCAATGTCTCCCCCTCCCTCCCATTTTCTGTTTTTTTTTCTCTCAATAAGTTCAATTACCTCCAGTATCAAAATCAACCGTCTGATTTTCGAACCGTTTGCACCATTGTGTTCCTCTCGTCATCACGATCAATTTTCCGTTGGTTTCACCTTCATCGGACCACGGACGCGCCCGGATCGGAGCTCGGAAGTTTCGAAATTCTCACCGGAAAATCGTCGATTCCGGCCAATATGAGGTGAGTTTTAACGTTTGGTTTTCGGATTCATAATCCTGATGGTTGTAGCTTCATGTTGATGTAAAAATTTTCGGTTTTGGATGAAGTTAGAGTTTTCCGGCGACCGTTGACCGTTGATACTGTTCACGTTGACCGGCGACCCGACCCGACCCGTCGACCCGATACTGTTCACAGTTGACTAGTTGACTAACGTTGACCGTTAAAGATGACTATTGACTGACGTTGACCGTTAAAGTTGACCACCGTTGACTTTGACTTTGACCAAAAAGTGAAAACCTCCCCGTTAGGTAATTTCGACGTCCTGATCGCAATGACGCGATCCGTTTTTCCATTTGATGTGTCGTTATTGAGTTATAGTCATTTGAAGGTTAATATCCGTATGCTGAGTCTAACCGTAATGTTGTGTTCTTAGGAAGGGCGAGTGTTGAGGACAAAGGCAAGAGTATCGTTTGCTCTTCTTCAGCCCGTAAGGTAGGGTCCTTACTGTATGTGGTTCATCATTAGTATTTCCTTGTTGTAAAATCCGT
Organism: Passiflora organensis; assembly: GCA_019739055.1. Classification (NCBI taxonomy): domain Eukaryota; kingdom Viridiplantae; phylum Streptophyta; class Magnoliopsida; order Malpighiales; family Passifloraceae; genus Passiflora; species Passiflora organensis. The sequence goes on from JAEPBF010000009.1 coordinate 21,392,988, forward strand.
TTTACTTTGGTTTTGAGTGATTCGTTGTATAGTCCATCGGAGCCCATCCGATTGGTCCATTGTTCAAAATTTCATTGTTCCCTTCCGTAGGTAGCTATAAAGTATCATAATGTGAGGTCTTTACCGTATTTGTCTCATATTAAGTATTCTTTGATTTTAAATCCGTACTTTGGTCATTGAATTGTTGTGTAATCCATCGGAGCCCATCCGATGGATCCATTGTCCAAATTACATTGACTTTTCCGTATGTACCCGTAATGTATCATAATGTATCTCCAAAATTTCATATGTTCAATCAAAGTCCATTTGATTGATTTGTTGTGTAAATTGGGCTGATTCCGTATCATTGCCCGTAAAGTAATAAAAAGGTTGTAATCAAAGGTTTATGTAACGATATATGATAATATATCGTATTATTGAGTATTAATTGTAAAGTATGGTATTTCAGTGTTATTGAAAGTTAAACCAGTTTGTGATTTGTAAAGTATGTAAGTTTTTATGTTACTCGTACTTGTGTTCCGTTTGGCCAAACGTGGTGAGTGCTCGTTCTCTGAGAGTAAGCGGAGAGACACTCATCTGTTGGGAGGTGTATGGTTGGAGTATGGTTACCGTATGGTTACTGTATGTTCCCTGCTTCGCAGGATGCTGTATGTTCCCTGCTTCGCAGGATGATCTGAGAGGACTAGTTGATCTTTTACGTATACAGTTTTGTTAATCAATCTAGTCTCGGACAACACTGGTAGAAGGGGCTATGTATGCAATTGTTTTAAAAGTATATGTATAAAACCTACCAATGGGCTTCCGGTTTCCCTTTAGCGGGGGTTACTCGGGAAGTGATTTCCAGTCCGCCCATGTTTTTACTATTGACCCTGTTGAGTTCTTTGTTGAAAGCGAAAGTACAATTTTCGAGGCCAGTAAGTAAACGTTTTGTAAAGTAAACAGAAAGTACATGTTGGGTCCAGTAAGTAATGTTTTGTAAAGTAAACAGTAAAGTTTAAGTTTTGAGAAATTACAAGTTCAGTAATGTTCTAATAAGTTCCTTGTTGTTTCCTCTCATCTGATAAGTTTTTGTATTGTACCTCTCCTTTGATAAGTTCCTTGTTGTCCCTCTTCTTTGAAAAGTCCGCTTTGTTGTCCCCTACTGAGATTCTCGAAAATCTCACCCCCTTCGTGTTTGTTTTTCCCTCCCAGGACTAGATCGTGATCAGTAGCTGTGTTCAGTGTGCGTGTCGGGACTACTCGCTGGGACTATTGCATCTGCACATGTATGGTTTTATTGGCACACTGTTGAGTATTTATTGTTTGGATTTGTGATTTGGTTTTCAGATACTTGGGGCTTGTGTGTTATGGTTTCACTGGTTTGTATTGTGTTGTTATAAAAGACTTCCGCTGTTTTCAATGTTCTCCGTTATTTATTGTGCCATGTATTGAGTTCTTATCAGCCATGCTGTAATTTATAAGTGATTTAAAATTTTATTTTTGGGGATTTACGTTTGAAAAGTCAAAATAGCCTTGTGGAGTTCGGATTGGTCCACGTATTGGGCTTCTCCGGGTTTCACGGCGGTAAGGGCCCGCTTTCCGGGTTTGGGTCCTTACAGAACCCATCCAGTCACCTTCGACATAATTGATGATTTACCAAAAACGTGGCCACCAATGTTGGACAGTCAAGTAAGTAATGACTCACAATCATCCACGAACCTCTTAGCATTATGTAATCCATACCATTGTAAGTTTGTGAGATTTATCTGTACATAAAAAAATAATTACCTCGTTTTAAGTTTTTGTAGGTAGAACATTATCCTTCCATAATCACTTATTATTATTTTTCAAAAGTTGGATTTCTCAATCCTTAAAACTCAGAAATATTAAACGTGGGATTGATTTTAAAATGTTATAAACTTAGTAAAATGTGATAAACCAAGATAGAAACAATAATAGTGAGGAGAGAAAAAATAAGAATTTTTTATTAAGTATTTAAAATATTGTATTATAATAACGATTTTTTATTTTAAGGTATGCAAAATCAATATATATATATATATATATATATATTTATTTATTTATATATTAGAATTAAATTTTTTGGTTTTCCTACAATATCTAACCTTTATTAATATCTATAATATAATAAAAAATTAATTATTATTATTTACCATGAATATCTATTAACGATTAATAAATCAGAAGAAATGAAAAAACGGGCCTGATCCATTCAAACGCATTTTTCTTTTCAAAACGCAGAGTTCACGCCATTCAGATTAAGGAATGCACTCGTACTCAAAACGCTAGAAGCCCCTAACCAAGTTCTTCAAAGCCTGGGGAAGCATTTTTATTTTTTATTTATTTTTTTCAGTTTTCAATCCTTCAATCTCCGGATGGCCTCGAAGAGGCTACAGACTACTCTTAGAAGACTTTTCTCTATTCCAAGCCCGAAATCTCGCTTCATTCCCCCGCCACAACCACCAACCCCTCTTCGTCTTTTTATTCCTCGCATTTGGGAAGCTTCCAGACGCTTCAATCTTTGCCCAACCGCTTCTCCTTTCAGAACCTTCTCCTCTCTAGACGCCGAAGGCCCTGCTGCCATCGACTACCGGTATGTCGTGTACCCGATTCGTCCTTTGGATACCGTTTAGTGCTTTGGTTAATTATGGGAGTTAATGTGAAGAGTACAGTTCTACTCTGCAGGAGGATGAGTTTCACTCCCTAGCCAATTCCACAATCCACGATCTTCAAGAGAGACTCGAGGTCTGATTATTTATTATTAATTAGTTGCTTTTCTACTGCTTGCTTGATAAATTTTATTTTTATTGAAATTTTATTGTGTCCTTTTTTCTTTTGGCGGTAGGAGTATGGTGATATTGTGCAAATTGACGGGTTTGACATTGACTACGGGGTGAGTAGATTGCTTGATTTGGATGGTATTTTCAAGTTTCGATTTGTTTTACTGAATGTTTTGACGCGGAACTGACTGTCTGTTTACTTAGAATGAAGTATTGACTCTAAAACTTGGGGACATGGGAACCTATGTGCTGAACAAACAGACCCCGAACCGACAACTTTGGTTATCTTCACCAATTAGGTATGTATTTAACTCTTCTAGCATAAACTTAGATTTCGTAGCTCAATGAATCATGAAAATTGAGCATTCATTGTTTCCATTGCTGTCAATTCACAGCAATAACATTATCAGTGGCTGATGTCTAACATGGATTTAAGATCCTTGCTAATATTCTTGTGCTTACGAGATTAGGATGTAATAGGTGTTATTCTTTGCATTTTGGTAAAGTGAAAAGCATATTGCTTGATTCTGTTGAAATTATGCGTCTTAGGTTTGTAAGTGAGAAAAATATTTGGTTCTGTCAATCATTTTAACCTTTCTTTTTCTTTTCGTTCACTGGTAGTTCAGGACAAACTAGCTAATATTATTTTTCTCGTGTGTGATTGCTTAATCATCATTAGAAGAGCCTTTTAATCTATAATCTGTGTTGATATTTAAAGCCTAAAGCAGCATATGGGGATTGCACGCTTATAATGTTACCTTAACATCAATATTTCAATTATCATCAGTTAATGCTTGTGTTTTGTTTTGGCGAGCATACATGCCTTTGTCTCTTAAGATTGTCTTGTATGACTCTTACACAAGAGTTGGAAACCATCACTGGGAATCAAACCCGGTTTAAGTTAGCAAGAAATGCTGTAGCTTGTCTATTCGGTGACTAATTGGTGATTAACATGGATATGTTTAGATACGAATGGAGTTTCTATCAGGACAAGCATAAGCCAAGAGACATGGGGTGTGAGAGTTTTTCTTCATTTGAGTTAATTCCATTTGTTAGCAGTGTGATATGTACTGTTCAGATTGTTACCGGAATTTATGAGTGCCAAAAGTAACCAGTGTTCAATCAGATATAAGATAATGATCAGAGCACTCCCTTGTTCTTCACTCAAAATATCAGTGAAATTTATACCTTCACTTTATGTTGATTGGTTTTTGACAGAAAATTCACAGTTTGCTAATCTTGCTGATATCAGGAGAGATCTGCTGAAGTTTGTTCTTTGTGATTTTTCCTTTTGCACTAGCTTTATTGTATTGCTCGTGGTGCCATTTTCTTTTCCCTTGTTATTGGCCTCTGTTTTTCTTGTTCTCATCTGTATGAAACGTCGCCGGTGCATATGCAGTGGCCCATCCAGATTTGATTGGGATCAAAGTGCTCAAGCGTGGGTCTATAGGCGGACAAAAGCAAAGTTGTTGAAAGTTTTGGAAGGCGAGTTGGAACAACTGTGCGGTGAGCCTATCAAGCTAGTTTGACTAAGCAGTTTCGCTATTTTGTTTCTCAAGTATTTTGTTCTTGAGCTTTTGTCTGTGGAATTGCGTTTATATGCATTCCATGAGTTTCCTTTCGAGTGTAATCCATAATCGCTTCCTGACCCCAGTTTTGAAAGCTTATTTGTCATACCCTCACACCGCCACCTTTTCTTCAAAATAAATTTATATGTTTTTGCACTGTGATTATGATATTTGGTTGCGTATTCTTTTAATAGCAAGCAGTCTTTATCAGTAACCATTCGTTATTGGATATATCCTTTAATTAAAAAAAAAATTAAGGAAGTCCGCAGATATATCTAATAAATATAACACGAATTCAAATGTTAATTTATTTTCCGTTATACAAACAGACTTAGTTGCGACCAAAACTCTTCACTTGTAAATAGAAACCCGCTTCCAGTTGGATGAATAGAGAGTTTAGTCTTTTGATACAAAAAAAAAAAACCAAAAAATAGAAATCAGCGCAGTTCTTGCGCCTGACTCTGTTTGTTCTGAAGATAAACCATTCCACTGGATGGAAAACAAGAAACGTAGGAAGAAATTAGAGCCACGGAGAAACCCAGAAGATACTGAAGAGTCATCTGCTGTTTCTGATTTGACAATTTCGTCAGAAGACTCGAATAACACCAAGAAACCAAGAAACAACTTCAATTCTGGCGCTGGTAAATCTTCTCCAGAAGAACTAATAATGTCTGGTAAATCTTCTCCAGAAAAATTTACAGAGTTTGGTAAATCTTTTACTCTCGGCCGATCTGATGTCAATGAGAATTCAAGAATCCAAGCCCCCCTATTCAAGGATTCTTCGCAGGAGGGGAAGGAAATAAAGGAGGCAGCTTCCCCTCTAGCAATGACCGTGCTCGACAGCATTGAAGAATTGGATGAGAGAAGAAAGGGTATTTCAACCGAACTGAAGTTGTATGAAGATCCATGGAAAATCAGGATAAAGCTCGCGGTATATGATCTTGGTAACTATGCCGTGATCAATCCAAATTGGATCAAGAACCATATGTTCCCTTTCTGGCAAACTGGGTCTATTGCTGCAGCTAATAGTCCTGGTGGTGAGCAGGTATATGTCTGGGATTTGGATACTCGGACAGAGCACACACTGGTCATAAAAAAGTCGTATATCTTCAACTCTTATGTGCTCACTGGTACGTGGGGATCGGATTTTGTGGAAAGGAGAAAGTTGGAAAAAGACGATGAGATCGGATTCTATTGGGACTCATACTATTCAAGAATACACTTTGCAGTACTCAAACGTGGAGGTGAAAGCTAATCTAGTATGGCACCTGTAACTTGCTTGCATGTAGCTTTTATACATATATAAAGTAGTTTTGTTGGATGCATGATGGGTAAGATTTCAGAGTTTAGATCTTCTTTTCCAGCTGAGCTTTTCTTGGGGTTTCTGTAGAAACTATAACGATTTATTTAGCTGGTGGCTATAATATGCGGATTTCGTGATTCAATTTTTATCAATCAGTCTCTCTTAATTACAATAATACATTGCATCAAGATTTTGTATGTTCTGGAGGTAATAATTGACTAGAAGTTGCTTTATGCAAGTCCAGCTTTACTCTTGGCGATAAACTTAACAAAAGTATCATAGTATCTGCAATTCCCATGAAAAGAATTTAAGAACAAACCTTAATATGAATAATACAAAATCCAGAGAAGAATTATAGTAATTAGTCTACGCACGTACATACCACCATCCATCTCACACATAAGAACACTACTGCGTTATCCTTGCGGCATCAATTTATCCTTTGTAAAGAAAGTAAGAAGGATGGTTAAAAAATACTTTGTCAGTGATACAACAATATAAAACACATTGCATATCTTATCATAGTTTATATATAATGGGAAGAAACATTAGTAAGGCATTAATTTAATTAATGTTATGTTTTAGGATAGTTCATTTTCATGTGGATAAAATTATTTTATCGATTATTAATACCGTTGGAAAAGAAAGCTTTCAGAGGTCACAGAAAATATTCGATTATTTTCCGAGGGAGGTGAAGTCACTGTTTTCATAGAATATCTCTCCACTCTGTATCATTTTACCCCGTTGTAATAAAAAGATAGCAGCTGCTTCGCTGAAACCGTCGGATCCCCCACTTCTGAAGCTTGCGACGACAACAACAACAACTCTTTCCTATTCACAATACAACTGTTTTCACCTCCCTCTAAATCATTGTGTTCAGAAGATTGGCTCAACCTTCAAGGTCACAATCTTTCAACATTCTGTTATTCTTTTTGTGTTGTAATCCGAGCGTCAATCTGTGCTACATTACATGTGGCAATATCTATGTAACTAAGGGGTAAAGATGTAGTTTACTTTATTAATTAAGGGGACAAAATCACTGTTATAATATTTTCATTAACCTCCGTTTCCAATTTAGTAAAAGAGAGTCCGGAGGAGCACAGAAACATTCTAAAAAATGGCAACGCTCTCAACTAACGAAACCTCCAAGGAGGAGGCTGCTACCACTGGCAAAGTGAAGTTTCGTACGAATGATGCCGATAAAGAACGAGATCTGGAAATGGGAGAGGCTCAGTTGTCCTATAAGGAGAGACTCATGGGCAGATCTGCGACATCGGAATTTTATCCTGAGGTGGGAGATGATGATATTATCATAGAGAATGATGACAAAGGACCCTTTATCTCTCTTTCAGATAAAGCCCATGCACAATTAAGGGAGTCCTGGCGTTTCTCAGTAGTTGTGAAACTTCTAGGCAGGAATATCGGCATTGGACTTATGTGTTCAAAACTGAAACTCTTATGGAGGCTGTCATCAGAACCAAAAATCTTAGATATGGAGAATGGGTATTTTCTAGTGAAATTTGATAATGCGGAGGATATGAATGTTGTATTGCTGGGAGGTCCTTGGGTGATTCTTGGGCATTATCTCACAATGCAACATTGGTTCCCTGGCTTCCGCGCAAATTTGGCATCTGATTCTCGAGTTGTGGCCTGGATCCGACTTCCTGACATGCCCCTTGAGTATTATCATGAAAAGATTGGGAAGGGATGGAGGCCAAGAGATTTTTTGAGAGCATTGGAAGATTCATACCGTCACAACACTTAGAAGATAAGCTGATGTGGAGTGATAGATATGATACTTTCACCACTAAAATCTGCTATACATCCCTCGAAATTGCGTTCAATCCAGTCTTTGACAAATTAGTTCCGAACGTTTGGAGTAAACCAGGGGCCCCCAAATGACAAGCATTTATGTGGCTTGCATGCCTAAATAAGGTACCCTCGAAGGGGCTGTTGGTAAGGATTGGGCTGCTTGATGGAAGTGAAGAGTGTTCCGCTTGTGGAGGGAGAGAAGACAGTGGAGATCATATACTCCTAAATTGTAGGAAGGCATGGTTATGTTGGTCACTACTAATGAGGAGATGGGGTTTCGCATGGGTCCAACCTCGTTCTATAGATGATATGTTTGAACTCTGGTCAGGTTTTGCAGTACCACACAAATGGAAAGAGGTGTGGTTTGTTATGATTTACTCTGTTACTTGAGCATTTGGTTGGCTCGTAATGATCGTAATTTTCAGCAGAAACAGAAAAGAACAGCAGATATTTTCATAGATGGTTTCCTTCATGGAGTTAGCTGGGCCAATTTAAATTTGAAAAAATCCTGGATAGATGGATTGCGGATCCTCCCTGTGGGAGATTTTGTTAATTTGTTACAATATCATTAGATGTGAGAATCCAAGATACTGTTACCTATAACATATTATCATTTTGCTGGACAGGAAGCATTTCTCTTTGCTTCCTTCCAATTGTATTATGAATATCTTCAATAATACACTCTCGAACTATTCAAAAAAAAAATATGAAAAGATCTTAACAGCTGTGGGTAATATAGTGGGACAAACAGTGAAGATAGACAAGAACACCTTGACTGCTCAACGAGGTAGATTTGCAATGGTGGCAGTGGAGTTGGACCTTTCCAAACCCCTCCTTCCCAATATTTGCATTGACGGAGAGTAGTTGAGGATAGAGTATGAAAATCTACCGCAAATTTGCTTTAGTTGTGGAAGAATTGGACATAATCACTCGATGTGAGCTATATCCACAAGGAGAGGGATGAATGTTGATACATCTACTGCCACAAAGGATACATCAGGTCCAGTTTCAATGAACTCCCCATCAGCTATTCCAAAACCAGCAGGGGTGGAATCAAAGATTGAAGGTATAGGTGACTTTGGACAATGGATGCATGCCCCTGGTCGGCCTCGCCAAAACTCCACTAAAGGAAAGTCCCATGAACAAGAATTGGCTAGGAAAGAAGACCCGAAAAAAGGAAAGGATAGTGGATCACGGTTTTCAGCGTTGACAGACGTTGATGAAGGAGAAATTGTTGTGTTTAAGGACACGGGTGAATCCAGCAAATCACGGGAGACAATTAGAAGAGATTCGTTGTTTCTCACCAAAAGTTCTGGAAAGAATATTCCAAGGAAGGAAACACCTGACCCACAAACATCTGGAATCATTCCAGCTAAACCCATGAGTCAAAATACGAAGGTAGTCTCCTTATCCCAGCCAACCAAGCCTGCAGGACCTTTTATTTTGGCAAACAAGTAATTTGTTCCTGGAGTAGATATTAATATGCAGCCTAAGAGAACCAAAAACAAGAGAGGATACTACACTAGCCAAAAACAAGGATCCCTCATTTCTCGAATAGAAGACAAAATAAGATACACCATCATATTAATTGAGGGATTGAAAAAAAAATGGCGCTCCAAAATTCTCTCAACCTAAACACTATCAACCTATACCCAAACCCATCTACCCCAGCTGTAAACACTACGAATTCAACAACCCCATTAGCAGGCACTCAGTGCAACCCTTCCAAACCGCAACTATCAAACCTAGCACTTAATGGCCAGCAAAACCCATTGCAGCCCCAGCAAGGGGTCCATATTCGAAAGCAACAGGACAGGATGTGGACGCCAAGGAATATCTTCAGTAGCGAAAAGTTTGTCTCTTACTTTGTGGAGTTCATCCCTGACAACTGGGATCCAGATAAACTTATTCAGGTCATTAACAGCCGGGAACAGGTAGTTGATGTCTTTATCCCACACAAGCGAAGTGTGAGGAACTCTCGTTTTGGGTTTGCAAGATTTACTAGGAGCCATGATAATGAGGCAGCGTGGCTGGAAAATCTAAACTCCTTGACTGAGGAGGGTCATATGCTAAAGTTCAGCATAGCCAAATATAGAGTGGATTTTGGCAAACCCAGACTAATGGTCCATCGTCAAAACTTGGAAGGCAACAGGAAGAAGGAAGGCGTCAAGAGCGATGTCCAAGGTAGAGGCACCCGATCTTATGCGGAAGTGGTGGCGGATGACTACCGTAAAGCAGTAGTTCCAGTCACCATTCAAGTGAAGGCCTCGGCTGAAAATAAGGAGTGGCTCACTAGGAGCATGGTTGGGGTAGCAAGGGATGGAATAGTTCTACACAATCGATTCCCAGAAGGTCTAGAAGTAAGAAGTCTGGGACAGGATGAGTTTTTGATCACTTTCCCGAGTCATGAAGCCATGTGCACTGAGGTTGTACAGAATTGTAACCTCTGCAATAATCTATTTGTGGAATTTCATCCTTGGAGCCCGGAGGATTACAGAACTGGGAGGAAATGCTGGCTCAATGTCGTGGGGATCCCGTTACATGCTTGGTCGGAAGAGACATTTCACGAGGTGGCACGGGTCTTCGGAACGATAGTGCAAGTTCACTCTGGCTCACTGAGTCGAACACGGTTGGATGTGGTGAAAATGTGTGTTCACACGAGACAAGCGGAGAAGATCGAGGCCAAGCTCAATCTGTCAGTTGATGGTAGGGACTTCCTGGTATCAGTTGCCGAGGAATTACGTGGGAAAGGCAAGGGTCAGGAGGAGGATAAAGACAAGACAGGACTGGATAGCTTCTGCAACTCAGGCTTTTCGGTGTATAAACAGGTCAAATCCCCTTGCAAGCGGTTCTCTCTTGAGAAGGATAACGTACAAGATTAGGGCACAATTGAAGGGATAGGTGGCTCTCCCGAGGTGAATTCAGAGGAACAGGTTGATGGTGAGCAGAGTTGGGCTGCTGGAGGACCCTTAATTGGGCCGAAAGCTCATGAAGCGGAATCTCGAATTGAAGGGCCGGAGGAGAGGGGCAATAAAGATGGGCCTCTAGTGCCTGTTGATTACAGGCCCAAAACCCAGCTATTGAGCAAGTTACCAGACAACAGGTTGGACAAAAGGAAAGGGATAGTGGAAATGGAGACAGCCAACGATAACACACACAAAGGGAAAAGTAGGAAATCGAGAAGGAATGAGCCTAGAGGAGATGAAGGAATATGCTCGGATATGAGTAGCATGCAATATGACGTGATCCTGGAAAAGGTAGTGCAGAAAGCTAAAGCATTGCGAAGGAGAACGAAGATACTTGGAGGAGCAGGACAGCCCAGTCAGCTGTTGGAAGAGTCGAGAGCTAATATGAAGGCCTCGGATTCGTGCCATACGGTCTCACGGGTACCTGAGACAGGAGAGGTAGAAGAGGAAGATAACAGAGACGATGCAGAGGAAGAGATTGAAGAGGAAACAGAGGCTACTTTGGAGGTGATGAGGAGGCTTGAACTTAATTCCCGCAGATCCAGGGAGGAGTTTCGACAAAAGATTGTTGAACTAGTGGATGAAGAGAGAGGAGATTGGGAAGAGCATGCGAGACAATAAGTGGAAGTTGTATCTGAGGTTGGTCCACTTGACTGGGTGTGCTCTTTATCTATTATGAATTCGTGCTTTTGGAACATTAGGGGGATTAGAAGTAAAATAAAGATGGCAGATATACGTAATATAGTTATTAGAAATGAGATTGGGATCATGTTCATTGCGGAGACAAAAATGGAAAGTATGACAGAAGCGATGGTTAACAAGTTGTGGCCAGGACAAGGGGTGAAGTGGTGCGTGAGTAATGCTCGGGGTACGGCGGGAGGTATCCTGGCTATGTGGGATAGCTCGACGGTGAAGGTGCTAAACGAGAAGTGTTTTGATGGGTGGATCGCACTGGAGATAGAGTTAGTGAGATCGGGATATAGATATTAGACTGCAGGGATACACGCTCCAAACACTCCCCAGGAACGGATGGGCTTGTGGGAAGAAATCCTAGTGGTGAAGGCAGCGAATACAGCCCCATGGGTCTTGTTGGGAGATTTTAATGAGGTACTATTACCCTTTAAAAGATTGGACAGCCTGTTTGATGACAGGGGGTGCGGAGAGGTTTAACTGGTTCCTGGAGGAGGGTGGCCTCGTTGACATACCATTACAAGGTAAAGACTTTACCTGGTTTTCTAATAGAAGTGCTTCCAGAATAGATAGAGGAGTGGCCAGTGCAGAGTGGGTGGCAGAAAATGGGAGGCAAAATAGGCACAAGCTTCAGCAACGAAGATAATGACAGAGTTGGATAAGCTGGATCAGAAAAGGACAATAGGCGCAAGCTTCAGCAACGAAGATGAGAGCTCCTACAAGACAATGAGAGTAAACATGTGGATATGCAAGAAGAAGATAGAATCTGCCCGGAGGCAAAATTCCAGAATTCAATGGTTGAATCTTGGTGACAAGAATACAAAGTTCTTCCATATTAGCGCCAGCACAAGACAGAAGAGGAATTATATGGGATCACTGGAGATTGATGGCAGAAATATAGAAGAGCCGGAGGAGATTAAGAGAGCTGCTCAAGAGTATTTTAAAGGCATCTTTCAGGGGTATTCAGAGAGCTGGGTCGAATGCGGTAACATGAGGTTTCCAAAAATAAAAGAAGAGGACGCTGCGAGGCTGGAGAGACCTTTCACGACGGAGGAAGTAAAAGCGGCAGCATGGGAATGTGGAAGTCGAAAGGCCCCTGGACCTGATGGATTCAACTTCCTGTTTATAGAAAAGGCATGGGAAGTGATGGGTGATGATATTGTAAGCATAGTGGGTGAGTTTTACTCGAAAGGAATATTACCGAAAGGAATAAATAATTCCTTTCTGGTACTGATCCCTAAGGTGGAAGGTGCAAAGAACTTGACCTTGTATAGGCCTATCAGCCTTATTAATGGCTTGTACAAAATCATTGCTAAGATGTTGACGATGAGGCTAAAAACAGTGATTTCACCGGTGATATCCCAGACACAGTCCGGATTTGTAGCAGGAAGACAATTAGTGGACTCGGTTATGCTGGCATCAGATGTGATACACAGCCTGAAAAAGGGAAAGGGGAGTGGTTGGTGTTTCAAGATTGATTTTAGGAAAGCGTATGATACGGTTTGCTGGGAGGCATTGATGAATATCCTGAAAAGTATGGGTTTTAAAGATAGGTGGCGCCAATGGATCTCTCAATGTGTCTCCACAAGCCGTATAACGGTGCTGGTCAATGGAGCTACAACACAAGAGTTTGAGACGAGAAGAGGACTTAGGCAAGGGGACTCCCTATCCCCATTGCTATTTGATATAGTGGTAGAGGCCCTCTCACGTATGATTACCAAAGCTGAGGAAGTGGGGCTGATTTCAGGGGTGAGGTTAGGAAGTAGAGCAATAACGCATCTGCAATTTGCAGATGACGTCATATTATTTAGTGGGGATGACCTGTGCGGATTGAAAAACCTCAAGAGGGTCCTCCAATGTTTCACTTTGCTGACGGGGCTAAAGGTAAATTTTCATAAAAGTGCCTTAATTGGAATCAATCAAAGCAGGGAAGAGGCAAGAAGGGCAGCTGACATACTGAGATGCCGATCAGAAACACTGCCAATTAAGTACTTGGGGCTACCACTTGGGGCTAATCCAAGATGGCATAAGACTTGGGAAGGAGTACTACGACAATTTAGGAGGAAGCTGGTAGCCTGGAAAGGGAAGTTTTTGTCTTTGGGAGGGAGGATCACGTTGATTAAGTCGGTGTTAAACAGTTTACCAATCTTCTACATGTCAATCTATTTGATGCCCAAGCGAGTGGTAAAGGAAATTGAGAAATTGATGAAGAGATTTCTGTGGAAAGGGAATATTGAGACGAGATGCCTGCATAAGGTTCAGTGGAGGAGAGTATGTATGAAAACCGAAGCAGGAGGAGTCTGGATAGGAGACTTATGTCTGAAGAACAAAGCTCTACTCATGAAGTGGTGTTGGAGACTCCTTTGTGAGCCAGAAAGTTTATGGGCTTCGGCACTTACAGAGGTCCTGCACCCACGATGGAGCAGAGACGGGATAGCAGTTTCCAACACTAAACTATCGCCGGTGTGGAAGGACATTCTTAGTTGTGTGAATGGGGTGGATCAGTTGGGGTTTTCTGTTAGAAATAATATAAGGTGGGAATTAGGACAAGGTGATAGGTTGCATTTCTGGACTGTTTGAGTTATCAATTGACAAGCAAGCACTCATCCAGGACATGAGTACTTGGAGGGGTGAATGCTGGGATTGGAGATTTACCTGGAGGAGGGGTTTCTTTGCGTGGGAAGAGGATGTATATAATGAATTGGAGGAGTACTTAAGGGGGGTTATACCAGCGAGAGCATTGAGTGATAGAATAATATGGAAGAATGGGGCTCAACAATTTTCTGTGAAGACTTGCTATGCCACATTGGAGGAACAGGAATTCAGAGAACTGGTAAATTAATATCCCTAATGTTTGGCTGCATCAAGGAACACCAAAGAGTAAAGCCTTTCTTTGGTTAGCACGCCAAGACAGGATACTATCAAAAGGCAGGTTGGTTCAGCTAGGACTGTTAAGTGTTGGAAAAGCGAACTGCTTGGCTTGTGGAGAAATGGAGAATGATGCAAATCATATTCTGCTGAAGTGTAAGGCAGCATGGTCTTGCTGGGCGGAGGTACTAAGAAGATGGGGTGTTCAGTGGGTATATCCAGATACTTTGGTGGACCTATTGAGACAATGGGAGAGCATTTTTTGGCAGAAGAGGGTGAGGAAGAGGAAGATCTGGGATGCAATTATGGTGGCAGTGCTATGGAAGATCTGGCATGCGAGGAACGAATGCATCTTCAAGGGTGAGAGAAAAAGTCCTAAAGATGTAGCATTGGAGGGGCTACTACAAGGCATAAGTTGGGCAAAGGTGCATTTCAAGATGCAATTTGGCAGAGAATCAACTCTACTGCCGATAGAGGACTGGTGGCAAGTGCTTGAATGAAGGGGATTGTTCGGCAGAGAATCAACTCTACTGCCGATAGAGGACTGGTGGCAAGTGCTGGAATGACGGGGATTGTGAAAAGTTAAATTACCTAGTATGTCAATTAGGCAATTTAAAGTTTCATTGCCCTAGGTAGTTTGTATACCTCAGTGAACGGTTATGATTTCTAATTATATCAATAGATTTCATCGATTTCTCAAAAAAAAAAAATGCAGCCTAAGAGAAGATCCCAAAGACAGCCTATTAAATCCAAGAACCAAGCCCTAATTCTAGCCCAGCCTCTTAGAGATATCTATAGGCAGGAGGAATGTGGCACAGAAACTGGTGGTGGAGTAGTAAAACGCACACGTATTGAGGACCTGGATCCAGACTCTGAGTTGACTAATTCTTGGTTGGACTCAGGCTCTAGGTCAATGGAGTTGGCTGACATGGAATTGCAGTCTCATCCCTCGCAATAGATGGTTGAAGATTCTGGGCTGGCCATTGTGGCAGCTTCATTCGTGAGGGGATTGTAGGGCCCCCCAGTTTTGTTCCCTACAAATACCTAAATTGATTATGTCAATTTTGTCCTGGAACTGTTGTGGAGCTGCTAACTTCAAATTCTTGATGGTAATGAGAGATTTCATCTCTAGATATAAGCCAACCATTAGTATAATCTTAGAAGCAAGAATAAGTGGTAAGAAAGTTGATATTGTGATTCAAAAGTTGGGCTTTGATGGATATTTCAAGGTAGATGCTCAGGGCTTCTCTGGAGGGATTTGGGTGTTATGGCATACACATGAGACAGCTGCGTCAGTCCACAAATCAACTACCCAACTTGTTCATTTTTCATAGTTTCATGGTATATCACGTGGAGTTTGCACTGCAATCTATGGATGTCTGGTCTTGTGTAAAAAGACGGAACTATGGGAAGATATTAGATGTCTAAAATTATCTATCACGGAACCCTGGATCCTTATAGGCGATTTTAATGCAATCCTACAACCTGAAGAGAAGAGAGGTGGAAGTGGTGGCATCACACGAATTAACCATGACTTATGTCGGATAATAGATGACTGCAAACTTATTGATGTTGGCTTTATTGGGCCATGCTTTACATGGTTCAGAAATAATCTTTGTGAGAGGCTGGATAGGGCTTTGTGTTCTGATTTATGGAGGACGACTTTCCAAGATGCCTCTCTCACTCACCGTCCAAGGATTAAATCCAATCATAGACTCATCCTCTTGTCTTATAACAAGGTTACAAGTATGGGTAACTTGCCTCGTCCTTTTAGATTTCAAGCTGCATGGCTTACCCATCCTAGTTTCAAGAGCTTCGTTGTGAAGAATTGGCAATCTAGCGAGAGATGGCAAGTGCGATATAAACACTTTGCTAAGGCAGTAAAGGCTTGGAACAAAGAAGTATTCAGTAATATTTTTAAGACAAAAGCATGTTTAATTAAGCGCTTAAGAGGGGTTGAGAAGATTTTGAGTAAGAGATTTTCTCCAAGTCTGAAGGAGGTCAATGATGCTCTACGTAAAGAATATGAAGACTTATTGCTCCAGGAAGAAATATTATGGTACCAGAAATCCAGATCTAAGTGGATCAATTATGGTGATCGTAATACTTCTTTTTTTCATACTTCGACTATTATTAAAAGGAGACGCAATCGAATTTCTCTACTCAAGATTTCTCATGGACAATGGATATCTGATGATGATTCTCTTCATAATATGGCAGTGGAATATTTTCGGCAACTCTATACTAAGGAGATTAATCCTGGTTCAAGTTCGATACTTCCTTGTGGACTGATTCAGGAGGAGGACTTGCGGGAGCAATCAATGCTTCTACCTCCTTCTAAAGTTGAGATTCATAAGGTTATTAAATCCATGGGTAGTTATAAGTCCCCTGGAATTGATGGCCTCCCACCGATTTTCTTTCAATCTCAGTGGGAATAGTTGGTGATTTTGTTACAGATTTAGTGCAGAAATTCTGGGTAGATGGGCTTTTAAATCCGAGTCTAAATGAAACTCTACTAGTTCTTATCCCCAAGATCTCTAATCCCATAAGTTTATATCAATTTTGTCCTATAAGCCTTTGTAATGTTTCTTATAAAATTATTACAAAGCTTATTGCGGACCGCATTCAACCTCTCTTGTCGAAATTAATCAGTGAAGCTCAATCTAGTTTCATACGGGATAGGCAAATCACCGACAACATAATGATTGTCCAGGAGATTCTGCATTCTATGAGAAAGAAAAAAGGACGTGAGGGTTGGATGGCTTTGAAGATTGATTTAGAAAAAGTATATGATAGAGTTAAATGGGATTTTATTGTAGAATCCTTTTCACTGGCAGGCTTTCCTCAACTTCTTATTGATAGGATTATGATGTGTATATCATCAGTTCAATGAGAATCCTATGGAATTTAGTTATGTCCAAGTTATTCATGCCATCTAGAGGCATAAGACAAGGAGATCCTCTTTCTCCATACCTTTTCGTGTTGTGCATGGATCGATTGGGATATAGCATTATTGAGAGTGTTGACAACAAAGTATGGAGTCCAATCTAATTGGCAAGAGGTGGTCCTAAACTCTCTCATTTGTTTTCTGATGATGATTTATTCTTATTTGCAACAGCTTTTTGCGAACAAAGCCGTGTGATATAGAAAATCTTGGAAGACTTCTACTTAGCATCAGGACAGAAAATAAGTCAATCCAAGACAAAAATTCTCTTTTCGGAGAATACTGCTCATAGGACGCGTGCGAAGGTTTATCAGGTTCTTGGTTTTCAGAGTACTAAGGATCTCGGTCTGTACCTTAGGACGCCGCTTATTCATGGTAGATTATCAAGGAATTATTACTCTGGTTTGGTTGATAAAATCCGAAGGAAACTATCTAGTTGGAAGGCCGAGAATTTATCTTTTGCTGGAAGGATCACACTTGCTAAATCAGTACTCCAAGCAATTCTTAGCCATGTGATGCAAACAACCTGTCTACCGAGCAGCATTACAGATGAAATTGATAGAATCGTTCGTAATTTTGTCTGGGGCTCTTGCTCTGAGAAACGGAAAATTCACCTTTTGAGTTGGGATAGATTATGTGAGACCCCGTCTTTTTGATAGTCTAGTCAGCAGTCGAATTTAGTTAGATTGTTTGGATTGGTCGATTTGAGTGAGTTGACCATTTGACCGTCATAGCTGACCTTTTGACCGAGTGACCTGGACATAGTCATAGAGCCTAGGTGTCATATTTAGAATGTTTAGAACGTCATGTCGTTGGTGGTATGTCGATAATTTGCACGACGTGTCGTTTTGGAAATTTAACGTGCATTAGATTAATTAGTCGATTGATGCATTGTTTGAGGTTTGAGTCCTGAGGATATAGCCCAATCTACTCTTTTGACCCGTATAAAGATTTTTGGAGGCCCGTTTTGAGTGGCCGTAGGCCTTTGGGCCGATTTACCGTTCGTGGGCCCGATTTCGATTTCTCGAGTCCAATTACGTTTTAGAAGCCCGATTTCAATATTTTGAGCTTTTAATTTTTATTTTACCTCATTTAAGACATAATTGGGCTATTTTATTAATAAGTTAAATTAGGGAAAGTTTAAAAAAAAGAAAAAAAAAAGGTCAAAAAGTCAAAAAGTCAAAGTCAAAGTCAAAGAGGGCAAAAATCCAAAAGTGCCCCCACTTACCTTTCCTTTCTCTTTCCACGGGAGTGAGCAGGTTTCTTCAACATCTCCTCATTTTCCCCCTTGGTTGCCGAGACCTCCAAAACCCCAAATTCCCTCAAAAATCCTCCCAATTCATTTCTACATCAAATTAAGGAATGAGTGTTGTTCCAGAACCTAAACCTAACTCTTCTCCCTATATTCCTCAGGTAATAGGTTTATTTATGGAGTTTTTATATTTATTTGAATATTTTTTTGTATTTTCGGATTTTATGAGTTTTTACTTGAATTCTTCATTTTCTGGGCTGATTTGTGGTTGATTTAGCAAGATTAGATGTTCATTAACATAGTCTGATAGTCTAGATTGCTTGAAAACACCATTTGATCCATGATTGATCATTTTGGGTGTCAATGGCATTTTGGTAATTTCGGGATTTGTATGATTTTGTGAAATTGGATGAAATTGGTTGATGCCATTGCTTGAGTTAGGTTGTTTATGTGTTGTAGAGAAGGTTGGTCGAATTAGGAAACCAATTTTGATGTTGGTGGAGCTTGGAATTGGAAATTGAACTTAGGATCGATTGCGTATGTGAGGGAATTTGTTATTTTCTTAAGGAATTGAGTGGTTTGAGTTTTTAGAGGTTGAATTGAATAATTTGGGACTTAGAGTGAGTGTTTGAGGAGTCTCGTAGGTTGTTTTTATTTCTGGTCATTTTTCGAGTTTATTACTTTTGGGTTTGTTCTTAGTACGATTTTGTGTGTATGATTGTTTAGGTGGTATTTCAGCGATCGATAAGGGCAAAGGCTTAGCCGTCGAGTCGTCTGCGCGTCAAGAGGTGGGAGACTATGTTTCATTTACATGCACGGAAATGTTTTGGTTTTATTAATTAAAATCGGATATATACTTGTTTTTGAATAGAGGCAATATGTGCATTGATGCATGACTTTGCATATTAGGTTCATTATGCGTGTGGCATGTTTATGATGCATAAAATATTTTTATGGACCTATATGCATGCTTGTGACGTGATTGAGATACTTTGCGAGAATTAATTGATTTATATTGATTTCTTAAAATGTGGGACTTTTATGCGAGCTTTTGAATTGTTTTTGGATTGCATCATAATCGATTTGAATTATGATATGATTTGAGATCTTTTTCACAATTGCGAAGTACGTATATTCATATACGATTTCTAGGATTTGATCTTGGAATTGACGATAACAACGCTTTGGCCAATGCGGAGGTAAGTGGATGAGCACCCTTAGATAGAAGGGTATTCCCTTGCCTAGGAGTATAAGGTGGTGAGTATAGGCCTTGTGACGGTGTGAGTATCAGGCTATACATGATATGCCTTCGGGCTTTGCGAGTTGTGCGTGAGTTGGGATTTGTGTGATAGTGCGTTTTCTCCACATTTCCCTAGGACAACACTGGTGGCAGGGGATTTATATTTATTTGAAAATGTGTATTTAAATTAGCCACCAGTGGGCTTCCGATTTCCCTTTGGCCCGGGTTATCAGGCGAAGCGGTTTTAGTGGTCCTCCCCGAGAGATTTTGGCATAGTAGCCACGTGTTTGAGACTTTGAGATTTTGTAATATTTGGACTTGTGCTCGACATATTGGTTTATGATTTCAAACTCATTCATACGTAATTGATTTTATTTATATGAGATCGTTGCACGATTAGCATCATGGATTAAATGTGATTTTATTATTAAGCATTATATTGTTTATACTGGTTTTCGTATGTGCCTCCATTCCACCGGAATTGTTTATGACGTTGTGACTTTCACTGAGGTCCTTGAGATCTCATCCCCCTCTTGTTGATATTTTTCAGGACTAGGTCGAGAGCCAGTGTAGCTGACTTATTTGTGAGGTCGAGATTTCCGGTTTGTCTTAGGGCTGGACTACTGCATATGACACGTTTGAGAACTCGACACTATCATTATTATTTTGGATTTGTGTATGCTTGCTTATCTTGTTTGCATACTTGTTTATTGAAACTGTGATCCCTTATTGGGTTTGGGTTGATGCATGTTATTGGACTTATTTTGATAAAGTATGTTTGGGGCCGTGTGGCCTGTTGTGTGTGAAATTAAGTCTTCCGCTGTTTGTGATTGCACTCTGTGATTGATTTTGTTGTGTCGAGGTTTCCGGTTAAATGCATGCTCCATTTTAAAGAAAATTAAGAAGGTTCAAATTTATATGTAATTTTATTTATTTTACGAGTTTGATTTGAGGATAAGCCTTGTGTGGTTTTAATTGGGCCACGAGTTGGGCCAATTGGGACTGCACGGCGGTGAGGAGCCCAATTACCGGGTTCGGGTCCTCACAGATTATGCCAACCTAAATCTCAGGGAGGATTGGGTCTTCACCAAGCAGCAGAAACAAATAAGATGCTTCTTATTAAGCTAGGATGGTGGTTCTTGACTCAGCAGAACTCCCTATGCGCTCCGGTAATTGCAAATAAATATGGTTGGCATCCCCATAAGGAGAACAGTCTAGGTAAGGGCAGGTTTACTACAAACTTCTCTCCTCTCTAGCGAACTCTTAATAATATCTGGAATATTCTGGCAAAAGATTGTATTTGGCAAATTGGAGATGGTAAATCGATAAGTTTCTGGGATGACAATTGGCTAGATCCCATTGGTCCTCTTATTACCGTGGCTCTAATGAAGATACCAGAGTATCTCTGTGATCTTCCCTTAAGAAATTTCACTTCTGAATAAGGAGGTTGGAACTGGAATATGTTCCAGCATCTGTTTCCATCTTCTGTGTGCCTTCAGATAGCATCTATCACACCCCCATCAGGACCTAGCTAGGAGGATTGCTTGCGATGGCATCTATCTGCAAATCGTCTCTTTACTTTTTCATAAGCTAGAGACCTGATAAAAGAGGATGAGAGTAAGGAAGATAAAAGACTTTGGAGTATTATTTGGAAATGGCAAGGACCGGAACGTATTAAGACGTTTCTCTAGCTTCTTGCACATGATCGTATTCCTACCAAATCCCTTTGTTTTCGTCATCATATTATTCCAGATAGTATTTGCCCAAGATGTTGCATGGCTCCGGAATCAACCCTTCACGTGCTCAGAGATTGTGTGTTTAGTTCATGCATTTGGCAAAAAATTATCCCCAGTGATGCCCAAGCCATGTTTTTCCATATGAATCTGGAGGAATGGCTTTTATCTAATATTTCGTCAGTTCTCATGAATGGAATTATCCCTAGCACTATCACATTTGGTTCAGCTCTTTGGCTTATTTGGAGATGGCGCAATGATTTTGTATTTGAGGATAAACATAGTTCGGATCCTCAACCTCATTTGAGAATTATTGAGCAGGCAGGAATTCTACAGAGCTGTCATTGTGCTGAAAAGGGCTTCTTTACTCAAGGTAGGAAAAGAGGATAGATGGGTCCGTTGGATTCCACCCATTCAAGATTGGCTAAAGCTGAATTGTGATGGAAGTCATAATCCTCGTAACCAGCAAGCTTGGGCTGGTTTAAGGAATGAGAAAGGGAATTGGATTGTTGGATTTACACAATCTATTGGTCGTTGTTCCCCATGGAAAGCTGAAGTCTGGGCTGTCAAGACAGGAATTGAGATGGCATTATCTGCTGGAGTTGTAAAACTACATATAGAGACTGATTCGTGGGAGGTTGTCCAAGCTTTGAGAGCTACGGACCTTCACCCTCCCTGGAGCTCTCTCTTGCTGCAATGTCGTGTTATTCTTCTCCGCTTCCGTGAGATTTTGATAGAGCACATTTATCGTGAAGCTAATTCCGTTGCTGATGGTTTAGCCTCACTGGGTCGCTTTTTTCCATTAGGTGTTTTTATACACTCGGCGCCACCAAGTAAATAATAAACAGCATCACTGCTGATAGATCTGGCTACTTTGTATTTCGTCCAGCGGTTGTTTAGCCGTTTGAGCATTTTAATCAAAAAATTATTCTCCGTTTCCGTTTTCAGGCCGCCACCAAACACAATAAATAAGGGACGGATTCAGCCGTTAATAATACCCGCGGATTTTTTATTTTTTCTGTTTCCATTTCCAGACTTGGTTTTTTGGATCCGAACAGACTCTTACGTTCTGACAAGGGAGATGAAGTCTGAAGCCGTGTGTTCTTAACAAATAATTGCTCTGTTTGCTGTTTGGTGCCAGATTTCATAATCGTTCTTGTACTCCTTCCTATACTCCGCCGCATTCCTGGCTAACCAGATTGACCACAAAGTATAAGCCAGTAAGACAAACCAAAACTTTTCCTCTCACTTGCTCTTTAATTGACTTATCCATTGAGCTATCATCTCCTCGATCAATCCCTATCTACTCATAGGATTTTTCGGATAAAATACTCAGATTTATATTCCTGACATTTGTTTATCAAGGTTTGGTGAGACAGTGACTAGAAGTGGCTTTCTACACGTCCGGCTTTACTAAACATAACAAAAGTATTAATATCTGTTATTTTTCATTAAAAAAAACAAGTATCTGTTATTCCCAGGGAAAGAACTTAAAGAACAAACCTTAATATAAATAATACAAAGAAAGTAATAAAGAAACCTGCTGCCTCAATTATTCATAATAATACGAACCTGCTACTTCAATTTATCCATAATAAAGAAAGTAAGAAGAATCATTAAAAAAATGACTTTATTAGTACTACAATAGTAATAAGGCATTAATCTAAATATATTTTTTATAATTCATGATAGCTGGTCAATCTTCATGTCAAGAAAATCACTTTGTCGATATTAACTTCGCAATCAATAAGAATCTCTTTTCAGAGTAATTCGGTCTCTCCTTACAAACAAGAACCTGAAGTAGGAGAGAGAGAATGATAGGGCGCTCGAGAAACTCCCTCAACAATCCACCACCCGAACACACCTTAAATCTAAACATTCCATTCACAAACAATCCCCGTCCAAATCATCTCACTACAATACAACCTAACTCACTAGTGCTCGGTTCTCAAGGGCGACCTATTCAAGACCAGATCCTGAGCGAAAGGAGAGACGTGAGAGCAGTTCAACAAGCGAGGTGGAATCCGAAAGTTATATTCAATGACACAAAATACATTTCGTACTTCGTAGACCACATCCCAGAAGGATGGAGCTCTAGTGATTTGTATCGAGTGATTCATAAATGGGAACCGGTGGTGGACGCCTACATCCCGAGGAAGAGAAGCGTGAGAAATACGAGATTCGGTTTCGTACATTTCATACAGCAAGGTAGTGCTGAAAGCGAGAGGTTGGTAAAATTAAACAGGCTGTTACTGGAGGGGTATTCACTTCTCTTCAGGGAGGCCCGATTCGTGAACAGGGAGAAGCAACACCCTCGAACTAATAGCAGTCACAAAGGAGAAGAGGTAGGTAGGGTACTAGACATGAGGAAAACCTTCAGGGAAGATGACTTCAAACGGGGAATGAGAACCTTCTCAGAAGTTGTGGCTGGGAAAAGTGCCGATGAGAAAGAAGAGAGGGCAGAAGTTGTTGTTCGAGTAGGGGAGGCGAAAGCGAACAGGGAGTGGCTTAACAGGAGCATAGTGGGTATGGTTAAAGATGGCGTTCTAGGAGGACAACGTTTTCCACCAGAGGTGCGCGTTAGGAGCCTGGGCAATCTGGCCTACCTGGTTACGTTCCCCTCCGACGAAGCGATGTACCAAGAAACTACAAGCAAGCAGAGTATGTGGAAGGATCTGTTTGTAGAGCTTCATCCCTGGAGCCCGGAAGACACACGGAGAGGTAGGATCTACTGGTTGAGCCTGACAGGTATCCCGCTGCATGTGTGGTCGGAAGAAAGGATACGCCGACTTGCAGAGGTGTACAGAGAGGTCGTACAGATACATTCGGATACCCTAAATTGTTCAAACCTTGAAGCTGCATTGGTTTGCGTGCGGGTTGATCAAACTGACAAGGTCGGCGGGAAGGTACAGCTTTTGGTAGAGGGAAGTAGCTTCATGATCACAATAGCTGAGGTGCTGCAGATGGAAAGTGAACCTAGAAGGAACGAAGAAGGAAGAAGTGGAAGGGAAAGGCATGGACTGTCTGCTTTTTCACCATTTGGACAGATGCAACCCCCAAGGTGGAAAGAGCAGTCCGAGATAGACAAAAGGAATTTTCAGTCTGTAAACTGCAGTCAAACTCCCACGTGTGCTAGAGACCATGCGGAAATAGAGAAGGTGAAGGGATCGAGTGGGCAGGGCTCGGTGAATAAGGAGGGGCCTAGGGGTACAAGCCCTGTGGGACAGGAAAGCCCAATGAGTCTACCAGGGGGAAAAGTTCTCCTTAGGAGAAGTCCAGGAGGGGGGAAGGCCCAGTCCGAGGCCAAG
Source organism: Passiflora organensis (assembly GCA_019739055.1). Classification (NCBI taxonomy): domain Eukaryota; kingdom Viridiplantae; phylum Streptophyta; class Magnoliopsida; order Malpighiales; family Passifloraceae; genus Passiflora; species Passiflora organensis. The sequence goes on from JAEPBF010000009.1 coordinate 21,417,452, forward strand.
GGGGGGCTGGTCTCAGAAGAGGGTCGAGGCCAGTGTCAAAATACCCATGATGCTGAGATTACAATCAAGAAGCCTAAAGCCCGAAGGCTACCATGGGTTAACAGTGTAGAACAGTAGCTGAGCCAAAAAATGACAGACGAAAGCTTGGAAGAGAAAGAATCTAGGGCGAACAGTGATGTGGAGTTGGGAAATAGCCCGAGCAGGAGCAGCTTAAGATCTGATGCAGTCCTTGCAAGAGTGTATGAGAGGATTATGGTGGCCAGAGAAAGAACAGCAAAGGTCACAGCTGCAAGAGGAGCGAGAGGGACACTCGGAAGGATTGAAGGCGGACAAGCTTTAGTATCGTGTGCCTCTGATATGGACAGAATAACACCTGATTCCGAAGACTCTCAGTCATGGGTACCAGAGACGGGAGGGGCAGAAGAATTGGAACAAAAAGAGGAGGAAGAAATCGAGAATGAGGCACAGGCAACGCTAGAGGTTATGGAGAAGCTGGAGTTGCGACCCCTAAAGACTAGAGATGAATTGAGAGCGAAGATAGTGGAGATGGTGGAGGAGGAGTATGAGAACTGGGGAGCCAAAAGAGGCAGGTAAACACCGTGACCTACGTATGTTCGAGGGTGTGAAGATGTATTATGTTTAATATCGGTTTTTGGAATGTGAGAAGAATTAGGAGTAGTATGAAGTGTAGATATGTCCGGAATTTAGTTCATATGAATAGTCTAGTAGCTTGCTTCTTAGCCGAGACAAAAATGGAAAACATGGAGGAACGTTGGGTGAGACAGTTATGACCTGACGGTTCGGTGGGGTGGTACGCATGTAACGCACAAGGGTGATCAGGGAGGTTGCTGGCTTTGTGGGATAAATCTGAAGTAAAGGTAGAAAGCCAGTATAGTTTTGATAGATGGATGGCGTTGGACTTCAGAGAAAAGGCTACGGGAAATAGGGTGTGGTGTGTCGTTCTCCATGCTCCCAATACAGTGGCAGGAAGAGAAGCATTTTGGACTGAAATTCTGGCGTTCAAAGAAGGAAGAACAGAGCCATGGGTGATAATAGGTGATTTTAACGAAGTAGTGGCTCCCTAGGAGAGGACAGGGCATAACTTTGATAGAAGAGGGGCTGACAATCTGAAAAGGATGATGGATAAAGGGGGCTTGGTAGACCTTCCACTGAACGGCAGCAGATATACTTGGTTTTCATCTAGGCGCACTTCAAGAATAGACAGGGCTATTGTGAGTGCAGAATGGATCGCAGATAATTCGGAGTTCAGTTTAGTAGCTGGAAACAAAAAACTATCTGATCATGCGCCGATTATGATAAAGTCGGACCACGTAGACTGGGGACCAAAACCAGTGAGAGTTTGGGATGCTTGGTGGCAAGAGAAAGATTTCTTGCAGGTGGTAAAAGATTACTGGTTGGAAGCAGAAGAGAGGTTCCCGGGGAAGTTTACACCAGTGCGCAGGATGAATTTTCTCAAACAGAGTCTTAGAAGATGGAGTAGGGAACATCTTGAAGATCCGGAGGCAAAATTGAAGAAGATCTTGGAGGAAATCGAAGGGATGGATTCGAATAGAGCAGAGGTGGAGAGTAGGAGTGAATAGGAGGTGCGTCGATATCAGTTGTTGCTGGACTCGAAATGGAGGGCTAAAAATCAGATGGAATCGATGTGGAGACAAAAGTCGAGAGTGCAGTGGTTGAGGCTGGGGGATTCAAACTCTCGTTTTTTCCAGGTTTGTGCAAGTACTAGGGAGAAGAACAAGCAGCTTAAGGTACTAGTAGTCGATGGAAGGTTATCCACAAAACCAAGGGAGATAAAAAGAGAGGTCCAGAGGATCTATAAGAGTTTGTTTCAGGAGGAAACTGAGCAGTGGATTGGCATTGGGGGTCTGAGATTCAGCAAATTGGAAGCAGGTGCGGCTGAGCAGCTAGAAAGGAGAGTGGACAAGGAAGAGATCAAATAGGCGGTATGGGATTCCGACAGTCTTAATTCTCCAGGACCGGATGGATTCAATTTTTATTTCTACAAGAAGGCATGGGAGGTGCTGCAGCCTGGAATAGAAGATATTGTGGAGGAGTTTTATAAGAGCGGGAAGCTTCCAAAAAGGTGTGAACAACTCCTTCCTAGTGTTAATTCCGAAGGCAGAAGGAGCAATAAGTTTGGGAAATTATAGACCTATCAGCTTGATAAATGGAGTGTATAAAATCATAGCCAAAATATTGGCAAAGAGGTTGGGCAGTAACTTATCCCCGCTGATCTCAAAGACTCAATCCGGATTCATAAAAGGACGACAGTTGGTTGAGTCGGTGATGATTGCCTCAGAAACAATACATGTCGTGAAGGCAGAAGGGAGAAAAGGGTGGTGCCTGAAAGTTGACTTTAGGAAAGCATATGATACGGTGTGCTGGGGAGCTATGGTAGAGATTATGGAAGCCATAGGTTTCCCACACAGATGGAAAAGATGGATAGAACAGTGTACGGGAACAGCAAGAGTCACAGTGCTTGTGAACGGTGCACTTACGGAGGCCTTTGATATGAGAAGGGGGTTGAGACAAGGCGATCCAATGTCTCCGCTGCTCTTTGATATTGTAGCAGAGTGTTTATCCAGGTTGTTAGATAAGGCAGAGGAAGTTGGTCTCATAAAGGGAATTACGGTGGGTAGGAGCTCAATAACTCATCTGCAATACGCAGATGATGTTATACTATTCAGCTCAGACGGGGAAGAGGGGTTGAGAAATTTGAAGAGGGTGTTGCGATGCTTTGCTCTAATCACGGGATTAAGAGTCAATTATCACAAGAGTGCGTTGATAGGAATTAATCACAACCAAACGGAGGTGGAAAACATGGCAGTGAGGTTACTTTGTAGATCTGATAAGTTCCCGATTAAATATCTGGGGATGCCTCTTGGAGCAAATCCTGGGAAGTATAAGACATGGGAAGGGGTGCTAAGTAATTTCAGAAGAAGACTATCAAGTTGGCAAGGGAGGCTATTGTCAATGGGTGGAAGGATCACTCTAGTGAAATCAGTGCTGAACAGCATCCCGATATTTTACATGTCGCTATTCAGACTACTAGTGAGAGTGAAGAAGGAGCTGGAAGGGCTAACCAAGAGATTCTTGTGGAAAGGCACGGTTGATCGAAGATGTATACATAAGGTAAAGTGGAGTCGAACCTGCAGGAGGACTGAGAAAGGTGGGGCGGGCCTGGGATGCGTGGAGAGAACAAATATAACATTACTTGTCAAATGGTGTTGGAGGCTCTTTACAGAAGGGGAGTCTATGTGGGTTCAAATTGTGAAGGAGTTATACAATCCTATACTCAGTATAGATGGACTCAAGCTGGATAGTCGCTATGTGTCTAAGGTTTGGCAAGGAATAGTGAAGTGCCTGAACGGGGATCAAAAGGCAGCTGTAACGATAAGAGGAAATCTGAAATGGAAGCTTGGAAGAGGTAACATGATAGATTTCTGGTCGGGTGATTGGACAGGTAACGGGATTCTAGCGTTGAAATTCCCTCGATTGTTCACACTGTCGACGCAACCAACAGCAAGGGTGGAGCAAATGGGTGGATGGGAGGAAGGAAGGTGGCAGTGGAATCTTGAGTGGAGAAGAAGTCTGTTTGTATGGGAAGCTGAAGCCAGTGAAGGTTTGATGGAATATTTAGAGGATAAGAAGCCTATTCAGAACAAATCAGATAGTTTGGTATGGGCAGATGGCGAGGAGGAACCAACGGTGAGAAGATGTTGCAGAACACTGGAGGATGCGATTTTAGAGGGAGAGGAGGTGGATATACCGGATGTATGGAAGCTGGCCGGTACTTCAAAAAGCAGGGCTTTTACTTGGTTGGTATGTCAAAATCGTATTTTATCAAAAGGAAGATTGTATAGGTTAAGGCTTATTAGAGAGGAGGAGAGGCTTTGTGACGCTTGCAGTCTGGTGGAGGATAGCGCAGATCATATATTAGTAACGTGTAAGATGGCATGGGCATGCTGGATGGAAGTGATGAGACGATGGGGGGTGCAGGGACCACTTTCGGGATCAGTGAGTGATATGGTCCGACAATGGGGAGGCTTAAATCCGGGAACAAAGAGAAATCAAGTATGGGATTGCTTGTTATTAGCAGGGATGTGGAGTCTATGGACAGGCAGAAACAGCAGAATTTTCAGGAACAAAGTGAAAAGTGCCAAGGATGTTGCGGTGGAGGGCTTGCTATATGGTTTGGAGTGGGCAAGAGTTAACAAAGACGTAAAAGGGTATAGAGGAGTAGAGCTGTTAGCCATCGAAGATTGGTATCAGGTAGTTCAGTGATATTATGATACTGTGAATCTTTAAGGTGCTTGGTAGAAGATATTATGCAACTTAGATATTCATGGATATGCTCGATTCTATTGTATATTAGGGGATTTAAGTGCAACTCGGTGATTTTGCTTAAACTGGATTGCACTTGATGTATTTTGATCTTATTAATATCATCATCTTTCTGTCAAAATAAAAAACTTCGCAATCAATATTAACCCGTTAGAAAATAAGACCGCTGGAATTACCGAGAACATTGAAGTTATTACGCGTTTAATCTCAATGCTGGTGTTGGATCTACAATTATTTAGACTCACGATTTGCACGTTAGATAAAATTTTTCAATTTTCTACGAGACATTCTAAGTTCAATATTAGTTATTAGATAATATTTTATATTATTTTATGAAATTTCTTCTCACAAAGTATTTGCTTTTGTTTCCTGCAATCAATAATAAAATAGCGTTCTTCAATATTTTTATATATGTAATATTCCCACATATAATTTTATTCTCTCCTATAATCACTTCTGAAAATAGCATGTTATAATATTTCTTATGCCGATTATCCTTTTTTTTTCTTTAAGACAAAAAGCAAGAAGTCAATACTCGCATGTTTTCTCTTTAATGATAGGTTTAAAAACTGTAAATGTGAATTAGAAAAAACCTTATGCATTAGACATCAAAGTTTATGTTTATTTTTATGAGCTAGTGAAGTAATTCTTCCTAGATATCCAATCATGGTATGTAATAGCTAAATAGTCTTTATATAAAGAATTAATAAAAATAATTTTATGTCATATTAAACAAAATACTTGAATTAATATTAGTTCATGAGAACTTAATACTTATCAACAATCTCAGGGGCTATAAAGGAACAAGTTGGACGACTTTTTAAAGAAGGAAATTATATATATGACCTAATTTCTAGTTGTTGGGGTAAAAGTCTAGTCTTTCTTGTCTAGATTTGGCATAATATTACTGCAGATGGGAAGGCTTCATTTTGGAGCGTGTACTAATATTTTCACCAGATTTCTTTGTGTCTCAAATATTAGACAGAAAAATTTGGTACTTCATTCGGTTGCTAAGCATTAACAACTAATATTAGATAATATTTAGAGTGTATATACGTATCATATGGAATGAAATCTGGAATATGTCTCTTTTATTCTAAACAATGTTATGATATATCTCTTATCTTAATAATAATAGCTTGTAAATTTATAAATTACTCACATTTCACATTTTAAAATTATCTACTGTTAAAAAAATGTAAAGATTTAGGAGAGATTTCTTATTGTTATAGATGTGGTTTGATTAAGTGTCCTACTTTCCTAAGTATCCATCTCACCTTTTTAAATCATCTAATTGGATTTGAACCAAAATTTCTTCTTCTAAGGTATATACAATTCAGTAAGGGAATTGATCATTGAATTCACTGTGTTGACAGTGGATGTCTTTATTAAAAAAAAAAGAAAAAAAAAAAAGGAAAACCCTGCTACAAAACCTCAACAAACCCACTACAGATTTGGAATGGTTAATCACCGTAGGCCCGAACAAGGAAATACATGTTTACAGACGGCAGAGCTAAACAAAGGAAACCTTCTAAGTGGAGCAGATTCCTTTCAAAGATCATAAATGGACCACAGAACAACTAACATTGAAGTGCAGAGGCCATTTTCTTGGACTCTTGCCACGTGTACGGTTATCATAAGTTAATAGCAAATTGATTCTTATTTTGTTGGATTCCTTAAAATTCGATCTGAATCAAATTTTATTTTTTTCTAAGACATCCTTTATTAAATGAAAGTTCAGTATTTTATCATTTATCCTGTTAAATAATCATCTCAACATAAATATTGAAATTGTTGGATAAATCTCATTTAATAATTATTTTCTTCTAAACCCGGCTCTTAAATATTCCAAAGTGCTTCAGACATGAGGAGATTAGGTACTCTGAACAGGCAAACAATGATATTCTCTCTTCCTCGGAGTGGTTGTCCAACCCAAACATTATCCATGCCAAGTTATTGGCTTAGGAAGATTAGCTTAATCTGACAAGTAAGAATACCATGTTTTGCATTGTGTCAGAATAAGACATGCTAAAACTTGTCAATCTATAGTTTTTGAAGAAAATTGTCAATCTATAGTTATTCCCTCCCTTTCGAATCTACTAAAACTTGCTCAATTAATTTATCCCAAACTTAATTATTTTTTGGTGAAGAAGAGCACGGGGTTAGTCATTTTAGACCGATTAGATTCATTTTTTATTATTGTTTACAATGAAAATATTACATATTATTATTATGGATAATAAATATTTTTAATTTAAAAAAGAACCCATCTCACCTGACATCATGTTCAGTGTCTCGAGGTCTAGTTAAGCTGTAATAACCACTGTACTTTCATGGTCGTACCATGTTATCGTCTGAAGAACAACTGATGGAACCAAAGAAAGTTGTCGCATTTGTTAAAATGGGTGGGCTCCCTAGTTATTTGATTAGCACCACGTACAAGTATATGACTAACCACCTCCACCCTCTCCATTGTGATCTTTCACCGTGAACGTAGAAAAGCTACGAGTTAGCTGCCAGCTACACTTATTTGTTCCCACCCCTCCGTCTATTAATTGGCACCATTCCTCTTATAAATACCACCAGGACTTCTAATCTCCAAGCATTGAGAATCTTAGAAGTTTGCTTCACATAATTGTTGGCATCAGCTAAGGAGAGTCAATCAGTAATGGCAAAATGCATCAGCTCTCTCTTTGTTCTTACTCTGCTTTCCTTTTCTCCCCTCCTCATCTGCGGCAAGACCACTGGTGGCTTCCTTTACCCACAATTTTATGAGCATTCGTGCCCGAAAGCTCAAGAGATCGTCAAGTCTATTGTGGCCAAGGCGGTGGCAAAAGACACTCGCATGGCAGCCTCACTGCTGAGGCTCCATTTTCATGACTGTTTTGTCAAGGTTTGTGACTTTGACAACGTTGGTTATCGACTTGCCCTCTTCTTCTTTTTTTCTTTTTTTTTAAGGTCTAATTTCATCTTCTTTCTCGTAAACAACAATAGAAACATTATGTGATTCGCATAATTATTGAACCAGTTCATCTTGTCTTGTAACGTCAAGGCATGGCATTTGGCTATATATGCACAACTTTGTAACCAAATCTCATAAAGTACAACTATCACTGAGATACTCTCATCTGTGTGATTCAAAATACAGGGTTGTGATGCTTCCATATTGTTGGACAGCAGTGGAAGCATAAACAGTGAGAAAAGATCAGTTCCAAACCGGAACTCGGCTAGAGGTTTTGAAGTAATCGACGACATCAAATATGCTTTGGAGAAGGAATGTCCTCTCACAGTATCCTGCGCTGATATTCTGGCTTTGGCTGCAAGAGATTCTACTGTTCTTGTGAGGCTCATTATATAAATTAACTTTCAGTAAAGAGAGACCTGGGTTACCTAACTATCGAAAAATGCTAAGCTGACCACCTTTTATTTATACTACATTTGCAGACTGGAGGACCGACTTGGAAGGTCCCGTTGGGAAGGAGGGACTCAAAAGGAGCAAGCTTGAGTGGCTCTAACAACAATATTCCTGCCCCAAACAACACATTTCAAACAATTCTAACCAAGTTCAAGCTACAAGGACTGGACCTTGTTGATCTTGTGGCATTATCAGGTAAATCAACTCTTTTATAACCCTGTAACTGTCATTCAGTATTATTTAAAAAAAAATTATGGAATGTTTTTTAAAAATGTCCTCAAATTTCATCCAGGAAGCCACACGATAGGAAATGCTCGATGCGCCACCTTCAGACAGAGACTTTACAACCAGTCAGGCAACGGACAACCTGACTTCACACTTGATTCATCTTGTGCTGCCCAACTCCGAACCCGGTGTCCCAGGTCAGGTGGTGACCAGAACCTATCCTTCTTGGACATGGTGAGCCCAACAAGGTTTGATAACAGCTACTTCAAGAATATACTGGCTTCAAAGGGCTTGTTAAACTCTGACCAAGTTCTTCTGACAAAGAACGCGGGATCGAGGGAATTGGTCGAGCAATATGCAGAGAACAACGAGAAGTTCCTCGAGCAATTTGCCAAGTCCATGATCAAGATGGGAAATATCTCCCCACTGACGGGTTCCAGGGGAGAGATTAGAAAGCGTTGCAGGAAGATTAATGCTTAAATCTGGTTACAGGTTACAAAGAAAAATAAAAACAATGATTGCCATTTGTGCTCTTTTGTCTATTATTTCGAAACGATATATATATTATTCGCAATTCTTCTGCTGTTTATTCACGAGGGAGGTTGTTACAGAAATTTGTTCCTTTTCCAAATCATTGGCAAGAAGCGTCTGATTTGATTATATATTTTCATAAACCTCCTTTTCTTGTTAGCACATTAATTATTCTACTGTTTTTTGGAAGGTTAATTTGTGGGTAGTTAAATTAACCTGATAAATGGGTACCAAAAGAGTAGTTGGCATTTATGGATTGAGATGCTCTGCTCATTCTCACAGTCACAGGGCCATCTTTCTTACAATTTCTGCTTGTGTCAGGCAGCATTATTAAGATTATTACGAACCCAATTTTGGTAAAAAAAATATATTGAACTTGATTGATGTACCCAAATTAGCATATCTAAAAATTTTAAATGCTGAAAATTTCAAACCGATAAAATACCAATCGGTTTTAACTATTGAGAACTGTTGAAGAGTATACAGATAAACTTAATCCATAATTGGGCAGATCTCAGATGCGTATGGGCAGATCTCAAATATATTCGGTCTAATGGCAATGGAGTACGAGCTAGAATAGTATTGGGCCTAATACAGTATAATTAAAGAAATTTCGGCCCATTTATCACAAAAATTTGTAAACTTCGGGCCAAGAAGTATGGGCTAGAAATGGTATGGGGCCCAAGAACAGTAGAATTAAAGAAAACTTGTGGCCCAGTTTGCTATGCAAAAGAATCATAGACCTTCCTCACTGGACTGACAAGTGAGTAGTGAATAGTGACTAGTGGAACCGTGGTAGGGTTTATGCCTTCAATCCCAGCTTCAAAATACTGAATGATCCTTTTTTTTTTTTGAAAAAAAAAAAAAAAACACTCTGTTCTTCTTCTTCCCTTCAATGCTCACATAGAAGACGAACGAAAACTCTTTTCTTGAAAAATTTTCATTTAGGAAAAGATATAACATGAGGTACCTTCGATTAATCTCTCCACACTTACAACGCGCTCACAGAAACCCTGCCTTTGCCAAACCCCCGACATTGACGCGCCTCTATGCATCGGAATCCGAAGTTGTGCCGCCTCCTGCGCCAGCCGTATCCGCCGCAGTTTCCGGGATCGTAGACGACCTCGCGGGGTTGACGCTTATTGAAATCGCCGATCTCACTCAAGTGCTCCGTGAGAAACTGGGAATCAAGGAGCTGCCGATTATGGCGGTGATGATGCCGGGCGCGTCGTTTGGGGGAATGGCCGGAGTGCGGAAGGGTGCAGGAGGAGCTGCGGCCGGGGCTGCGGCTAAGGAAGTGGAGAAGACGGCGTTTGATTTGAAGCTGGAGGCATTTGATGCAGCATCGAAGATTAAAGTGATCAAGGAAGTGAGAGCTTGCACCGATTTGGGGCTGAAAGAAGCTAAAGACTTGGTCGAAAAGGCGCCAACTTTGTTGAAGAAAGGTGTTACTAAAGAGGAAGCTGAGAAGATTATTGAGAAATTGAAGGCAAATGGGGCTAAAGTCACCATGGAGTGAGGACGAATGTGTGAGTGTTTTCTTTTTCTTTCTTCTGTACTCACTAAATTATTTTGTACTTTCAAGTTTTCGTACATTTATTGCTATCAGTTTGATGTGTGCACTAACCCGTCAATGGCAAATCCTTGGTATATCCTCGTAACTTGGAAGGGAATAGTTAAATTGTTAGCGGTATAACCTTACTCAGCTAAATGAGTTATCTGGAAATGTTTAGTTGGTCGTGCTGGTTAATTGTAGGGAAAAGGCAAGTAACCAATCATGGCGTGAACCTACCTCAATAGATGCTTCATCGTTATGACTAGGATGCTGAAGAGGGAAACTGAGAGCTAATGTTATACAGTTTCTGGTGGAAAATTTGAGAGGTCGTACTTGATGGGGGGTGCCTTTTCTATTTTTTTTCTAACCAAAACTTCTACGGGGATCTTTAACTCGAGCTTTGAAGAGCGATATCCAGTTGTGGCCGTTCATAGTTTAGCACTGGGTTTTGTGTGTGTGACAACGGTTGGAATTCTTTGTGAGAAAACCAAGGAAAAGTGGGAAGAGGGAGGGAGTTAGACACAACGTCGTGAAGATGTTAATCGTTTGGAAAACTATTGTCAGTCTGATATCTTGGGTGTTTTTGTGTGAATTTGATCGTGTCTAATAATTTACCTTATAGTGTATATTATACTGATAGCGATTTACCGTATGATCTTAATCCTGTTATAGCTTTTGGTTATTGTAGAAATAATGCTTCTCATTTGCATGTCTTTTGATATTAGATATATAATTCTTTCAGGGCAGAAGTGAATATCAAAGCTTTGGGGGCATCCTCTTACAATCAACAGTAGTGCTGCCTGAGATGAAGACTAATATAGGTTACAGCACAGTAGCCAGCAGCAATGATAAGTCTTTGTTACAAAATCTGCTCCTTGTTGTGATTGGGAACAAATGACGAAGATTAGCAATCAAAATTGTGCTATGATTTTTGTGACCGTCTTCGGTTTTTAGATGATCAGAAACATCCATTTTAGACCAAAAATTTCCATTATACTATGAGGGATGTATTGCATTATTTACGCTGGCAATTCCCGTGACTTGATGTTATTGTTGCCAGGAACAACATTCTACTGAAATAAATTCCAAGGTTAAGATTATTCAGGGTCTTTAAGATGCTCAGGCATTGGGTTCGCGGTTTTGAATGTCATCTTCCACAAACACTTTGCACAAGATAGATGGGATGTACAATAAAACTTGTTGGTCTTTTGAATATAGTATACCAGTTGACTGTGGCGTTGTGCAATTTGCTTCCCTTATTTTGGATCATCATTTTCTTAATATTTGATTATCAGTGTTAGTGATTTGGTTCTTCATAAAACTAGCCTTGACAAACTTTTGGCAAACAAAAAGCGGGTGGTGTGAAGCTTAGTGTGGAGGCAGGGGCTGAGGATAATAAAAAAGAGTCACCGTAAGGAACAACTACATGGTAGCCATGGTTGGCCAAGAAAGGAATCTGGTGCTATGGACGCCAGAACTCTGGGAAGCCATAATCCATCACGTTCTATCGTACATTTTTTTTTCTTAGGTCATCTATAATTTAGGTGGTCCCTTGTCAAACCGAGTGATGAAGCTCAGAGTCATGCTGGATAGCAGTCGGCTGACCTGGAGGAAACGAGGCTGGCTGCCGAGACGAGTTTTGAAGAGAATCACAAACATCGTATCCATCGCAATGTTCAATCCACTCAATCTGTGAACGTCTACTGTAGTCGGCCTTTGGTATTGTACAAGGAACCCAACAGTGAGCGCTTCCATTCAAAAGGAGCCAATGACAGCTCAAAGAAATTGTATTTCTAGGTTTTATCCATGATCCCGTTGCTTAAAGTCACAACATAAATGTTTTGGCTCTCAAAGCTGTAAACATTAAAATTTCAGATTAACTAAATTCACCCGCAGAGAGAATGAGTCATTGTTACCGGATACCTTTTTAATTTTATATGAAAAAAAGGTAAAAGCAGAAGCAAAAGACATTGGCGAAGGTTTTGTTACACAAAGATCAAAATATTCCTTACACTGCGTCTTGCACAGTACAAACCCTCCATTGCCTTCAGGGGTGACCGAATTTGCTAGTCACGTGACTAAGAGAACCCATCGTTCCGCTTTCGTTTTACACACCAAAGCATTGCCATTTAAAGGAAATTACCCATTCAGAATGACTTAATACTCAGAATGCTATTCCTTTGTTTTCATTTTCCTATTAAAATGGTCATCTGCTATAATTATTTGAAAAGATGCTTAGGTCACTACACTTTATCATCGTGGAACCACCACCTGGTCTCCTTTGGAGATCTGCCATTTCTGCAGTTCCTTACATAGCGATCATTGTCTTCAGGGCGTTGCTGCAATTAAGATCAGGTTCAGCCCGTCAATCAAATTGTACTGTATCTCTTTGAAGAACAACAAATAAACCAGAAATAATTTACGAATCTTCTGATTTAGAATGCAAAATGAAACACCAGGAAATATCATGGTATAAAATAACCAAAAGCTAGGAATGAATGGTCCGATGGCAAGTCTATCATTTTCAAATGAAAAAGCATGCAGACTCCTCAACAATCAGCAGACCATAACGTGTTATACATCGACTAGAAAAAAGAAGGGACTAGGAGGTAAAAGAAATTCAAATTAACTGCGTCAACAAACCTTCACGGTGGAGCTTGACAGCATTGAGAGAATGCTGATACAGACAGAACTGACAGTCATCGCAGGAGACCAAGAATCGTATAATATATCTGTTCTTAACAGGAAATCAAAAATCAGTCCAGCAGTTCTCCATTAGGCAAACATAAATAGACTGAATATATAGTCTATTATAAAGGCTGAGTAATTGAAAGATCCATAGAGAATTCTGTATGATGACTAGATCTCTTAATAAAATAATATAACGCATTCACATAATAGGGACGGGAGAATAAAAATGAATACAGGCTTAGACATGACTTTTACATTTGAAAGAGGAAAGGGGATGAATGCTTACGAGCCATGCTCAAATACCATTGATGAAAACAAATTCCAAAATATTATAGAGACTAGGCACATAATACAGCATGTTTTTTTGAATAATAATACAGCATGTTATTCTATACTAACAACTTTCAACTGAGCAGTGGGGAGATATTTTAATTCTATGTTCTTCCCTCAACCGTATGCATCAACCGCTATCAAAGTCCATTGAACATGGCAGTAGATTCCCAATCAAGACAATCTTTAAATTATATGTCAAAAACAATCCCCTCAGTATAGTGTATAATTGTATCAGCAACAAAAAAATTCCAACAGGTCTATATAACAAGGAGACAATTAATAGAAAGTGAGAAATGTCGTGAGAATACATACCACACCAATTGTGAGAAACAAGAAACTAAAACTGCAAACATTTCAATTTCACCTTACCCACCATAGTAGGAACATGGTTTCAAAATCATGTGAATCAACATGCTCCAAGATTCATTCCATGGAGCAACAGAAAAACTTAATGCTTTTGATGATAGGATTATGTCGGAAAGAATGACATGGGCAAGCATGAAAATATTTTTCACCTATTTCTTGCATATTTTCCAATTATTTGTGAATGCCATGCTATATATAACGGGAGGGGAAAGGTTAGATTTTTACAGGTTTGGGAAAACTTGAGCATACTGCTACGGATACTGGATGTCATTTTTCATTTTCCAACATCAAGTATGGAGCATTCTCTAATCACGAATAGTTAAGAAACAAAGAAAACACACGGAGAAGTAGTATGGACCCCACAAAGCATCATCTAAAAATCCCCAAGATAAATGGATATGGAGTAGCATTGGAGACCAATAATATCACTTTCATTATCGAGTATAACTCAATCAACTTAGAGGTAAGACGTAAGTTCCTCTGCAGAAATATCCTGAAGCCAAAGCATGGCATGGAAATTCAGTAGGGAAGAAAATGCAGTAGTACACTAAACGGATTTGAGAGCTAGGAGAAAAGGCAGAAAAACCTACCTAAACAAATGTGGCCGTTACTGTAAATATGAGGATGCAGTGGAGCTGGATGAAGAAATATGACCTGAAACACAACCATCGTAACCATACTGTCGAAGAACACTCAACAAACAAAAATCAGAATTATATTCAAAAGCTTATACGCAAACCTGAGGGGCTTCCATAGGGTAATGCTCCGGGAAATCAACCTGGAGCTGGTAGATTTCGTTGGCGTAGAGAGTTCCAGCAGCCCCAGTCACTTCAACAACCCACCTTCAAATCCAAAATACCAAACACATCCCAAAACAAGGAAACATATTAGCATAAAAACCGAAAACAAAGACTACCCAGAAAATAAAACTAGCACATACGTGAATATTCAATTGAGAGGACCACGAAAATGTAGAGCATCAAAAGCAAAGGCAAAATTGTTAATATAAGAAACAAAAAATAAAGATTAGATTTCCCTTTCTAATTTCGTAAAATATCAAAGGAGACGAAAATTGAAGCCTGGGGAGGAAGAAAAGGAGGAATAGGTCAAATCACCTTTGGAGATTATCGGTGACTTTATGCTTGAAACCGGAAGGAGGGTTGACCTGCCACTCGACCAGCTCTTTTTGGAGGCGATTGGAAGCAATCTTACTCAGTGCCTAATAACACAAAACCCACCAACACAATCAAATCAAATAACAGGCTTCTGGGCCACTAATTCTGTCATAAGGTTACCATAAGAGACACAACCTTGCGAGACGCCGCGGAGGAGCTAGTCATGCTTGAATATGTGGAGTGAAGACACACAGAGAGATGGAGGAGTCAGACAGAGAGTAATTTATGGGGAGGAGAGAAAGAGAAGCAGCAACGGTTATATGAAGGGTCCGATTTGTACCAGATATATAAACATACTCCTTTTAATTTTGCTGTGACCCCGCCTTATTCTTTTTCTTTTATACCCATTTCTGTAATTTCTGACCTTAGCCTTGCTTGACAAATGGCTATAAATAGAATTTAAATACAAGTTTATTTAGTCAAGTCAGGAGGAGCATATCCTTCTCATCATTAATCCAACTACTTCCTTAATCATTAAATGTTCCTTCTGTTAGTTCCCTGAAAAACAGACCTATTAAAATGTTTCGAAACTCTTTAAGAAATATTTCTTCATCATATGAATTATAGAACAATAGAACAAAAAATAAAGATAAATATTGGTTTTGATTTTATGTTTAGACCCTGATTATCATTTTTATTTTACTATTAATACCGGTAATTGATCGCGAGCATGCATCCCACCAAATATAGTAATATAGTAATATAGTAATATAGTTATATATTAGATATTAATATTGTACACGTTTGAAAGAATGGGTTAAGGAGGATATTATTTTCATCGACATATTATCCAAATAAAATACGTGCGGCAACTTTTTTAGATGAAAGAGTATACTACCAATCATAACAATTTTTAAAAAAAAATTTTCAATCCACGTCAGCATAAATATCCAAGCCGAGCCGGCATAGTTATCCAATTTTTTCTTAAGCTTTTCGAAAGAAAATCTTTTGAATTTTATTCCCATTTTTTTACTTTTTGTATGATCAAGATGCCATAAAACAAAGAAAACCATGCATGTCATATTTTACAAGAAAAAATGCAAGGCATCAACTTCCCTTTTGACTATATATTCAAGTACATAACAGACAACAGACGACCATTGCAAGAGACACTTTTAACCGACTAGGGAAAATATTAGAAGAGGATGATGACCCATGGGCCCTGTTCAAACATGGGATGATGGTGAATGTATAGGAGAATAGCTTGCAACTCCTCTAATTTCTGGTATAAAGTTCCTTTTCGCAATATTCTAATTCCTTCTCATCCAATACTCACGGCACTGAAGACGACCGACTTGTGTGCTCGTATGCTACCTTTTCTCTAGCTTTTAAAATCAGGGATATGTGCCTCATTTGACTTTTTCTCTGAGCTTGGGAATAGCATATTCCAACCTCCATCAGCAGAATTGTTCCCCTCGCAATTTGTTCACTACCCACTACTGAATCGGCCGAAGATAAATTATTCCACAAGAAATGTTAAAAATAATCACATAGATTTAACAGATAAGGAGAGCCTCCGCTTTTGTCTCCTTTGCTTGATCGGATTTATATTTTATGTTAAACAACCAACAGATGTATGGATGATGATACTACGAACCTGATGCACTTTTAGTTGGAAACTTAATAGACAAAGCACTACAACGCTACATGTAGAGCCGCCGGCTAATAAAGCCCTCCTTCCCACAGAAAACAATACTGAGAATTCCTAGTGTTCAATTGATTGACTTGTATATTACGTACCGAAGAGACGGAGAGAGACATTTTCAAAAGGTCCACCTTATCCATATATTGCTTCGTCCAGATTAGATGTTCCAGAGATGTCGCCATCTTTACATGCGGCTTCGTCTAAAGTCACTCTAAACCCAAGCAGAGACATGAGAGCTTGCAAGGAGAGGTAAAAGAGGGAATGATCTCCCACGATCATGCCATTAACTGCTTTATTAATTTAGCTGCAATAGTATTCATTGGGATACAGCGATGACATAATGTTCGTACATGTATAAATCTATATAGACACAGATAATAATTAATAATATGGGTAACGGGACATAGATGTAACCACTGAATTTAGGAAGCCAATCCCCTTGCTTCAGTTGCCAATGAAGGAAGGATCAAGTTTGACAACTTAGCTTTCATGGCTAAGGGAATGCGGGATAACTTTATACGGGTTAAGTATTCCACTGGGGTCCAGTAGCTTCTTGATGGAAGACATAACTTGCACCTATCCAAATCAGTTGCATGCCGTTTAGTGAAACAGTCATATTCTCCAAAGACATAGCACCTTCTGTTTAAAATTTTTGCATTTTCAACTAAATTACTCACTGTTTTAGGTGACTTGCTGTAAAAAATTTCATTAGCTTTCATGAGTCCCAGGCCATGCTCCGCGCTTATGCTCCCTCGATGCTTAGAGGTCCATTCGTAGACAAAAGGTTCAATCTGGGCCAAAATCTGCTGTCATCAGAAATTTGGTTAATACTTCACTCAAGTAGTAAGGGGCGTGAACACTACAAACTAACACATAAATTTACCTTGTCGTCATATTGAGGAGCAGAAATATTGAGATGCAAATTGCTATCCCCAAGATGACCATACCCCACCACGTCGGCTGATTGACCTAAAAGATATGGGAGAATAATAGATCGGTAACACCATAATTATTCAATCTGAGACACTAATAGTAATGCAGTCATGTACTGCAATTTAAAAGTAATATGAATTTTATTGCAAAACTTGAAAGAAAATGACACCAAACCAAATAAATAATCAGTCATTTTAGCTCTTACAACTCATTTTCTCATACTGGGAGGATCGGAGATCTGCATATCCTTAAAGGTAATAAAACTTGCAACAAAAAAGCAAGTAATTTCAGGGTGAGCACTGGACAGGGGCTGAAAGATACTTCTCCAATTGACTAACGAAAGTTCTTTGGCAAAAAAAATACAGAACCACCATAACATAAAAAAATCGATGATCCTAGTTGAAAACTTGGTGACTCAGTAATACCTTTACTTACCTAGTCTGGCTCTCATTTCCTCAACAAGATTGTACATCTCTTCAACAGGCAATGACAGGTCATATTTATAGAGAGCTCCAGCCCTCATCAATGCTTCCGGGATACCCTGCAGACATTTTAAATGGTCTCTTAAAAGCAGCCAACATTGTGCCACGTTATTCTTCCTGGTAAATATAGGGGATATAATCATACAAGGCATAACAAATTTACAGAAAAGACAATGACATGACAATATAAATCCTGACAAAGTATTTCTCCAATCATTGGATGTAACTGTTTTTAAGTACATCAAGGTTCTCTCATTCCAACGAGGAGGAGTTGAAAACTAGATATATCTTTTAAACAATGGTCAAAATTCAAAGAGAAAGCAGCCATATTGGCAGAAAGTCAGGAGGAAAGATAAGCCAGTCATCTCAAAGCAAAACAATTTTTATTATGTGCTCATAGATTCACAAGTTTCTTCATTTATAAATACTGTCACGGATTCATGGATGAATGAAATCTCAAACCCACAAGAGGTGTAGACCTAATATCAATAAATAATAATGAACTAGAAGTAAAGAAATCAAATAAGCTGAAAATGGGAACCTCACGTATATGCCAAAATGAGGATGCCTGGTTAATGTCCTGTGCAAGAACACCATCAGAAATTAAGCCAGATTCCATCGAGTGAAGTAAGAATGCCTCCAGTTTTTCTCTGTAAGCAGACACATAGATCAATGTTGATGTAGTGACTAGATAAAGAAAATATGATGCACAAAGGTGAACCAAAAGGTGGAAATAGCTACATTGCCGATATAGCAAACCATGTTAAGCCTAACTTCTGTTCAAGAGAATATATAATGACTGGTCAACAGGTGGCAAAGGAAAAGTCAGCACTGCAGGATATTTGTGGTTTCTATAGTATGAAGAGGATGTCACTTCTAATTAGAATAAACAAACATAATGTCTCTTTTCACCTATGCCCTCTCACCTTATCCCACATTGGTCTACTCAATGGACGAGAGTCAGAGCTGTCTATCAGTAATTTTATGATATGTATATTTCAAATAGTGAAAGAATGCAGATCAATCAAAACCATATAAAGGGGTTAATATAGACCCTCAACATTATGACAATAATAGTGTACTAAAAAAAATATCATAACAGCAAACCATGAAAAACTGGAGAGAATGTTACCGGTCATAAGATTCATCACTGCCCGTGGTCTCAATCAGAACATAAAACTTGTACAAAGAGGAAGTCAATGGATTGCGCACATATTCCAAATGGTTAAGAACCTACTCCATAAATAATAACAAGCAGGATTTAGGGTAAAATAGAGGATAAAACAATATTAACATCCATCTTCACCCCAAGTAATTAGT
The DNA here is from genome assembly GCA_019739055.1 of Passiflora organensis. Classification (NCBI taxonomy): domain Eukaryota; kingdom Viridiplantae; phylum Streptophyta; class Magnoliopsida; order Malpighiales; family Passifloraceae; genus Passiflora; species Passiflora organensis. The sequence goes on from JAEPBF010000009.1 coordinate 21,436,488, forward strand.
AAGATGAAATAGGAAAATCTAAATAAAAAATGAAGAATTATCAATAATATGCTGTTAATGTTGAGTATCAACTACCACATGGACAAAGCTCCAAGTGTGCAGTAATACGGATACAACCTCTAGTTATATCCTTATACAACCACAACAAAAAATTTCTCTGCATACCACAAAAACACCTAAACTTTCAATCTAGGGTTTAAACTAATACTGGCAATCTTGTCCCCATAACCAAAATCTAACGCCTTTGGACAGAACTACCATAATTGTTACACTCAAAATATTCCACCAACAAGTACACACCAGTTAACTGTAAAATATAAATGAGTATTAAGTTAGCTTATATAGTGTTTGCTATCCTGGAATAGGAAGAATAAATTTATGAAACTTATTTAACTCATGTATCATTTATCATGTATTTTTTACTACGTAAGTATCTTGAGTTATACTTTTAGTAGGAGGGTTAAAGATGGAATTTAAAATCCAATTCCATTAATACCAAAAACGAAATTGGAAAAAAATTATATTTCCAATATCGTTGGAAAACAGAGATTGTAAATGAAATCTTATTCCATCTCTTACTAATCTATCCAATTTCCGACACCAATTCCAACTCTCACAATTTGTTAAGCTCCCTTCCTATATCCTCTCAACTGACTCTTTCCTCCAAGCAACCAAACCAGTATAACAGAAGAAGATTCAACAAGTGCACAAGAAAACAAAAAAATAAAGAGAAAGATAGGAATTCATCCATATAACAGAAGGGACAAACAATCTCTCCTACACAGAATGGGTCCAAACAACCAAAAATCCAAGATGCCTCATTCTATTACTCCTAATACCTATATAATGGTCCCTCTCTTACTAGTAGGCCAGCTAACCCCAAACACAACTAATGTCTCCCACAACACAGTTATTTCCCACTCATGGTGCCAACCGATAACTAACCTAAGAGTATTATTCCTGCATAAAAGGGGTCCCCACATCAGATTTCTTCTTTTTCCTTTTATATTACATATTTGATCATAGGATTATGACAATTTCGCATATTAAACACCATGCTAGAGTTGTATGTATTCATAAATCTGAGTTATACAAGTCCCAGAGACTTCATAATCGCCATCTGTTTTTAACAAGAACCCTAAATCCTATAAATAGCTATGCTACATTATTTCAGAATACCAAGGATTATGGCTGCAAAGTAGTGAAAAAGATCAGGCCAGATGTAACCGCATCAAACAGTTTAAGGGCATGGTCATGGCAATAGCTTTATATATTATTGTACAAAAGCATTTAGATGATATGACCACTATGCACATTGATGTTTTGAATAGATGTAGAATGATTAACCAGTAAAACAGTAAAGAAACCTGACCAAATTCATTGCGTGAAGATCCAAAAATTCAACTGCTGATAGAATATCTCCAAGTTTCCTTTTGGCTTCCAAAAGAAGTTTCTGACAAGAACAACAAAAATAAGATAAGGAGAACAGAATCTGCTTAGAAATAACAGAAGATGATAAAGCAAACAAGAAATTGAATCAAGGATAACATGAAATGAAAGGCATACATATTTTAGGATTAAAAACTAGATTTATATCCTCAAACTCAGACCTGGCAGCTGAGATAATTTTCGCATGCAAGAAAAGCAATATTCACTGAAGATAGCTTTGGAGGGGTGAGCAAGGAAACTTTAGTTACTATTCCGAGGGACCCTTCACTTCCTACACCAGTGAAAGAAAAACATAGTAATAACCATCCGCTGGAAATGGTCATCTGATATAACACATTCTAAATGAATTTAATATATACCTATAAACAAGTGCTTCAAGTCATACCCAGTATTATCTTTACGCAATGTACCAAGCATATCAAGTACATCTCCATTAGCTAGAACAGCTTCAAGACCTGTAAGATGGGCCAGAAATATCCTTCTCAACCAAGACATGTCAAAATAATGGGGCAAGTTAAATAGCTGAATAACTCAAATGAGTAAATGACAGCAACCATTTGTAACTTTACTGTGAAGATGTCAATGATGCAGCTACTAGTAACTTAGCTAGGGCATGCCTCTAATAGACAGGAACCTGTGAAAATGAATATTTTCAAAGATTTTGAAGAAAAAACTAATACTGTTGCATACAAGGCATGATGCAGGTCGTGAAACAATAATCCACACCAATAAACCACGATAGTTAGTTTGAAAGCTCTTTTTCTTGTTTGTGTAGAGTAAATACACACTGCATAAAAAATGTCCAATTGAAACAACGCAGGTACAATTTCATTCATGCAAAACACCAAAATTGAATCAATTAATTCGTCAAACATCAAAATCTGGAACATGATAACAATTCTCACCAAGTACATTCCCATGGAGTGAACCATACCGGACCAGGCGCAAGCCACCAGCATTAGTTGATACATTTCCACCGATTTGGCAGCTTCCTTTAGCACCTAAGTCCAGTGGCATAATAAATCTGAATGGAAGCATGATTTATTTGGATGCAGCACAAATAAACGTTCCAAGTTCCAATTTGGCATCATTCAACAGAATAGCAAAGATCAAAAAATTGTTGGAAAATCTACAAAGACCAAACTACATATCCACTCGAAATAATTAAGAATAGAAGGTAAATAATATAAAAAAATATGAAAATTCTACAAAGACCAATTGACAGAGGAATGGGTTTACTAATTATATTCCCGGTACTCTTAGACATAATACAAGTCCTTTTAATTAAGAATAGAAAAAAAGTTTAGATAATTACCCTTGGTCATCCAGGAAAAGGATCAGATTTTCCAAGATACATCCGGCTTCACAAACAAGTATACCACTGGCCTGAAATGCATAAAACTTTGTAACTGTGCCCAGCAATGTTTATTTAACTATGTTAACGATTAAATTTTAGAATATGGATAATAGACCCTGTAATGCTACTGCAATATTTAGAAACAAATTGTGGAAATGAGAATGACGGAATGGCCCTGTCCACCTTGTCAAATGATACAATGTTATTCATGGAGCCCATATTGATGATCACCTACAATATATACCCAGAAAAAGAATCAATTGGTGATCACACGGAGATTTGAAACTTGTAACTTACATGCATAAATGGAACTCAAAAATATTAAACACATCTGTAATCAAGTATCACCTCGTCAAAAACTGGTACACTTCCACCAACCAGACCAGTGTTTCCGCCCTGTGGAACGACAGCCAAACGCCTAGAATTACAATATTTAAGGATCTGAGATACCTGTCCCAACACCAATACGAATAGTATGAATTTTCATTAACCGCAAGTATAGTGAATATATATATTTTTCTTTTTAAGAAAAGAAAGAGAATAAAAACTCCAATAACGAATACATAGTCGATATCCGCATTACTTCCAACTAAAAGCTTAAACTATCTGAAGTATAAAAAATAAGAATAAAACAACAAATACTCTTCAATATAAAAAAAAATCTACGAACAAAATACTACCGAAATTTCAAAAGAGAGAGAAAAATAAACCTCTTCCGAGCTTCTGGGAAGGAGGAGGAGGCGACTTGAGCCTTTATACTTGTGCATCCAATCGGTATTAGCAAACTCCAATTTATCCTCATCTTGAACGACGTTTTTCTCCCCCAACACTTGCTTAAAATAAGTCAGATCATCGGAATTCAGCGTCGCAAAGGACGGATTCCTCTGCACATTTGACGCCACTGAAGCAAAGTTTCTAGACCAAAATCCCCCTATTTCTTCGTAATCTCTCAAGAAATGCGCACCTGTTAGGAAACATTGATTCTGATACTCAAAATTCTGCCGCCCGGTTTCACCCGAACCTCCTCCAAAACGGTTAATTGGAATTCGACAGATGGAGTCAGGGCGACGTAATGATTGCAAAGTTTGCCTCAAGATACGATGACTTGCTCTGTACTTGTTCATCCTTATCGTAACTCTCCCTCTGAAATGACGTGGAGCGAGCCGACTTTTTTTTTGCCCACGGTGCTCAAAGCTACTCCTCCGCTTCCATCGTCTATTTTGTGAAGCCCATGACCTTTTATAGTTTAGCTGACGTGAAAAATAGTATATCCAGTTATTCCTTACTAACCCCCTCGTTAATGAGTCACAAAATATCAGAGTTATCCGGTGGGTCCAGTGGATTGGGCCCTTGGTGGGCTGGGTTTGTAGAATTAGAAATTTCTAGTTCTCCAGATGTTATGTTATGCTCGTGGGGAAATAGATACAGATGGTTCTACAATAGATGTGAAAAAAGTAAATTTATAAAATTATATATATATTAAAATATTTTTTAGATTAGAAAAAAAAGATCTAATTTAGAATTATATATGTGATTTTATATGCATATTCTCATATCCGGATCTACTGGACAGGGTCGGGGCACGAATCGATACTTGACTATTTTAGAAGAACCCGATAGTTGGCGAACGAAATCTAGCTAGCCACCGCTCTGGCCAAAGTGGCCCGAATCCAGTCCACCAAAATGTTTATACATATGGAAACTGATTCCATTCCAACGTTGGTGTAGTATGAGCTGGAGATTAATTGTATCGTGACCATGCAAATGGTAATTAATCCCAAAAATTGAGCGATAACAACAGCTTCACAAACAATAATTGGAACAAACAAAAGCTGGTCAAAACAAATCATTGACATGCAAGAAACGAGCCAGCCACTTGCTAATGGGGCAGGGCAGGGCAGAGAGCAGCCGAGTTGTTGAATCACATAAAAAGAAGCCGCAGAATTAGCTGTTGGACCAGAACAGAACACCAGTTTCCTCAAAAGATGCAGAAGCTGAAAACGAAATGTGGAGATGGGTGGTGGTCACCGCGATAGCACTGAGACTGACGAGGACAATACGATGGGTTAGGTTGGTCTCCACGGAGATATCTAAGTACTGGAGCGGAAAAGAGAGGCTGACAATCCTCGGCGTCGGTGCCCTCAAATAGGCCCAGTGGACTTGTCTCACGTGCCCGCTGCTGGCCTCCTGGAGGAGCGTGACATATCCCCGACTGCAGCCGATGAAAGTTCGTACTATGAAACGGATAAATACCGGTTTTCTACTGGTTTAGGAGATAATTGTGCGTTATTTTCATTTTAGCCTTAGCTAATGCACGATGAGGCCCACATAATTAAGTTTGTGGAACTGGATGAAGATTGGAATTTGAAGACAACAGTGTTAAACAGTTAATAATTAACATCATTACGGATTAATCATAGCTAATTAAATGATAATCATCCGTGACAATTTAGGACAGGGATTGATTCCTTTTTTTGTTTTTACACACACAAAAAGAAAAAAGAGATAAGCTTTAGAAGATAGAACAGTTACAACACTTTTTTATCTTTCATTTTCTGTTGAACAAGTCGTTTAGTATGTGATATTGAAAATAAGATAAAATAAAATAATTATTTTAGTAAGAGACCAGGAAATCAGAAATGGGAAGGGATTGGTGAGGGTTTTAGAGATAATCAATTAGGAATATATAAGAATATATAAGAATATTATAAATACTCTAAAAACACTAGTACAATATAGCTCTAAGTTTTTTATTTGAAAGGGAGCTACCTCAATTAGAATCTTAAAACAATAACGTTAGTAGTATAAAATATGATTAGACCAAATTAAACTATACCTGAAATTAAATAGGTACCCACCCAAGAATGACTCACCTTTTCGGCTGTATTGCAAAATCCATGTACAACTATTCTTATCACTCAACCAGGTGAATAAAAAGAAAATGTTTCTATGGTAATAAATTTTTTATTAAGGTTTAAACTACCAAACGTAACAATTTCGAAAGTACCACATCACCAAACTGTCTTTTTGTAGAAAGATTTTTTAGCCACGTAATAAAACCTTGTGGGCTAAACAACATGGTGATACGTATCTAACCCAATCACTATTAGACAAGTGGTTACAATCTACAATAATCAATTATAACACGTAACCTCGTAGAGTATGATCAAAACATTTTACGAGGCTTGCCATTTTTCATTACAATTTTTCCTAACTGATTCCAATGATTTGGATTCCCCGGTGTGGATTACCTGTCCGTATGAGAATATGGACAATATGAACCAAGTTGGCGTATTCGGTGCACCCGATATGCACACCTATCTCATTAAATGATAGTCGCAAGCTCCAGATATTCCGAATCTCCATACTCCTGATGTATGTGCCCTCCCTTTCATTCTCTCCTTCTTAAGGACAAAAGCAAGGGAAGTGTTCTCCTGGTTTGCGTAGTATATCCCTGACCACAAAGAAGCGCGAAAGTATTTACCAGAAACTGCATGGAATTGGAGATTATGCAACCCATGCCCTCGATATCTCAAAAGAATTGAAAGTTGTGGGACTAGGTTTCCGATCATTTTTATACAGGTTTTGGCGAGGATGGAATGGATTATGGGATGTTGGGTTTTGATGGCTCTTCTTATGGCATGGTGCTGGTACAGAAAGGAGAAGAACAGAATAGAGGAAACGGATAGAGTTCCCAAGGGAAACTTGGGGTGGCCTATCATAGGAGAAACACTCGACTTCATTGCGTGTGGTTACTCCTCTCAGCCTGTTAGTTTCATGGACAAACGCAAATCTTTGTAAGCCTTTTCTGGCCCTATGATGGGAATTGCATTCCTTTTTTCTTTTTTTTTCTTTTTTTTAAAAAACTTTTTTCATAATTTCTGTCATCTCTTTTATCATGTTTGGTAGATAACCAGGAGTCTAAAGTTTCTGAATCCTTTTGAGTTGTAGCTTAATCACTTAAGCTCTTAACAAATTGTGGCAAAACAGATTTCATGTTTGTTATGAATGCTCTAGGGTGGTTTGAACTTTTTTGTGTTTCACGTTTTGGCATGCTCGTATTGGTTTTTCCGGTTGATCTCTTTTTGTTGAGAGGCTAGTAAAGCATGTTTAGTTTGTGTAGGATTGTACTTCAATTGCAATGAGACTATCAATTTCGCTGGTCTTTATTTTCTTCTCTCTTTTTTTTTCCAATCCCATGATAATCTTATACTTTTATTAGTATTTTACTCTCTACATTTTTAATCGCTTTTCGTTTTTCTGTTTGCATCTTGTTTTTGTAATCCACAGATTCAATGAATATCATTTGAGATATGAGTGTCTATTGTGGTGTTGGGAGCTGATCATGGATGTTGAATCTTGACAAAATAAGTTAATTTAAAAAACAAATGAGATAGAGTATACAAATTACCTCAAATTTATCATCTAATCTAAGCTCTCAAGAAGAAAAAATTTTAGTATAATCCGAATTCTCGTCATGTGATTTCTTTCGTAATTGTTTTGTTAAGTAATTATCAGGGTTGACGAGAAAGGAAGAGCAAAAGAATCATCAGCTTTGTGGTGCTAGCTAGTTACCTAGAGTGCTTTTAGAAAATAAGAGGTAAACGTTTAGGTGGATAGCTGTGTGGAAGAGCATCATTTAATTTCCTCGTTTTAAACAAACCAAACAAGTGCCTACCAATACAACCAAAAGGAGACTATTCTTATACTAAAACCATAACCAGTTCCACACAATAACCAAAAGGTGAAAATAGCAAAACCATCGGATGCGAGAAAAACAGGTGTAAGGAGTAAAGAAAGAAAAGCGCCTGTATCAATTTAAAAAGAAATCAGGCTTTATTCACTGCAGGAACATACTTTGCTTGTGCAGTCAGTAACCTAGCCTAGCGTATCTAGGTCTCCAAAGTGAACTTTCTAATAAAAATGACAATTGCCTTTCCGTTTCCTATGAATAATATATGTCGTCTCTTTCCTCATCCGTGAAAAGCTACGAAAACGAGGAAAAGATACAACTTCTCTATCTCTCTCTCTCCTTTTTCTTTTTGTGGTTTTATTGAAAACTGACCTCGATTCTCTGCAGGTATGGTAAGGTGTTCAAAACACATATACTGGGAACCCCAATTATAGTATCCACTGATCCTGGAGTCAACAAAGTGATCTTACAAAACCATGGCAATGCTTTCATCCCTGCTTATCCTAAATCCATCAGGGAATTACTGGGGGAGTTCTCTATACTCCAAACCAACGGAAATCTACAGAAACGAGTCCATGCAATTGTTGGAGGGTTCTTGAGATCACCGCAATTCAAAGTCAGAATTACCAAAGACATTGAGAACTCTGTCAAATTCAACTTGAAGCGTTGGAGAGACATGCAATTTGTTCACGTCCAAGAAGAAACCATAAAGGTTCCTCTACACACACCCACGCCTCCAACTCATATTTAATGCCACTTCCCTACTCTTAACTAATCTTTTTTTTTCCCTCCTCTATGAGAGATGTTTCAGATAGCATTCCAGGTATTGGTTAAAGCATTGATGGGCATTGAGCCAGGTGATGATTTCGATTTTCTAAAGAGAGAGTTTGAAGAGTTCATCAAAGGGTTAATCTGTTTACCAATCAAACTTCCCGGGACAAGACTCTATAAGTCATTGAAGGTGACGAAAGAATATAACACATGAACTCCGTTTCAATGAGACGACAGTTAGGTTTTCATACGCGTGTCGTGTTCATGGAATGCAGGCTAGAGAGAAATTGTTGAAGCTGGTGAAAAAGATTGTGATAGAAAGAAAAAATACCATGGAGAAATCAAAAGACAACGAGGACAATATAGCTAATGATGCGGTGGACGCGCTTTTACGAGACATTAGTGACGGGAACGAGAAACAATCCCTACCGTTGGATTTCATCACAGGAAATATTATAGAGATGATGATCCCGGGTGAAGAAACCGTACCTACGGCCATGACCCTAGCTGTCAAGTTCCTAACGGACTGCCCTGTCGCTCTACAGAAGATGACGGTAGGTAACCTTTTCCTTCCTGTACTAGGGACAAGCATGGAAGTTTATGCTTTTTGATCCAATGACTGGGAATTAGTCTAATAAACTGCATGCATGTAGTGGGTCCCGTCGTGTCCGCTGTGAAGTGTTTGACTTTCTAAAGTCATTATCAATAGGCACACGTGAGTTAAGTGCAGGAGCCCACTCTGCAGGTGGATGTTTCCTGGCCGTACCATTTTAGAATTTAAAAGAGTTATCTGAGCCTTTTAATAAAAAAAAAGAATTTAAAAGAGTTGTGGGGTTGGGACCACCTTTGAACTCACTGTTCGAGAGTTGAGACCACCGTAGCTTTCGTATTGTGGGTACTAACTAGTGCCAAGCTCTTTCAAAGTCTTAAAAAAAAGGAAATTGGGAATCGTTAAGTTTCTTAATTCTAGAGGTTTCTAAAAATTAAGATATTATTATTTGAAACTATTAAATAATTTGGGCATCAATATTTTCTGTGTTTTTTTTTGCTATCTAGTAACGTTGGTCCTCGTGTGTATATAGGATGCCATTGCCAATTCTTATGGTCAAAATTGTGACTGTTGGGTAGCTTGCATGGAGTCAGGAAAAATGTACTAGCTGAAGCAGAATGGATATGGGTGATTGAATTAGAATTTAGCTCTTGTTAATTAAGGTTTCACACGGCCTCAAATCAAATCCACTGTTCAAGATATGCATTATAGTCGAAGTGAGTGTAGGAACCATGAATTCTGTACCAAAACTGAAGAGCATGTTCTGCTTCGTTTCCCATTAGGAAGCAGGTGAAAAATGTCGTGCTTTTTGTATAAATTGCAGTACTATGGACTTTCGATAGTTCTGTTGATGTCTTTTGGAATATAGGTAACTCTGTAAAAATTCAGGCAGTCTGATATGAGTAACCTCAGTTTGTAAGATTGGCAATGGCTCCACAAGTTATTTTTTGTGGGATAGATTGTCCAAGTTGGGAGTTGTTGATCATGTTTATGCTGAGTAATATATCTAGCACAAAGATCCCTTCACTTACCAAAGTGAGTTTTTAAAAGACAGATATTGGTGTTCAGGCATGTTTCTCTTATTGTAACTAGAACAGACAAGTTTGTTTGGAACCTAGTATCGACCGATGCTCACTCTACCCGAAGCGTATGTTAATTGATCAGATCTAAGAAACGGAGAGTAAGATGAACAAATTACCTTGGAGTCCTCTATCTATTCTCCAACACAGTTTCATCGCATTCTTAGCTGTTTTGGATAGAGTTTCCACCAAGGAGAGATCTTCCCATGGAATATTCTTGATCAATCCTCTGTAGTCGAGGAGCAGATTGTAGAAAGCATCTATTCTTTATCAGTCCTTACTCGGCTGAGGTGTGTGGCATTTTTAAGAACTCATTTTCTTGAGATTTTGAGTTTGCTTGGGCAGATCAGGTTGCAAAAGAGAAACTTTCTATCAATGGTTCTGAGAATAGCTTGGTTTGTCTGTATCTAATATACAAGGAGAGAAGCAGGACAACTTGTGCTAGTGAATCTTGTTCTGCTGATGGTATTTTCAATATGATAATTGCAGTTTATAGGGCTAGATTTTGCTCAGATTGTTGGTATTTTTCCTAGTCGTTGATTTGATTGGTTGAAATACCAAGTTGAATTCGTTTCAGAAGCTGCTGGTGCTGCTTGTTTGAGGAATCATTCGTTTTGTCAATTCTGACCGAACTACTGAGTTGACCATTTTGTTTAAAACTGGTTTGTTGGTTGAAAATGCCGTGTGAAATGTGTAGGAGGAGAACTTGGAACTGAAGAGGCAAAAGTCTAATTCCTGCACTGACTATTCCTGGGTTGATTACATGTCCCTGCCATTTACTCAGAATGTGAGTCTCCCAGGCCCGAAAGGGATTACCGAATCCTGATGTGTAGTCATGTTGTCTTGCATGTTAATTTTAACATTTGTTAATACTTCCATCTTTTATATCAGGTGATCAGTGAAACACTTAGAATGGCGAACATCATTAATGCGGTTTGGAGAAAAGCTCTCAAAGATGTAGAAATTCAAGGTGAGATTAGTTAGAGACCACCTTACTCTCCATGCCTTGCAAGAGCCATCTGCTCACTTCCTTCCCATTCTGAATATCATTCTTTTGTTCCAATGGAAAGACAATGTTCATAATTCTTATTCTTTTATTTGTTGGAAGTCCACGTAGATTCTGATTTGAAACTTATCTTTGAATGGTGGTTCTGCAGGCTATCTAATTCCACAGGGATGGTGTGTCTTGGCATCCTTCATTTCCATTCACATGGCTGAAGAAAATTATGAAAATCCCTACCTTTTTGATCCGTGGAGATGGGAGGTATACTTCAAAGCCAGTTAGGATAATAAGCTTAAACTCAGTTTTTCTGTCTGTCAAATATTGACAGCAACTTTTTGCTGTCCTTGAGACTCAGTTTCTACTTAGAAGGGGCACTCGTGTATATATGATCCTGACGTTTGTCTCTCTCAGCTGATCCCTTCAACCAATTGTCATCTTATCCGTTGGAAATTGAAGAAAATGCAAAAGGAAAGAATGTTGTTGTGTCTGATTTGAAATTTGTGTTTCTCCCTAATACTGCAGAAAACAGGAGCTAAGGCAAACAACAGTTGCTATACACCTTTTGGTGGTGGACAGAGGCTGTGCCCTGGTCTAGAGCTATCCAGGCTCGAACTCTCAGTCTTCCTTCACCATCTCGTCACCAGTTACAGGTGATTTTAATCTTGGGTTAATAATATTCTCTCCTCGTTTAGATAATAATTAACGAGGGAATTAATTGGTTTCGAGTTAACGGTGAATTAGTAGAACATATGTGAGCTGGTGGACAGCATTGTGTTTGTCAAAAGAGAGGTTGCCAATTTATGACCATTCTGTTTCTCTTCTGGCAGATGGGTTGCTGAAAAGGACGAGATTGTCCACTTTCCGACAGTCAAGATGAAGAGGAAATTGCCCATCTCTGTCACAGCAGTTGACGACTCTATCTGACTTGATTTACAGCTGCCCTCTCTTTTACTAGCTTAGCTTAGTTGTGCTATCTATTGTCTTCAAAATCATGTGACAGGTAATATCTAGGCAGACAGATTCACAAGACATAGACTATGCTGGTGTTGCGTAGGGTTTGCGGTTAAGTCCAAATAAAATGAGAGATGCTATTTCTGATAGCTGGAATTGGCTGCAAGTGGGGTTTAATTGAATCCCTTTCTCATATACGAGTCCACGCATATTAACAGGAAAAGGCTCTCGAAAAGATGTTTGAGCTGCTGCTACTGAACCGTGGAAGCAACATTGGTTTATCCACCAGACAGGAAATCTTCCATTTTGTCTTCTGTCCTAGGCAAGCTAATCCCCAAGTTGAAAGTGCCTCAACACGATACCGTAATGCAAGCTGCTTGCCCGGTGTAACATACAAATTTTGATCAAGAACCTGAGATTAATTTAGAGTTCACAACAAAAGGCCACAGGATGTTTGTCCTAACATGTAACTGGGGAAAAGGAGGTCCAAGGGAAACAGATTGCACCAACTTGAATGCAGATTGCTTTTATTTTTTCTTAATGCTGGATACCTTAATTAAGACTTCCAGATTAACATTTTAAAAACTCCAATACAAGTATGGGAAGGAAACTACATAAAGTAAAAGGTGTCAAAGATTATGCATGCTCAGAAGGCAGGAAAAGGAGTGGTTAACCCCACATCAGCAGACGAGAAGAAACAACGAAGGAGAAACAGACAAAAGTGTGGTGTAATATCCAAATTATAACAGCTAAAAACACGGAGGTTTGGCAATAAAAAACTAGGCCGTGGTTCTTTTCTTCTCTTCTTCAAGCTTTTGGAGCTCTGCCAATCTCACGGCCCATTCTCTGTCTCTGGCTGCAGCAGCCATCTTCCGTTCAACCCCCTTGATTTTCTTCTTCCTTTTAGCCTCCTGCAGCTGAGTTTTCCGTTTCTTTGCCTCTGCCTGTTTTGAATAGCCAGTCATATCATTGATAACTGATATCTGAACAGGGGGATATTACTAAAATCTGAATTGAAGACTACCCTCGTTTAGGGTCACTAGCATATGATTAGTTCCCAATTCAAATAGGATATATCATCCAATGTTTAATGACGTTAGCCAATAGGAAGTCATACAAGATCTGTGATGAATATTCTGTTTGCTACCTACATATTTGAAGGCATTATAACAGCTCAAACAAGTAAAACGAAATAGTTTGAATGTGAAGTGTAAAAAGAAAAAAAAGATGCAGCAACTGCAATAAAGTCATTAGAAATTTTTGTGAAAGTTAGGCAAGGATAGAAGTATTAAAGAGATTTTCCAGTTCCTGTATCTTACTAGCATCAAAGCAGTCTTTTTAAAATGACAGTCAGCATAGATCTTCATTGAAAGTCAACAAAAGATTAAACCTGAACAGCAAACTTTCAGAATGACTGACCATTACCTCCATGAATTCATTAACACGAACAATGCTCAAAATCGCACAGTATAAAAAAAGAAAAAATTATCCTTGAACTCTATATTACAAATCAATTTTCGGATAAGTCCACAGATGCCTCGTCGATTCTGAATTCGAATGATGCATTCATATATTTATCTTTACTTATGAAGCTTTATAAAGGAGTGCAAATGGTAAGAAGCTATGAGATCACGCTATCTGGTTGATAAACACTGATCATAAAAAATTTGCAGATCAAATTACTGTCGAGTTTTACTTGATAAAAACAAAGACCTAAAGAGTTCTTTTCTAAAGGTTTGCCCAGCAGGATGAAATATATAAGTGAAAAAGCAATTTCATATAAGAAACGTTTGGCTCAAGTAAACAAACACTACCAGTAAATAAAGTCCCTGATGCAGACTTATTATAAACTAAAAAACTAGTTCAATTTTTTTCACCATGTTAACACTGACGCCATTCCTCCAATCAGATCATACTATAGATTAGAAGCAAGTCCATCAACCATTTGAGATAGGTAAGAAGTCAAAGAGATTGATCAATCAGCCTACTCAAAAGCAACTTATAGAAGTAAAGAACACAATTACGGATTCACATCATTTCATAACAAAATCTACTTCAAACATAGTTAAGGCATCCTACTGACAAGATTATATGTGCTTATCAATAATCTTAAATGCAATTTCATTCAGTTATATGTCAATTCTATAGATAACAGAACTTTCATCAAGCTTTGACGAGACATCCTTGGCCTGGACAACGCAGGCGAACAAAGACAAACACTGAAACAGACAAACTCCGGCATTCCAACATACTGTTCTCCATCCCATTTCATCAGCCAAATTGATAAAACGCAAGCAACGCCTAACAAAATTGCACGCATAAAACTACAAAAACGAAAAAAAAAAGTTCAACATAATTCACAATTAACGAACCTTTATAAATGCAAGACGCTGTCTCATACGCTTCTTCTCGTTCCTTCTCTTAACACTCCCTTCATTAGGATTATTGGGTTGAATCGGCTGACCCGGAACATATTTAACCCAGGCATACGGACCTGCATTGCTTAACCCAGTAAGCAAACCCTAAGTAAAAACAACGCCAATTCGAATAAACATACGCGTTACCTGGGGGTTTCAATGCGGCTCTTTTACGGTGAGGTTTATCAACAGGTCTGCGTTTTGGAAACCGAGTGTCAGTCAAGGAGTTGTAACCGCTTGATTCCGACAGGACGCTAAAATGTTTCGGTTTCTGAGTCCATGGAGACTGGACGCCAAGAGGGAACCGGAAGTCGGGTTTTAGCGGCGGATTGAGCAGAGACGACGGCGTTGCGCGGTAAGCAAGGGTTCTAGATAAATTCCGGACTATTCCTCTAAGAGCACCAAAACCCATTTCTTTAAACTGTGAATCAGGGCTTTGAAGCAAGTCAAGTGTGGCGCTTGTTGAAGTTCAAGCTCCGTTTGGCGTCTTACTCCCCATTTGATTGTTTACTTTTTTATTCTTTGCTACCCTTTTCGCCGTATAATTCGGATTTTGGGTTATTGTACTATTTCTCTTACAATTATTGCATGTTTTTATCCTGTTATAAGAGTAGATTAGAAATATAATAAAGTTATAAAATATGATATAGATGTAGATACTAGTAAATATTATAATTAAAAATTATGAGATTATTAGAATTGAACATTTTAAGTCCTATTAATCTAAGGTTGACCTACAAATAATCCAATATTCTTAGTTGATATAATAATTAGAGTATTATTACGTTAATCTTGACAGCATAATCAGCAATATGCATTGGCGACAAACTACCTGACGGGGATTATGAAGCAACCGAGCAAGAAAGAAAACTGTAAGCTTAATAAAATATTTAAATAAATTGGTAAAATTGATTATTTATTTTGTAAAAATAGATGGAATTGGTTTTTAATATTTTAATTATTAAAAATAATCAGTGAAATTGATTTGAAAATTGGTATAATTGACTTAATAAAATATTTTATTTATTTATAAAATATTTCTGGAAATAATTGAACAATGTCTTCAACCAATCAAATTAGATAATGGAACAAGTGAATATAATAATTTGAAATCCCGAAGAGTAGACATTGTCGGAGTAAAGAGTATTTGTCTTGGTGTTAGCAAGTGTAATAGAAGCTTTGATGCTCGAGTTCTACTCTTCAAAATACAATTTGTGTAACTCTTTTCTTAGTCTTGTTTTGGAGGTAGAATTCGATGTGATTTTTATTTTTTTCTTTCTTTATTTTTTTATATTGTTGGTGTTCAATACTTTAAAATTTATTTGTTTGATGTTTTTGGTGTTATTAATATGAATTGTTGGATTGAAAGTTTTTTAGTTGTCACAAATGTTGTCAGACTGTGATGAACAAGAATGAAACATTAGTCATTTTTCTTTGGATCTGTAATTTCATGTTTCTTTGAATCTATATTTTCATGTTTCTTTGAATATGCACTTTCTACGAAATTCCTATACAATGAGATACAAAATAACACTCACATAAGTTAATGAAATAGTAGCGTCTCTAATGGAATATTTCTAGTCATTAGGATATTGTAGTTTTATCTGCATTACTCAAACGTTTGAAATAGTTTATTCTGATATACATTTTGAAGTTGAGTATGTTATAACATCATTCTTTTGTTTTGAATCTTTGGATACACATCAGATGCTTCTAGTATGATTGGTGTTTTCCTATTATTTTATTTGACTAGTTCATTTATTTATGAAATTTTTTAACGTTTAAACTGATATTAATTTAAATAACTGTAATCATTGTCATAGGATGGATAAATAAACATATAACAAAACTTAAAAGTTGATTATGATTTACGCTTTTGATTTAGTTTTTGGAATGTAGCTTTGCAAATTTATATATGTCTATACTTTATACTAATCATATGACAAAGTTATATAGAGATAAGTGCTTAAGATTGACATGAATAGTAGATTATGCATGACCATCATGACTTAACAATATTCATATTTGACTCTTCTTATCATCTCTTGATTAAGAAGTATGACGTTTGAGTTTTAAATTTATAAATCTCTTTTCCCGAGACATCAATGTTATTTCTTCAAAGCTAATCAAAGTGTTTGGATAACCTAGCTTATTATGGCAGCTCAAAATAAGGAATAATAGATTTTTAATTATTAGCATATCACAATCTAATCAATGGAGATATAACATTGATTTATTATATTAAATTAACTAGAGTCGGTTTACTCTATATATAAACATAAATCCTATTATTGTAATAACATCAAGCAATTGTTTTATAATAAAACACAGCCTCTGTTGTGCTTGATCATGGTAGCGGAGCGGAGTATTTAGAATCTTTGCAAATTATAAATGAAATCCAAAAATAGACAATTTCATTAATAGTGGTACTATAGCAACAACGCCAACCACAAGCATTGCCTCACCCTATTATATTTCCAACTCCGACAACCCAAGTATCACAATCAACCCCATCCTTTTATCAAGCGATAACTTTGCTTTATGGTCAATCTTAATTCATAATAATTTGCAAGCTAAGATGAAATTGGGTTTCATAGACTAAACGTTCAAGAAACCCACGAGCAATCTCATAGAAACTGAAGTATGGGATTGTTACAACTATCTTATGACAGGTTGGATCATAGCTTTCGTAGACTAAAATATAAGGGCATCCATCATCTATGCACCTACAACTTGGGAAGCATATTTGATACTACAACATCATTATGCTCAATCTAATGCACCACGCATTAATCAAGTAAGAAGAGAAATCCAACTATTATAATAAAATACCTTGCCTGTTCTGGAGTATTATAACAAGATGCACACGTGTGGGAAGAACTTGGGCAACTAAACCCAATTCCACAATGTTCATAAGTTGCTATGACAAAGATTTTAAAGCAAAGAGCAGAAGAAAAGACTCATCAATTTTTACTTGGACTGAAGAATGCACATTTTGGTGTCCTATGAACCTAAATTTTTGGAACCAATCCATTGCCTGACTTGGATAGAGTCTTTGCTGCAGCTATGAAAAGAAGAACATCACCATGAAATTACGACTAAACGTAAAACCCAGGTTGAGGCAGCAACTTTAGTTATTTTCCCACAAAACATGAATACTAAACCCATGTGTACTTATTGTAAAAAGGAGGGGCATGATTGATCAATTTTCTAATGGCTAAAAGGGAAGCCCAATGATACACACAAGCAAAACAATTTTCATCGTTCACCAGGAAGTTCATATCAAAAATTTAATAGTGGGAGTGCCAATCAAGTTTTCCAGGTTGATGACCATATATGGAAGACATTGAGTGCTGCATTACGAGATCGACAAAAGGAAACACTTTCTTTTCCTGAGATGGCATCTCAACTCATTACCCTTTTGAAAAATGATCAAGAACTTCTTGTAGCAATACAAATGACTAGTAAGATCCTATGTTTCACCTTTAACATGGGTATTAGATAGTGGTGCAAGCCATCACATGACAAATCAGAAAATATTTTTTGAGATAATGCGTACTCTACGACAACCACTTCATATATTACTTTTAGATGATAGTTCTTTTCTATCTAAAAAGGTTGGGGATGTTCTTATAAGTTCACAGCTCTTATTTGCTAATGTGTTATATATACTGCCTTTTGCATACAACTTGATTTCTATTCGACAATTAACTCGCGATACTAATATCGTGGTTAGTTATGATGTCTCTTCTTGTCAAATATAGGACCTTGCCTAGAGGAACACGATTGGCATGGGTAGGATACGTGATGGTGTTTATTGCTTAGAAAGTGTGACAAGTGGAAAAGCATTATCAAGCATGACCGAAGAAGATATTATATTGTGGCATAAGAAACTTGAACACGTCTTTATAAAGCATATGAATAAACTATCTTTTGAGAATAATTTTACAATTAATAAAAGTCCACATGGCATTTTTCATGCCTGTCATAGAGCGAAACAAGTTCAGAATTCCTTTGATTTGACTTCCAGCCATGCCAATAAACCATTTGAACTTATACATTGTGATGTATGGGGGCAATATAAAACATCGTCTTTAATAGGTGCGCATTATTTTCTTTGCCTAATGGATAGTTATTCTTGGATTATCTGGATTTATCTGATGAAGGAGAAAAGTGAAACAACTTCATTAATCAAGCAATTATATGCTATGGTCAAAGTACAAGTTAATAGGCACATTAAAAGAATTCGAAGTGACAATGGCACCAAGTTTCTATCTTAAGTAATTTTTTGTTAATAATGGGATCATATAGGAATGTTCAATCCCATAAACACTCCAACAAAACGAGTGTGTTGAGAGAAAAAATCGACATATACTGGAGGTGGCAAGAGTACTACGTTTTGTATCTGGTTTACCTATTCATTTCTGGGGTGAATATATCCTAATATCATCGAGAAAAATTCTGGTACTTATATTTTACCCAATATTTCAATTGATAGCATCGAGAAAAATAATCCCATAGAAAATCCTGATAATCCAGAAAATCTAGAAAATTCAGAAAATCTGGATATTCACGAGCCTTCACTTGCTAGTGCTAATATCATGTCCACCTCTCCTTCATTGAATCGTCCACAAAGAGTTAAAAGACTACTGTCCTATCTCCATGATTATATTTATCACACCTCATTAGCTTCATCATCCTACTCGAGTCAATCTCAATCCTCTATACACGGTAATGTTCGGTACCCTCTTCACCATGCTCTGTGTTATAATTCCTTTTCTGAATCCCACAAATCTTTTATGTTCAAATTATCCACTAATGTTGAACCCTCTAGTTATGAGCACAAAATCCAGGATCCGTAATGACAAGAAGTAATGCAAAATGAGCCCACTACACTCAAACAAAATCACATTTGGCGTTTTGAGTTTCTCCCAGCAGGAAAGAAAGTTATAAGTTGTCGATGGATATACAAGATTAAATACAGAGGTGATGATACCATTGAAAGATATAAGGCTCGACTTATCGCAAAGGGCTATACTCAAGTCTAAGGGGAGGACTATACAGAAACCTTCTCTCCTGTTGCAAGAATGGCCTCTGCTCGTTGTATCCTAACCATCGCCATTGCATGTGACTGGCCAATATATTAGCTTGATGTCAACAATGCCTTCCTCCATGGTGACATTGAAGAAGAAATTTATATGGAACCTCCCCTGGGTATTCAGTCACCCCAACCTGGGCAATATTATAAATTAAAAAATCTTTATATGGCCTAAAACAAGCAGGACATAATTGGTTTAGTAAGTTAACCAAGATTTTATCTAACTATGGTTTCGTACAAAATCCCACAGAACACTCTCTTTTTGTATACACTCGGTCCGAGAAGATCATGTTCTTGTTGGTATATGTCGATGACATTATTCTCACAGAAAATAATATAACAGAACGTCAAACTATTCTTCAAAAAAACAGAACGTCAAACTGTGAAAGACTATTTAGATCGATGTTTCAAGATTAAAGATCCGGGTAGTCTGAAGTATTTCTTAGGCATAGAAGTTGTCAAAACCAAAAGAGGATTGTTTCTTTACAAACAAAAATATATCCTTAATATCCCGCAAGATTGTGAAGTCACAAGGAGTAGAATATCAAGCTCACCCATGGAACCACATCATGATTTAATGCGTGATTCAAAGTGCACCAATAAAGGATCCTGGAAAATATTGAAGACTTATTGGGAGATTGTTGTACTTGACGATAACTAGACCTGAATTAAGTTATGATGTTCATGTGCTTAGCCAATTTATGCAAAAGCCTCACAAAGGACATTGGAATGTAGCAATACGTGTCTTGAAATATCTGAAGTCGTCTCCAAGCCAAGGCATTTTGGTACCACGTGACAACCCCACTTTACATTTATATGCACACTCTAATTTAGACTGGGCCACATGTATTTTAAGCTAAAGATCAATCACAGAATATTTCATAATACTTGGAACATCCCCCATCTCTTGTAAAACAAAGAAACAAGTAATAATATCAAGATCTTCAGCCACGGCTGAATATAGAGCCATAGCATGAACGACAAGTAATTTGGCTAAGAAGCTTGCTGCAATTCATAGGCATACAAACCGAACCTTCTGACATTCATTATGATATTTGTTCAACTTTAAGCATTGCATCTAACACGGTATATCACAAACGAACCAAACATATTAATGTTGATTGTCATTTCGTACAAGAAAAATTACAACGAAAAGAGATAGAGCTACATTATTTTTTTACATGCGACTAACTAGCTGATATGTTTACTAAAGCACTCGGAGGGCATCAATTCACCTACCTACAAAGCAAGCTGGGTGTGCATGACATATATTTACTAACTTGAGGGAGAATATTACGGCACCTCAAAATTAGGAATAATAGATTTGTGATTATTAACATATCACAATCTAATCAATGGAGATATAACATTGATTTACTCTATTAAATTAACTAGTATCAGTTTACTCTATATATAAACCTAAATTCTATTGTTGTAATAACATCAAGCAATTTCTTTATAATAAAACACAACACCTGATATGATTGATTATAGTTATCATAGTTCCTTCATGATAGTTTGTGCATGGGATGATAAAACTATTGTTTTAAACTTATTGCAACTGATAACTGAAAAGTTTGTTTGACTATATGTTTTTATGTTGAATACATAAATTGTAGTAATATTAAAATTGCACTTAAGTTTATTATTTTACATTGATGTGTACAAATCCTTTATTATTGTGTTATAATATACCAAGATCGACTTTGTTACTCTTTTGTCACGCCCCGACCCAACAAAAGTATGTACGTGTATAATCACAAGTGCAACACTATGTTGGGTTTCTATAGTTACGGTCCAAAAAATATCTTAGAGATATATTGTAAATGGTGAGGAAAGAAAATATACAAAATAGGGAATAAGAATTTAGTAAAAACTATGTTATGTGTTAAATCCATTGTCTTGAAAGCAAAATTCAACTAGACATTGGTACAATCTAAAGGTCGTTGCTTCTCAAGATTAAGATAGTAGCACACCTCTCATTTGCATTAGTGGGAAGTGCACTTGGAACCAAATGACTATTATAATTGCCCAAAATTTTACTAAACACAAAAGAGAATAAATAATGTAGGAATATGAGAATACTATAACAAAATTGTGTATCTTGACAAATGAATTAAACAAGTTATATATAGCCTTGAGTATAGGAGGTTACAAAAAAAAAGCTAATAAATATAATTAAAAGAATTTATAGGTGGTTATAAAAAATAAAGAAATAAAAGCTGTTAATTAGAATTAATATTTTAGTTTTTATTATTTTAATTTTAATTTTTGAATGATTTATCTTTAATGTGTACATTATTTTACAGTTATTATGACTAAAATCATGTCATTTCCTATATTCCCCTACAAATGACATGTTTAATAAAATATTTTGGGTAAAGGAAAGGTTTATATACTTAAACAACAATATCTTTTGATTGAATTGTTGCATAGTGAAGTAAAGTAACAACTTGATCAATAAAAATAAGAATCAGTGTCTTTTGAACTTTTACTGATTATATGTTGAATAATCTCCATAACACATATTATATCTTTAATGTATATTGGTTCTGCGATACGATACTTATCAATAATGGCTATGTTCATACTTTGGTCTTTTCCATGAATGCTCTAGAAAGTTTAATCTATTTCTTTCACAATAGGCGGCCTACCTATGTACTCATATAGCATGTTTTATCAAGTTTAAAATTTAGACCATCCTTTATAAAGGACTATAAAACATTCAAGAGTTTCACATAGCTCAAAAAATCTATTAAGTCCTTTTAGACTACCATTAAAGGCTATGGATTAAAAATTTTAGATTTTATCCATCTAATCCATAATTTATAAAGACCACCCAAAGATTTAGGCTATAAAACAAATAAGAGCTTAACGCACAATCTATGGGTTTAAGACCCATTCCTCTTGAAGACTTAAAAATAATCTTCCTCATTAATCCTTTAGTAAGAAGATCTATCAAGTTTCTCTCAGATTTAACATAATCTAGATAAATTACTCTATTTTTCAATAATTGCTTTACCGTAATATGTCTTATACTGATGTGTCTTCTTTTACCATTATACAGATTATTCTTGGCAATTCCAATGGTAGCATATGAATCATAATGTAAGAAAATATGCATTAAATCCTTCCCCCCTCAACCATTCGGCTTCTTGACCTGCCAACTCAATTGCAATAAATTCAGATTTCATGGTGGAAGGGGTTATACAAGTCTGTTTAGATGACTTTCACGATATAGCGCCTCCTCCTAAAGTAAAAACATAACCACTAGTAGAACTAACTTCATCATTATTAGTTACCCAATTTGCATCACAAAACCTTCTAAAACCGCAAGAAATTTAGTAAAATACAAACTCAAATTCATATTTCCTTTTAAACATCTTAGAAATCGATGAAGTGCATCCAATTTTCTTTACTAGGATTAGGAGTATAACAACTTAGCCTTCTTATAGCATAAGCAATGTTAGGTCGAGTACAATTCATGAGATATATAACACTTCCTATGATTTTTCCATATAGATTTCTTCTTCTAGATCACCATTTAAAAAGATTGTTTTTATATCCATTTGATGAACCAGAAGATTATTAATACTTGTGATTCCTATAAGAGATCTTATAACAACTATTTTGGTTACTGGAGAATAAGTGTCAAAATAATCAGTATCTTTTCTTTCACTATAGCCTACAACCACTAATATTGCTTTGAATTTATCAATGGTACCATCAGGTCTTATTTTGTTCCTAAAAATCCATTTACATTTTATAGGTTTACAACCTTTAGGCAAATCTACTAAAATCCAAATATTATTGGTTTTAATAGAATCAATCTCATTGTTAATCGATTCTTTCCAAAAACTAGCATCAATAAAGGAAATTGTTTCTTTATAAGTTTTTGGATCTTCTTCTATTAGAAAAGCAGATACAAACTCACCACTAACTTTAAAAGAATTTCAGTTAAAAAAATAGTGATAAAATCTTATCCGAAATTTTTTTCTTTTCTAAATCTTTTACTTCTTTTTTGTTCTATTGCTAAGTCATTGTTATTAGAAGTAATAACAGAATAAGTAATAACAGAAGAAGTAGATGAAATCTCACAAGGTTTATATCATTTACCTTTTCAATTTTCATTGAAAAAATATGTTCAAAAAATTCTGTATCTCTATACTTACAAATAAAATTATAATGTAATGACATAAATCTATATGCAACACTGTTTTGGCATAACCAATAAACACACAATCCAAAGTTTTTGGTCCAATATTAATCCTTTAAAATTCTGGTATACTTATTTTAGCTAAACACCCCCACATTTTTAAGAATTTTAGGTTAGGTGTAAAGTGTTTCCACATTTCATATGAAATTTTATTTAATTTTTTGTGAGGAACTCTATTAAGAATATGATTAACAGATAAAATAGATTCTCCCCACATATTATTAAATAAACCAGAACTTAATATTATAGCATTCATCATTTCTTTTAAAGTTTGATTCTTACGTTCAACTATGACATTTTGTTGAGGGGTGTAAGGTGCACTAGTTTCATATATAAGGTCATTTAATTCACAAAAATCTGTTAAAAAATTTATATTATATTTACCATCTCTATCGGACCTTATTCTTTTTATCTAATTGATTTTCTACTTCTCATTTATACTTTAAGAATATTTCTACGGCTTCATCTTTAGATTTTGAAAGATAGACTTTAGTATATCTAGAAAAATCATCCACAAAAATGATATAATATTTTTTACCTCCTATACTAACCACATTCTTAAAATCAACTAATTCAGTATGAATTAATTCTAAAAGTTCTGAATTTCTAGTCATGACAAGTTTAAATAGTTTATTTACAAATTTTGCTTTTATATATACAGAACATTTAGAAAAATTATCATCTATTGAATTTTTTAAATTCATATTTCTTAGTCTTTTAATAGAAGCAATATTCACATAACCAAGCCTACCATCTCATAAATTAATAGACTCAACCATATAAGCAGAAGAAGAACTTGCATTCAAATTTTGGGAAATAGTGTTCAATATAAAAAGTCCATCATCTAGTTACCCTTTTTCCACAAAATTTCCATTTTTTGAAATCACAATCATATTAGCTTCAAAAACGATTTTTAAACCAGCTTTTAAAAACTGACCCCCAGAAACTAAATTCCTACACAAAGAAGAAACATAGAGCACATTATTTAAAGCTAAAAGTTTTTCCTGAGGTAAGTTTGAGAAAGATTTTTCCTTTACCAAGTACCCCGACAGTAGTGGAATTGTCCATGTAGACATGCTCACCATCAGCCACTTCTTCAAAATTATGAAATAATTCTTTATTTGCACAGAAGTGTTTAGATGCATCAGTGTCCAACACCCAATCAATTCTGTTTTCTACCAAGTTTGCTTCTAACACCATAATAGCTATGATCTCTTCTGTTTCTACAAGGTTAACTTGAGGATTAGGTTGTTGATTAGGTTGAGCATTTATCTTTTGGTACATTTGTAAGATCCCGAATTTTGAGTCCTAGAGGTCCAGAAGCCAGTGCAGGTGAAAAGACGATTTTGCCCATGAAGAGAAGGATGTGTGATAGCCGAAATTGGTAAGATTGTTCAGTAAATTAATTTGCTTCTAATTCCTTTTGATTTAGGTCCTTGTAGATGGGTAATAGCTTTAGGAACCATCCTTTAAGGTAGATAGTTGCCTTAAAGATTAAGTCCCTAAAAATAAGGAAGGTAATTTAAGAGTTTTGGTTATTTAGTGAATTATATTGGATTGATAGATTGATTAAAAGTAGTAGACATAATTCTACGCTCATTGAATATAAATAGGAAGCCAACCCCACAAAATTTGTCCCCTAAAACCTTACAAAAGTCGTATAGGCTTAAAACCCTATACCTCCCATTAGCCGTCAGAATTTGCTAAAACTTTAAACCAGCATAACTCCCTCATCGTTCATTGGATCTCTGCGAATAATAGCTTGTTGGAAAGATCTCTTCATCCTATTTCCAAAAATATTTTGTTTTCCGTCAGGAGGTTAGTATTTCCGTCGAATTAGGTTTTCGCCAAATCTTCTTGAACTTCAAAATAGCATAACTTCCTACTCGTTTGTTGGAATCTTGCAAATAATATCTCGTTGGAAAGGTCTTTTCATCCTCTTTCCAACCCTATATTAATCTCAGCTTGGATGTAAATACTTCGTTGTTTAGGTTAAGATGAAATCGTCCTATGCCCTACTTTTAGCAACAGGTTGTGCATAAATAATTGGAATGGTAAATTCAAGTTGAATCTTGTTAAGTTCCCGGCTATCACATCACACATCCAAGGGGGAGGCACCTGCAACATCTGATCACTGGTTTTCTGATAGGTTTGGTGAGTGGTACTGGTAAGGAATAGGGTATACAATTGATTTTTGGGATATGCATGCTTAGTTTGTTTTGTCTTTGTCTGGTGATGATTTAGGTGGTTCAGATTTATTTAATAAAGGCAAAGGAGTAGCTTCTTTTTCAGAGACAAGAGAGGTAGGATCTATGCCTCATCGGTTTCTCCAGAAACCCCTGCTCTTATCTGATGTTTTTGTTACCTGCCCTTGTTGTATTTGATTGTGATTGGATTGTAGGGTGTGAATATGAAATCCGGAATGAGATATGAATCTCCTAGGCTATATCGAACCCCTGAGTTAGGAATTGAGTGCCTGGGATGCTATTGATATATGAATTGGATGTGTTGATTGTTTCCTGACATGATTGAGGATACCCTGTTGTGGTATTATGCTTTGTACTTGCCTGTGTGTGCTTGTACGTGTTTGTGTGTCAGGATCCTGTTCCGGTGGCCACGCAGGGTAAGCACTGATGCTCCTAGTGAGAGGAGAGGTACTTATCGATTTATGGGAGGTGTATGGGTGTTGAACCAGCAAGTGCACGCTGGATATCTGTCCTTGCGAGGCCGGATCCCTGTCTTGCGAGACAGGAAGCCCTTATCTTGCGAGATTTGGGGATGCCCTGGTTGCGACTAAGGGAAGACTTGTTCCATGAGGGGCTAGTCGACTTGTCCTTGCGAGGATAAGGTGAAAGGCTTACTGATTAGTTTGTGTGTTAACCATCTACTCTTTGTGCAGTAAGTCTTGGACAACACAGGTGGAAGGGGATGGCCTTTCTTCATCATTGAGTGTGATTTTGTTGTATTTCACCTGCCTGTGTACTTCTGAACTTTCGGAAGTGTGGTCCTCCCTCAGCCATAATCTCGGCCTTAACCTCTTTTGGTTTATTGTTGAATTACGTGATCCCTTTAGTTGTTTAGGGAATGATCTTATGTGATTTGGGAGATTTGTGTTTAGAGATTCTGTAGATCTTATGATGCTGCGACCCTACTGAGATTCTTGTAATCTCATACCGTTGTTTTTACCATTTTTCAGGCTTAGGTACACCCTCTGTTCGTGGTACCAGTGTGTGAGATCAAGGCTGCACGGCGGGGCGATATCGCATCATAAATACTTACTTGTTTCATGCGCAAATAACTTGAAAGATTGGATGATATTCTGGTTTATTTTTAAGCATTCGTTTGGCTTGCTATTTCCGAAATTTGTTGATGAATTTCTTACTGGTTATTTGGATCCCTATGGGACTTGTGTGTTATGAACCCAATGGATAGATTTAAGACTTCCGCTGATGTTTTTATTTACTCCGTATGTTACCAGAACATGTATCCAATATCATGCTCCAATTGATTGATAAGCAACAAAATAAACAAACTTAAAATCGGTATCTTATGAGTAGCCTTGTGGAATTCTAATAGGTCTTAGGTGTCATTAAGGCTTATTTGGGTTTTACGGCGGTAATGACCTTAATCGGAGCAATTAAGAATAGTTAGGAATTGGGGTCGTTACAACATTCCACCATGATTCCTCCTTTGTTTGTATTGATATGCTTTATGATCCGGTTTGCCACAAACCTAGCAAACCACCTTCTACTTGATAATTTGGTCCACTTTTAAAAGAAATTGACTTCTTTGGACATTCTCATCTTTGGAATCCTTTCTCTTTGTTATTGAACTTATCTTTAGAAGGATTAGCAGATTCAACTTGGTTAGGTTTAACAGAAATAGTAGAGATAGAATTTTGCTTATCTTTGAGATGATTGGCTTTTTCTATTCTCATATGACTGATAAGCTCTTGGAGAGACATATTCTTCTTTTTTTGCTTCAAATTATTTCGATAGACACTCTAAGATAGTGAAAACTTTTCTACTAAAACATTAGCTTGTAATTTTTCACACATTTTCATACCTTCATTAAGAATGCCAGTCACCATATATTCATACTCAGGTACTTGATGATTGGCTTATTATCCATCATGTTGAATTGTAGTCATTTACCCATGACATATTTTCTTTTGCCTACATCATTAGCACCATATCTTTTTTCTAATATATCCCACATG
This sequence comes from Passiflora organensis, assembly GCA_019739055.1. Taxonomy (NCBI): domain Eukaryota; kingdom Viridiplantae; phylum Streptophyta; class Magnoliopsida; order Malpighiales; family Passifloraceae; genus Passiflora; species Passiflora organensis. The sequence continues at coordinate 21,464,291 of JAEPBF010000009.1, forward strand.
TCTTTGGCATATCTTTGACTTATGAATAAATCAAAAGGAGAATTATTCATATGATTGAGTAGATGAACTCTTACGATTTTGTTATCTTTCTCGAATTTGACTCTTGCTTCATCATTAGAAGATTCTTCTTGATTGGACGGTATTGCAATAAACAACATGTGATCAACTTCTAATTGCTCAAAGAAGATGAGCAATTTTTGAGATTATCTTTTATAATTGGATCCATCAAGTAGCTCCAATTTGGAGAGATCGAGTAAGGTTTTGGATATATTGATAGACATAGTTTGTGTTTGAAGGATATTTTGCTTTTAAATTGTAAATGGTGAGGAAAGAAAATATACAAAATAGAGAATAAGAATTTAGGAAAAACTGTGTGGTGGGTTAAATCCATTGCATTGAAAGCAAAATTAGACTAGACCTTGGTGCAATCTAAAGGTCATTGCTTCCTAAGGTTAACACAATAGTACACCTTTCACTTGCACTAGTGGGAAGTACACTTGAAATCAGATAACTACTACAATTGTTCAAAATTTGGCTAAGCACGAAGAATAATAAAGAATGTAGGAATATGGTAGTAGTGTAAGAAAATTGTGTATCTTGACAAATGAACAAAGCAAGCTATGCGAGATTACAAAAAACAAAGAAATAAAAACTGATAAATATAATTAAAAGAATTAATGGGTATGAACAAAAAATAAAAAATTTAATTAGAACTAATATTTCAACTTTTATTATTTTAGTTTTATTTTTTAAATGATTTTTCATTAATGTGTACATTATTGTACACTTATTATAACTAAAATTATGTAATTTCCTACACATATGATTTTATGGTCTCATATTTATAAACCAAAAACCTCTTTCATCTCTTTCCAATATGGAATTTGGTTCCCACACCTTCCTACTCTTTAAGGTCTAGCATATGATATTTTGAATAACTGAATCACTATGTCTACTGATGCAACCACATCTAACTTATCCCCATAATCCGCCAAACGAGATATAACAAGTGATTCACTTTTCCTTGTAAGACTCGACGGAAACGACTCACTTTCCGGAATAAATCCAAGGTCCAATATTACAATCTCAAAATGACAAATAAGGAAGTAAAATGGAACTTATACTTTATCCGACATGAGACGTACTATAATATTTTCCTTCTATTTATTTATCAATTCTTGACATAAAGCGAGACACTAATAGTTTGAACAAAAAAAATATCAATTCCTGGTAAGATATTCACGGGTCAGTCTAAATCTGAAAAATAATTAGTCAGACTATTTCATAAAAAAAATATTGTCGTTATTTCAGTGGTAATTATCAGTATAATATCCAAAAAAGATACGAGATCCCATTTACTTACCACTTAGCCAGTGGATTTTAAACATCGTTTGGAAATAAAAGCTCCAAGCCTATATACTGAGTGCCCATAAAAGCCCAGAGACAAGGCCGGCCTATAGAATAAAGACCCAACCAAACAAGAGACTTGACAGACCAGCAAGGTTTCCGCATAATTCTCTCCCATCTAACGCGCACCGACAGCAGTTAATAAAACATTATACTAAAAGAGGAGATTTCTCCTTTATTACATATTTGGATCCAACAACTTACGTAAGCATTAATAACGTGAGCCCGCAATCAAAGCAGACATAATGCATAAAATTAATTAATTAATTTCAGAGAAAATCAAAACATGACAGCTGAAAATATACGAAATTTTAGGGTACAAAATCTAAATAGAAACAAATGGGGTCCCAAATATATACATATTATTGGGCGCCAAGTGCGCAGTCCCAGAACCGTTTTTCCTTAACGACCCCGCCAAAAAAAGAAAGAGGCAAAAGCGAGGGAATCCAATCCCACTTTACGGGTATGGTCGGCTGAAAAAGAACTAGTTCTGAACATGGATAGGATACCGGATACCATAAAGATATGAGAATGTGGCATGGAACCCTAGGAATAACAAAAAGCCTCACACCTAGGCCCCTAAGTGTGAGCAGACTGTCAAAATTGATAATGATGCACCCAAAAAGAAAAAGGGTTTTACATGGCTGCATGAGTGAGTCTTGGAATCTAAGGCTTACTCAGGAATTGATTGGAATGGCTAACGCGTGCAACACACTCATGAATCGGATATCACTCTTTTTATCAGAGCTTGTCAATGGGTTTGGAACCACACTCTCTTTACTTTCACTTGCTTTGGCAGCCGAGGAGAGTCGCTGTGTGCTAACAAATCATGTGTTTGACAAAAGGTCTACGAGTTAAACATGCTCCCCATAAATGTGGTTGAAAATGATTATTACGTTGAAGATAAGTTAAACACGATCGATGTTCTGTCTGCAGTCCAAAAAGCTGATGATTCTCTTCAATCTGTTAGGCAAATTTGCTGCCTTTTCATAATGGTATTAGTGAGAATCTAACTATATACGAGAATGTCTTTCCACAACCAGTTAGGGTTCGAGACTTATAATGATACAAGATGCATAGGGACTATCTAGCCAATCAGAAGTGTGTTTAAACCACTAATTCTATCTTCCGTCTTTTCTAAAATAAAAAATCAGATGCAAGAGAAGCTGTTTAAATTCTTATGGACGGCTTCCCACCCCAAATTGTAAAATAATATATTTTAATATTAAAAATATTAATTTATATCAAATAAAATTAAAATTTATCATTACTAAATTATTTTAATAATATTTTAATTATTTATCTTCCATTCTAAGTTCAATTCCTATAAATCAAAACCAGTTCTAAAATCATAAATAGAGCCAAGAAAAAGGCCTGATGCTGATGCCATGCCAGTCAAAAAGCTCCAGATCTCAGGACTACCCAGCAAAGATCCTCTTCGCCTCTGCCAACCTCTCCATCTGCCACGTATACATCGCAGGAATATTCGCAACGATGCAAGCAAAGACGTACGTACTTTCCTTAACAACGTGATCGTTACCCACCGACGTTAACGGGGAGGGATGGATTTTTTTGTCGGAGAGAAAATTGGAACGGAAGTATAACGACGTTAACGGCTATAATTTTCCTTATTTTATTTTCTCCATCCCAGCGGCGGTGGTACTGAAATAAATGAGTTACTAGCATTTAACGGTAGGGGTTGGATTCGGTGTTCTCGTTGCCTCCGTCATCACACATCCTCGGCACGTGCACCGACGCAATTTGATCATGGACTCGTAGTGTCCACCAGAACCGTTCACGTGTAGCATCAGCCACCAATCTTTAATCACCGCGTACCTTCCACAATTGTGACGGTTGGATTTGCGGGACCCTAATCTTTCTCCATCATCTCTCCCATGTAGGATTGCTGCTATCTTCTTTCTTGGTGGGTTACTGGGGTTCTTCTATGTACAAGAGCACTTCCATTTTGATTTAGTTTTTTGTTTTATTTTTTATTTCCAAAAATCAAAAGAAAACCGAGCAGGGAGTGGTGGGCAGCTGCGTGACTATTCATGGCCATTAATAAATGGCATAACAGATACGATAAGGGGTAGAGGATGGATACAGAATGAAGTAAATGAGATAGTGATTTTGTGGTTGGTAACGAGTAGGGTGCATCCTCTTTCTATTTTTAATAATTTCAAGAGATAAATGAGTTTCTATTATTTTATTATTTTCTTCGGATTTCTAATATTATTTTAAATACAGCATACCTTTCATGTATTTCGTATGTCTAATAAACTTAATTATGTTGATTATTTTTATGTGACAGTTTCTTTCTTAACATAAAAAAGTAACACTCCGGGTACGGCATACGCATCCATTAGCATTGGCCTACAAGCCTATTCTTTGGAAGAAATGCCTACTAGCCTATTAATATTGATTCATATTGAGGTTTACTCGTGTACTGCATCTTTTTATTCATTTATTTATTTTTATAAAAAAAGTCTCCCAGAGAATTATAATAAATACCCTCTTTAAGTTTACAGTTAATGGCGTACGGATGATAATGATAATGATTTGGTGTGGCAGATGGGAGCTTCTACTAAAATATCAAAATCTTATTAAAGTTTAACTGTAACAAGTGACAGTGATTGTGTCAATATCAGTATTGTTTAGTAAAAACTAGCTGGTTAAAATATTATGTACTATGAGGAAATAAAAAAGATTAAAAATAAACAGGCCGTCATTATATACGCCATGAGAGGTGTCCATTTCTGGGTGGAGAGAGTGAAAATTGTGACGTGACTTTCCGTTACGGATAAGATGATGACGACCTTTCACGTTTGTGACAATTGCCGTTGCCAGCATTGTCGATGATGAAGCATCTGTTTACGATAGACAGGTCGATTTATAACTTGTGGCTTGCTGCAATGCTGGCTCTTTCCATCGGTCTCAAGACTTGAGAGGAGACGCTAAGGGATCTGATGGGCAAGAAAACGGTGGAATTTTTTTTTTTAATTAAACGTATATATATGATCAAAAATAATAATTAATCATTTTGATTATATAATTCTAAAATTTTAAAAATATTTTATATTCATAAACAAAATTTAAATTCTTAATTTTTGATTGTTAGTCAAAACTGAAGCTCAGGTTCTTCCATGGATATAAATAAAGGATCTGTAGTTTCGATCTGATTTGATTTGCGATGGATTGTAAAACAATTTCGGATTTTCCTGTCATAGAAGAAAACAAACAACACTGACACCATGCTTCGCAAGCATTTCTTCAGTTTTATTATTAACTGGCCAGTGTACTTGCACAGGTAAGGCCTAAGGGTCAACCTGGTAAGGCTGCGCCCCTGTGAGTCAACATAATCTTATCACAGCAATTGATTTTCTGAAACTAGTTAATCACAACAGGTTTAATCCTACTTTTATAACACTGTGTAGTGTTCTTATTAATGAATGGTTAAATACTAACCGTGCAGGACTACCACCTAATAAACATAAACAAATCCGGAATCAGCGGGCAGAAAGAAGTTGGTCAGATCGAGCAGAATGCGCTCAAGGCCCCACTGTTCGTAGGGATGCCTTGCTTTTTCTTATTCCGCCCTTCACGCCATTGAAGGGTACAAGGACAATGAAACACAGACGAGAAAGAAATGAACAAAGATAGGAAGCCACATTCACACGCCAGACTGCTCTCATTAGTGTCTTAGAACATGCCATGTGGTGACTTTTATGGCACATGCATAGATCACGACCATGGTCCATATGGACCTAACCACTCAGATCAATGTTGGATTAGGTTAGTAGCTAGTGCTAATTCTAGACTAAGCACATGGGGAAGCGATGATTAAAATATGGAATCTGCATTATCTATCATATTGTCAGACCAGACATATTGTATCATTTTGTTCTGCTTAAACTTGGAGGATTTGCAGCGCGGCGAGTAAAAGATTTCGAGCGAGAACCCTCTTGCCCCCGAAGAAGTCCACAAAACCAGAGTGGTTCAAGTGGCATGGCATGATTGGATGCTCCTTGCTTTTCTTTACCTTGAATCTCGCGATCCTGTATGATTTTCAGGGTTTCCAAATTGTCAAACACTTCATTAATTATTCTCTACCTGTTTAGCTTTGAACCTGAAATCAGGTTCGTTGGCTACAAAGGCAAACCAATAAACCCTATAGCTTGAAAGGAACCAAGTGGCTTGTGCTTAGTCACTATCACTGAAAATGACGTTGGATAAATCGGGACAAGCCATTATGTAGTAGTAATTTCTTTCCCAGCAGGAAAGACTTTATAGAATTTGGCAAAACTTGAACCACAGTAATTCTAACACACTCTAAGATATAGACAACTGTTGCAGAAAGAACCCTACACCATCTTGATTTAGTGATTTTATATCTCCCATCACTTTGCTTATTATGTGCTAAGCCCCCAGTTTTTTTAGTAAATGTATCGGCAGGAATTATCCATCTATGGCCCAGCTGGGACAAAAAGAAGGATTGCTAAAGAGAAAATGGGTCTCGTGGGGAAGGTTCTAGTTCTGGGTTTACATGGAATCGTTTAATGTGGGTCTTGTCTTCCTAAAAGAGCAGCCTCTAAGACAAAAGCATCAGAATTAATTAGGCGTATTTCCGTACCTTAATGTGCTCCTGCGTGATACACCTACCCCTAGTCAACTCTAAGAATTACAGGTCAAACCATGAATATTTTTACCAGTTGGAATCACCATGAGACAAACACCAGACTGGGTACTAACGATGTCCTTACCAACAAAATGACAGCTAGAGACCTTAGAGGAAACAATTATTTATTTCTATTGTATATTAACTAATACTGGTAGCTAATTACTTTGGTAATACCGAACGTGGGATGTTTAGTTAAGGATTCTCATTTTATCACTAAGTCACTGGGAGATGGCGACCGAAGTACACTTTACTGTTTGCTAGATTCTGTTAAACGCGTGCTAATCACTCACCAGTTAAAGAGAAAAAAGAGCATGAAATTCTCTTAGATTTACTGTTGCATTGCCCTTTTTTTTAGTATGTATATTTAAAAGGTTTTTGATTTTTATATTCGCTGTTGCTTTGGTTGGTATGAGCTCACAGCCACGCAGTGATGGCCTTGGACACCTGTGCTGTGAAACTAAGTGAATAGCTGTCTGTGCAGTGTACACATTATACTTGTATATATAGCTCAGTCAGGCTCACGGTCTGAAATCAGTGACATTTTTGGGGTCCAAAGTGGTAATGGACACTATGCCTTCTCCACAATAGTCCAAGAAGATTACCACCAGGAACTCCTTTTGAGCTCCTCCTCCTTTCCTGTCTTCATTCTTTGATTTAGCCCTGAGGTAGTGAAGGGAATCGAAGGGGAAGAAATGGGAACTAACTCGGTTTCCAAGCTGTTTAATTTAGTATGGTTGGTTGTGCTGTTGGGCTGTTCCAAGCTGATACAGTGTAGTGTGACGTACGATAGGAAAGCAATTGTGATCAATGGTCAAAGGAAAATCCTTTTCTCTGGCTCAATTCACTACCCAAGAAGCACCCCTGATGTACAGCAACTTTTTTCCTCTTTTTTTTTTTTTTTGTTTCTCTAAAAAATTCGTTTCCTTTATGATTCGTTGGTGTCTCGTTCTATCTAATTTCTCGAGCAATGGATGTTCTGTAGATGTGGGAAGATCTGATACAAAAGGCGAAAGAAGGGGGAGTTGATGTAATTGAAACCTATGTGTTTTGGAATGTGCATGAGCCTTCTCCTGGAAAAGTATCTCTTTTACTCCTCCGGATATGCCACTATATTCTTCTTTTTCTTTTCTATTTTCCTCTAAATTTTCGCTCTTGCATGTTATTTCTTGTGGATTATAGTACGATTTTGGAGGAAGATATGATCTGGTGAGATTCATCAAGACAATACAGAAGGCAGGCCTCTATGCTCATCTTCGCATTGGACCTTACATCTGTGCTGAGTGGAATTTCGGGTACTCGCCATTCCTTTTTTTTGGATCTACCTGCTTATACCTGTCACTGTTTTTTCCCTTGAAGCAAAACTTTTGCTTAACTTTTGCTTTTGGGCATACTTGCTGGTCTGCTCTGAAGATTTATTTAAGTATACTCAAGCCACTGCATGTCGTAATTTGCAGAGGTTTTCCAGTTTGGTTAAAATATGTTCCAGGCATCAGCTTTCGAACAGACAATGAGCCTTTCAAGGTTTATTTTTCCTTCTTAATTCGTTTATTCATCACCAGTTCCTTTGAACTGAGCTCCATTACCAAAAGAATAAAAAAAAATAAAAACGAAAACTTCCCCTTGAGTTCTCCTATACGCAACTAATTTAGCTGCTCATATGCTGTCTCAGAGGGCAATGCAAGGGTTCACAGAGAAAATTGTGGGACTGATGAAGAGTGAACACTTGTTTGAGTCCCAGGGTGGCCCCATTATACTTTCCCAGGTAAACTCAAGTTATGAAAATGTGTTACTGAATTTTTGTAGTGGATCTAAATTTCAGTGATAAATCAAGTACATGACCAATATATGTTATTTTTCTTTTTCTCCATTTCTGCAGATTGAGAACGAGTATGGAGTACAAAGTAAATTATTTGGTGCCGCTGGCTACAATTATATGTCATGGGCTGCAAATATGGCGGTTCAGTTGGGAACCGGAGTTCCCTGGGTAATGTGCAAAGAGGCAGATGCCCCAGATCCAGTGGTAAGCAGTCTCACTGACACTGTCATGCTCGACCGACAAGAGATCTATACTTCATTCCCACTTCTTCATTCATTTGATGGTGAGTCCTCCAGAGTGACACAACTCCTTTACTTTTCTCTGCTACAGATAAACACATGCAACGGGTTTTATTGTGATACATTCGCTCCCAACAAACCTTACAAGCCTACGCTTTGGACAGAGGCGTGGAGTGGATGGTATGTGCAGTACATACTTTCGATTTTGTTCAATCAAGTTCACTTATTCAGTCTTATATATATGGAGTCTTCTCTTAAATTTTCTCTCTGTTGTGAAGGTTCTCTGAGTTTGGCGGTCCTCTTCATCAGCGTCCAGTACAGGATTTGGCATTTGCAGTTGCAAGATTTATACAGAAAGGAGGATCTTTTGTTAATTACTACATGGTTCTCTTCTTTCCCGCTAGTCATTTTTAGCACATAGAAGGTTTGATAATCTGTGAAGCTGATTTGTTTTATAAAACAGTACCATGGAGGAACCAATTTTGGTCGCAGTGCTGGAGGCCCTTTCATTACCACCAGTTATGACTATGATGCACCAATAGATGAATACGGTAGGGTTTAATTTGTATGCTATAAATGTAACGCTATAATCGAATATCACAATGTCCTATCATTACTTTGGTGGATTATAATTTGGAGAAAAACCGTGTGGCCTAGTTCATGAGGTTTTGTAATAACATGGATAGAGTAAAACACACTAACCGTCAGCTATAAGATTTTTATGTTAACTTCATAGACATGCAACTTGACAGGTTTGATCAGGCAGCCAAAGTATGGTCATCTAAAGGAGCTTCATAGATCAATTAAGATGTGCGAGCGTGCATTAGTTTCAGTAGATCCTATCGTGACACAATTAGGAAGCTTTCAGCAGGTTTTCCTCTTCTCTTTGAAGATTCTTTTTAATTCTAGAAGTTGAGTAATTTGGTAATGTGTATTGATTTTTGTCGATGTTTGGTGTTTTCAGGCTCATGTATACTCAACAGAATCTGGAGATTGTGCAGCTTTTCTTGCCAACTATGATACAAATTCTGCTGCGAGAGTGTTGTTCAACAACATGCACTATAACTTACCTCCTTGGTCCATCAGTATCCTTCCTGATTGCAGAAATGCGGTATTTAATACTGCCAAGGTACTATTCCTTTATAGCACGTTGATCTGATCTTTATATGTAGTCACTCATACAAATAGGAGATCTGCCTTTTTGGTGTATCTCTTTTTCCTTGTCATCTGGGGGTTTGTAGCAAAAGGTGGTAAACATAGACATATTCTTGTTCTGCCATCCAGGTGGGTGTTCAAACATCTCAAATGGAAATGTTGCCTACCAGTGGTGAGATGCTCTGGGAGAGTTTTGATGAAGACCTCTCTGCACTCGATGACAGCTCAACATTCACATCTTTTGGGCTATTGGAGCAGATAAATATCACGAGGGATGCTAGTGATTACTTATGGTATATCACCAGGTGAGACAGAATGCTGAAGCAGTTATCCTGTCGTTAGCTTATAGTCTCCCTTAATAGAGGGCAATAATAAGCATTTTATCTCTACATGCACTATAATGTCTCGTTCTGCAATTATTTTGTACAGCGTTGATATCGGTTCATCTGAATCCTTCCTAAATGGAGGAGAACTCCCTACCCTCACTGTCCAATCAACTGGCCATGCTGTGCATGTTTTTGTCAACGGGCAGCTATCAGGTACATATAGTGGCATGTTCTTCAAAATTTGCCTATTTGGATGATTAATAATAGAGAAACTGGCATATTTCTTACAGGTTCTGCCTTTGGGACAAGAGAAAATAGGAGATTCACATATACTGGAAAGGTCAATTTGCGTGCTGGAACAAACAGAATTGCATTGCTTAGCGTTGCTGTTGGACTGCCGGTTAGTTTAAGCATTTTATGCTCGTTTGATTTAGTTCTTCAATTGCTAGGTCCTGCTGGAAGAGAATAGGTCATGTGCAAAGCTAACCATCATAAAGGGACACATATAGGTTTCTGTGTGTGGTGTGTAAATCCCTGTTCAGATGAGATTTTTGCTCTCACTTCTCACTTAATTCTCGCTTAAGTGCTGACAATTATTTTGTCATAATTGAAGAATGTTGGCGGACACTTTGAGACTTGGAACACAGGAATCCTTGGTCCAGTGGCTCTTCATGGACTTGACCAGGGAAAATGGGACTTGTCCTGGCAAAAGTGGACCTACCAGGTTGCTAAATCTGAACTCTATGTTGTCAAAACTAGCATAATCTAGCAGTGAAGAAGTTTTTTGTAATCCCCATCTGTTCAAACAGGTTGGTCTGAAAGGAGAGGCCATGAATCTCATCTCCCCTGAAAGTGTTTCCTCTGTCGGGTGGATGCAAGCATCATTAGTTGCCCAGAAACAGCAGCAGCCTTTGACATGGCATAAGGTAGAGTCATAGCATACTAAGCAATTCCTTTTAGCATCACCAAACTTCATATATTTAACTTTTCCCAATCTTATTATCAAACTTCTTATATTTAAATTTTTGCAGTCCTATTTTAATGCACCTGAAGGTGATGAACCCTTGGCTTTGGACATGGAGGGTATGGGAAAAGGTCAAATATGGATTAATGGGCAAAGCATTGGGAGGTACTGGACTGCATATGCCTCTGGAAACTGCAATGGCTGCAGTTATGCCGGAACATTCCATCCTCCCAAGTGTCAGCTTGGTTGCGGCAAACCTACCCAGAAATGGTAATTATTCTTTGGATGGATGCAATTGTCCAGCTTCTATCTTGCTATTGTTAATGTTGAAAAGAAAATTGCAGGTACCATGTGCCTCGTTCATGGTTGAAACCAACACAAAATCTGTTGGTAATTTTTGAGGAACTAGGGGGGAATCCCTCAAAGATTTCTCTTGTGAAAAGATCGGTTACTAGCGTGTGTGCTGAGGTGTCGGAGTTCCATCCTACCCTCAAGAATTGGCACATTGAAAGCTATGGAAAAGCCGAAGAGTTTCATAGCCCTAAAGTCCACCTTCGGTGCAATCCAGGCCAATCCATTTCTTATATCAAATTTGCGAGTTTCGGGACACCTTTGGGTACCTGTGGGAGCTATGAACAGGGCGCCTGCCATGCTTCCACATCGTATGCCACCATAGAGAAGGTACGTTGGTAATCCTGTTTCTGCCATCTTCAGGCGTAAGCGTGTTTGTCACCTGGTTCTATTTTTTTTTTTCACAGAAATGCGTTGGGAAACAGAGATGCTCTGTAGCCATATCCAACAGTAATTTTGGTCAAGACCCATGTCCGAATGTGTTGAAGCGGTTATCTGTTGAAGCTGTTTGTGCTCCCACAAACTCGAGGGGTTAGGAGTGTTGCTCGGTCCTGTAATTTAGCAACACACTACCAGCAAGAGAAGCCTTGAAAGGATAACATGAAGGGTACAGCTAAACGTTGTTTAATTCGATAGAAGAAACGCTACAGTCTTTCAAATTGGGAGAGGGGTGTGGCCAAGCGTGTTTGTTTCTTGAAGAAACTAGAGCTAAATGCTAAATTTACGTGGGTTTAGTGTGAGTATCGCAAGTCAGTGACCGTCAGATAGTTTAGCTTCGAAGTTCCTGGGTCCCGCAATTTGGGGCCTGATGTGAATTTCGGTTCCAAGTTCTTGTCCGTTTTAGGTGGACAATGACATTGGGAAAAAACTATGTTTAGTGGTGTGATGATTCGTTTTTGTTGTTTGTATTGAGGGTTACGAAAAATCAAAATCCCCGGTGTTCATGATGGGAATGGATCCCGCCGTGACAATAGCTCTGTGCAGCTCCTGCATAATTTGAAAAGGGAAAAAGAACCCTTCCGTTCCTTCTCTTTGACTTGCGGTCGATCTAAAGCTGCGCTTTCACTAGAACAGACACACTGGTTAACTTCTCTTACCCCTTGACAACGATTCTTGCATGGTTTATGGTTCTTGGGAAAGCATAGTAAAGATACGATGTTACTGAAACATGAAACAATCCGATCTAGAATGAGCAAATAAGAAAAAAAAAAGAGCTTTGTAAGTTGCCTTCAATTGTGATAGGGTACTAAGCTTTATTGAGCACAGGAGTTTCTAAGAGGTCCAGATTACAAATAAGTTGGATGTATTATGACCATGGGTAGCTTTAAGGTGCTCCCGGTGTACCATGTCAGCTTTACTCCACCCACTCACATTCATTATTTAATATTATCCAGTCACCTGCCACATACGCTACCACTCAGCAGCCTGGGATTGTCACAGTAACTCAAATTTCGGGAGGGTAAACGGTCTTTTTACCCTTCCCGCCCACTTTTGATAAAGTGAGTTTTGCCCCCAAATTTCAATTTCAATTTCAGCCTATATATATATGGATATAATTCTGGCTGTTACCACAGAGTCTGTCATCCTCAACGCAATCTGCAACACCACTTTTCTATCCCCAAAAACCAAGTTTGTAGATTGAAGGAGTATACTGAGTTGAAGGTAGCCACGAATACCCAGTTTTGAGTAATTCTTCAAGGCTCCACAAGTGGTTCTATAAATCCAACATTTATTGGTTTACCTTAGGGATTTTGTGGATATGTTGATATTATATAATGAATGCATGTCGACGATGGTTTTAGTGTTTGTTTGTGTAGTGTAATACATGGTATATGGGACATTGTGTATGTACCGAACACAATGTATGTACTAATATGTTGTTTTTTATTTGCAGATGTCTGTTAACAGTGGATCTTCTTCTCAACAAACTTCAGTATTACGTTACAAGAACAAACGGTGTCAAGAATGTGGGGAGTGGACATTGATAAGAATTTGTCAATCGGGTCCAAACAAAGGGAAGTTAATGTTTTGGTGTCGAGCTCACCATTTTGAAGGGTGGTGTATACCCATAAATGAGAGTGATTGTACTAGAATCCTTGAAACAAACCTAGATGATTTTCGAAAGTCTATTGAAAATATAATTGTTACTAATATTAGTTTTATGGGGGATAAGATTGTATTAAAGTTGAAATTATTGATTATAGTTCTAGTTATAGGATTGTTGTTTGTAATAATCCATTGACAAGATGCATTCTGCATTGTAAAATATGTTGTTCAGCCCTACTGCGAAATATATGAATCAATTGTCAAATACATATTTTGTGGCACATTTACAATGATTATTCCTGCAAACACTTACAAGAATATATGCATCACATGTCGTATGTCACTAATGTAATAATGTCGATTGATTCTATCAAATGGTAGACATTACACACGTTATATGGGGTATGTAATCCATGTGATGTGGCCCGATTTTATGAAATGGTGGACATTATATACGTTATATGGGGTGTGTACCCCATGTGATGTGGCTCGATGCTATCAAATGGTGGACATTACATACGTAATATGGGGTGTGTACCCCATGTGATGTGGCCCGATGCTATCAAATGGTAGACATTACATACGTTATATGGGGTATGTACCCCATGTGATGTGGCCTGATGCTATCAAATGGTAGACATTATATACGCTATATGGGGGTGTTTATGTCGTTATATTGTTGATAAAATCACAACCTTACTGATTATCCATTCGTGAACAATCAATCCACTGATAAAGCGAAAGTGAACGTGCATCAGTTTAAACAAAAAGATTAGTTCACATTCCAAACTAAGCAAAAGATCAGTTCACATTGATAAGAATAAATAGAGGAAATAAACAGTCCACTAAGTTTCATCGTGAGTTTCTTCTTGAAATTCCTGTGGAGGTGTGGTAATGGGTCGTGGAGGACCTTGACCCGATACATGTCCTATCTTATTGAAGAAGTCGACCATACTGTTTTGCATCCACAGCATTCGCTCTTGGCATTCATCAATCCTATCACATAGATAGTCCAAGTATCGTCGGAGGCGCATCTTCGTTAGTTTGGGATTGCGTACAACACCCCCAGTACTGGCCCTTGGTGGTGTATCAGGCTGCGGAGTGTGATCCTTGTTTGTTGGCTTTATTACTGGTGAATCTGGTTCTTCAGAATCAGTTGGAATGTCTGGATTTTCTTGGACGAACGTATAGCCCGTGGCGATGACCTTGTACTTATTCTTCTTTAACCCTTTCTTCTTGGTCACCCTACTCACAATTCCCATGTGTGCCAAAACTGTCAACCCAATTCGCTCTGTCATATAGAACCTGCCGATAATAAATTTTTCTTTGCCTAGGTTTTTGGCCAACCTGGTGATGTACGACGATCCATGGATAGCACCTCCACGATCAGCATTTTTCATGGCATGTAGGTGGCTTGCAAACAAGCGGGTAACATCGATTGGGATCGCCCTTTTCATGCAGTACAAACAAAGCAAGTCAGCTCTTGAAACGACATTCGTACTCCCCTTCCTCCCATGAATCGATTTAGTGAGCCATTTATGGATGACTCAGAGCGAAGGGTTCAATATGGCCGACCCTCTAGCACGTGTCGGGTTATATTTGTACCCTCTACTGCTACCCTCACCGGCTTCATTCACTGTTAGTTCTGCCCATATATCTTGGACGACATCTTCTTCATCAAAATCAGAAATGGCATTTGCATAACCCTCACTATCCACAAACTCACGACTCCAAAAACCACAAGAAATTCCAAACTCCGCATAAGACATGTCATACCGTGTCCCCCCCAATCGAAAGTGAACATCGTTTTCATGCTCATCACTATCAGTTTTCTTAATAGCGAAAGTACTGATAAACTCATAAAAAACAAACCTTTCGCCATCTTCATTGATTTCTGTCATGTCAAGAAGGCCTCCATTGCATAGAAAGGTTCGTATTTCGTTTGCAAGACCGCACTTCTCCATATCTGGCCACATGATACGACGGTCTGGCATGACGTTTTGCTTGTTAGATCTCAATCGTTGATAATAAGCCTTCTCCTCTGGGTCTGTAAACCGCCGAATGTTCAAAATGGCAGATACTGCCACTTCATCGTCTTTGGGGGAAGCCTCGTCAGGCCTAACCGTCTCCGTTTGTTCAGCGTCTTCTGGGAGCAGACTATCATCAGACGAAATATGCATTCGGTCAGTGTATGGTTGTTGAACGGGATTGGACTGTGGGTCTTGGTCGGTGTTATTAGGTGGTGGTTGTTGTTCAGGTTTCGATGTTGAAGCATATGGCTTCCGTAATCTCTTCCGTTGATGGGAGGAGGACGAATCTCTCGGCATGATGGATGAATGACTCAGAATGCGGAATAGCTTTGGCCTTCCGATTTTCCAGGTCGGCTGTGTATTACTTGTGGCGTGTTCAGTACCCTAACATTAATTACTTACAGTCATTACAGAGTTGGATGACAAGCCGTCCCATCAACAAGGACCGGACCAGTATGTGTGATATTACAGTGGTCACATACCCTGTGTGTCCTAAGTGATGTACCAGTATGTGTGACATTACAATGGTCACATACCTTGTGTGTCCTACGTGATGTACCAGTATGTGTGACTTACAATGGTCACATTCAAAACACAATATTCCTGTGGTGACATTCAAATTAGAACATTACAATGGTGACATTCAAATCAGAACATTACAATGGTCACATTCAAATCAGAACATTACAGTCGCATTACAATATACTCTTGCATATATGTGAATACAATGGTTTACAGTTGCACTATAGAGGATGATCGGGCAACTACTGCGAACCATACTGCTGCGAACCATACTGTTGAACTTGGGGCATGAACGTGAAAGGGTTCACTTGTTGATGTAAATGCATCATCTGTATCACATGATAAAATTAACAGTTAATACATCATGTCAGCAAATACATTAACCCAACTGTGTAATTATAGAAATCCTGAATCATACATGTTGCCAATAAGACATGTAAATGGCATTGTGAGGGGCTGATGCGAATCCCTGGGGTGGTCCTAGGTCGACAGCTTCAGTAACATCACTTTGTGGAAAAGGACTGATTTGTATCCCTGGGGTTGATGGAGCATCGACTTGTACAACTTTCTTCTGCCCAGCCTTTTTCTTCCTTTCACAAGCTGGCTTTAGTCGTTTGTTCTTTTGCCCTTTCGGCCATCTCCCAGCTGGATCACCAATTCGGTCTTGTTTACCCTGTTGATCATCAGAACCAAGTGGCTGTAAATATGTTTTAAATCTTTTTTCCAGCTCCGTCAGACCATCATATGCCATCTCTGTCCATTCTTCTTCAGTTGCTGCACTACTCATTACAGCAAATGATCTCCTCATAAGACCACTCAATCTACTAGCTGTTGGTGTGCGAACAATGCCAGTACTCTGGTTTGTGTAATGGTGGAACCCAAGGCCATCTTTCGCTGTCTTTGTCCACCTCTTCATGATATACTTTTCTGGAACATAGTCTATGTTATAGATTGAATGCATTACCCTCAGTGAATGCTGGCACAACAATCCCATGTTCTAATGTCAGTTTCGGCTTGCCTCTGTCCCTGAAATCATGCAAAAGTTCCTCATCCCTCATTGCTCTCGATCTCTGTTCATAAGCACTCACAAATTCCACCAACAACATAGACTTCGTTGATATCTTGTTGAAGACATTATTTGCGTTTTCACTTCGTTGTGTAGACTTAATGTCAATGGAGAAAAGGTCTAAATTGAACGCTGGAGACCATTTTTCTCTCAAGTTGTACAATCTCTTCAGCCATGTCTGATCCACAAGATCAAACCGTCTAATCATATCTTTCCAAGTCTCCTCAAACTTGTCTTCATTTCGTATTTGCCATAGAATTGTATGAAATATTTCCTTGAAGTCTTTGTCACCCAACAGGTGCGGAATATTTTTCATTGCATTTTGTTCTATGTGCCACTGACAAAGACGATGTTTGGATTGAGGAAACACAGTCCGGCAAGCTGCTGCAATGGTTGGTGCCTGGTCGGTAAAAATAGTAATCGGTTGCTTCCCCCCCATAGCAGTCAAGAAAGACTCGAACAACCATTCAAAGGTAATTGTTATCTCATCGCTCAAGAAGGCACATCCAACAAATACATTATGTCAATGACTATTTATGCAAGTAAATGGAGCATAAATCATATTGTATTTGTTAGTCCTATATGTGGTATCAAAAATCACCACATCTCCAAATGCATCATAGTGTAATTTTGACATACCATCCCGCCAAAAGATATTCTTCAATCTACCATCGTCATCAGGTTGCATGACATATAAGAAGTTACTATCCTCCGCACTCATATTTCGAAAATGATCCATAACAGCAACCACATCTCCATGTCCGATCAAACTTTGCCTCCTTTGTTGTATGAAATTCTGACAGTCTTCCTCTATGAATCCAACATTCTGACTTCCCCCCGCTTCACCAGCAACAAAGCGAAATGCTCTAGATAGCTTCACACCTGCAGCCACCAGTGACCCAATTAACTCCTTATTTTCAGCACCTAACCTTCTTGCAGATTTTATGAAATGTCTTTGTCTCCCATCGATCATAGGATGATTGTGTTCATCCTCAAACAATTTCACTTCGTACTGTCCTGCTGTAACCTTGAATACAATCTTCGCTAGACATTCGCATCTATAATCCATTCGTGTTCGCTTCGGTGGGTTGTTAACCTCAAAAATATTTGATGAACCTTCGCAGGCACAATACATCTTCCTCCTCATCAGTTTACCTCTATTGTTAAAATGTTTCTTGCCCTTTCTCACACCAAATCCTCTAGACAGTCCATGAGCATTATATGCATCATATGCTTCATCATCACTTAAAAAAATAGAACCTACCCTTAGGTTCTCCACGCCTATTGCAAGATATCGGTAAAAAATTAATGTTGTGTAAATAATGTTGCAATTATGAATATTTATATAACAAAA